>OY288251.1:51503280-52103280 GCA_958450325.1 Agrostemma githago
AACTCTCGTCTGGACTTCGTTCGGTACAACCAGGATGTGATACGTTCGGAACTATACCAAGGAATACTTGACACGATTGACGCTGGTGAGCAGTGTGCTACTAATGTTGGAAAACGTGTTATCCTCCCAGCAACTTACATTGGAGGGCCTATAGATATGCAGCGGCGCTATTTAAATGCGATGACTCTTGTACAGCGTTACGGAAAGCCAGACTTCTTCATAACAATAACCTGCAACACAAACTGGCCTGAAATAAAAAATGAATTAGCTGAAGGAGAGGAAGCCCAGAACCGGCCAGATTTAGTAGCCAGAGTTTTCCGAGCTAAGCTAATAGTACTGAAGAAGAAACTTATTTACGAGAAAATATTTGGCGAAGTCGCTGCTTATGTTTATGTTGTTGAATTCCAAAAACGAGGCCTTCCACATGCACATCTCTTGTTGATTATGAAGAAAAACAGTAAGATGAACTGTCCAGAGGATTCTGAGAGGTTTGTCAGTGCTGAGATTCCTCCTGAAGTGAACGAAAGTCTCCGTAAGGCCGTGCTAAAACATATGATGCATGGGCCATGCGGTAAGCTGAACCTTGACTGTCCATGCATGAAGCACAAAAAAACTTTAGGCCAGTGTATGTCTGGATACCCAAAGCCATACGCAGTTGAAACCACAAACAACGATGGCGGGTACCCAGTCTACAAACGCCAGAGTACAGGTGAGGTAGTCAAAATAAGAGGTCAGTACCTAGACAATCGTCGGGTTATTCCATATAACCCGTATCTTCTTGACCTCTTTGACTGTCATATCAATGTGGAAGTATGCTCTAGCATACAGGTAGTGAAATATCTTTACAAGTATGTCTACAAGGGTCATGACAAAATATCATTTTCCATTGGACCGGAAGGTGAGAGAAAGTGATTGATGAAATGAACGAGTATCAGACTGGTCGTTGGGTGTCCCCAATAGAAGCGATTTGGCGCATATTCAGCTTTGATCTGTTTGAGATGCATCCATCGGTAATGGCACTACCAATTCATCTCCAAGATATGCAGTCATTCCATATGAAACCACATGAAACATTATCTCGTGTGGTCTCTGACGAAAAGAGGCTAAGAACGCCATTAACTGACTTCTTCAGAGTCAATAAGGAAAACGCCGGTAAGGTTGGCGAAGAATACGTTTACGCTGACTTTCCTGAATACTATCGGTGGGATGCATCCCAACGACAATGGTTCAAGAGGAAAAACAGTATTGTTGTGTTGAGCAGGCCTGTCTTTGTATCACCATCGGAGACAGAACGCTTTCACTTAAGGTTACTGCTGACCCATGTACATGCACCTACGTCTTTTGAAGATCTCTTGATTGTAAAGGGTCGACAGTGTTCAACATACCAAGAAGCTGCTATTGAGCTTGTACTGATAGAAGACAGTATTATGGTTGAACTATGCCTCAATGAAGCGGAGGTTGTTCAGATGCCCTCTGCTTTGCGACGCCTATTCGCAACCATTCTCATGTACTGTGATCCCAGAGATCTACAGGCGTTGTGGGCCAAATACTTCAATTCGTTATCGGAAGATTTCCTTGTAGAAAACCCAGGGGATGCACGTGCAATTCATAATCTCACAGTTCGCAGCGTTGAACAGCATCTGGAGGCGGCAGGTAAGTCTCTCAAGTTGTACGGTCTTGACCAATTGGTAGAGCCACGTGATCTTGTAATACAACGAACAAGAGATATAACTGACGCACTCGCTGCACCTGTACCGGGGGAGTGTTTAAAATGTCGCAGTTCACTGAACACTAAACAACAGCACGCTTTTGATTCTATAATTAGGCATGTGGAACAAGAACTCCCTAGAGCCTTTTTTGTGGATGGGCCTGGTGACACTGGAAAGACATATCTATACAACGCTTTGTATGCTGAGGTCCGGTTACTTGGACATATTGTCTTGCCCACAGCCACGTCCGGAATTGCGGCCTCTAACATTCCGTCTGGAAGGACCGCCCATTCAAGGTTTAAACTTCCTCTAAAGGTGGACAAGTCACTCGCATGCAATGTTCCAAAGCAGGGGGGCTTGGCTGCTCTGATCCAAGCGGCCAGATTAATTATATGGGATGAAGCCTCAATGGCGAGGAAGGAAGCGGTCGAAGCAATCGACAAGTTGTTGCGTGTTCTGTGTAATCCAGATGTGATTTTCGGTGGAAAATTAATAGTGTTTGGAGGCGACTTCCGTCAAGTACTGCCCATAGTTCCGCATAAAACCATGCGAGAGGCTGTCAACTCCAGTGTGGTGTCTTCGCCAATATGGTCCCAGCTTATCAAGTTCCAGCTAACGATAAACGTCCGTGCTCGGACCGACCCACTGTTCTGTGCTTACCTTTTATCTTTGGGAAACGGTGAACTTCAGATTGAAGACTGTGATTTGGTTGTATTACCAGACGGAGTTACACAGCATACAAGTGGTGAAGAGACGGATCTAATTACTACAGTAGCGAATGCAGTCTATCCAGAGGCTGATGTCTAGGCTTTGGGAATCGCTGTGTTCATCCAGAGGTCAATACTCACACCTATGAATGAGGACGTCGATGCTATTAACACAGTACTCATAGACAGGTTTCCTGGAACGGCTGTTGTCGACAGAGGATACGACACACTGCTTGCTGACAACTGCAACATTTACCCTACTGAATTTATAAATAAACTTTGTCCTGGGGGCATGAGTTCGTACGAACTTGTTCTTAAAGAGAACTGCCAAGTGATTCTGCTTCGAAATCTGCTTCCATCGTCAGGCTTGTGCAACGGGACTAGACTTATATGTAAAAAATTCTTCCCAAACGTAGTCGAATGTGTCATAACCACTGGTCATCATAGTGGTGAACACGTCTTCATTCCACGGATCAGGATGGAACCGTCGGAGTCTTCTATCTATCCATTAAGCTTCTATCGCAATCAATTCCCCTTAAGATTAAGCTTTGCAATGACTATTATTAAATCACAAGGCCAGACCCTAGACCAGGTTGCAGTCTATCTTCCAAGACCTTGCTTTTCTCATGGACAACTGTATGTTGCCCTTTCGCGGGCTAGAGAATCAAGCAAAGTGACTGTTGTTTCTGCGACAGAAGTCCAAACTCCATCAGATTACCGTGTAAAAAACATCATCTCTTACGGGGTACTGCGGCTTGCAGGCATCATATGAGATGCAAAGCACGTGGCATCTAACCTGTACAAGGAGCAGGATACTTTTGCCTGGAACTACATCCATAACAACTGTTCTGTTTTTGCTTTTTGGCTTTCTGATGTTGAACAGGAACATTAGTATGTCTCATACATTTCATGAACCTGCTTTGAAGTTTGCTTCACAGTTAGTCCATCGACTATTGCCAATGTCGCTGCATTTTTTGGCACTGATGTTGAACAGGCAGTCTCTTTCTTCCTAGACCAGTCTTCACTCACGGGTAGCTGTACGTGGCTATTTCCAGGGTCATCAGGAAGAAGGGTCTTTAAGTCTTACTTCTAACTGAATATCCATTCAATGCTCAATCAACAGCTAATGTTGTTTTCAATGAGACATTCACCAATTTGTGCTGATAATATAAACTTAGTACATCATTATTTCATGCGTGTGATCTTTTGGTTTGATGGCTCCATATTCTATCATCAGTTTACCCAACCCCACGCCCGTTTCCCACCGTTGAATCTCGGTATCGACACTACCGTTTGATCATCAGCTAACTACACGATGACACCAGTGCAGACTGTTCTACACTACTGGACACACAGGCATACATACTGCAATGCAATGACTAGATAGATAGCGATGTGGAGCATAAGTGAAAACGCAAACAGCACGGTTTGTGAAATTATCCGTTACAAATTTAGGAATACGATAGTTCAAATTAACAGATCCACAATAATTTAGATGGGACATACCGACAGAAGTTTATAAGGTTATGACAAAACATTCAATAATAAAAAAAACCAGCAGTTACTTTTCAGACGTAGAATCCGGGACATGATGCTTCAGCAGATTGAACACGCAAACGTAACTTGAAATGTTGTCCGTGTCTGCGTCTTTGTAGCCCTGTGTCTTCCATTAGTCAGACACATATATGCAGCTCCTCCCTTTCTCACCAGTCGTTCGTTGGCATTAGTTGCCACTCACGCGTGAGGGCCGGACATGCTGTCGAAGCTTTCATTGAACCCATCTTTCCCCCTTCCCACCCTCTTGAAGCATCGCTGCAACTTGAAAGCGCTGCTGTATCTTTCATCGCCACCCAAGAATTCTATCGCTATCGCTCTTCCGAAGTCTCCATTATCCTGCCCACTCCACACATGGTAAATCTTCCTCACCAGATATCCCAGCTTAATTAGTTCGTCCCTTACGCAGTTGAAGCTCCTGCCAATGATTCGACCGTTGCTCGTTCTTTGGTAAGGTAGGTTGTGCATGATGCAGGTTGGTGGGTACACGAATCTTTCATCCATTGATTTCGAGCTGCTGATTCCGCCCTTCTGCTGGAGAACCTTTCAATTTCAGAATTTGTTCGTTATGGTTCTGAACAATTAATTAAAAACTAAGCAAGTATAGACTTAGATTTCGGTGGAAGTTTTGCATGTAACAGATTGTGCTTGCATCAGTTAGTGAGGGATGGCAGTTGTGGGTAAAGGCATATTTACTGGAAGGGGTAAAGGCATGCGCAGTGGTTGGTGGAATTTACTGATGTTCCCTTGGTATACGGTTTGTAGTTTGATGATTATCCCACCCTTAGTTGCCAATTGAAAGAAGTAATAATGATTACTCTTTGTGGTTATCCATAATTCTTTGCCAGTCAATGAAAGCATACTCCGTATTCTGTTTCCGTTACGGTGAAAGACTGCTACATGTTTACTTTGTTACTAGGTGGATATTATTTGCGATACGTAGACCATTCGCATATCTTTCACACAACGATTAAAAAGAATTCGTCACGTAGTCGTACCAACCTTCACGAACATCGGTACGCTAAACCTCCTGTTACGACTTCCATTTTATGTCTCAGTAGCGCATTTATTGCTGTCATTACTCTTTAAATCCAACTTATTATGAACTTTAGGTCCTCGTGAAGTGCAGTGCAATTAGCCTCACCCTAACAGCTTGCTCTAACTGAACGACATATTTGTAAGTACTGCCTCTAATATATATTTGTGAATATATATATATATAAAGCCTACGCAATCGGAACTGGATATCAACCAAACATTACCAATACCATTTAACTAGCTAGGCGCCTAAGCTTTTACTTTTTCGGTCGATTGACACCGCGTATAATAGTACGTCTCCACCATACACTACGTTGTTACCTCACGTTCATATTGGTGACATGTTCACCGCTTCGTACACTATAACCAGCCAATATAGTTTTCCTCTGAGAGTCACAATGTGACTTTGCAGACGTTCGAAACATCTCTATATCCGACGTGACTTCATGAAACATATCTACATTTGTTTTGGAAGAGACGCAAGCCAAATAACAACTTCGTGTCGCACCCTACTCCTATATATTTAAAAGCATAAGACAACACGATGAGAGAACAACCAAAGAAATGTAAAGCTTCGAATCACTACTATCTAAACCGATATTTGCAACCGGAATGTGAACCGCCACAAAACTATGGACAAATTGTAATTACCAGCTAAAGGTAGAGTTAATGCCTAAAACTTCCTATCATACTTGCCTACGCCACATGTCAAATCAGCCCAGATAAAGAGATTAATTGTACTAATTCAGCTGCCCTCCTCACAGATGCCCTTCAACCCCCTACTTTCCCTCCCCCTTCCCTGAACATTAAGCCATTACTGAACCCCAATTCTGACAAAAAAAAGTACATCTTCTACTCTCTTAGAACTCCTCTATTGCATTTGTTGGACCTCCATCAAGACCGATTGGAACTGTAAGTTTTCTGCTACTGCACACCTTCCACTGTTCTGCTTGACATAAATCATGAAATGATCACAAATAGTGGTCAGTGTGCCCCAGCATCGCCGCATCATGTGCAAGACGCTTTATTCTCTTATATAAATTCCTTCTAATTTTCTTGTTCACACTCTTGTTCCTCCTTTTCCAAGTTCTTATTGCTCTCTTCCTTTCTTGTATGCGTATATGCTTCATTTAAGCTTAGAAATACATTCATGTTCAGGGATTTAGATTTTGAATAAAAGTTGTGTTCGTGTACCTCTCTGATGTTGGTGTAACGACTCAGCCACATCCATGCGAGTAACTCTTGGTATGCTCGGAGTCAGTTTTGTCGACAATGACCACAATACCCATTCTACAGTCCATATATCTTACAGCTTATATTCTATATGTCAGTATATAACTTATATTCTATATGTCAATATATAGCTTATATTGTATATGTCAGTATATCGCTTTGATTTCTCTGAGTTGTCACTCCTATTTCACGAAAAAAAGTTAGCACCTTTCTAAAGGCATCAACATCTTCGTAGCCACTACTTGGATGTATTCGGATAATAGGTAGGGTAATAAAAGTAGGATGGATGTTGTATATGACACAAAGTGCCTCGTGTTGGTTCGTCACATCACCAGCAATTATTTACACTATAGAATTGTTATCGCTTCCTATTTCTGAATTATCTACGCAGCTACCTGTTTCCGACCAGTATTCTGACGTGTAGTCCTACCATACAGGTCTTTCGACTGTTAGCATGGGTGCGTATTATTGCAGAGGCTGGATAACAAACAATTTAGACGAGGATAGGAATGCCGTTATAGCTAATAGCAGGCAACAAAAGTTACAACGCTTACATTTCATCTAAAATCTTCCTCATGAAGTTATAGTCCATGGTACGCGGTACTCGCATGTAAGCAGAGTCCTTTCCAACGATGACTACATGGAGCAGATATTCCTAAAACTTGATGCGGCTAGCAAGGCAGTGATATCGCTTGCCTGCAAGCGATGGGCTCAAATGTTCGCACTAAGGCCAGATGCGCCTCGGTGGGCTGCAGATTACAATAGACTCCTACAAAGACACCAATAATTTGGTATAACAACTACTGTTCGGGGTGAAGTTGTGGTTTCGCGCAGGTGCAGATGCTACTTGACCAACAATAGCCTCACGAAGAGAATTATGCATAATTTCCAGATGGAGGCACTAAGCACTACACCTCATTTGGACATTACTGGTTCTACCTCTGCAGAAACTACGGCCGCCTATGTTGAGCAATTCGGCGAGAGGGCTATCATCACAGCACAGCTCGTAGCTGTAGGATTACTTAGTGTAGTAGATGTTATTGTTCTTGAATGACTTGGTTATCAGTTTACGTAACTACGGCTACTGCATGTAGGCGCTACAACCTCGCTTTCATTGCTCCCTAGACATGACCTTCTGAAACGTAACTATAATTGTTTTGGAGGAAACACAAGCCAGATAGTATCTTCTTCATGGGTTTGGTAATCTAATGCGCAATGTTTATAATTGGAACAAGACTTTGCAAACGTTTGAAATGTCGCCATCTCCGACACGCCTTTGTGAAATGCATCTAAAATTGTTTTGGAAGAGATGCGAGCCAAAAAAACATCTTCTTCCTGGCCTTAGTAATATAATCCGCAGCATTTAGAATTGGAACGACAAACTACTCATTAATGTGTCATGTGTATCAATGTATTGTGCCACCTATTGATCTAAATCAATTGAATGGCTTGAATGCACAAAGTTAGAGAACCAAGAACAACGGAACCCCTCCAAACAAAACCCTAAACTGACTACAAAGGAAGCGGACTCACCAGAAAGCGATCGCTACCACTCTATGTGCTTTTTGTAACCTTAAGTGACAAATTTGTTGCGTATCTGTCTTTTATAAGAAATGTGCCCTCTCTATATTTGTATGCTTCTCCTATTTTCACTTCTATATTTGGTTCGATGCCACTTTTACTCTCATTTCTACCCAGTTTCTCCATAAAATTAATAAGGAGCTGTCTTTCAGGAGATCTCCTTGAGTGTGCATTGCACATACGACTTCGAGATGCTGTTGCTTGGCTAATTCCTCTCAGACAAGTCTTCAAATCAGAAATTAAAAAAACGATAAGCAGCGAAGTAGCGATTTATACAAATCCAATTTTCGAATTTTCAGCATTAGACTTTAAAATTGTTGTCAATGCACTCACAGAGGCTTTTAGCTTCTCCATCACATTAACTGTTCTCTCAACTACCTAATTAACCTAACATTAATAACATAGTGCTGAGTATTACATCACTGATCTTCTACATACCACTCTGCCTCTTTGTATTACCTCCTTCATCGTTCTCCAGCAAGCTGCCACTGCACATGCACACGAACAACACTTTGGATACACCATCATAGGTATGATAGTACATTGTCTCGTACATCAATGCCCAGATCGTGGTAGATGGTGCTGCTGTGTTCGTCGTCTTTGCAAAGTGATATGGGTCTGCTTTTATTAACAACTAACTATTTTAGAGTATTGCAGTATCTTTACAATTTCTCTGGTTTCTCTTGCCAAGATGTACGCTTTAGGTTTTCTATTCATAGAATTAATCACTTCATGATGCTAAAGCGGCGTCTGCAATATTATGCTTGGTCTATAGAGCGAGCCTCGCATCTAGTAGTCTCGAGTATGTGTGACTTTTGTATTTAGTATCTCTGTCTATTAATGTCTTCAAATTTTTCTTGCTCTACCTGAGATTGTGCTTGCGCTAATCTCGTATTACCATATAAGTACACGTTGGTTCCATTTACGGTCATTATTTTACTGCGCCTGTCATCCACAGGAGGTAAGGAAGTCACGATTGTTTGTGTGCCCCAGTAATAGATAATATTTTAATGGCGTCCAGTTCAGGTTGAAATAATGGGAGATTGCAGTTTTTGTTTTCGGTTTTCGTATATTGTTTCTATTTATTTGTAGATTCCAGTTGTTTGGCTTTCAGATATCATTTCTGGTTTGTTTGGTTCGATTGTTGATTGTGATTGTGTTTCTGGACCGTTTCCTTTTTTGTGGGTGTCATAGCGTTGTGTTTGAGAACAGACTTTTCCAGAGGTTTTGAATGTCCAGCTGCAATTGGAGCTCTGTGTCTTCTGATTTTGCGTATTCAGTCGTATTCTTTCGTTTTAAACCTGAATTGTTTCTGATTGTTTTGGTGTCGTAGTGTCGTGTTTCTGGACGGGCTGTTTCAGTGCTTTCGAATGTCTAGGGACGATTGCAGCTTCGGTTTTCAGTTTTAGTTGATTGGTTATAAGTCTAGATCAATTTCCACTTGTTTTGGGGTCTTAGCGTCGCGTTTCGGAACGGACGTTTCTGGTGGTTTTAACTGTCTAGGGGTGATTGCAGCTTTAGTTTTCTGTTTCGGGACACACATTATCGTGGGTTTAGGGATGAGAGGGAAAGATGTCATTTATGTAAAACAACAACATTCATCGCTCATGTTCTGTTACTACTCCTTTGTATAAAGTAGCTAAAGAGTAAAGACCATTTTGACTCATGCAATGTCGCTCGTTTTCTTTGATGGTCTACTTGTAGCATTTTCAGGCTGTTTGAGAAAGCTGGTATGCAGTGCTTATAAGGCAGAATAAAGAGCTGGAAAAGAGTAGTAACTGTATCCCATTTCTTACACACTGTCTGTGTGTTAGACCTGTCTCGGCATTGAGTCTGTTGTTGATGGTCATGTATGGGCCCGTTGTCCTTCTCCGCAAACTGACACCCGGACTTACTATTTTACAGCTGTGCCTATGAACTACCTCTCTTTTGAGCCTCTCTCTTCATGTGCTGACCATGTTACCCTCACGTATACTTTCCACTCTGCAGCTAATCCTGTTTTACTTTGGCCATTCAATGATGCAGGCTCTCAGATCTGATAATGGTTAAGCTCCTGTGCAGAGGGTGGGTTGTGAATAATGAGCAGATTGATAGAATCAAGGAAGTGTTAAGAAGAAAGCAGAGGAAGGTGCGTCACTTACAGTTTATATTCCGACAGGATCACAGCATCCAAATACACGGCAAACTGTCTCCATCGATATCAAGTGTCCTATCTAATGAAGATATTATGGTGAAAATCTTCGAATACCTTTCCTGCACCGGTGACAAGGCCAATGTAGCTATTGCATGCAAGACATGGGCACGAATGTTCTTGCTGCATCCAGATGCGCCAAAATGGAATACACACTATAATAGGTGTAGACACCCACATTTTGACCGCCAGGTGTCTATAATAGTTCCCGCCAAACACCCGATGATGATTGGACATAAACGTGCTTTGATGGACTCGGATATGGGCTCGTAATCATGGAAATTTGGTTTAGACTTATTACGGAGTATAAATCTTACAAAACCAACCTCAAATCCAGGCCCAGTGGGTCGTTTCGAGTCAAATAAGACTAATTTGGGTCGATTCCGACACCAGGGGTAAAACCGTCTTTTAGCGACCGGGTCAAACCCGGTCAAAGATATTTCCCGAGACTCACGGACCAGCCGTGACACCTCACGTGTCCGGTTTGGACTCCAATACTACAAAAAATCAGCTTCGAAAACATTAAACAATTCTGTTGAAGGTAGAATTTGATCTCAAGTGGAATTCTATCCGAAAAATTATCGACCGAGTGTCAAACACTCGGCCGAAATCAGCCAAGCCAGCCGAGATCCTTGCTTTCCCACCAAGCAACGGAGTTTACGTTCCTCTCGATTTCCTACGTTTCCTATCCTAAGCGGTAGTTGCAATTAAACTACTTCTCCTAAGCCAAGGTCATGAATACTCCTATAAATTGTCCCTTGCACAACATCAATTATCAATCACCAACATACACACATCTAACATCCACGTTCGTTCATCAAAAACTCAGAATTAATCTCGAATTATTCATCAACCTCGACACACATTCATCGTTCATACAAGTACCAAAATACCGACGAATCCGACCCCGAGAAGCCGGCCGAAACCCGTCCCATCACACGTCCAAACCGACACCTTAACTCATCCTGCATCATCTCGACGCTCCCAAGTTTAAACCACTTTCCGACGAGCCTTATTCCGAGAAAACAAAGCATGTAGGTTGAGGGTGTATATCAAACCCGATTCTTCTCTTCTTCTCTCCCTTTCTCCACATTTTTTTATCTTTTTTTGAGTCGTATCGTCGGTCGGTCTTTTTAATATGGGTCGTTCATCACATATTTTTTATTTCTAATAATCGATACTACAAAAACTATTTTTTATAACGTTCTTAAAATACAATATCGATTCTCTAATCGAATATCGTATCTAACAAGAACAAAATTAATTAATTCTCGTTGATGCTAATAAAATCGTTACATCTTTTTAAACAAAATTCGACGATTTTATACGCGGAGAGAATTATCATCTTTTTCGTTCAAAATTCTTTTTTTTACTTTTCGTTCAAAACAAACTTTTTTTCAAAACTTTTTCTAAAATCATTCCGACTATTCGATAACGATTTCATAATCGAATATTGAATACAACGAATATCAAAAACATAAATCGAGTATAAATTAATCCATATTTATACGCGATTTATAAAAATTGACGGTTTTCGACAAATAATAAAAAGCGGACAAACCGCCACGCGAGTCGCGCGCCTGTCAGGCGACTCGCGCGGTGGCCTGCTTAGCCGGGTCTTTTTTTTTCGTTTCCTCGCTTTTCTATTTTTTTATTCTTTTCGAATCTTACATAAAAAGCGGCTTTCGCGACATATTTCGATGAATACCTTTTTTTCGACCTCGGTCAACGCGTGCTAATCCATCACGTGACATAAATCTTTTCAAAAATCATGCATATTATTTATTTACTTCTTTATTCAAATTATTCAATCGTTACTAACTCGTTTGCTCCTTGTTTGTAGCGATTTATTTTTATCGTTTGTTTTATTAGACTAAAACGAACTTCACATGCTAAATAACTTTGACGTTATTAGTTTAATATGCATTTAACGACTTAGCAACCCATTTATTTTTCTCTCACATGTCTAGGGAAAATTATCTTTGCAAATCATTCAACCGTCGAACTAACGTGTGTACATAAAAAACGAACGATATCTTAGTAAAGGCCGCTAAGTGCGGGCGGGGTTGGGTGTTCTTAGTGAACTTCCCAACACGTACCCTCACGCCTTACTCAGAACCATGGTTTCCGGATGTCCGAATCCATTGGCAACGAGAGTCATTCAATACACGATATCCGATAATGTCGGTATCGGTATCAAATGCTATGGGACGAACCCAATAAACTCTGACATCGGAAATGGGCCGTATTTTGTACACGGCCCACTACGACATAGAGTGGGTTCTCACGGGCCCGAACTCCCACAAAGTTCGGTGGCGACTCCTACTTCGATTTAATTTTCAATTTGCCCATCTCATATGGAGATTCATTCGCCTCCCCAAACCCGCGCGTGGCCGCGTCGGGGTGGACCTATGTCATGTCCACAATAGGCAGCTCCTGAGAGAACTTAAGGATGGCGTAATGACTGTTTCTAGGGGTGGGATCACTATCTCACAGAGATGCAGATGTTACTTGACTCAAGATAAGATTGCTAGGACAATGCTACACATCACCCAACATGCACTAGAGCACCGTACGCATTTAGAAGTCATGGAGTGTCCACCAGAAGAAAAACACGGTAAGAACTTCAAGGAACTCCGCGCAAGAATGTTAAGAGAGCGCAGAAGATTGCTATGATGTTGCTGAGTTGGGGGTAGGTCTTTATGTTTTAGGCTTCTTATGTGGCTCGCTGAAAGTCAGCAGAGGGCTCACTTATTCTGCACTTCTCTATCAGTTTTAAACATTATCTCGCTGGTTTTGCTTGTGTAACGTTTTGTAGTGAACGGTATGTACTGTAGAATGCTTGCACTGCCTCCATGGTTAGACTGACATGAAACTTTATCCGTTCGTTGCTCCCGTACTCTTGCAAATGAGTGCATAGAACATGTAACGCATGGGTGTATAGTTTTGTGACTTTTAAGCTTCACGTCCTAATTACAAAGAAATGTCTGCAATGTTATATGATCTACTCGCAAATGTCATAACAAATATAGCGTCTGTCACAGTATAGGAACGTGGAGGGTCTGACCGCTATGTACAAGATAAGTATTCGGTAAGCAACAAAGCGCAAATAATGGATGCGATTATGTTGCCTGTGTAATACGAACTACTGCATACAATCAAACGCAACCATCAATACTACTACAACATCCGCCAGTGCAAAGTCATGCGTGTGTAAAGCACCGGTATATTACTGTGTCGTGATTAAGATGACAGTTCTCAGCGTAGTGTTGTACGTCTCGATGTGGACTTCGGGGTAACTGGACTTTGCTAACTTGCCACAGTTTATGTCTAGAAGCCCGTCATCTTTACACTAAACTGAGTGTAATTTCTAATGAATATTAATTCATCAAATTAAGATGTATAATACAGGAAGGCATCAGCTAAACCTTCCTTTCTGACTCATTTTTTTACTGGTTGGAATCATTGTAATCACTGCCATTTCCGACTTCAACCAAATTCTTTGTTTTCCAACGCACCAAATTACCAAAGTGCAGTCATCCCTAGACATCCGAACTCACTGAAGAGCCCGTTCCAAAGCGCGACGCTACGACAGCAAAACATATGGAAACGACCGCTTATTGCGTGCAGTTGTCACACATGTTTACTAAACAAATAGCAGTTGCAAATCTATTATGTCCGAATAATAAGTACACAACATCACATTAGGCAGTAGACTGAATGATTAAAGTAGACAGAACAGAATCGCGCCTGTAGTTAGCCTGAGATAGCAAATCGTTTTTTATTCAACAGACGGTAGTTACTTAGACAGCTTCATATAGAGGTCCACCGATTCTTCCATTATAGCACGACATTAGTCCTCCTTGGATGTAGAGCCAATTGGTGAGATCTCTTCCATGTAGTCGCAGCACAGATCAGTCATATTAAGCTTCTCCTGTGGAAGTAGTAGGCCCCCTCCATCACCACAGAGTTCAAGCACAAACCGCCACTGGAAAATGTCCTGAAGCCTCTTGAACAGCCCAATCACATCGGTCTTGAAATGGTCAAGCTCATCGGCTTTGATACCAACTGTATCTACATTAGCATACTAAGCAGTTCAGACAACGTTACAATAATAACCATGAGAACCATGGAGAAGAGAAAACCAGAGTAGCAGGTACCTCTTGAGACATTCTCAGCGGGAACTCGGACCGAGACTGGAGGAGCAGAATTGATGATGATTCTGCTTACAGTAGAGAGCGACGGTTCCCTTTGTATAAGACGTAGTATAGTTTCAGGGACTACGATGTCGGTCAAGCGATCGAAAAACACTCGAGTTTCGTAGATAATTTGGTCAATCTGAGATTGGTAATGGTCAACAGCCTCAACCTTAGACATGACTTTAGACATTTTCTGTTAAAAGGGTTTGGGGTTTAGGGTATAGAAATATCTATCTCTACACAATCTTTTTATAGCGGGGTGATTGTGCTTCCCTCCTTTTGTTAATTCATGTTATAATTTGTCCTTATATAGATCTCGTGATCTAATACATGTACTATTAAAAACTAATTACAGTTCATGTACAGTTACATCATACATGTACTGTAGGACTATACCCTATTCCCAGTATCACATGCTAAGTCAAACTAGATTGTGTTGCATGATCTCGGAATGAACTTACAATTCATTTCTAATTGTACGACATGATTAGAATTTATTTACATTAAATAACTACGGATCTAAGTATTATTTCACAAAACATTTAATTGGTGAAAAATCTATACACTAATTCCGTTTGCTTGCAATATTCCCGGTACCTATTCATTCGCGTGAGCAAATGTAAGGGATAGTTTGCTATACGTCTCAAAACAGGACTCATGTATAGGTACATCATACATGTACTACACGACTTTATCCTATTGGGTAGAATACTTTCGGAGTGAATAAAGAGTGCACGTCTAACTTTATGCGTTCTTTAAAAGCATGTACAACAGTACGCCTATAAAATTATCTGGTGCATGTACTATACAGGACAAATTGTAGTTCATGTACAGTTACTTCATACATGTACTGTACGACTACACCTTATTCCCAATATCATGAGTTACTTGGAACTATATTATGTTGCATGACCACAATTCATCCCATCTATTACCCTTGATCAAATAAATGCCAGCTGGAGCTTTAGGATAAAAATAATCTCCTCTACTTAAATTAAGCTAAGCGTACACTAGCCAAGTACAATATCCTCGATAAACGTTCCAGTAGCCCTTCATAGCCTCACTTCCTACTGTACCCTTCCTCAATCTTTTGCCTACTGCCACACTCAATCTTCTGAATATTCACATCGCATCCATCTATCATTACTTGTAAGAATACCTTGAATACTTCACATACAGCTGTCACTCAATCCCTTGAATACTTCAGTATTCTCCTAAGCCCGCAAACACTTCACTCAAAAGGTAATGTGATATTATAGCTTAAAACCTTGTCTTCCAGCTGTAAATCGCAAGCATGTTATGCATTTGTTGGTTTCTTCCATAAATAATTTAAGTCGTTTTGTAGGGTCGGTGGTGCAGGAGTTGGTGTTATTCTAAATAATTTGAGGCACTAATTCTTAGAGATTTCACAGGTATGTGAAGCTAAGATTCATGCATTCCCGCAGACTTTGTGGGGGTTTGTTTAGATCATCTTTGTAGAACTATTAGAGATGAACATATACAATTTCTGCTAAACTTAAACATAAATTTGGTGCTCAAAGTTTGGTTTGCAAATCTGGGTTTTGGTCACGTATTCATCTAAGGATCAGTTTTTGGTTGATTCCCTACGTGAACTATTATGCTTCTTTTCCATCTGCAATAGATTGAATGTGTTCGTTCAAGTCATGTTGTGTGATAGTTCTACGACTGTACTAGAAAATTTATACCTAATAGTAGCGTAGGTTACAAATAACAATATTAAATGCTCGCTCCCCCAAAAGGAACGAACTGTTGTTGAACTAAATGTTAGGATGTTGTCTAAGACCTTATTGATGCACATTAGATGCGTCAACAACAATGTGTTTTGAAGTTGTGGTAGACTGTTGCCTGTTCTGAAACTGTGGCTTCTGCTAGATTAAGGTACAGCTTACACTGTAGGTTTAGAATGTGTGAATCCAGAATTTCATCAGCTAGACACGTCAATGCTTCTCCTACATATGCTAAGTATATGTAATCACCTAACTGCCAGGTAGATCTTTGGAACCACTCGGTCAAGATCGAGGAAAGCAGTCGGTCTGGTTTGAATAGTATTTATGGTTTTGCAGGATGAAGCCTAAAGCAACTTACCTAGCTGACTTGAACACAGACAGCCGTGACTACAGAAGGTGAAGGTAATAGAAAAAAGGCGGCCGAAAAAATCTCCTAACAAGAATATGGTCTACCAGAGTTTGTTGCTTGAAGATGAAAAGACAAGATTGCAATTCAGAATTTAATGTATTTAATTTACTTTACTATTAGAACTGGATCAAAAATTCAACTTAATGAATTTAAAAAAAATGAAAATCCTATGTCACATTCAGTCAAGATATATGATAATGTACATGTAAAGGGTGTACTCAATGTGTCCGAGCTTCTCGGACAGATGTATTATCAGATGATAGGCTAAGTATACAAGATGCTTACTAAAAGAGCACTCTCTGCCTTCTTGTAGTTTATCGTCGTGTTTTAAGGTCACCATAATAGTTTTATCACAGTCAATCTGAAAATTAACCTCAATGAAAAGAGTCAGATACTTCCATAACCGCTGGCGTCAATTAAAACAACTTTTTTTGCAGATTTATAAGTCCAATAAAGACTAATCAGCTGTTAACACTTTTCTTATCTACAAAAAAAAATAACTATAAAAAATACATCACAACAACAACAAACAATACAAAAGAAAAAAAGCACGCGGTTCATGATAGCACTATAGAAGACACGGAGGATGGTGGCAAGAGTTGTGAAAAAAGAATACTAATAGAGTTAGGATCTTCAACACGTCCTGGCAATCTGGTAAAAGATTATGCTAGAAGATTATGGCATTGCTTCATGGCAAAAAATTGCAATGAAATCCCGGCCATGAGGCAAGTGACAAAACGAACACTAAAAAGAGAAACGCTAAAGAGAGTTGCGTTTCTAGTCATAACATCTACAACACTGCTAATGATAGCCCTCCAAAAACACATTTTACAGAAATGTTTGTGTACGATATAGTTATACGGTTGATCAAGTAAGTCTTGTAGTAAGTCGGGTTTGCACAGTTGTTTAACTCTTGCATAAAACCGTTTTACACAGCAATCAAACTCGATCATTATTCCTAAACATGTTGTTAGTGCAATAATTAGTGTAATCGATTATTGGGATCACTTACACATTTAGTACCTAATCCGACCTAATCGTTAATTGACCTAATCGGATTATTTTATAAACAATTAGTCAAATTCACAAGCCCTCAGACGTGAGTTTTCGATGTATCAGGGTAAATAACTGAGACAAATTTTATAGGTAAAAAGTTCAAAAATTTTGTGCGGTAGAGTTTTCAAGGTGAATATTACAGTAAATCACATGTACTTCAGTAAGTGGTAAAGCTGATTTGAACCTATCGCGTTTAATCGATGATCATGAAATTATCATACACAAAACTGATTAAAAACAACTTGAATTAGGTCAAATTAACAAATTAAAATCAAACTTATGGAACTTAGGGTAAAACAAATCATTCAATCTAACAATTCATTGTATTAGTTTCAAAATCCTAACGTTTTAAATGAAATTTCTCATCAGAAAACTCGAAATCGAATTGAAAGATAATCACGAAATCAAATCAATCGAAAATTAATTAGAAATAAGGAAATAGAATTAACACCAAAAATCAGCTCAACAGATCATCACAAAAGCCCGACTTAGGAAACCCTAAATAACTGAAATTGTAGAAATTTTAACGAAAACATGAAATTAAACGCACATACAATAAAATCAGGAAAAGAAGAAAAGAAAAACGTACGATTTGAGTCTTCTTCGATGCTTAGAAGGCATAACTGACGGTAGAAATGGGGGAAGAACAGGAGAGAAAGTAAAGGAAGAAGAAGATGAGTGAACGTGATTTTAGTAATAAGGAAGGTAGGTTTCAATTGGGTTTATTAGAATATATTAGGGTTTTGAGGACGTAACCCGTCGATTTGTCGGGTTTATTAGCATCGATTGATATTAGTTACAATAAGGGGTCATTCATAAGGAATATAAGTATATTAGTTATGTCGATTTTTCAATCGTCACGAAATAATCGTCGCGAAAAGGCTTTTTTGTTGTAGTGCCCTGATACATCTATCGTTTCAGTTTCTGATTGAGTTGCTAGATGACTCGTGCCTGTGAATATTGGTTGAGGTGGCTGAATAAGTCATATCTATGATTATTGGAAACAAATTACTTTCGCCAATCTGCGAAAGAATCAGGTCTTTTTTAGTGTAGTAGATTAGGAAATGTGTTAGTGCAATATTCAGCATGATTCTTATTATTCGTAACTCGAACGCACCCCTGTATACGCTTGAACGATAGGACCGATATACTGAAATATAGGCAGGCCCTAGTATTCATTGCGCCGAGCGCATGAATTATATAGAGTGCTTCATCAGTTCTGTGCCCAAATGTTTTGCTTCGAGTACAATACCTGGTCGCTCACCGGACCAGTATGACCAATGAACCTTTACTTCATGCTAGATAGTTGCTGAGAATATATGCTCTGCACTGTTCTCCATTGGCAGCCACCGTTTGTACCACCCATTAGATGACTCAATAAGAAGACTACAGTTTTAATAAGCCATGGGGTTCGGCACTCTACATTTGGTCTTGAAGTTTTGTTTTTCTGTCTACATAAACGTCTCCATATTCCCATATCATCTTTCCATGCACACTTCTTTTGGTAAGACAGTTGCTACGGAGGGCTAACTGATAAGTGTAGTTTGTAGTGCCTAATTTGCTGTGTTTTGGTCCCATTTCCTTGCGGAATTGCTCCTTGGGAGAGGTTCATGGGATACTTATGCTTCCTCTAGCTCGTTTCAGGTTCCCGAGACCATTCATGAAGAGTTGGAGCGATTCCGACTCAGTACATACACTTTTCGGAGCCAACAAAGCGGAGGAACGATCACTCGATGCCTTGGATTCGACCCCGAGACCTTGGGACCCAATCCCGAGCCCCTTAGACTCGATCCCGAGACCCGAGAGTCAATGAGAAGTCCATGTGAAGCAAGGAGGAACCTTAAAGATCATATTGGAGGCCTACAAGACTCATCCCCGACGGGTATGGCCTCATCCCGTCCGGGATGAGGTGCGCATTTGGCATAGGTTCTGTTCTGGGTCCGTCCCGGTCGGGACCATCCCATCCCGGTCGGGACCGGTCCGTCCTGGTCGGGACCATGGAGCTGTAGCCGCGTGACTTCTTTTCTTCCTCCTTCATTCTTGTAACCCTATAAATACTCCTCCCTTGTATTGTTTAAGCACACTACTTTACTCTAGATTATTTGAGGCCTCCATTAAGCATTCAAACCCTAGATTAGTGTTCCTCACATTAGTTTTAATCTCTCTTTAATCCTTAGTTAATCTTTGTTAAGCTAGTTTAGTTAATCTTGTATTAAGAGGATACTTGAAGATTCATCCAAGCTTGACAACCTTGGAGTTGATTTGGGTTTCTTATTTATGCAAGTTTACATCTTTTTCATCATCTTGTTGTTGGTATAATCCTCTCTACTCTTGTTCTTTGTTATTTATTCAAGTTTGAATCTTTACTTAGTGTTTATTGTTAATGTTCTTGTTCTTGATAATGGATGTTTGGTTTATGATGTTGTTTTCTCTTATTGTTGTTATGGTTAGTTTGATAATGAGTGAGTAGTCTCCTTGTGGGTTAGTAGGGGGATTAAGGGTAGATTATGAGTGATTAGGGTTCGATTAGGGGTAAAGGGTGAATCTTTGTTGTTAGTCACATATTGGGCACCCTATGTGTTTGTTGATATGCTTGTGTGAGTAGTAGTGGCCATGCTTCCCATACTTGTGCGCATCTTCTCGTTGTTCGTCTAGTATGTGATCATGTTGAGGTTGGTCTTAGTC
This sequence comes from Agrostemma githago, assembly GCA_958450325.1. NCBI lineage: Eukaryota > Viridiplantae > Streptophyta > Magnoliopsida > Caryophyllales > Caryophyllaceae > Agrostemma > Agrostemma githago. The sequence goes on from OY288251.1 coordinate 51,523,391, forward strand.
GCGAGAGCGCAAACTTACCTCGGTGTCGGTCTACGTAGCGAGAGCCCGGACCGACTCTAGCAATTAGGAGACACCTATACCCTTGACCACCCCAATTACCCATCTACACTTATGAACCCGACCTAACCCACTTCTTCTCATATTTGATTCAACTTCTTAGTTAGTCATCGTTTCTTTTAGTTTATTAGTATGTTTGATCGTTAGTTATTCCGTTTTAGCATTGTATTAGTCTAGTCATTGTTAGTCCACTTCCTTCATCTCCAACCACCATAGTTTACCATTTATCGCTTCCTTTGTGTTTGTTTGGGAGCATAGTCTCGTTTTAGGTGGACATAGTCTAGACCTTACAATACCGTCTTCGTGGATATCGACCCTACTTGCCCTAGCTACCCACTAGGAATAGTCGGTTAGTTATTTGATCGGCGGGATCCACGACAAATCCCACCATCAATTTGGCGTCGTTGTCGGGGACGGTGCATTGTTTAGACTTAGTTACCCTTCTTTGTGCTCTTCTATCATATCTTGTGCATATTCTCTAGATTCTTCTTTTTTTTTCCTTAGTTTTATTTCTTCATTTTCTCTTTGTCTTTCGATTGTGCTTGTTTATTGTCGTTGCCTAGTGCCCGAAACGCACTAGGTGTTCTCACGTTTGCTCAAGTGTGTAGTGTACGCCCAGGGGGAGAGGCGAATTCTTTCTCTTCAATCCAAAGCCGGAAAGAATTTTTCGAGCCTTTCGCCAACGGACGATTAACCGGGTTAGGATCTCTCAACCAAGCGCTAGCAATACCCATCAAGAGCAAGCTCAAGGAACTGACTTTAACGAAGCATCTAGAGAGACGGCCGAAGGGAATTTCATCAATCCCTTTGGAGATTCTAGTCCTAGTTCCCCCTCTACATCTACTTCAACTCCGTCTTCACTACCATCTCCCTTACATCCAATTATGCCGAAATTTTTGTCTCACTCCACATTTACGGAAGATGTCTTGCCGGGACCGAATACTCTACCGGCCGCTTATGCCGGAAATTTTGTGGCCAAGACTCAATTCATCCAACTTGTGGAGAGAAATCAATTTAGTGGTTTGCCCACCGAAGACCCGCACCAACACATGGAGACTTTCTCCGATTATTGTGACGCTATTTCTCAACCCGGAGTTACTCAAGATCAAATCCGATGGGTATTATTTCCATTCTCATTAATTGGAAAAGCGAAGCAATGGGTCAAGAGTCTCGATAGGCCAAACATGGGCATTGATACTTGGAAGAAACTTGCATTGGCGTTCTACCAAAAGTTCTACCCTCCGGAGAAGACTAATTTGCTAAGGGCCTCCATCACCGGTTTCCAACAACGGGATGAAGAGAGCCTTTATGAAGCTTGGGAGAGGTTTAAATCTTTGGTTAGATCGTGCCCCCACCATGGACTTTCACAATGGTTTTTAGTCCAACAATTTTGGAACGGTCTTTATGAGGACTCAAGAACTATACTCAATATGGGCTCCAATGGTACGTTCGCCGAGGTCGATGATGACCAAACATGGGCAAGAATCGAGGAGATAATGGCGGTTCATAATTCTCAATACTCAAGGCCTAGGAAGACAAATCGAGGAGGTAGGCACGAGGTTGATGCTATTACTCAATTAAGCATTGACCTTGGAGCTCAATTGAAGACTGATGGTGGGATTTGTCGTGGATCCCGCCGATCAAATAAATAACCAACTAACCCTAGTGGGTAGCTAGGGCAAGTCTGGTCGAATCCACGGGGACGGTAAGAGGCGTCTAGACTAAGGTCACCCAAATACGAGACTAAGTCAACGAGCTAAACTAAACTAGAGTAATAGGAAGGGAGAGAAGGCTAAGGCTATGACTACGGTAACGGAGAGAACAACTAAGGAAACGGGCTAGGATTAGGTCGGGGTCAAAGGGGATACGGAATGGTCAAGGAAGAGCTAGAGTGAAGGAGGTAGTAGGGTAATCTAGGTATATTCCGGGCTCTCGCAACTTAGACTCACCTAGAGGTTCCACCTAAAACCCATTTTGGCGACACACATGACAAACGGGGTTACTAGCGTGTTATTGTGGCCTAGATCGCATCCGGGCTCTCGCAACTTAGACCGACCTAGGGGTCATCCTCACCGGGCTCTCGCTACTTAGTGAGGGAACCGAACCCACAAGCAAACTATTACCCACAAGAGAAAGTCAAGAAAAACAAGCATATGCATACAAGTCATTCAAGCATTTCAACAAACATGTGATATGCATCAAACCAAGAGGAAACTCAAATCTTCCACCAACATCTCCAACAATCCCTTAATCACCCATTAAACACCCAAATCACCTTACTAACCCTAGCAAGGTACTACTCTAACATATCTAATCTAAAACTAACAAGAACAAGATGAACCAACACAAGAACAAGAGGATGCATATATGAAACTAACAAAGATGAAGAACAAAACAATAAACAAGAACTAAAGATTCAAACTTGATGAAGGAACAAAGATTAAGATAAAGGAAAAGAGATTATACCATACTAGAAGATGAAAACAAGAAGGAAACTTGCATAAATGGAAGAACCCAAAAACAATCAACCAAGGTTGTCAATCTTGGTGGAGATCTTGAAGAATTCCCAAATTACAAGCACTAATCTAGGATTAACGATAATCTAAGGACTAATCTACACTAATCTAATCTAATCTATGCTAAAACTAGGCTAGGGTTTGTGGGTAATGAAGAACATAAGCTTTACAAAACAAGGGAAGAGTATATATAGGGTTACAAGTGGAAGGGAGAAGAGAGGAAGCAAAGCGCGGCAGCAGCACACCCTTCCCGGCCGGGAGGAGGTGGTCCCGGTCGGGAAGGGGTCGGTCCCGGCCGGGAGGAGCTGGTCCCGGTCGGGATGGACCCAAAACAGCAGCTCCTTGTTTTGCTCCTTCATCCCGGACGGGATGAGGTCATACCCGTCGGGGATGAGTCTTGTAGGCCTCCAATATGATCTTTTTGGTTCCTCCTTGCTTCACTTGGACTTCTCATCGTTTCTCGGGACTCGGGATCGGGTCTCGGAGGCCCGGGATTGGGTCCCAAGGTCTCGGGGTCGAATCCAAGGCATCGAGTGATCGTTCCTTCACTTCGTTGGTTCCGAAAAAGTGTATTTATTAAGTCGGAATCGCTCCAACTCTTCATGAATGGTCTCGGGAACCTGAAACGAACTAGAGGAAGCATAAGTAGCCCATAAATCGCTCCCAAGGAGCGATTCCACAAGGAAAATGGGACCAAAACACTACGAAATAGGCACTACAAACTACACTTATCAACTCCCCCACACTTAACCCTTACTCGCCCTCGAGTAAGCACATACTGAAGGGTTCGAGACCCACTAATTAGACTCCTCTAATTAGTTACTAAATTACTTGTTAATTTAGTATATAAAGATCTAGTTACATGCATGACACCAAATGACAAAAACTAGATATAAGAAGAGATTTCCTTACATAAACAATGAGGAAATATTGGGCACAATAAGAAAACTCCTTTTCTTATTGTTCTTGAGCTAATAATAGTTTGGATGATCCTCCAAAACCTTGAATCTCCAATGTAGAAGATCTCCTTTAAGTTGCACCAAGAATCAACCCAAATAATCACTAGTATTATTAACTAGATAATAGTAGTGATAAAACAATACTAATATTATTAATCTATTACTACTTTAGTAATGAAGATGAATACTAGTATTAGAGAGAGTTTTGGAGAGATGAGGTGAAAAGCCAAAACTAATGCATGCATAATGAATTGGTGAGATAAAAAGAGAACAAAAAGCCCCCTTTTTACCCACCAAAACCGGCCACCCCCACATGGGAAGACCAAAATGCATTATTTTATTTGCATGCTTATGACAAGTGTCTAGTGTCATTATTACTATTATTTATGCATGTAGTAAAAATAAGACCAACCACTATTGCCATTATTTTTACTAGTGTACCATACACTTGTACATAAAATGGGTCCATTTTATTTTGTCATTTGTCATACAAATGTAATGTGTGACATGATCAATTATCTCTATAATTGATCACATCAAATAATATACTCTTAACTCTTTAAGTAGTACATTACTATTATATCTATATATAATAGGTCCCATAATAATAATAATAATCAATTAGCTAAATTTACAACTCCTTGTAAATATATTAACGGCTAATTACCACTATCCATAAAAGCATACAAAACCTCAACTAATTTAGTAATTAACGTTTAAATACTAAATTAGGTCTTATTTAATCGTATTAAAATAAGACGTAAAATTTATTCAGTCAATTATCGTATAATAGACTAATAAACTTAATCGGACAGAGTTCCAAACTCTATCTCCAATAAATAACTCTCGTTACCATGCATATATCACTATATACGCAAGGAACTAATTAGCTGTATCAGATACAAATAATTAGTCTTCTATTTGGGTCTCATCCTATAGGTGTGACCAAAAGGGATCAGCTGATCACCGCCGTCATACGACAATAACGTCTAACTCTAGTCAGCTGAGCGTTACCGATTTACGTTAATCAACTGACGTGGAGTATCAATGTACTAATTATCCCAAGTATATTCCGTTCATGAGATTTAATATATCATTGCACTATTGTGGAGGACACTCGCTCCAACAATCTCCCACTTGTCCGATACAAGTTGTGCATGTAGCCACTATATTGCGGAGTACTCCTACTCCATCAATGTCTCCCACTTGTCTACACAAGTTGTGCGCTACCGATTCTCTTGTCTCTTTGATGTCACATCCTCCCACTCATCACAAGGTGTCTTTCAGGTCGCACTTGTGATTTAAATATATAATAAGAGTGGTTTTCTCGATCTGGAGAATAACTGTTTGACCGGAAAATCTACCATAGATCTATTTCCGAGCGTGGCCACGCATTTCCAGTTACTTCTCCTCGAGTGGCCCAAGGACGTATGTACCCGACGTGGGTGGACAATTCCTGTTGACCCAACTTATACTGTATAATGCAGATCACCATGACCCAAAAGATGCCCATCAGCCTCCTTTCACGGCACGACTTAGGACACCAACCTAAGCCAATCGGAAACTGCACCGACTCAGATAAATGGTCGCTAGTCTAAAGAATCGACTCATAGGAATAAAATAGAAATCCCCGCCACGACCAGGCTTCAACTAATTTGATAAGGGACTCTATTGTGGTCACTGCCCGGCAGAGTGACAATCAGTCTGCCTATGTAAATGACCAGTCATCTCCATGACCCCATGGTCTTGAACTAACCATCGATCAACTTACAATCTTGTCACTCCGAGTCGTCACCTCATTAAGTGACAAGGGGCAAAAATACTATGTTCAAACGTTCACTTCAATAGGGTTCAAGATTGTCTCACAATCCATTCGAATGAACAAAGTATGGGTTTAGTCAAACTAAACAAAAAGTTCATATTGAAACTCGAACAATGAATGCTATTATCATAAATGTAAAAATTGCTACAATATCCAATTATTACATCTTAGATAACTTAAGGAAAATCCGGGACTTTTCTCAATCCCATTGCAACAACATGACCATCATGTTTAGCCTTTGAAAGAGGCTTGGTTAAAGGATCAGCGATATTATCGTCTGTCCCAACCTTACATATATCGATTTCCTTCCTTTCCTCGAGATCTCTTATCACGTGGTATTTCCTAAGTACATGTCTAGACTTATTGCTAGACTTGGGCTCTTTTGCTTGAAAAATGGCCCCGCTGTTATCACAATATATGGTGATAGGATCTTCGACGGAATGGACTACTCCTAGTCCTTCCAAAAACTGACGAATCCAAACAGCTTCCTTTGCAGCTTCCGAAGCCGCGACGTACTCAGCTTCTGTTGTAGAATCCGCGGTGACACTTTGCTTGGAGCTCTTCCAACTAATGGCTCCTCCATTCAACATATAAACATAGCCGGATTGGGATTTCAAATCATCCCGATCGGTTTGGAAACTGGCATCCGTGTAACCTCTTACACGTAATTCAGTATCCCCTCCAAACACTAAGAACAAATCCTTGGTCCTTCGCAAGTACTTAAGGATGTTCTTCACGGCTGTCCAGTGACTTTCACCTGGATTGGCTTGATAACGACTCGTCATGCTCAAAGCATACGAAACATCGGGACGAGTGCACGTCATGGCATACATGATTGATCCAACCGCGGAAGCATATGGGATCAACTTCATGCGTTCAATTTCTTCGGGTGTGGTAGGACACTGTGACTTGCACAAAATGGTACCTTGACTCATGGGAAGAAAGCCTCTCTTAGAGTCTTTCATTTTGAATCGATCAAGAATCTTATCTATATAAGCTTCTTGACTTAATACCAACGTCCTTTTGGATCTATCTCTATGGATCCGAATACCCAAAATACATTGTGCATTTCCCAAATCTTTCATTTGGAAGTGCTTTCCTAGCCACTCCTTTACGGAAGCAAGCATCAGAACGTCATTCCCGATAAGAAGTATGTCATCCACATACAAGACAAGAAAGGTTACCTTACTCCCACTAAACTTCATGTACAAACAAGGTTCCTCGACACTTCGAGCAAAACCATATTGTTTGATAACATGATCAAAGCGATGATTCCAACTTCTGGACGCTTGCTTAAGACCATAAATGGATCTTTTAAGCTTGCATACCTTCCTAGGATTAGATGTATCTACAAAACCTTCTGGTTGTGTCATATACACTTCCTCTTCTAGAATCCCATTCAAGAAGGCGGTTTTGACATCCATTTGCCAAATCTCATAATCATGAAATGCGGCAATCGCTAGGATAATCCTTATGGAGCGAAGCATTGCGACTGGAGCAAAGGTTTCGTCATAGTGAAGACCATGAACTTGAGTAAAACCCTTTGCCACCAATCTAGCTTTGAAGACATCTCTATGTCCTTCTATGCCATTCTTGATCTTAAAGATCCATTTACACTGAAGAGGTCTCACCTTTTCAGGTAAATCAACCAAATCCCATACTTGGTTTTCGTGCATAGAATCCATTTCGGATCGCATGGCTTGAAGCCATTGCATAGAATCACGACTAGATATGGCCGCCTTGTAGGTGTTAGGCTCGTCACTTTCGCAAAGCAACATGTCTAACGCATCTTCCTCGACAATACCAAGGTATCGATCAGGAGGATGACTAATCCTCGTGGATTTCCTAGGTTCAAAGGGAACAACAACCGTGTCCGAGGAGGAGGGAACGCTTTCCTCCACTTCATTTTCGGTTTGTGGCTCTTGGAATTCATCAAGTTCATCAAGTTCAAATCCAAGCAAAGTGTCACCGCGGATTCTACAACAGAAGCTGAGTACGTCGCGGCTTCGGAAGCTGCAAAGGAAGCTGTTTGGATTCGTCAGTTTTTGGAAGGACTAGGAGTAGTCCATTCCGTCGAAGATCCTATCACCATATATTGTGATAACAGCGGGGCCATTTTTCAAGCAAAAGAGCCCAAGTCTAGCAATAAGTCTAGACATGTACTTAGGAAATACCACGTGATAAGAGATCTCGAGGAAAGGAAGGAAATCGATATATGTAAGGTTGGGACAGACGATAATATCGCTGATCCTTTAACCAAGCCTCTTTCAAAGGCTAAACATAATGGTCATGTTGTTGCAATGGGATTGAGAAAAATCCCGGATTTTCCTTAAATTATCTAAGATGTAATAATTGGATATTGTAGCAATTTTTACATTTATGATAATAGCATTCATTGTTCGAGTTTCAATATGAACTTTTTGTTTAGTTTGACTAAACCCATACTTTGTTCATTCGAATGGATTGTGAGACAATCTTGAACCCTATTCAAGTGAACGTTTGAACATAGTATTTTTGCCCCTTGTCACTTAATGAGGTGACGACTCGGAGTGACAAGATTGTAAGTTGATCGATGGTTAGTTCAAGACCATGGGGTCATGGAAATGACTGGTCATTTACATAGGCAGACTGATTGTCACTCTGCCGGGCAGTGACCACAATAGAGTCCCTTATCAAATTAGTTGAAGCCTGGTCGTGGCGGGGATTTCTATTTTATTCCTATGAGTCGATTCTTTAGACTGGCGACCATTTATCTGAGTCGGTGCAGTTTCCGATTGGCTTAGGTTGGTGTCCTAAGTCGTGCCGTGAAAGGAGGCTGATGGGCATCTTCTGGGTCATGGTGATCTGCATTATACAGTATAAGTTGGGTCAACAGGAATTGTCCACCCACGTCGGGTACATACGTCCTTGGGCCACTCGAGGAGAAGTAACTGGAAATGCGTGGCCACGCTCGGAAATAGATCTATGGTAGATTTTCCGGTCAAACAGTTATTCTCCAGATCGAGAAAACCACTCTCATTATATTTAAATCACAAGTGCGACCTGAAAGACACCTTGTGATGAGTGGGAGGATGTGACATCGAAGAGACAAGAGAATCGGTAGCGCACAACTTGTGTAGACAAGTGGGAGACATTGATGGAGTAGGAGTACTCCGCAATATAGTGGCTACATGCACAACTTGTATCGGACAAGTGGGAGATGGTTGGAGCGAGTGTCCTCCACAATAGTGCAATGATATATTAAATCTCATGAGCGGAATATATTTGGGATAATTAATACATTGATACTCCACGTCAGTTGATTAACGTAAATCGGTAACGCTCAGCTGACTAGAGTTAGACGTTATTGTCGTATGACGGCGGTGATCAACTGATCCCTTTCGGTCACACCTATAGGATGAGACCCAAATAGAAGACTAATTATTTGTATCTGATACAGCTAATTAGTTCCTTGCGTATATAGTGATATATGCATGGTAACGAGAGTTATTTATTGGAGATAGAGTTTGGAACTCTGTCCGATTAAGTTTATTAGTCTATTATACGATAATTGACTGAATAAATTTTACGTCTTATTTTAATACGATTAAATAAGACCTAATTTGGTATTTAAACGTTAATTACTAAATTAGTTGAGGTTTTGTATGCTTTTATGGATAGTGGTAATTAGCCGTTAATATATTTACAAGGAGTTGTAAATTTAGCTAATTGATTATTATTATTATTATGGGACCTATTATATATAGATATAATAGTAATGTACTACTTAAAGAGTTAAGAGTATATTATTTGATGTGATCAATTATAGAGATAATTGATCATGTCACACATTGCATTTGTATGACAAATGACAAAATAAAATGGACCCATTTTATGTACATGTGTATGGTACACTAGTAAAAATAATGGCAATAGTGGTTGGTCTTATTTTTACTACATGCATAAATAATAGTAATAATTACCCTAGACCCTAGACTTTAAGCATGCAAATAAAATAATGCATTTTAGTCTTCCCCATGTGGGGTGGCCGGTTTTGGGTAGTAAAAAAGGGGCTCCTTGTTCCTTTTTCATTACACCAATTCATTTGCATGCATGAGCTATTGCTTTTTACCTCATCTCTCCAAAACTCTCTCTAATACTAGTATTCATCTTTTACTAGAGTAGTAATAGATTTATAATATTAGTATTGTTTTATCACTACTATTATCTAGTTAATAATACTAGTGATTATTTGGGTTGATTCTTGGTGCAACTTGAAGGAGATCTTCTACTTTGAAGATTCAAGGTTTTGGAGGATCATCCATACTATTATTAGCTCAAGAACAATAAGAAAAGGAGTTTTCTTATTGTGCCCAATATTTCCTCATTGTTTATGTAAGGAAATCTCTTCTTATATCTAGTTTTTGTCATTTGATGTCATGCATGTAACTAGATCTTTATATACTAAATTAACAAGTAATTTGGTAACTAATTAGAGGAGTCTAATTAGTGGGTTTCGAACCCTTCAAGTGCTCTTGTGAGCTTCTTGTTTTCTACATGATATACATCATTAACATTATCTAGAACATAAATACCTCCGATAGACGTAGCTTTACCATAAACCATGTCATTAAATGAAAAAGTACAACAATTGTCCTTAATCATAAAGGAAAAACCTTCCATATCAAGTACGGAAATAGAGATAATGTTCTTAGTTAAAGTTGGTACGAAATAACAATTATTCAAATACAACTCTAAACCAGTAGCTAGAGTGAGTACATAAGTGCCTACGGATATAGCGGCTACTCTAGCTCCATTTCCCATGCGTAGGTCTACATCACCCTTGGCTAGTGCTCGCACGTCCCTCATGCCCTGTAAATGATTACAAAGATGAGAACCACATCCGGTATCTAATACCCAAGTGGAAGTGCAAGTATAGTTAATGTCTATCATATAGAGGGAAGTGAAGACAATACCTGACGGAGTCTCACTCTCGTCTTTCTTGTTCTTCAATTCCTTCAAATATTTGGGACAATTGCGCTTCCAATGTCCCTTGCCATTACAATGATAGCAATCGGCGTCGGCATGTTTGTTAACCTTAGCCTTAGGTTTGCTATTCTCAATAGCTTTCCCTTTGTTCTTGTCTTTTCCATGTCTCTTGAATTTGGTCTTACCCTTGTTTTTACCCTTTTGAACCCCAAGGTTGAGATTCTTCATTTTCATGGAGAGCATGTCTCTCTTCTCACTCCCACTAGCCTCCATGTCCCTCTCCGCTTGGTTGAGGAGTGCATGAAGCTCTTGGAAACTCTTGTCCATGCCATGCATATTATAGTTCACCCTAATTTGGGAGAACTTGGAGGGGAGTGAGTGAAGAATGCGACCGATCGCAAGCTTCTTGGGAATGCTACACCCTAGACGCTCTAGTGTGTCAATATGCTCAATCATCTTGAGCACATGAGGACCCACTTTTTGGCCCTTTTCTAGCTTACCCTCGAAGAATTTCATCATAGCCTCATATTGACGGATATCGGGTGATTGGGAAAAAGCCGTCGTAACCCTTGAGAATATCTCATATGCATTAAGGGTAATGTATTGAAGCTTGAGTTTTGGAGACATTGACCATATCAAGACATTCTTGATATCGTTGGATATCTTCAAATACTCCTCATAAGCGGTCCTTTGTGCCGGGGTGGCTCGAGGACCGGGTTCGTTGGGTGGTGGTTCGTTCAAGTAACGAAGGACGTTGTCGGACAACGCCGCACCTTTAATGGTAGACTCCCATTCGATGAAATTACTTCCATCGTCTTTCAAGATACATTTGTCCATAACGGACCTAAGCCAAGAATCCTTTCCGAGTTGAATGGTTGCATTAGTAGCCATAGCGAATTATAAACACTACAACAAAGTTTAGGAAATATTAACATTCATTGTTATATAATTTACTTGTAAAACAATTTTAACAAGTCACTCATATAATGACCCCTCACGAAATTATATAAGCGATTCCAAGACCCGTATCTAGATAAGAACTAACATCGCATGCAATCCTTATGTAAAAACGGTAAGTCATTACTTGACTAATTCTACCCTAGAACTCTCGGTCGACGGATTTCTACCAAATCCATCTCCTAGTCCCGAAATAACTTTTATTTCGTTGAGTCCAACCCAATCTTGGCATGTGATCTTATCACCCTATTTACCCTAGGTAAAAAGGGTCCACGTTGTGGTTGCCCTAATGAACAAGGGGTTCATAGGTGCTTCAATTGGTAAGGCTAAATCTCAATTCTTTCGATGCATGTGAGAGGTCTTGTCAATATTAGGTTACTAATCACTTATAAGTGAACTAAGTTGGTGATTACGTAAATTGGTGAATTGACAATCGACGAATAAAATGCATGATTGGCGATTTTGGCATGAGCGAAAATAAAGCAAGCATCAAACAAATAAATCCTAGTATGGCCATCTAGCTAATCTAATTAACTAGACTATTACAAAATCGGAAACCAACTCCTTGGTCCCTGGCCTCTTCAATGGAGCACCACCAAAAGGCACCGTCTTTTGTCCACCGTCTTGTGTAATCTCCGTCTTCATAATAATAAAATACAAATGATACATAGCATTTCCTATTATACATTTGAATGAATAAAACTATTAATTATTACAAACGGGCGATACGAGATCGCAATTAAATACAACCAAATCGATATTCCCTTACATTACGGGTAATACCGATTAAAAGACTAGGCCATACTAGGTACAATCTTGCAAAATAAACAATAAATGACATTCATTCATTCAACAACATTAAAATAAATAAAATGCTGTAAAAATCATGCCAAAATCGCCCCATAATTTATCAAGTTCATCCTAGCTCGGTTTTATGGAATTTATTGATTTTTAACCATTAAAAATCATTAATCAACACTTAATTCTCAATTAAGCTCAAACTAATTTTCCAAACCAATTTGGAATTTCAAGAATTAGTCTCCACTAATTTGAAAAATAAAAATTAGTTTGAATTGATTTTATTTGCTAATTTAATCGGTAAATGGTCAATTTTATGAAATAAATAAAAATTAAATCATAAAACGTCCAAAATTAAAAATGAATAATTTTGTTCATTCTGGAACATTTCCAGGAACTCCAAAACAAAAAATTGTCCACAAATATTCTCGAATAAAATAGGAACAAATAAATGCATGTTTATCGATTCTTATCTCATAAAAAACAATAAACATCCCAAAAGGACAAAATAAATTTCAAAAATTTACACATATGTCCATCAACATATGAAGATATGTACACCAAAAAACCATGCCCAAAAACAACATGCAACTATTTTTAGTTAACTTTTAACATCAAATAGGCATAAAAACTCGATTTTTAAGGCATAAATGATTATAAATTAGCAAATAAATTCCAAAAATTACCAAACTCGACCACAACTATTTTGAGGTCATTAGGTATGCATGTACCCAAAAATTTCGTGTGAAACCCATTTTACACACAATTTTCGGTTTTTCCCAAAGTTATCATATAACCCGAAAAAATGTCAAAAATCGACATGCATGCACCAACAAAGCTCTGATACCACTTGAAGGGTTCGAAACCCACTAATTAGACTCCTCTAATTAGTTACCAAATTACTTGTTAATTTAGTATATAAAGATCTAGTTACATGCATGACATCAAATGACAAAAACTAGATATAAGAAGAGATTTCCTTACATAAACAATGAGGAAATATTGGGCACAATAAGAAAACTCCTTTTCTTATTGTTCTTGAGCTAATAATAGTATGGATGATCCTCCAAAACCTTGAATCTTCAAAGTAGAAGATCTCCTTCAAGTTGCACCAAGAATCAACCCAAATAATCACTAGTATTATTAACTAGATAATAGTAGTGATAAAACAATACTAATATTATAAATCTATTACTACTCTAGTAAAAGATGAATACTAGTATTAGAGAGAGTTTTGGAGAGATGAGGTAAAAAGCAATAGCTCATGCATGCAAATGAATTGGTGTAATGAAAAAGGAACAAGGAGCCCCTTTTTTACTACCCAAAACCGGCCACCCCACATGGGGAAGACTAAAATGCATTATTTTATTTGCATGCTTAAAGTCTAGGGTCTAGGGTAATTATTACTATTATTTATGCATGTAGTAAAAATAAGACCAACCACTATTGCCATTATTTTTACTAGTGTACCATACACATGTACATAAAATGGGTCCATTTTATTTTGTCATTTGTCATACAAATGCAATGTGTGACATGATCAATTATCTCTATAATTGATCACATCAAATAATATACTCTTAACTCTTTAAGTAGTACATTACTATTATATCTATATATAATAGGTCCCATAATAATAATAATAATCAATTAGCTAAATTTACAACTCCTTGTAAATATATTAACGGCTAATTACCACTATCCATAAAAGCATACAAAACCTCAACTAATTTAGTAATTAACGTTTAAATACCAAATTAGGTCTTATTTAATCGTATTAAAATAAGACGTAAAATTTATTCAGTCAATTATCGTATAATAGACTAATAAACTTAATCGGACAGAGTTCCAAACTCTATCTCCAATAAATAACTCTCGTTACCATGCATATATCACTATATACGCAAGGAACTAATTAGCTGTATCAGATACAAATATTTAGTATTTAAACGTTAATTACTAAATTAGTTGAGGTTTTGTATGCTTTTATGGATAGTGGTAATTAGCCGTTAATATATTTACAAGGAGTTGTAAATTTAGCTAATTGATTATTATTATCATTATGGGACCTATTGTACTTAGATATAATAGTAATGTACTACTTAAAGAGTTAAGAGTATATTATTTGATGTGATCAATTATAGAGATAATTGATCATGTCACACATTGCATTTGTATGACAAATGACAAAATAAAATGGACCCATTTTATGTACATGTGTGTGTGACACACTAGTAAATATAATGACAAATGTGGTTGTTCTTATTTTACTAGATACATAAATAATAGTAATAATGATACTAGACACTTGTCATAAGCATGCAAATAAAATTAAAAGCTAAATGGTCTTCCCATGTGGTGATGGCCGGTTTTGGTGAGTAAAGAAAGGGGGCTTTTTGTTCTCTTTTTATCTCACCAATTCATTATGCATGCATGAGTTTTGGCTTTTCACCTCATCTCTCAAAACTCTCTCTAAATACTAGTATTCATCTTTTACTAGTGTAGTAATAGATTAATAATATTAGTATTGTTATATCACTACTATTATCTAGTTAATAATACTAGTGATTTTTGGGTTGATTCTTGGTGCAACTTGAAGGAGATCTTCTACTTTGAAGATTCAAGGTTTTGGAGGATCATCCATACTATTATTAGCTCAAGAACAATAAGAAAAGGAGTTTTCTTGTTGTGCCCAAAATTTTCTCATTGTTTATGTAAGGAAATCTCTTGATCTTATCACCCTATTTACCCTAGGTAAAAAGGGTCCACTTTGTGGTTGCCCTAATGAACAAGGGGTTCATAGGTGCTTCAATTGGTAAGGCTAAATCTCAATTCTTTCGATGCATGTGAGAGGTCTTGTCAATATTAGGTTACTAATCACTTATAAGTGAACTAAGTTGGTGATTACGACTGCTTAAGACCATAAATGGATCTTTTAAGCTTGCATACCTTCCTAGGATTAGATGTATCTACAAAACCTTCTGGTTGTGTCATATACACTTCCTCTTCTAGAATCCCATTCAAGAAGGCGGTTTTGACATCCATTTGCCAAATCTCATAATCATGAAATGCGGCAATCGCTAGGATGTAAAATTTATTCAGTCAATTATCGTATAATAGACTAATAAACTTAATCGGACAGAGTTCCAAACTCTATCTCCAATAAATAACTCTCGTTACCATGCATATATCACTATATACGCAAGGAACTAATTAGCTGTATCAGATACAAATAATTAGTCTTCTATTTGGGTCTCATCCTATAGGTGTGACCGAAAGGGATCAGTTGATCACCGCCGTCATACGACAATAACGTCTAACTCTAGTCAGCTGAGCGTTACCGATTTACGTTAATCAACTGACGTGGAGTATGCGGTGATCAACTGATCCCTTTCGGTCACACCTATAGGATGAGACCCAAATAGAAGACTAATTATTTGTATCTGATACAGCTAATTAGTTCCTTGCGTATATAGTGATATATGCATGGTAACGAGAGTTATTTATTGGAGATAGAGTTTGGAACTCTGTCCGATTAAGTTTATTAGTCTATTATACGATAATTGACTGAATAAATTTTACGTCTTATTTTAATACGATTAAATAAGACCTAATTTGGTATTTAAACGTTAATTACTAAATTAGTTGAGGTTTTGTATGCTTTTATGGATAGTGGTAATTAGCCGTTAATATATTTACAAGGAGTTGTAAATTTAGCTAATTGATTATTATTATTATTATGGGACCTATTATATATAGATATAATAGTAATGTACTACTTAAAGAGTTAAGAGTATATTATTTGATGTGATCAATTATAGAGATAATTGATCATGTCACACATTGCATTTGTATGACAAATGACAAAATAAAATGGACCCATTTTATGTAAATGTGTATGGTACACTAGTAAAAATAATGGCAATAGTGGTTGGTCTTATTTTTACTACATGCATAAATAATAGTAATAATTACCCTAGACCCTAGACTTTAAGCATGCAAATAAAATAATGCATTTTAGTCTTCCCCATGTGGGGTGGCCGGTTTTGGGTAGTAAAAAAGGGGCTCCTTGTTCCTTTTTCATTACACCAATTCATTTGCATGCATGAGCTATTGCTTTTTACCTCATCTCTCCAAAACTCTCTCTAATACTAGTATTCATCTTTTACTAGAGTAGTAATAGATTTATAATATTAGTATTGTCTTATCACTACTATTATCTAGTTAATAATACTAGTGATTATTTGGGTTGATTCTTGGTGCAACTTGAAGGAGATCTTCTACTTTGAAGATTCAAGGTTTTGGAGGATCATCCATACTATTATTAGCTCAAGAACAATAAGAAAAGGAGTTTTCTTATTGTGCCCAATATTTCCTCATTGTTTATGTAAGGAAATCTCTTCTTATATCTAGTTTTTGTCATTTGGTGTCATGCATGTAACTAGATCTTTATATACTAAATTAACAAGTAATTTAGTAACTAATTAGAGTTGTTGGAGCGAGTGTCCTCCACAATAGTGCATTGATATATTAAATCTCATGAGCGGAATATATTTGGGATAATTAGTACATTGATACTCCACGTCAGTTGATTAACGTAAATCGGTAACGCTCAGCTGACTAGAGTTAGACGTTATTGTCGTATGACGGCGGTGATCAACTGATCCCTTTCGGTCACACCTATAGGATGAGACCCAAATAGAAGACTAATTATTTGTATCTGATACAGCTAATTAGTTCCTTGCGTATATAGTGATATATGCATGGTAACGAGAGTTATTTATTGGAGATAGAGTTTGGAACTCTGTCCGATTAAGTTTATTAGTCTATTATACGATAATTGACTGAATAAATTTTACGTCTTATTTTAATACGATTAAATAAGACCTAATTTGGTATTTAAACGTTAATTACTAAATTAGTTGAGGTTTTGTATGCTTTTATGGATAGTGGTAATTAGCCGTTAATATATTTACAAGGAGTTGTAAATTTAGCTAATTGATTATTATTATTATTATGGGACCTATTATATATAGATATAATAGTAATGTACTACTTAAAGAGTTAAGAGTATATTATTTGATGTGATCAATTATAGAGATAATTGATCATGTCACACATTGCATTTGTATGACAAATGACAAAATAAAATGGACCCATTTTATGTAAATGTGTATGGTACACTAGTAAAAATAATGGCAATAGTGGTTGGTCTTATTTTTACTACATGCATAAATAATAGTAATAATTACCCTAGACCCTAGACTTTAAGCATGCAAATAAAATAATGCATTTTAGTCTTCCCCATGTGGGGTGGCCGGTTTTGGGTAGTAAAAAAGGGGCTCCTTGTTCCTTTTTCATTACACCAATTCATTTGCATGCATGAGCTATTGCTTTTTACCTCATCTCTCCAAAACTCTCTCTAATACTAGTATTCATCTTTTACTAGAGTAGTAATAGATTTATAATATTAGTATTGTTTTATCACTACTATTATCTAGTTAATAATACTAGTGATTATTTGGGTTGATTCTTGGTGCAACTTGAAGGAGATCTTCTACTTTGAAGATTCAAGGTTTTGGAGGATCATCCATACTATTATTAGCTCAAGAACAATAAGAAAAGGAGTTTTCTTATTGTGCCCAATATTTCCTCATTGTTTATGTAAGGAAATCTCTTCTTATATCTAGTTTTTGTCATTTGGTGTCATGCATGTAACTAGATCTTTATATACTAAATTAACAAGTAATTTAGTAACTAATTAGAGTTGTTGGAGCGAGTGTCCTCCACAATAGTGCATTGATATATTAAATCTCATGAGCGGAATATATTTGGGATAATTAGTACATTGATACTCCACGTCAGTTGATTAACGTAAATCGGTAACGCTCAGCTGACTAGAGTTAGACGTTATTGTCGTATGACGGCGGTGATCAACTGATCCCTTTCGGTCACACCTATAGGATGAGACCCAAATAGAAGACTAATTATTTGTATCTGATACAGCTAATTAGTTCCTTGCGTATATAGTGATATATGCATGGTAACGAGAGTTATTTATTGGAGATAGAGTTTGGAACTCTGTCCGATTAAGTTTATTAGTCTATTATACGATAATTGACTGAATAAATTTTACGTCTTATTTTAATACGATTATATAAGACCTAATTTAGTATTTAAACGTTAATTACTAAATTAGTTGAGGTTTTGTATGCTTTTATGGATAGTGGTAATTAGCCGTTAATATATTTACAAGGAGTTGTAAATTTAGCTAATTGATTATTATTATCATTATGGGACCTATTGTATTTAGATATAATAGTAATGTACTACTTAAAGAGTTAAGAGTATATTATTTGATGTGATCAATTATAGAGATAATTGATCATGTCACACATTGCATTTGTATGACAAATGACAAAATAAAATGGACCCATTTTATGTACATGTGTGTGTGACACACTAGTAAATATAATGACAAATGTGGTTGTTCTTATTTTACTAGATACATAAATAATAGTAATAATGATACTAGACACTTGTCATAAGCATGCAAATAAAATTAAAAGCTAAATGGTCTTCCCATGTGGTGATGGCCGGTTTTGGTGAGTAAAAAGGGGGCTTTTTGTTCTCTTTTTATCTCACCAATTCATTATGCATGCATGAGTTTTGGCTTTTCACCTCATCTCTCAAAACTCTCTCTAAATACTAGTATTCATCTTTTACTAGTGTAGTAATAGATTAATAATATTAGTATTGTTATATCACTACTATTATCTAGTTAATAATACTAGTGATTTTTGGGTTGATTCTTGGTGCAACTTGAAGGAGATCTTCTACTTTGAAGATTCAAGGTTTTGGAGGATCATCCATACTATTATTAGCTCAAGAACAATAAGAAAAGGAGTTTTCTTGTTGTGCCCAAAATTTTCTCATTGTTTATGTAAGGAAATCTCTTCTTATATCTAGTTTTTGTCATTTGATGTCATGCATGTAACTAGATCTTTATTTACTTAATTAACAAGTAATTTAGTAACTAATTAGAGGAGTCTAATTAGTGGGTTTCGAACCTTTCAAGTGGTATCAGAGCTTTGTTGTTGCATGCATGTCGATTTTTGACATTTTTTCGGGTTATATGATAACTTTGGGAAAAACCGAAAATTGTGTGTAAAATGGGTTTCACACGAAATTTTTGGGTACATGCATACCTAATGACCTCAAAATAGTTGTGGTCGAGTTTGGTAATTTTTGGAATTTATTTGCTAATTTATAATCATTTATGCCTTAAAAACCGAGTTTTTATGCCTATTTGATGTTAAAAGTTAACTAAAAATAGTTGCATGTTGTTTTTGGGCATGGTTTTTTGGTGTACATATCTTCATATGTTGATGGACATATGTGTAAATTTTTGAAATTTATTTTGTTCTTTTGGGATGTTTATTTTTTTTTTTTGAGATAAGAATCGATAAACATGCATTTATTTGTTCCTATTTTATTCGAGAACATTTGTGAACAAGTTTTTGTTTTGGAGTTCCTGGAAATGTTCCAGAATGAACAAAATTATTCATTTTTAATTTTGGACGTTTTATGATTTAATTTGAATTTATTTCATAAAATTGACCATTTACCGATTAAATTAGCAAATAAAATCAATTCAAACTAATTTTTTATTTTTCAAATTGGTGGAGACTAATTTTTTGAAATTCCAAATTGGTTTGGAAAATTAGTTTGAGCTTAATTGAGAATTAAGTGTTGATTAATGATTTTTAATGGTTAAAAATCAATAAATTCCATAAAACAGAGCTAGGATGAACTTGATAAATTATGGGGCGATTTTGGCATGATTTTTACAGCATTTTATTTATTTTAATGTTGTTGAATGAATGAATGTCATTTATTGTTTATTTTGCAAGATTGTACCTAGTATCGCCTAGTCTTTTAATCGGTATTACCCGTAATGTAAGGGAATATCGATTTGGTTGTAATTAATTGCGATCTCGTATCGCCCGTTTGTAATAATTAATAGTTTTATTCATACAAATGTATAATAGGAAATGCTATGTATCATTTGTATTTTATTATTATGAAGACGGAGATTACACAAGACGGTGGACAAAAGACGGTGCCTTTTGGTGGTGTTCCATTGAAGAGGCCAGGGACCAAGGAGTTGGTTTCCGATTTTGTAATAGTCTAGTTAATTAGATTAGCTAGATGGCCATACTAGGATTTATTTGTTTGATGCTTGCTTTATTTTCGCTCATGCCAAAATCGCCAATCATGCATTTTATTCGTCGATTGTCAATTCACCAATTTACGTAATCACCAACTTAGTTTACTTATAAGTGATTAGTAACCTAATATTGACAAGACCTCTCACATGCATCGTAAGAATTGAGATTTAGCCTTACCAATTAAAGCACCTATGAACCCCTTGTTCATTAGGGCAACCACAACGTGGACCCTTTTTACCTAGGGTAAATAGGGTGATAAGATCACATGCCAAGATTGGGTTGGACTCAACGAAATAAAAGTTATTTCGGGACTAGGAGATGGATTTGGTTGAAATCCGTCGACCGAGAGTTCTAGGGTAGAATTAGTCAAGTAATGACTTACCGTTTTTACATAAGGATTGCATGCGATGTTAGTTCTTATCTAGATACGGGTCTTGGAATCGCTTATATAATTTCGTGAGGGGTCATTATATGAGTGACTTGTTAAAATTGTTTTACAAGTAAATTATATAACAATGAATGTTAATATTTCCTAAACTTTGTTGTAGTGTTTATAATTCGCTATGGCTACTAATGCAACCATTCAACTCGGAAAGGATTCTTGGCTTAGGTCCGTTATGGACAAATGTATCTTGAAAGACGATGGAAGTAATTTCATCGAATGGGAGTCTACCATTAAAGGTGCGGCGTTGTCCGACAACGTCCTTCGTTACTTGAACGAACCACCACCCAACGAACCCGGTCCTCGAGCCACCCCGGCACAAAGGACCGCTTATGAGGAGTATTTGAAGATATCCAACGATATCAAGAATGTCTTGATATGGTCAATGTCTCCAAAACTCAAGCTTCAATACATTACCCTTAATGCATATGAGATATTCTCAAGGGTTACGACGGCTTTTTCCCAATCACCCGATATCCGTCAATATGAGGCTATGATGAAATTCTTCGAGGGTAAGCTAGAAAAGGGCCAAAAAGTGGGTCCTCATGTGCTCAAGATGATTGAGCATATTGACACACTAGAGCGTCTAGGGTGTAGCATTCCCAAGAAGCTTGCGATCGGTCGCATTCTTCACTCACTCCCCTCCAAGTTCTCCCAAATTAGGGTGAACTACAACATGCATGGCATGGACAAGAGTTTCCAAGAGCTTCATGCACTCCTCAACCAAGCGGAGAGGGACATGGAGGCTAGTGGGAGTGAGAAGAGAGACATGCTCTCCATGAAAATGAAGAATCTCAACCTTGGGGTTCAAAAGGGTAAAAACAAGGGTAAGACCAAATTCAAGAGACATGGAAAAGACAAGAACAAAGGGAAAGCTATTGAGAATAGCAAACCTAAGGCTAAGGTTAACAAACATGCCGACGCCGATTGCTATCACTGTAATGGCAAGGGACATTGGAAGCGCAATTGTCCCAAATATTTGAAGGAATTGAAGAACAAGAAAGACGAGAGTGAGACTCCGTCAGGTATTGTCTTCACTTCCCTCTATATGATAGACATTAACTATACTTGCACTTCCACTTGGGTATTAGATACCGGATGTGGTTCTCATCTTTGTAATCATTTACAGGGCATGAGGGACGTGCGAGCACTAGCCAAGGGTGATGTAGACCTACGCATGGGAAATGGAGCTAGAGTAGCCGCTATATCCGTAGGCACTTATGTACTCACTCTAGCTAGTGGTTTAGAGTTGTATTTGAATAATTGTTATTTCGTACCAACTTTAACTAAGAACATTATCTCCATTTCCGTACTTGATATGGAAGGTTTTTCCTTTATGATTAAGGACAATTGTTGTACTTTTTCATTTAATGACATGGTTTATGGTAAAGCTACGTCTATCGGAGGTATTTATGTTCTAGATAATGTTAATGATGTATATCATGTAGAGAACAAGAAGCTCAAAACGGGTGAACCTAATCAATCCTACCTTTGGCATTGTCGTTTAGGACACATAAACGAACGACGCATAAAGAGACTTGTTTCAACGAAACTTCTCAAACCATTTGATTACGAATCTTATGGTGTATGCGAGTCTTGCATATTAGGCAAGATGACTCGTGCTCCTTTCTCAAGTAAAGGAACACGAGCAAGTGAGGTATTGGGCCTTATACATACCGATGTGTGTGGCCCAATGACTATCACCGCTAGGGGTGGTTACAACTACTTCATCACTTTTACCGACGACTTAAGTAGATATGGGCATGTCTACTTAATGAGGCATAAGAGCGATGCTTTTGAAAAGTTCAAAGAGTTTCAAAGTGAAGTAGAGAACCAATTGGATAAAAAGACTAAAGTACTACGATCCGATCGTGGCGGTGAATACCTAAATAATGAATTTGATTCACACCTAAAAGATTGTGGCATAGTATCACAATGGACTCCTCCTGGCACACCACAGTTGAATGGTGTGGCCGAAAGGAGAAACCAAACTTTATTAGATATGGTTCGGTCCATGATGAGTCTCACTGAGCTTCCTGATTCATTTTGGGGTTTTGCCATTTTGTCCGCAATATTTTCACTAAACCGAAGCCCGACTAAATCGGCCAATAAGACACCATATGAGATATGGAAGGGAAGGGTTCCTTATTTGTCGTTCATGAGAATCTGGGGTTGTGAGGCATATGTTCAGAACAAGTCTGACAACAAACTCGCACCAAGATCCGACAAATGTCTATTTGTAGGGTATCCAAAGGAAACACAAGGCTATTACTTCTACAATCGTCACGAAAACAAGGTGTTTGTGGCACATGACGCTGTCTTTCTAGAAAATGACTTCATTTCTAGAAGACAGAGTGGGAGAAAATTTGAACTTGATGAAGTCCAAGAGCCACAAACCGAAAATGAAGTGGAGGAAAGCGTTCCCTCCTCCTCGGACACGGTTGTTGTTCCCTTTGAACCTAGGAAATCCACGAGGATTAGTCATCCTCCTGATCGATACCTTGGTATTGTCGAGGAAGATGCGTTAGACATGTTGCTTTGCGAAAGTGACGAGCCTAACACCTACAAGGCAGCCATATCTAGTCGTGATTCTATGCAATGGCTTCAAGCCATGCGATCCGAAATGGATTCTATGCACGAAAACCAAGTGTGGGATTTGGTTGATTTACCTGAAAAGGTGAGACCTCTTCAGTGTAAATGGATATTTAAGATCAAGAATGGCATAGACGGACATAGAGATGTCTACAAAGCTAGATTGGTGGCAAAGGGTTTTACTCAAGTTCATGGTCTTCACTATGACGAAACCTTTGCTCCAGTCGCAATGCTTCGCTCCATAAGGATTATCCTAGCGATTGCCGCATTTCATGATTATGAGATTTGGCAAATGGATGTCAAAACCGCCTTCTTGAATGGGATTCTAGAAGAGGAAGTGTATATGACACAACCAGAAGGTTTTGTAGATACATCTAATCCTAGGAAGGTATGCAAGCTTAAGAGATCCATTTATGGTCTTAAGCAAGCGTCCAGAAGTTGGAATCATCGCTTTGATCATGTTATCAAACAATATGGTTTTGCTCGAAGTGTCGAGGAACCTTGTTTGTACATGAAGTTTAGTGGGAGTAAGGTAACCTTTCTTGTCTTGTATGTGGATGACATACTTCTTATCGGGAATGACGTTCTAATGCTTGCTTCCGTAAAGGAGTGGCTTGGAAAGCACTTCCAAATGAAAGATTTGGGAAATGCACAATGTATTTTGGGTATTCGGATCCATAGAGATAGATCCAAAAGGACGTTGGTATTAAGTCAAGAAGCTTATATAGAAAAGATTCTTGATCGATTCAAAATGAAAGACTCTAAGAGAGGCTTTCTTCCCATGAGTCAAGGTACCATTTTGTGCAAGTCACAGTGTCCTACCACACCCGAAGAAATTGAACGCATGAAGTTGATCCCATATGCTTCCGCGGTTGGATCAATCATGTATGCCATGACGTGCACTCGTCCCGATGTTTCGTATGCTTTGAGCATGACGAGTCGTTATCAAGCCAATCCAGGTGAAAGTCACTGGACAGCCGTGAAGAACATCCTTAAGTACTTGCGAAGGACCAAGGATTTGTTCTTAGTGTTTGGAGGGGATACTGAATTACGTGTAAGAGGTTACACGGATGCCAGTTTCCAAACCGATCGGGATGATTTGAAATCTCAATCCGGCTATGTTTATATGTTGAATGGAGGAGCCATTAGTTGGAAGAGCTCCAAGCAAAGTGTCACCGCGGATTCTACAACAGAAGCTGAGTACGTCGCGGCTTCGGAAGCTGCAAAGGAAGCTGTTTGGATTCGTCAGTTTTTGGAAGGACTAGGAGTAGTCCACTCCGTCGAAGATCCTATCACCATATATTGTGATAACAGCGGGGCCATTTTTCAAGCAAAAGAGCCCAAGTCTAGCAATAAGTCTAGACATGTACTTAGGAAATACCACGTGATAAGAGATCTCGAGAAAAGGAAGGAAATCGATATATGTAAGGTTGGGACAGACGAGAATATCGCTGATCCTTTAACCAAGCCTCTTTCAAAGGCTAAACATGATGGTCATGTTGTTGCAATGGGATTGAGAAAAGTCCCGGATTTTCCTTAAGTAATCTAAGATGTAATAATTGGATATTGTAGCAATTTTTACATTTATAATAATAGCATTCATTGTTCGAGTTTCAATATGAACTCTTTTGTTTAGTTTGACTAAACCCATACTTTGTTCATTCGAATGGATTGTGAGACAATCTTGAACCCTATTCAAGTGAACGTTTGAACATAGTATTTTTGCCCCTTGTCACTTAATGAGGTGACGACTCGGAGTGACAAGATTGTAAGTTGATCGATGGTTAGTTCAAGACCATGGGGTCATGGAGATGACCGGTCATTTACATAGGCAGACTGATTGTCACTCTGCCGGGCAGTGACCACAATAGAGTCCCTTATCAAATTAGTTGAAGCCTGGTCGTGGCGGGGATTTCTATTTTATTCCTATGAGTCGATTCTTTAGACTGGTGACCATTTATCTGAGTCGGTGCAGTTTCCGATTGGCTTAGGTTGGTGTCCTAAGTCGTGCCGTGAAAGGAGGCTGATGGGCATCTTCTGGGTCATGGTGATCTGCATTATACAGTATAAGTTGGGTCAACAGGAATTGTCCACCCACGTCGGGTACATACGTCCTTGGGCCACTCGAGGAGAAGTAACTGGAAATGCGTGGCCACGCTCGGAAATAGATCTATGGTAGATTTTCCGGTCAAACAGTTATTCTCCAGATCGAGAAAACCACTCTTATTATATTTAAATCACAAGTGCGACCTGAAAGACACCTTGTGATGAGTGGGAGGATGTGACATCAAAGAGACAAGAGAATCGGTAGCGCACAACTTGTGTAGACAAGTGGGAGACATTGATGGAGTAGGAGTACTCCGCAATATAGTGGCTACATGCACAACTTGTATCGGACAAGTGGGAGATTGTTGGAGCGAGTGTCCTCCACAATAGTGCATTGATATATTAAATCTCATGAGCGGAATATATTTGGGATAATTAGTACATTGATACTCCACGTCAGTTGATTAACGTAAATCGGTAACGCTCAGCTGACTAGAGTTAGACGTTATTGTCGTATGACGGCGGTGATCAACTGATCCCTTTCGGTCACACCTATAGGATGAGACCCAAATAGAAGACTAATTATTTGTATCTGATACAGCTAATTAGTTCCTTGCGTATATAGTGATATATGCATGGTAACGAGAGTTATTTATTGGAGATAGAGTTTGGAACTCTGTCCGATTAAGTTTATTAGTCTATTATACGATAATTGACTGAATAAATTTTACGTCTTATTTTAATACGATTATATAAGACCTAATTTAGTATTTAAACGTTAATTACTAAATTAGTTGAGGTTTTGTATGCTTTTATGGATAGTGGTAATTAGCCGTTAATATATTTACAAGGAGTTGTAAATTTAGCTAATTGATTATTATTATCATTATGGGACCTATTGTATTTAGATATAATAGTAATGTACTACTTAAAGAGTTAAGAGTATATTATTTGATGTGATCAATTATAGAGATAATTGATCATGTCACACATTGCATTTGTATGACAAATGACAAAATAAAATGGACCCATTTTATGTACATGTGTGTGTGACACACTAGTAAATATAATGACAAATGTGGTTGTTCTTATTTTACTAGATACATAAATAATAGTAATAATGATACTAGACACTTGTCATAAGCATGCAAATAAAATTAAAAGCTAAATGGTCTTCCCATGTGGTGATGGCCGGTTTTGGTGAGTAAAAAGGGGGCTTTTTGTTCTCTTTTTATCTCACCAATTCATTATGCATGCATGAGTTTTGGCTTTTCACCTCATCTCTCAAAACTCTCTCTAAATACTAGTATTCATCTTTTACTAGTGTAGTAATAGATTAATAATATTAGTATTGTTATATCACTACTATTATCTAGTTAATAATACTAGTGATTTTTGGGTTGATTCTTGGTGCAACTTGAAGGAGATCTTCTACTTTGAAGATTCAAGGTTTTGGAGGATCATCCATACTATTATTAGCTCAAGAACAATAAGGAACCTGGCTCTGATACCACTTGAAAGGTTCGAAACCCACTAATTAGACTCCTCTAATTAGTTACTAAATTACTTGTTAATTTAGTAAATAAAGATCTAGTTACATGCATGACATCAAATGACAAAAACTAGATATAAGAAGAGATTTCCTTACATAAACAATGAGAAAATTTTGGGCACAACAAGAAAACTCCTTTTCTTATTGTTCTTGAGCTAATAATAGTATGGATGATCCTCCAAAACCTTGAATCTTCAAAGTAGAAGATCTCCTTCAAGTTGCACCAAGAATCAACCCAAATAATCACTAGTATTATTAACTAGATAATAGTAGTGATAAAACAATACTAATATTATAAATCTATTACTACTCTAGTAAAAGATGAATACTAGTATTAGAGAGAGTTTTGGAGAGATGAGGTAAAAAGCAATAGCTCATGCATGCAAATGAATTGGTGTAATGAAAAAGGAACAAGGAGCCCCTTTTTTACTACCCAAAACCGGCCACCCCACATGGGGAAGACTAAAATGCATTATTTTATTTGCATGCTTAAAGTCTAGGGTCTAGGGTAATTATTACTATTATTTATGCATGTAGTAAAAATAAGACCAACCACTATTGCCATTATTTTTACTAGTGTACCATACACTTGTACATAAAATGGGTCCATTTTATTTTGTCATTTGTCATACAAATGCAATGTGTGACATGATCAATTATCTCTATAATTGATCACATCAAATAATATACTCTTAACTCTTTAAGTAGTACATTACTATTATATCTATATATAATAGGTCCCATAATAATAATAATAATCAATTAGCTAAATTTACAACTCCTTGTAAATATATTAACGGCTAATTACCACTATCCATAAAAGCATACAAAACCTCAACTAATTTAGTAATTAACGTTTAAATACCAAATTAGGTCTTATTTAATCGTATTAAAATAAGACGTAAAATTTATTCAGTCAATTATCGTATAATAGACTAATAAACTTAATCGGACAGAGTTCCAAACTCTATCTCCAATAAATAACTCTCGTTACCATGCATATATCACTATATACGCAAGGAACTAATTAGCTGTATCAGATACAAATAATTAGTCTTCTATTTGGGTCTCATCCTATAGGTGTGACCGAAAGGGATCAGTTGATCACCGCCGTCATACGACAATAACGTCTAACTCTAGTCAGCTGAGCGTTACCGATTTACGTTAATCAACTGACGTGGAGTATCAATGTATTAATTATCCCAAATATATTCCGCTCATGAGATTTAATATATCATTGCACTATTGTTGTCCGAGGAGGAGGGAACGCTTTCCTCCACTTCATTTTCGGTTTGTGGCTCTTGGACTTCATCAAGTTCAAATTTTCTCCCACTCTGTCTTCTAGAAATGAAGTCATTTTCTAGAAAGACAGCGTCACGTGCCACAAACACTTTGTTTTCGTGACGATTGTAGAAGTAATAGCCTTGTGTTTCCTTTGGATACCCTACAAATAGACATTTGTCGGATCTTGGTGCGAGTTTGTTGTCAGACTTGTTCTGAACATATGCCTCACAACCCCAGATTCTCATGAACGACAAATAAGGAACCCTTCCCTTCCATATCTCATATGGTGTCTTATTGGCCGCTTTAGTCGGGCTTCGATTTAGTGAAAATATTGCGGACAAAATGGCAAAACCCCAAAATGAATCAGGAAGCTCAGTGAGACTCATCATGGACCGAACCATATCTAATAAAGTTCGGTTTCTCCTTTCGGCCACACCATTCAACTGTGGTGTGCCAGGAGGAGTCCATTGTGATACTATGCCACAATCTTTTAGGTGTGAATCAAATTCATTATTTAGGTATTCACCGCCACGATCGGATCGTAGTACTTTAATCTTTTTATCCAATTGGTTCTCTACTTCACTTTGAAACTCTTTGAACTTTTCAAAAGCATCGCTCTTATGCCTCATTAAGTAGACATACCCATATCTACTTAAGTCGTCGGTAAAAGTGATGAAGTAGTTGTAACCACCCCTAGCAGTGATAGTCATTGGGCCACACACATCGGTATGTATAAGGCCCAATACCTCACTTGCTCGTGTTCCTTTACTTGAGAAAGGAGCACGAGTCATCTTGCCTAATATGCAAGACTCGCATACACCATAAGATTCGTAATCAAATGGTTTGAGAAGTTTCGTTGAAACAAGTCTCTTTATGCGTCGTTCGTTTATGTGTCCTAAACGACAATGCCAAAGGTAGGATTGATTAGGTTCACCCGTTTTGAGCTTCTTGTTTTCTACATGATATACATCATTAACATTATCTAGAACATAAATACCTCCGATAGACGTAGCTTTACCATAAACCATGTCATTAAATGAAAAAGTACAACAATTGTCCTTAATCATAAAGGAAAAACCTTCCATATCAAGTACGGAAATGGAGATAATGTTCTTAGTTAAAGTTGGTACGAAATAACAATTATTCAAATACAACTCTAAACCACTAGCTAGAGTGAGTACATAAGTGCCTACGGATATAGCGGCTACTCTAGCTCCATTTCCCATGCGTAGGTCTACATCACCCTTGGCTAGTGCTCGCACGTCCCTCATGCCCTGTAAATGATTACAAAGATGAGAACCACATCCGGTATCTAATACCCAAGTGGAAGTGCAAGTATAGTTAATGTCTATCATATAGAGGGAAGTGAAGACAATACCTGACGGAGTCTCACTCTCGTCTTTCTTGTTCTTCAATTCCTTCAAATATTTGGGACAATTGCGCTTCCAATGTCCCTTGCCATTACAATGATAGCAATCGGCGTCGGCATGTTTGTTAACCTTAGCCTTAGGTTTGCTATTCTCAATAGCTTTCCCTTTGTTCTTGTCTTTTCCATGTCTCTTGAATTTGGTCTTACCCTTGTTTTTACCCTTTTGAACCCCAAGGTTGAGATTCTTCATTTTCATGGAGAGCATGTCTCTCTTCTCACTCCCACTAGCCTCCATGTCCCTCTCCGCTTGGTTGAGGAGTGCATGAAGCTCTTGGAAACTCTTGTCCATGCCATGCATATTATAGTTCACCCTAATTTGGGAGAACTTGGAGGGGAGTGAGTGAAGAATGCGACCGATCGCAAGCTTCTTGGGAATGCTACACCCTAGACGCTCTAGTGTGTCAATATGCTCAATCATCTTGAGCACATGAGGACCCACTTTTTGGCCCTTTTCTAGCTTACCCTCGAAGAATTTCATCATAGCCTCATATTGACGGATATCGGGTGATTGGGAAAAAGCCGTCGTAACCCTTGAGAATATCTCATATGCATTAAGGGTAATGTATTGAAGCTTGAGTTTTGGAGACATTGACCATATCAAGACATTCTTGATATCGTTGGATATCTTCAAATACTCCTCATAAGCGGTCCTTTGTGCCGGAGCGGCTCGAGGACCGGGTTCGTTGGGTGGTGGTTCGTTCAAGTAACGAAGGACGTTGTCGGACAACGCCGCACCTTTAATGGTAGACTCCCATTCGATGAAATTACTTCCATCGTCTTTCAAGATACATTTGTCCATAACGGACCTAAGCCAAGAATCCTTTCCGAGTTGAATGGTTGCATTAGTAGCCATAGCGAATTATAAACACTACAACAAAGTTTAGGAAATATTAACATTCATTGTTATATAATTTACTTGTAAAACAATTTTAACAAGTCACTCATATAATGACCCCTCACGAAATTATATAAGCGATTCCAAGATCCGTATCTAGATAAGAACTAACATCGCATGCAATCCTTATGTAAAAACGGTAAGTCATTACTTGACTAATTCTACCCTAGAACTCTCGGTCGACGGATTTCAACCAAATCCATCTCCTAGCCCCGAAATAACTTTTATTTCGTTGAGTCCAACCCAATCTTGGCATGTGATCTTATCACCCTATTTACCCTAGGTAAAAAGGGTCCACGTTGTGGTTGCCCTAATGAACAAGGGGTTCATAGGTGCTTTAATTGGTAAGGCTAAATCTCAATTCTTTCGATGCATGTGAGAGGTCTTGTCAATATTAGGTTACTAATCACTTATAAGTGAACTAAGTTGGTGATTACGTAAATAGGTGAATTGACAATCGACGAATAAAATGCATGATTGGCGATTTTGGCATGAGCGAAAATAAAGCAAGCATCAAACAAATAAATCCTAGTATGGCCATCTAGCTAATCTAATTAACTAGACTATTACAAAATCGGAAACCAACTCCTTGGTCCCTGGCCTCTTCAATGGAGCACCACCAAAAGGCACCGTCTTTTGTCTACCGTCTTGTGTAATCTCCGTCTTCATAACAATAAAATACAAATGATACATAGCATTTCCTATTATACATTTGTATGAATAAAACTATTAATTATTACAAACGGGCGATACGAGATCGCAATTAATTACAACCAAATCGATATTCCCTTACATTACGGGTAATACCGATTAAAAGACTAGGCCATACTAGGTACAATCTTGCAAAATAAACAATAAATGACATTCATTCATTCAACAACATTAAAATAAATAAAATGCTGTAAAAATCATGCCAAAATCGCCCCATAATTTATCAAGTTCATCCTAGCTCGGTTTTATGGAATTTATTGATTTTTAACCATTAAAAATCATTAATCAACACTTAATTCTCAATTAAGCTCAAACTAATTTTCCAAACCAATTTGGAATTTCAAGAATTAGTCTCCACCAATTTGAAAAATAAAAATTAGTTTGAATTGATTTTATTTGCTAATTTAATCGGTAAATGGTCAATTTTATGAAATAAATACAAATTAAATCATAAAACGTCCAAAATTAAAAATGAATAATTTTGTTCATTCTGGAACATTTCCAGGAACTCCAAAACAAAAAATTGTCCACAAATATTCTCGAATAAAATAGGAACAAATAAATGCATGTTTATCGATTCTTATCTCATAAAAAACAATAAACATCCCAAAAGGACAAAATAAATTTCAAAAATTTACACATATGTCCATCAACATATGAAGATATGTACACCAAAAAACATGCCCAAAAACAACATGCAACTATTTTTAGTTAACTTTTAACATCAAATAGGCATAAAAACTCGATTTTTAAGGCATAAATGATTATAAATTAGCAAATAAATTCCAAAAATTACCAAACTCGACCACAACTATTTTGAGGTCATTAGGTATGCATGTACCCAAAAATTTCGTGTGAAACTCCTTTTACACAAAATTTTCGGTTTTTTACAAAGTTATCATATAACCCGAAAAAATGTCAAAAATCGACATGCATGCAACAACAAAGCTCTGATACCACTTGAAGGGTTCGAGACCCACTAATTAGACTCCTCTAATTAGTTACTAAATTACTTGTTAATTTAGTATATAAAGATCTAGTTACATGCATGACACCAAATGACAAAAACTAGATATAAGAAGAGATTTCCTTACATAAACAATGAGGAAATATTGGGCACAATAAGAAAACTCCTTTTCTTATTGTTCTTGAGCTAATAATAGTTTGGATGATCCTCCAAAACCTTGAATCTCCAATGTAGAAGATCTCCTTTAAGTTGCACCAAGAATCAACCCAAATAATCACTAGTATTATTAACTAGATAATAGTAGTGATAAAACAATACTAATATTATTAATCTATTACTACTTTAGTAATGAAGATGAATACTAGTATTAGAGAGAGTTTTGGAGAGATGAGGTGAAAAGCCAAAACTAATGCATGCATAATGAATTGGTGAGATAAAAAGAGAACAAAAAGCCCCCTTTTTACCCACCAAAACCGGCCACCCCCACATGGGAAGACCAAAATGCATTATTTTATTTGCATGCTTATGACAAGTGTCTAGTGTCATTATTACTATTATTTATGCATGTAGTAAAAATAAGACCAACCACTATTGCCATTATTTTTACTAGTGTACCATACACTTGTACATAAAATGGGTCCATTTTATTTTGTCATTTGTCATACAAATGTAATGTGTGACATGATCAATTATCTCTATAATTGATCACATCAAATAATATACTCTTAACTCTTTAAGTAGTACATTACTATTATATCTATATATAATAGGTCCCATAATAATAATAATAATCAATTAGCTAAATTTACAACTCCTTGTAAATATATTAACGGCTAATTACCACTATCCATAAAAGCATACAAAACCTCAACTAATTTAGTAATTAACGTTTAAATACTAAATTAGGTCTTATTTAATCGTATTAAAATAAGACGTAAAATTTATTCAGTCAATTATCGTATAATAGACTAATAAACTTAATCGGACAGAGTTCCAAACTCTATCTCCAATAAATAACTCTCGTTACCATGCATATATCACTATATACGCAAGGAACTAATTAGCTGTATCAGATACAAATAATTAGTCTTCTATTTGGGTCTCATCCTATAGGTGTGACTAAAAGGGATCAGCTGATCACCGCCGTCATACGACAATAACGTCTAACTCTAGTCAGCTGAGCGTTACCGATTTACGTTAATCAACTGACGTGGAGTATCAATGTACTAATTATCCCAAGTATATTCCGTTCATGAGATTTAATATATCATTGCACTATTGTGGAGGACACTCGCTCCAACACATACTAACTACTAAACTAGCCGAGTGGGTATTAGCGCCCCCTACGCCTTTTCCACGCGAGTGCACTTAGAGGAAAAGTGCACTCCGCAAGGCAAGTGGGGTCTTGCGACAAAACTGTGGATGCAACCGGGCACAAAAACACATAAACAAACAAGCACACAAACAAATACACAAAAAGGTTGCACCCAAAAGAAAAGAAATACCGCTTCCCTCTAAAAAGCGGTGAAAGAAGCACCGGTTTAGGACTCAAGGCAAGTGACAACGTTCCCGAGCTAGCAATACAAACAAAGATGGACAAAACCCTAATAGTATGACGACAAAGCAATAAAAACGTTGGTAACTTACCTGGGTTCCTCCTAACCTTCTAAGAACGTACCACGGGACGATCGGCGGGATGGAAAGTGATGAACCACGGTGTTAGTCGACACTGTAGGTAAGTGAGACCCCGCCCCCTTTAGCAAAGAGCCAAGAGGGTCGTCCCATGTCTAAAACCGCCTAACTATTCCAAGTAAAAAGATGGAAATATGCAAAATGAGGGAAGACCGACTAATGCCGCTATCATCCTTCCTAGGGACTCGGTTCTTTGGTAGGCTCTTCACAGCAAAAGTCGGAAAAAGGCTTATTTTGAGAGGTAGGGGTTATTTTTGTGAATTGGGTTTTCTTTTGGCATTTTCTCTTTTCTTTTGCATTTTTGCCTTGTTTTGCCATGCCCTTCTTTTTCTTCTTTTCTATTTTCTTTTTGGCTTTTGTGCCTTTTCTTTTTCTTCTTTCTTTTCTTTCTTTCATTTTCTTTCTTTTTCTTCTCTTTGCCCTTTTGGCTTGATTTGGCTTTTTGGCATTTCTTATTGCAACAAGAAAGATGACTTCAACAATTTGCAATTTTATTGTGTGGAAATGTGTAGGAGGTAGGGGAATGGGTGAGTTGGGAGTGCGCTTTCCCCCTACAAACCCACAAAAAGGTGGAGAACTTGGACTAATCAAACAACCTCAGACACGGTCACCTAAGGGACGGGACTCGGCAACCAAGGCCTTTTCACACCGTGGGTGGTCATAATGGTCAAAATGCAAATCCCGTAGTAAATCCCTAGTAAGCTAGGTGGACTCAAGGTAAAGGACCAACAAAATCATTGATTTATGGTCATTCTACTAGACTAAAGTCCAAGACTCGATTTACACTACTAGGAAGGGAAAGTAGGCACTCACACACTAGCCTCTAAACCGGGTTTTCGAAAACCATTTACACACAAGACACACAACAAAACACAAAACAAAGACTCAACGAAAACGAAAGAAAAAGAAACAAAAGCAACAAAACAAGAACAACACAAAACGAACACATACATAACACAAACACCACCCCTAGCTTCCAAATGAGCAACCAACCAACATCAAACTTTACAAAGCTCCTCCCGAGCACACCACATCACATTCTCCTCCAAATTCCGCAAGAGACAAAGAAGGAAAAAGGGATAGAAGATGTTACCGGACATCTTGAAAGCTTTCCAAAGCCATCGGTGGTTTAAGCAACCTATAAGGAAAAGGGGGGCAAACACACACAACAAAACAAATATACGAGACAATGACACAAAAGAAAAACACACAAAAAGAAAATCTTTTTGATTTTTGTGAAAAAATTTCAAATTTTTAGGGTTTTTAAAGATTTTTCGAAAAACTACGAAAATAAAACTAACTACTATAGAATATCGCTCCCCCACACTTAAGCCGAGCAATGTCCTCATGCTCGACCGTAGTGCATGGGAGCACAAAAGAAAAGAAAAGAAACTACGAAAATAAAGCTAAAAATCAAAAAGAAAAGTGGAGAAAAGAGTAGAATGTGTCCTGCCGGGGTGTAGTCAAGTCACCTTGGGCCGAGACAAGAAAAGATATGGATGGGGGAAGAAGTAAAAAGAAAGAAATAAAGGGAAATGGGAGGGGAGGACTAGGTGTAATCAAGTCACCTAGCCCGGATTCCGCCGAAATCCGACTAATTCCTACAAAAGGGTGAAAAACTTGTAAAATTTGGATTTTGAAAATGACTCTCGATGTAGTCACATCATCGAGAGTCGTGAGCAAAAAATACCGAGGCCTCGAAGGCCACCAAGACACCATGACTCAAGGGAAATGGGGGCAAACAAGAGAAAACAAGCAATAATAGACGGAAAAGAAAGGATAGTTGTCGTACCCATCGGTTAGCAACTCACTCGCTCCATCGTCTCATCGGTCAATATAAGCACTTTGCTTGTCGTCCTCATTGTCATCCCGCTTCGAACGTGAAAGTATCGCATGGTAGAGGTAGTAATGGTGTGAGGGGGTGGAAATTGGTGTGTATACCGGTCTAAAGTAGATAGAAGATGAAGTGAGGATATGAAAATGAAGTATGTGGGTGGTATGATATGAGCAAGGAAGGTAGGGAGGTTGGTTGGGGGTATATAATGGTTGGGTGGGCTTGAATGTCGAAGAAGAGGCACCAAAAAGGGGTAGGGGACTATCCCGGTCGGGATGGATGATCCCGGTCGGGATGTCACACCCGTCCCGATCGGGAAGCTCCCTTCCCGGTCGGGATGGCACTCCAGTGGACTCGATTTTTGGCACCTTCATCCCGATCAGGACGGCCCCATCCCGGTAGGGACGACACACCCTTCCCAGTCGGAAAGGGTCTTCATTACTCCCATGACCCCAAAAACCGACTTCCTTACGCACGATCCAAGCTCTATCACTAACCACTCCTTTCTAGGAGTCATCTTCACTTCACCTATCACAATAAACTCAAAATACACATCAAATTCACTCCCTCATATCGCTCATCAAAATACCAAAACAATTACAAGAATATCACAAAACTTAACAAAATCAAGAGATAAAACACACAAATACAAGCACAAGTACTCTAAAGAAGAGGAAGGGGGAATATACAACATGACGGTTCTTTAGGAACTCCGTCAAACCTAGGATGGTGGACTCTTCTTCAACCGTAGCCCTCATGGGCATGGAGGAGCAAGTCGAACGCGCTACCGACATCATAATGAAGGCCCAAGAAGGGCTCGAGCCTAGCCAACCTCCACGGCTTCCAAGGTGGAGGCAAGAAGTAGGAATCCCAAGACCCATCGTCATCGTTCATGTCATCTCCGGGGTCTATCCATCCTACGAGCCTAACCGACCTCTTCCTCCCTAGGCATCGCCTCCATTCACTAGCAAGCTTCATTTCCAAGAAACGAGGCACAAAAAACGGCTTTGGCCTCATCTCCTCAATGCACACCCCCACACTTTCCTCAAGTTGTGGTTCCCTATCTTCATCACTCGGCCCCACATCATCTTGGAGAAGAGGATCGAAACTTCTACCGGCGGTTTCGATCTCTTCCAAGTCATTGCTTGGTTCACTAGCTAGGGGCTCTTGATGTTTTTCCACATTCTCGGACATGGGCAACTTGGGCTTATCAATTTCACCCAACAACTTCACAAATTCTACCAACCCATCCAACTCACTAACTTCCTCCAATTCCTCACCAATGTTGTCTTCACCAAGGGTCATATCCTCATTCGTCACTTTTTGGGTAGACGATTGAGGTTCTTCAAAGCAAATCTCTCCTCCAAAGGGAACTACATCGGCGGCTTCATGGTTAGGTGGCTCCTCTTTCTCAAGTGGGCACCCTTCATCTAAATGTGATGCTCGGGATAAAAACATTACGGTTTGAACCGATAATGCATTTAATCGAGCATTCCTCGCACTACAACAAAATCATCTTTTCGCGGCGATTATTTTTGTATTTCGTGACAATTTTATTCGACGCGAAAGGTTTCCCCATCGATTGTGTATTCGTTGAGGTAGGCAGCGTTGCCGTAGCCTTTCGTAGCGAATAATCTATTCGCTGGGTTAGCTACTTAAAATCGACACGAAAGAAGAGGAGTTTTAGTGATGATTTTAGTGTCGATTATTATTGATGCGGTAAATAGTTTGATTTTCCCACTAATGAGAATTGTAACGATTGTATTCGACACGATAAGTACAATAAAATATCATTTAGTGACATTTGTTGCAATTGCATTCGACACAATACGTACTATTAAATGCAACCGTATACTATATGAAATATCACATTTATCTCTCAAATGTGGTGCGAAAATAAAACAAAAAAAACAAGTGAAAAAATATGTAACTTTTATATTACTCATAAATTCCAAAAAATTATATATATCCAACATCGACTAAAATTAAATTAATATAAATAAGTGCAAAACAGCAAACAATCTTTTGACAACCTAAAAAAATTACTATGTCTTCGGCCACCAAAGAAAAGCTTCATTCTACCCATGTATTCGATATTATATTGTAAAGTAATCGCGCCTAAAAAAACCTCCGGCTGATTCCGCGGCTAAAGTGCATCTCATGTTGACTTAAAAGCCGGCCAACCATCAACATAATAAGGAAGGACTGCATTCCTGTTGCATTATTCAGAATGTACCGTCCTTGATATTCGGTTATAGCGCAGCCCAAAACTGATCACAATGCAACTTATCCGACTCCCTAGTCTCGTAGGTCGTGATGAGGATGAATGCACAAAGAAAAAAGAGGATGAAGCGAGATGAGGAAAAATCAGTACATTAGCTCTCTTGTAGGCCGTGATGAGAGTCCTGAAATTTGAAACTTTCTACGTACGTTTCCTCTGTGAGTACTTCGACTTTGATACCTCTAAGTGCTTTCTTAACCTCCACAAGTACTCACATGAGCTTCTGTATAGTCATAGAATGGCAAGAATGGTGTGATGGTGTTATGATTATTAACGAAAAAAGGTTTATAACGATATAGGCTCCATCAAAATATGTTGAAGTGTTTTTCCATGAACATTTGTCTGCCTATAAACTCGTGTAATAAGGATGATATTATAGCAAAGTCGGTATTTGAACGTACCTTGACTGAATCAACATCAGACAATGGACGAGTCCTTACATCTTTTCCTAACACTTGAGCCACAAACTTGATGTCTGGGAGTGGTTCAATGAAAGCACTTGCAGACATATCTAATCGATTAAACAAAAACCGGGTATTAGCATGGTATCACCAAATCGCAATATAATATTATAATTATCCGTCATAAGAAACGTTTAAAGATGCTCACTATGTTCAAGGCCAGCCCCATTTGTGTGGGCTTGATACTTCGATAGAAGCCGCGCCATGAGTGTAATCCGCCACCAAGTTGATGAGGCTTTTGAATGTTTGGAGAATAGAATATCTTGTATTTTTTCGTATTTTGGGAAGTGAATGTGAGATGAAGGCAATGTGATTTTGCCTTAATGAAGCATCCATGGGATGCATCGTATCTTAATGTAAAAGAGTCGGATAAAAAACACGATAAACATCCTACTCAAAAAAACTAAGTATCACACACCTCTTCAATGCAAGCTCCCTCAAGACAGTGTCAATGACAGTGAGTGCCTCTTGAGGTGCCTTAACCTGTTTACCAGCAAGCAACTCGTGTAGCGCAATTCAAGTCGGATACTTGCAATTCGGATTTTGAATTACTCTGTTCGAATCTAACTTAAGTACCAGGTTGGGTTACTTGGGCGAGGTCGTTTGGTTTTTGAGCCAGATTAGCCCGGAGTAATAAAGATACACGACCCAAGTATTGAAGGAATCAACCAAGTACCAAGAACATATACTACTACATGTATACCACCTTAACCACATGGGATAAAGACATACCTAAGGTATACAAAGGAAGAAGCTTGAGTGCGTCAGGCAGAATGAGTTGGCCTGGAGATTGCACAACTGAACAAAATTTCCTATATGCATGGAGAATGTCGACACAGTGGTTTGTACCACGATCCCTGACTTGCGTGAGTGGAGTAATAGAAATTTTGCTTGCAGCTAATCAAAGAAGGGACATCAGTTCAAATAAATCAGACAACACAAGCAACATTGCAAACAATGCAACATTCCTAAAAATATATGAGAATGAGAATCAAACCTTGCTTCAAAAAACACGTGAATTGCATATCCAAGTCAGCTGAGTGGAATAAATTAGGCAACATGCTTGTACATGGAAGAGAGAGTGTCATGACTCTTATTCTTCTTTGACCATATACAGTTGTGTAGAGGATGGCACACTGAATATTAAAGAGCAATACATTGGACTTCACAAAGACAAAATGGATGGTAAATAAAGTTTTTTTTCTTTAATTTGAAGTTCCATTTAGATTATTAGGTATCGAAATTTAAGGCAAAAAGCAGTTTCAAATGTAAGAACTTGAAGTACTTTGGACTCATTTCCCATTAATTTTTTTCGTGACTCACCAATCCAAGCTAGAAGTAAAGTGCTTCATAAAATTCTGGTATAGAATTGATTCGTCTGGTTTTTTAATGTATTTAATTTACTTTACTATTAGAACTGGATCAAAAATTCAACTTAATGAATTTAAAAAAAATGAAAATCCTATGTCACATTCAGTCAAGATATATGATAATGTACATGTAAAGGTTGTACTCAATGTGTCCGAGCTTCTCGGACAGATGTATTATCAGATGATAGGCTAAGTATACAAGATTCTTACTAAAAGAGCACTCTCTGCCTTCTTGTAGTTTATCGTCATGTTTTAAGGTCACCATAATAGTTTTATCACAGTCAATCTGAAAATTAACCTCAATGAAAAGAGTCAGATACTTCCATAACCGCAGGCGTCAATTAAAACAACTATTTTTGCAGATTTATAAGTCCAATAAAGACTAATCAGCTGTTAACACTTTTCTTATCTACAAAAAAAAATAACTATAAAAAATACATCACAACAACAACAAACAATACAAAAGAAAAAAAGCACGCGGTTCATGATAGCACTATAGAAGACACGGAGGATGGTGACAAGAGTTGTAAAAAAAGAATACTATTAGAGTTAGGATCTTCAACACGCCCTGGCAATCTGGTAAAAGATTATGCTAGAAGATTATGGCATTGCTTCATGGCAAAAAATTGCAATGAAATCCTGGCCATGAGGCAAGTGACAAAACGAATACTAAAAAGAGAAACGCTAAAGAGAGTTGCGTTTCTTGTCATAACATCTACAACACTGCTAATGATAGCCCTCCAAAAACACATTTTACAGAAATATTTGTGTACGATATAGTTATATGGTTGATCAAGTAAGTCTTGTAGTAAGTCGGGTTTGCACAGTTGTTTAACTCTTGCATAAAACCGTTTTACACAGCAATCAAACTCGATCATTATTCCTAAACATGTTGTTAGTGCAATAATTAGTGTAATCGATTATTGGGATCACTTACACATTTAGTACCTAATCCGACCAAATTGATAATTGACCTAATCAGATTATTTTATACACAATTAGTCAAATTCACAAGCCCTCAGACGTGAGTTTTCGATGTATCAGGGTAAATAACTGAGACAAATTTTATAGGTAAAAAGTTCAAAAATTTTGTGCGGTAGAGTTTTCAAGGTGAATATTACAGTAAATCACATGTACTTCAGTAAGTGGTAAAGCTGATTTGAACCTATCGCGTTTAATCGATGATCATGAAATTATCATACACAAAACTGATTAAAAACAACTTGAATTAGGTCAAATTAACAAATTAAAATCAAACTTATGGAACTTAGGGTAAAACAAATCATTCAATCTAACAATTCATTGTATTAGTTTCAAAATCCTAACGTTTTAAATGAAATTTCTCATCAGAAAACTCGAAATCGAATTGAAAGATGATCACGAAATCAAATCAATCGAAAATTAATTAGAAATAAGGAAATAGAAATAACACCAAAAATCAGCTCAACAGATCATCACAAAAACCCGACTTAGGAAACCCTAAATAACTGAAATTGTAGAAATTTTAACGAAAACATGAAATTAAACGCACATACAATAAAATCAGGAAAAGAAGAAAAGAAAAACGTACGATTTGAGTCTTCTTCGATGCTTAGAAGGCATAATTGACGGTAGAAATGGGGGAAGAACAGGAGAGAAAGTAAAGGAAGAAGAAGATGAGTGAACGTGATTTTAGTAATAAGGAAGGTAGGTTTCAATTGGGTTTATTAGAATATATTAGGGTTTTGAGGACGTAACCCATCGATTTGTCGGGTTTATTAGCATCGATTGATATTAGTTACAATAAGGGGTCATTCATAAGGAATATAAGTATATTAGTTATGTCGATTTTTCAATCGTCACGAAATAATCGTCGCGAAAAGGCTTTTTTGTTGTAGTTCCCTGATACATCTATCGTTTCTGTTTCTGATTGAGTTGCTAGATAACTCGTGCCTGTGAATATTGGTTGAGGTGGCTGAATAAGTCATATCTATGATTATTGGAAACAAATTACTTTCGCCAATCTGCGAAAGAATCACGTCTTTTTTAGTGTAGTAGATTAGGAAATGTGTTAGTGCAATATTCAGCATGATTCTTATTATTCGTAACTCGAATGCACCCCTGTATACGCTCGAACGATAGGACCGATATACTGAAATATAGGCAGGCCCTAGTATTCATTGCGTCGAGCGCATGAATTATATAGAGTGCTTCATCGGTTCTGTGCCCAAATGTTTTGCTTCGAGTACAATACCTGGTCGCTCACCGGACCAGTATGACCAATGAACCTTTACTTCATGCTAGATAGTTGCTGAGAATATATGCTCTGCACTATTCTCCATCGGCAGCCACTGTTTGTACCAGCCATTAGATGACTCAATAAGAAGACTACAGTTTTAATAAGCCATGGGGTTCGGGACTCTGCATTTGGTCTTGATGTTTTGTTTTTCTGTCTACATAAACGTCTGCATATTCCCATATCATCTTTCCTTGCACACTTCTTTTGGTAAGACAGTTGCTACGGAGGGCTAAGTGATAAGTGTAGTTTGTAGTGCCTAATTTGCTGTGTTTTGGTCCCATTTCCTTGCGGAATCGCTCCTTGGGAGAGGTTCATGGGATACTTATGCTTTCTCTAGCTCGTTTCAGGTTCCCGAGATCATTCATGAAGAGTTGGAGCGATTCTGACTCAGTACATACACTTTTCGGATCCAACGAAGCGGAGGAACGATCACTCGATGCCTTGGATTCGACACCGAGCCCTTGGGACCCGATCCCGAGCCCCTTAGACTCGATACCGAGACCCGAGAGTCAATGAGAAGTCCATGTGAAGCAAGGAGGAACCTTAAAGATCATATTGGAGGCCTACAAGACTCATCGTCGACGGGTATGGCCTCATCCCGTCAGGGATGAGGTGCGCATTTGGCATAGGTTCTGTTCTGGGTCCGTCCCGGTCAGGACCATCCCTACCCGGACGGGACCATCCCTTCCCGGTCGGGACCGGTCCGTCCCGGTCGGGACCATGGAGCTGTAGCCGCGTGACTTCTTTTCTTCCTCCTTCATTCTTGTAACCCTATAAATACTCCTCCCTTGTATTGTTTAAGCACACTACTTTACTCTAGATTATTTGAGGCCTCCATTAAGCATTCAAACCCTAGATTAGTGTTCCTCACATTAGTTTTAATCTCTCTTTAATCCTTAGTTAATCTTTGTTAAGCTAGTTTAGTTAATCTTGTATTAAGAGGATACTTGAAGATTCATCCAAGCTTGACAACCTTGGAGTTGATTTGGGTTTCTTATTTATGCAAGTTTACATTGTTTTCATCATCTTGTTGTTGGTATAATCCTCTCTACTCTTGTTCTTTGTTATTTATTCAAGTTTGAATCTTTACTTAGTGTTTATTGTTAATGTTCTTGTTCTTGATAATGGATGTTTGGTTTATGATGTTGTTTTCTCTTATTGTTGTTATGGTTAGTTTGATAATGAGTGAGTAGTCTCCTTGTGGGTTAGTAGGGGGATTAAGGGTAGATTATGAGTGATTAGGGTTCGATTAGGGGTAAAGGGTGAATCTTTGTTGTTAGTCACATATTGGGCACCCTATGTGTTTGTTGATATGCTTGTGTGAGTAGTAGTGGTCATGCTTCCCATACTTGTGCGCATCTTCTCGTTGTTTGTCTAGTATGTGATCATGTTGAGGTTAGTCTTAGTCGCGAGAGCACAAACTTACCTCGGTGTCGGTCTACGTAGCGAGAGCCCGGACCGACTCTAGCAATTAGGAGACACCTATACCCTTGACCACCCCAATTACCCATCTACACTTATGAACCCGACCTAACCCACTTCTTCTCATATTTGATTCAACTTCTTAGTTAGTCATCGTTTCTTTTAGCTTATTAGTTTGTTTGATCGTTAGTTATTCCGTTTTAGCATTGTATTAGTCTAGTCATTGTTAGTCCACTTCCTTCATCTCCAACCACCATAGTTTACCATTTATCGCTTCCTTTGTGTTTGTTTGGTAGCATAGTCTCGTTTTAGGTGGACATAGTCTAGACCTTACAATACCGTCTCCGTGGATATCGACCCTACTTGCCCTAGCTACCCACTAGGAATAGTCGGTTATTTATTTGATCGGCGGGATCCACGACAAATCCCACCATCAATTTGGCGCCGTTGCCGGGGACGGTGCATTGTTTAGACTTAGTTACCCTTCTTTGTGCTCTTCTATCATCTCTTGTGCATATTCTCTAGATTCTTCTTTTTTTTCCTTAGTTTTATTTCTTCATTTTCTCTTTGTCTTTCGATTGTGCTTGTTTATTGTCGTTGCCTAGTGCCCGAAAAGCACTAGGTGTTCTCACGTTTGCTCAAGTGTGTAGTGTATGCCCAGGGGGAGAGGCGAATTCTTTCTCTTCAATCCTAAGCCGGAAAGAATTTTCGAGCCTTTCGCCAACGGACGATTAACCGGGTTAGGATCTCTCAACCAAGCGCTAGCAATACCCATCAAGAGCAAGCTCAAGGAACCGACTTTAACGAAGCATCTAGAGAGACGGCCGAAGGGAACTTCATCAATCCCTTTGGAGATTCTAGTCCTAGTTCCCCCTCTACATCTACTTCAACTCCGTCTTCACCACCATCTCCCTTACATCCAATTATGCCGAAATTTTTGTCTCACTCCACATTTACGGAAGATGTCTTGCCGGGACCGAATACTCTACCGGCCGCTTATGCCGGAAATTTTGTGGCCAAGACTCAATTCATCCAACTTGTGGAGAGAAATCAATTTAGTGGTTTGCCCACCGAAGACCCGCACCAACACATGGAGACTTTCTCCGATTATTGTGACGCTATTTCTCAACCCGGAGTTACTCAAGATCAAATCCGATGGGTATTATTTCCATTCTCATTAATGGAAAAGCGAAGCAATGGGTCAAGAGTCTCGATAGGGCAACCATGGGCATTGATACTTGGAAGAAACTTGCATTGGCGTTCTACCAAAAGTTCTACCCTCCGGAGAAGACTAATTTGCTAAGGGCCTCCATCACCGGTTTCCAACAACGGGATGAAGAGAGCCTTTATGAAGCTTGGGAGAGGTTTAAATC
Source organism: Agrostemma githago (assembly GCA_958450325.1). NCBI lineage: Eukaryota > Viridiplantae > Streptophyta > Magnoliopsida > Caryophyllales > Caryophyllaceae > Agrostemma > Agrostemma githago. The sequence goes on from OY288251.1 coordinate 51,568,328, forward strand.
TTTGGTTAGATCGTGCCCCCACCATGGACTTTCACAATGGTTTTTAGTCCAACAATTTTGGAACGGTCTTTATGAGGACTCAAGAACTATACTCAATATGGGCTCCAATGGTAGGTTCGCCGAGGTCGATGATGACCAAACATGGGCAAGAATCGAGGAGATGGCGGTTCATAATTCTCAATACTCAAGGCCTAGGAAGGCAAATCGAGGAGGTAGGCACGAGGTTGATGCTATTACTCAATTAAGCATTTACCTTAGAGCTCAATTGAAGACTGATGGTGGAATTTGTCGTGGATCCCGTCGATCAAATAAATAACCAACTAATCCTAGTGGGTAGCTAGGGCAAGTCGGGTCGAATCCACGGGGACGGTAAGAGGCGTCTAGACTAAGGTCACCCAAATACGAGACTAAGTCAACGAGCTAAACTAAACTAGAGTAATAGGAAGGGAGAGAAGGCTAAGGCTATGACTACGGTAACGGAGAGAACAACTAAGGAAATGGGCTAGGATTAGGTCGGGGTCAAAGGGGTAACGGAATGGTCAAGGAAGAGCTAGAGTGAAGGAGGTAGTAGGGTAATCTAGGTATATTCCGGGCTCTCGCAACTTAGACTCACCTAGAGGTTCCACCTAAAACCCATTTTGGCGACACACATGACAAACGGGGTTACAAGCGTGTTATTGTGGCCTAGATCGCATCCGGGCTCTCGCAACTTAGACCGACCTAGGGGTCGTCCTCACCGGGCTCTCGCTACTTAGTGAGGGAACCGAACCCACAAGCAAACTATTACCCACAAAAGAAAGTCAAGAAAAACAAGCATATGCATACAAGTCATTCAAGCATTTCAACAAACATGTGATATGCATCAAACCAAGAGGAAACCCAAATCTTCCACCAACATCTCCAACAATCCCTTAATCACCCATTAAACACCCAAATCACCTTACTAACCCTAGCAAGGTACTACTCTAACATATCTAATCTAAAACTAACAAGAACAAGAGGATGCATATATGAAACTAACAAAGATGAAGAACAAAACAATAAACAAGAACTAAAGATTCAAACTTGATGAAGGAACAAAGATTAAGATAAAGGAAAAGAGATTATACCATACTAGAAGATGAAAACAAGAAGGAAACATGCATAAATGGAAGAACCCAAAAACAATCAACCAAGGTTGTCAATCTTGGTGGAGATCTTGAAGAATTCCCAAATTACAAGAACTAATCTAGGATTAACGATAATCTAAGGACTAATCTACACTAATCTTATCTAATCTATGCTAAAACTAGGCTAGGGTTTGTGGGTAATGAAGAACATAAGCTTTACAAAACAAGGGAAGAGTATATATAGGGTTACAAGTGGAAGGGAGAAGAGAGGAAGCAAAGCGCGGCAGCAGCACACCCTTCCCGGCCGAGAGGAGGTGGTCCCGGTCGGGAAGGGGTCGGTCCCGGCCGGGAGGAGCTGGTCCCGGTCGGGATGGACCCAAAACAGCAGCTCCATGTTTTGCTCCTTCATCCCGGACGGGATGAGGTCATACCCGTCGGGGATGAGTCTTGTAGGCCTCCAATATGATCTTTTTGGTTCCTCCTTGCTTCACATGGACTTCTCATCGATTCTCGGGACTCGGGATCGGGTCTCGGAGGCCCGGGATTGGGTCCCAAGGTCTCGGGGTCGAATCCAAGGCATCGAGTGATCGTTCCTTCACTTCGTTGGTTCCGAAAAAGTGTATTTATTAAGTCGGAATCGCTCCAACTCTTCATGAATGGTCTCGGGAACCTGAAACGAACTAGAGGAAGCATAAGTAGCCCATAAATCGCTCCCAAGGAGCGATTCCACAAGGAAAATGGGACCAAAACACTACGAAATAGGCACTACAAACTACACTTATCAACTCCCCCACACTTAACCCTTACTCGCCCTAGAGTAAGCACATACTAACTACTAAACTAGCCGAGTGGGTATTAGCGCCCCTTACGCCCTTTCAACTCACGCGAGTGCACTTAGAGGAAAAGTGCACTCCGCAAGGCAAGTGCGGTCTTGCGACAAAACTGTGGATGCAACCGGGCACAAAAAAACATAAACAAACAAGCACACAAACAAATACACAAAAGGTTGCACCCAAAAGAAAAGAAATACTGCTTCCCTCTAAAAAGTATTGAAAGAAGCACTGGTTTAGGACTCAAGGCAAGTGACAACGTTCCCGAGCTAGCAATACAAACCAAGATGGACAAAACCCTAATAGTATGACGACAAAGCAATAAAAATGTTGGTAACTTATCTCGGTTCCTCCTAACCTTCTAAGAACGTACCACGGGACGATCGGTGGGATAGAAAGTGATGAACCACGGTGTTAGTCGACACTGTTGGTTAGTGAGACCCCGCCCCCTTTAGCAAAGAGCCAAGAGGGTCGTCCCATGTCTAAAACCGCCTAACTAGTCCAAGTAAAAAGATGGAAATATGCAAAATGAGGGAAGACCGACTAATGGCGCTATCATCCTTCCTAGGGACTCGGTCCTTTGGTAGGCTCTTCACGGCAAAAGTCGGAAAAAGGCTTATTTTGAGAGGTAGGGGTTATTTTTGTGAATTGGGTTTTCTTTTGGCATTTTCTCTTTTCTTTTTCATTTTTGCCTTGTTTTGCCATGCCCTTCTTTTTCTTCTTTTCTATTTTCTTTTTGTGTTTTGTGCCTTTTCTTTTTCTTCTTTCTTTTCTTTCTTTCATTTTCTTTCTTTTTCTTCTCATTGCCCTTTTGGCTTGATTTGGCTTTTTGGCATTTCTTATTGCAACAAGAAAGATGACTTCAACAATTTGCAATTTTATTGTGTGGAAATGTGTAGGAGGTAGGGGAATGGGTGAGTTGGGAGCGCGCTTTCCCCATACAAACCCACAAAAAGGTGGAGAACTTGGACTAATCAAACAACCTCAGACACGGTCACCTAAGGGACGGGACTCGGCAACCAAGGCCTTTTCACACCGTGGGTGGTCATAATGGTCAAAATGCAAATCCTGTAGTAAATCCCTAGTAAGCTAGGTGGACTCAAGGTAAAGGACCAACGAAATCATTGATTTATGGTCATTCTACTAGACTAAAGTCCAAGACTCGATTTACACTACTAGGAAGGGAAAGTAAGCACTCACACACTAGCCTCTAAACCGGGTTTTCGAAAACCATTTACACACAAGACACACAACAAAACATAAAACAAAGACTCAACGAAAACGAAAGAAAAAGAAACAAAAGCAACAAAACAAGAACAACACAAAACGAACACATACATAACACAAACACCACCCCTAGCTTCCAAATGAGCAACCAACCAACATCAAACTTTACAAAGCTCCTCCCGAGCACGCCACATCACATTATCCTCCAAATTCCGCAAGAGACAAAGAAGGAAAAAGGGATAGAAGATGTTACCGGACATCTTGAAAGCTTTCCAAAGCCATCGGTGGTTTAAGCAACCTATAAGGAAAAGGGGGGCAAACACACACAACAAAACAAATATACGAGACAATGACACAAAAGAAAAACACACAAAAAGAAAATCTTTTTGATTTTTGTGAAAAAATTTCAAATTTTTAGGGTTTTTAAAGATTTTTCGAAAAACTACGAAAATAAAACTAACTACGATAGAATATCGCTCCCCCACACTTAAGCCGAGCAATGTCCTCATGCTCGACCGTAGTGCATGGGAGCACAAAAGAAAAGAAAAGAAACTACGAAAATAAAGCTAAAAATCAAAAAGAAAAGTGGAGAAAAGAGAAGAATGTGTCCGGCCGGGGTGTAGTCAAGTGACCTTGGGCCGAGACAAGAAAAGATATGGATGGGGGAAGAAGTAAAAAGAAAGAAATAAAAGGAAATGGGAGGGGAGGACTAGGTGTAATCAAGTCACCTAGCCCGGATTCCGACCAAATCCGACTAATTCCTACAAAAGGGTGAAAAACTTGTAAAATTTGGATTTTGAAAATGACTCTCGATGTAGTCACATCATCTAGAGTCGTGAGCAACCAATATCGAGTCTTCGAAGGCCACCAAGACACCATGAATCAAGGGAAATGGGGGCAAACAAGAGAAAACAAGCAATAATAGACGGAAAAGAAAGGATAGTTGCCGTACCCATCGGTTAGCAACTCACTCGCTCCATCGTCTCATCGGTCAATATAAGCACTTTGCTTGTCGTCCTCATTGTCATCCCGCTTCGAACGTGAAAGTATCGCATGGTAGAGGTAGTAATGGTGTGGGGGTGGAAATTGGTGTGTATACCGGTCTAAAGTAGATAGAAGATGAAGTGAGGATATGAAAATGAAGTATGTGGGTGGTATGATATGAGCAAGGAAGGTAGGGAGGTTGGGTGGGGGTATATAATGGTTGGGTGGGCTTGAATGTTGAAGAAGAGGCACCAAAAAGGAGTAGGGGACCATCCCGGTCGGGATGGATGATCCCGGTCGGGATGTCACACCCGTCCCGATCGGGAAGCTCCCTTCCCGGTCGGGATGGCACTCCAGTGGACTCGATTTTTGGCACCCTCATCCCGATCGGGACGGCCCCATCCCGGTCGGGACGACACACCCTTCCCGGTCGGGAAGGGTCTTCATTTATCCCATGACCCCAAAAACCGACTTCCTTACTCACGATCCAAGCTCTATCACTAACCACTCCTTTCTAGGAGTCATCTTCACTTCACCTATCACAATAAACTCAAAATACACATCAAATTCACTCCCTCACATCGCTCATCAAAATACCAAAACAATTACAAGAATATCACAAAACTTAGCAAAATCAAGAGATAAAACACACAAATACAAGCACAAGTACTCTAAAGAAGAGGAAGGGGGAATATAAAACATGACGGTTCTTTAGGAACTCCGTCAAACCTAGGATGGTGGACTCTTCTTCAACCGTAGCCCTCAAGGGCATGGAGGAGCAAGTCGAACGCGCTACCGACATCATAATGAAGGCCCAAGAAGCGCTCGAGCCTAGCCAACCTCCACGGCCTCCAGGGTGGAGGCAAGAAGTAGGAATCCCAAGACCCATCGTCATCATTCATGTCATCTCCGGGGTCTATCCATCCTACGAGCCTAACCGACCTCTTCCTCCCTAGGCATCGCCTCCAATCACTAGCAAGCTTCATTTCCAAGAAACGAGGCACAAAAAACGGCTTTGGCCTCATCTCCTCAATGCACACCCCCACACTTTTCTCAAGTTGTGGTTCCCCATCTTCATCACTCGGCCCCACATCATCTTGGAGAAGTGGATCGAAACTTCTACCGGCGGTTTCGATCTCTTCCAAGTCACTGCTTGGTTCACTAGCTAGGGGCTCTTGATGTTTTTCCACATTCTCGGACATGGGCAACTTGGGCTCATCAATTTCACCCAACAACTTCACAAATTCTACCAACCCATCCAACTCACTAACTTCCTCCAATTCCTCACCAATGTTGTCTTCACCAAGGGTCATATCCTCATTCGTCACTTTTTGGGTAGACGATTGAGGTTCTTCAAAGCAAATCTCTCCTCCAAAGGGAACTACATCGGCGGGTTCATGGTTAGGTGGCTCCTCTTTCTCAAGTGGGCACCCTTCATCTAAATGTGATGCTCGGGATAAAAACATTACGGTTTGAACCGATAATGCATTTAATCGAGCATTCCTCGCACTACAACAAAATCATCTTTTCGCGGCGATTATTTTTGTATTTCGTGACAATTTTATTCGACGTGAAAGGTTTCCCCATCGATTGTGTATTCGTTGAGGTAGGCAGCGTTGTCGTAGCCTTTCGTAGCGAATAATCTATTCGCTGGGTTAGCTACTTAAAATCGACACGAAAGAAGAGGAGTTTTAGTAATGATTTTAGTGTCGATTATTATTGATGCGGTAAATAGTTTGATTTTCCCACTAATGAGAATTGTAACGATTGTATTCGACACGATAAGTACAATAAAATGTCATTTAGTGACATTTGTTGCAATTGCATTCGACACAATACGTACTATTAAATGCAACCGTATACTATATGAAATATCACATTTATCTCTCAAATGTGGTGCGAAAATAAAACAAAAAAAACAAGTGAAAAAATATGTAACTTTTATATTACTCATAAATTCCAAAAAATTATATATATCCAACATCGACTAAAATTAAATTAATATAAATAAGTGCAAAACTGCAAACAATCTTTTGACAACCTAAAAAAATTACTATGTTTTCGGCCACCAAAGAAAAGCTTCATTCTACCCATGTATTCGATATTATATTGTAAAGTAATCGCGCCTAAAAAAACCTCCGGCTGATTCCGCGGCTAAACTGCATCTCATGTTGACTCAAAAGCCGGCCAACCATCAACATAATAAGGAAGGACTGCATTCCTGTTGCATTATTCAGAATGTACCGTCCTTGATATTCGGTTATAGCGCAGCCCAAAACTGATCACAATGCAACTTATCTGACTCCCTAGTCTCGTAGGTCGTGATGAGGATGAATGCACAAAGAAAAAAGAGGATGAAGCGAGATGAGGAAAAATCAGTACATTAGCTCTCTTGTAGGCGGTGATGTGAGTCCTGAAATTTGAAACTTTCTACGTACCTTTCCTTTGTGAGTACTTCGACTTTGATACCTCTAAGTGCTTTCTTAACCTCCACAAGTACTCACATGAGCTTCTGTATAGTCATAGAACGGCAAGAATGGTGTGATGGTGTTATGATTATTAACGAAAAAAGGTTTATAACGATATAGGCTCCATCAAAATATGTTGAAGTGTTTTTCCATGAACAATTGTCTGCCTATAAACTCGTGTAATAAGGATGATAATATAGCAAAGTCGGTATTTGAACGTACCTTGACTGAATCAACATCAGACAATGGACGAGTCCTTACATCTTTTCCTAACACTTGAGCCACAAACTTGATGTCTGGGAGTGGTTCAATGAAAGCACTTGCAGACATATCTAATCGATTAAACAAAAACCGGGTATTAGCATGGTATCACCAAATCGCAATATAATATTATAATTATCCGTCATAAGAAACGTTTAAAGATGCTCACTATGTTCAAGGCCAGCCCCATTTGTGTGGGCTTGATACTTCGATAGAAGCCGCGCCATGAGTGTAATCCGCCACCAAGTTGATGAGGCTTTTGGATGTTTGGAGAATAGAATATCTTGTATTTTTTCGTATTTTGGGAAGTGAATGTGAGATGAAGGCAATGTGATTTTGCCTTAATGAAGCGTCCATGGGATGCATCGTATCTTAATGTAAAAGAGTCGGATAAAAAACACGATAAACATCCTACTCAAAAAAACTAAGTATCACACCTCTTCAATGCAAGCTCCCTCAAGACAGTGTCAATGACAGTGAGTGCCTCTTGAGGTGCCTTAACCTGTTTACCAGCAAGCAACTCGTGTAGCGCAATTCAAGTCGGATACTTGCAATTCGGATTTTGAATTACTCTGTTCGAATCTAACTTAAGTACCAGGTTGGGTTACTTGGGCGAGGTCGTTTGGTTTTTGAGCCAGATTAGCCCGGAGTAATAAAGATACACGACCCAAGTATTGAAGGAATCAACCAAGTACCAAGAACATATACTACTACATGTATACCACCTTAACCACATGGGATAAAGACATACCTAAGGTATACAAAGGAAGAAGCTTGAGTGCGTCAGGCAGAATGAGTTGGCCTGGAGATTGGACAACTGAACAAAATTTCCTATATGCATGGAGAATGTCGACACAGTGGTTTGTACCACGATCCCTGACTTGCGTGAGTGGAGTAATAGAAATTTTGCTTGCAGCTAATCAAAGAAGGGACATCAGTTCAAATAAATCAGACAACACAAGCAACATTCCTAAAAAAATATGAGAATGAGAATCAAACCTTGCTTCAAAAAACACGTGAATTGCATATCCAAGTCAGCTGAGTGGAATAAATTAGGCAACATGCTTGTACATGGAAGAGAGAGTGTCATGACTCTTATTCTTCTTTGACCATATACAGTTGTGTAGAGGATGGCACACTGAATATTAAAGAGCAATACATTGGACTTCACAAAGACAAAATGGATGGTAAATAAAGTTTTTTTTCTTTAATTTGAAGTTCCATTTAGATTATTAGGCATCGAAATTTAAGGCAAAAAACAGTTTCAAATGTAAGAACTTGAAGTACTTTGGACTCATTTCCCATTAATTTTTTTCGTGACTCACCAATCCAAGCTAGAAGTAAAGTGCTTCATAAAATTTTGGTATAGAATTGATTCGTCTGGTTTTTTAATGTATTTAATTTACTTTACTATTAGAACTGGATCAAAAATTCAACTTAATGAATTTAAAAAAAATGAAAATCCTATGTCACATTCAGTCAAGATATATGATAATGTACATGTAAAGGGTGTACTCAATGTGTCCGAGCTTCTCGGACAGATGTATTATCAGATGATAGGCTAAGTATACAAGATGCTTACTAAAAGAGCACTCTCTGCCTTCTTGTAGTTTATCGTCATGTTTTAAGGTCACCATAATAGTTTTATCACAGTCAATCTGAAAATTAACCTCAATGAAAAGAGTCAGATACTTCCATAACCGCTGGCGTCAATTAAAACAACTATTTTTGCAGATTTATAAGTCCAATAAAGACTAATCAGCTGTTAACACTTTTCTTATCTACAAAAAAAATAACTATAAAAAATACATCACAACAACAACAAACAATACAAAAGAAAAAAAGCACGCGGTTCATGATAGCACTATAGAAGACACGGAGGATGGTGACAAGAGTTGTGAAAAAAGAATACTAATAGAGTTAGGATCTTCAACACGTCCTGGCAATCTGGTAAAAGATTATGCTAGAAGATTATGGCATTGCTTCATGGCAAAAAATTGCAATGAAATCCTGGCCATGAGGCAAGTGACAAAACGAACACCAAAAAGAGAAACGCTAAAGAGAGTTGCGTTTCTTGTCATAACATCTACAACACTGCTAATGATAGCCCTCCAAAAACACATTTTACAGAAATATTTGTGTACGATATAGTTATACGGTTGATCAAGTAAGTCTTGTAGTAAGTCGGGTTTGCACAGTTGTTTAACTCTTGCATAAAACCGTTTTACACAGCAATCAAACTCGATCATTATTCCTAAACATGTTGTTAGTGCAATAATTAGTGTAATCGATTATTGGGATCACTTACACATTTAGTACCTAATCCGACCTAATCGATAATTGACCTAATCGGATTATTTTATACACAATTAGTCAAATTCACAAGCCCTCAGACGTGAGTTTTCGATGTATCAGGGTAAATAACTGAGACAAATTTTATAGGTAAAAAGTTCAAAAATTTTGTGCGGTAGAGTTTTCAAGGTGAATATTACAGTAAATCACATGTACTTCAGTAAGTGGTAAAGCTGATTTGAACCTATCGCGTTTAATCGATGATCATGAAATTATCATACACAAAACTGATTAAAAACAACTTGAATTAGGTCAAATTAACAAATTAAAATCAAACTTATGGAACTTAAGGTAAAACAAATCATTCAATCTAACAATTCATTGTATTAGTTTCAAAATCCTAACGTTTTAAATGAAATTTCTCATCAGAAAACTCGAAATCGAATTGAAAGATGATCACGAAATCAAATCAATCGAAAATTAATTAGAAATAAGGAAATAGAAATAACACCAAAAATCAGCTCAACAGATCATCACAAAAACCCGACTTAGGAAACCCTAAATAACTGAAATTGTAGAAATTTTAACGAAAACATGAAATTAAACGCACATACAATAAAATCTGGAAAAGAAGAAAAGAAAAACGTACGATTTGAGTCTTCTTCGATGCTTAGAAGGCATAATTGACGGTAGAAATGAGGGAAGAACAAGAGAGAAAGTAAAGGAAGAAGAAGATGAGTGAACGTGATTTTAGTAATAAGGAAGGTAGGTTTCAATTGGATTTATTAGAATATATTAGGGTTTTGAGGACGTAACCCGTCGATTTGTCGGGTTTATTTGCATCGATTGATATTAGTTACAATAAGGGGTCATTCATAAGGATTATAAGTATATTAGTTATGTCGATTTTTCAATCGTCACGAAATAATCGTCGCGAAAAGGCTTTTTTGTTGTAGTGCCCTGATACATCTATCGTTTCAGTTTCTGATTGAGTTGCTAGATGACTCGTGCCTGTGAATATTGGTTGAGGTGGCTGAATAAGTCATATCTATGATTATTGGAAACAAATTACTTTCGCCAATCTGCGAAAGAATCACGTCTTTTTTAGTGTAGTAGATTAGGAAATGTGTTAGTGCAATATTCAGCATGATTCTTATTATTCGTAACTTGAACGCACCCCTGTATACGCTCGAACGATAGGACCGATATACTGAAATATAGGCAGGCCCTAGTATTCATTGCGCCGAGCGCATGAATTATATAGAGTGCTTCATCAGTTTTGTGCCCAAATGTTTTGCTTCGAGTACAATACCCGGTCGCTCACCGGACCAGTATGACCAATGAACCTTTACTTCATGCTAGATAGTTGCTGAGAATATATGCTCTGCACTGTTCTCCATCGGCAGCCACTGTTTGTACCATCCATTAGATGACTCAATAAAAAGACTACAGTTTTAATAAGCCATGGGGTTCGGGACTCTGCATTTGGTCTTGATGTTTTGTTTTTCTGTCTACATAAACGTCTGCATATTCCCATATCATCTTTCCATGCACACTTCTTTTGGTAAGACAGTTGCTACGGAGGGCTAAGTGATAAGTGTAGTTTGTAGTACCTAATTTGCTGTGTTTTGGTCCCATTTCCTTGCGGAATCGCTCCTTGGGAGAGGTTCATGGGATACTTATGCTTCCTCTAGCTCGTTTCAGGTTCCCGAGACCATTCATGAAGAGTTGGAGCGATTCCGAATCAGTACATACACTTTTCGGAGCCAACGAAGCGGAGGAACGATCACTCGATGCCTTGGATTCGACCCCGAGACCTTGGGACCCGATCCCGAGCCCCTTAGACTCGATCTCGAGACCCGAGAGTCAATGAGAAGTTCATGTGAAGCAAGGAGGAACCTTAAAGATCATATTGGAGGCCTACAAGACTCATCCCCGACGGGTATGGCCTCATCCCGTCCGGGATGAGGTGCGCATTTGGCATAGGTTCTGTTCTGGGTCCGTCCCGGTCGGGACCATGGAGCTGTAGCCGCCTGACTTCTTTTCTTCCTCCTTAATTCTTGTAACCCTGTAAATACTCCTCCCTTGTATTGTTTAAGCACACTACTTTACCCTAGATTATTTGAGGCCTCCATTAAGCATTCAAACCCTAGATTAGTGTTCCTCACATTAGTTTTAATCTCTCTTTAATCCTTAGTTAATCTTTGTTAAGCTAGTTTAGTTAATCTTGTATTAAGAGGATACTTGAAGATTCATCCAAGCTTGACAACCTTGGAGTTGATTTGGGTTTCTTATTTATGCAAGTTTACATCTTTTTCATCATCTTGTTGTTGGTATAATCCTCTCTACTCTTGTTCTTTGTTATTTATTCAAGTTTGAATCTTTACTTAGTGTTTATTGTTAATGTTCTTGTTCTTGATAATGGATGTTTGGTTTATGATGTTGTTTTCTCTTATTGTTGTTATGGTTAGTTTGATAATGAGTGAGTAGTCTCCTTGTGGGTTAGTAGGGGGATTAAGGGTAGATTATGAGTGATTAGGGTTCGATTAGGGGTAAAGGATGAATCTTTGTTGTTAGTCACATATTGGGCACCCTATGTGTTTGTTGATATGCTTGTGTGAGTAGTAGTGGTCATGCTTCCCATACTTGTGCTCATCTTCTCGTTGTTTGTCTAGTATGTGATCATGTTGAGGTTAGTCTTAGTCGCGAGAGCGCGAACTTACCTCGGTGTCGGTCTACGTAGCGAGAGCCCGGACCGACTCTAGCAATTAGGAGACACCTATACCCTTGACCACCCCAATTACCCATCTACACTTATGAACCCGACCTAACCCACTTCTTCTCATATTTGATTCAACTTCTTAGTTAGTCATCGTTTCTTTTAGTTTATTAGTTTGTTTGATCGTTAGTTATTCCGTTTTAGCATTGTATTAGTCTAGTCATTGTTAGTCCACTTCCTTCATCTCCAACCACCATAGTTTACCATTTATCGCTTCCTTTGTGTTTGTTTGGTAGCATAGTCTCGTTTTAGGTGGACATAGTCTAGACCTAACAATACCGTCTCAGTGGATATCGACCCTACTTGCCCTAGCTACCCACTAGGAATAGTCGGTTATTTATTTGATCGGCGGGATCCACGACAAATCCCACCATAAATTTGGCGTCGTTGCCGGGGACGGTGCATTGTTTAGACTTAGTTACCCTTCTTTGTGCTCTTCTATAATCTCTTGTGCATATTCTCTAGATTCTTCTTTTTTTTTCCTTAGTTTTATTTCTTCATTTTCTCTTTGTCTTTCGATTGTGCTTGTTTATTGTCGTTGCCTAGTGCCCGAAAAGCACTAGGTGTTCTCACGTTTGCTCAAGTGTGTAGTGTATGCCTAGGGGGAGAGGCGAATTCTTTCTCTTCAATCCAAAGCCGGAAAGAATTTTTCGAGCCTTTCGCCAACGTACGATTAACCGTGTTAGGATCTCTCAACCAAGCGCTAGCAATACCCATCAAGAGCAAGCTCAAGGAACCGACTTTAACGAAGCATCTAGAGAGACGGCCGAAGGGAATTTCATCAATCCCTTTGGAGATTCTAGTCCTAGTTCCCCCTCTACATCTATTTCAACTCCGTCTTCACCACCATCTCCCTTACATCCAATTATGCCGAAATTTTTGTCTCACTCCACATTTACGGAAGATGTCTTGCCGGGACCGAATACTGTACCGGCCGCTTATGCCGGAAATTTTGTGGCCAAGACTCAATTCATCCAACTTGTGGAGAGAAATCAATTTAGTGGTTTGCCCACCGAAGACCCGCACCAACACATGGAGACTTTCTCCGATTATTGTGACGCTATTTCTCAACCCGGAGTTACTCAAGATCAAATCCGATGGGTATTATTTCCATTCTCATTAATTGGAAAAGCGAAGCAATGGGTCAAGAGTCTCGATAGGGCAACCATGGGCATTGATACTTGGAAGAAACTTGCATTGGCGTTCTACCAAAAGTTCTACCCTCCGGAGAAGACTATTTGCTAAGGGCCTCCATCACCGGTTTCCAACAACGGGATGAAGAGAGCCTTTATGAAGCTTGGGAGAGGTTTAAATCTTTGGTTAGATCGTGCCCCCACCATGGACTTTCACAATGGTTTTTAGTCCAACAATTTTGGAACGGTCTTTATGAGGACTCAAGAACTATACTCAATATGGGCTCCAATGGTAGGTTGGCCGAGATCGATGATGACCAAACATGGGCAAGAATCGAGGAGATGGCGGTTCATAATTCTCAATACTCAAGGCCTAGGAAGGCAAATCGAGGAGGTAGGCACGAGGTTGATGCTATTACTCAATTAAGCATTGACCTTGGAGCTCAATTGAAGACTGATTGTGGGATTTGTCGTGGATCCCGCCGATCAAATAAATAACCAACTAATCCTAGTGGGTAGCTAGGGCAAGTCGGGTCGAATCCACGGGGACGGTAAGAGGCGTCTAGACTAAGGTCACCCAAATACGAGACTAAGTCAACGAGCTAAACTAAACTAGAGTAATAGGAAGGGAGAGAAGGCTAAGGCTATGACTACGGTAACGGAGAGAACAACTAAGGAAACGGGCTAGGATTAGGTCGGGGTCAAAGGGGTAACGGAATGGTCAAGGAAGAGCTAGAGTGAAGGAGGTAGTAGGGTAATCTAGGTATATTCCGGGCTCTCGCAACTTAGACTCACCTAGAGGTTCCACCTAAAACCCATTTTGGCGACACACATGACAAACGGGGTTACTACCGTGTTATTGTGGCGTAGATCGCATTCGGGCTCTCGCAACTTAGACCGACCTAGGGGTCGTCCTCACCGGGCTCTCGCTACTTAGTGAGGGAACCGAACCCACAAGCAAACTATTACCCACAAGAGAAAGTCAAGAAAAACAAGCATATGCATACAAGTCATTCAAGCATTTCAACAAACATGTGATATGCATCAAACCAAGAGGAAACACAAATCTTCCACCAACATCTCCAACAATCCCTTAATCACCCATTAAACACCCAAATCACCTTACTAACCCTAGCAAGGTACTACTCTAACATATCTAATCTAAAAATAACAAGAACAAGATGAACCAACACAAGAACAAGAGGATGCATATATGAAACTAACAAAGATGAAGAACAAAACAATAAACAAGAACTAAAGATTCAAACTTGATGAAGGAACAAAGATTAAGATAAAGGAAAAGGAAAAGAGATTATACCATACTAGAAGATGAAAACAAGAAGGAAACTTGCATAAATGGAAGAACCCAAAAACAATCAACCAAGGTTGTCAATCTTGGTGGAGATCTTGAAGAATTCCCAAATTACAAGCACTAATCTAGGATTAACGATAATCTAAGGACTAATATACACTAATCTAATCTAATCTACGCTAAAACTAAGCTAGGGTTTGTGGGTAATGAAGAACATAAGCTTTACAAAACAAGGGAAGAGTATATATAGGGTTACAAGTGGAAGGGAGAAGAGAGGAAGCAAAGCGCGGCAGCAGCACACCCTTCCCGGCGGGGAGGAGGTGATCCCGGTCGGGAAGGGGTCGGTCCCGGCGGGGAGGAGCTGGTCCCGGTCGGGATGGACCCAAAACAACAGCTCCTTGTTTTGCTCCTTCATCCCGGACGGGATGAGGTCATACCCGTCGGGGATGAGTCTTGTAGGCCTCCAATATGATCTTTTTGGTTCCTCCTTGCTTCACATGGACTTCTCATCGATTCTTGGGACTCTGGATCGGGTCTCGGAAGCCCGGGATTGGGTCCCAAGGTCTCGGGGTCGAATCCAAGGCATCGAGTGATCGTTCCTTCACTTCGTTGGTTCCGAAAAAGTGTATTTATTAAGTCGGAATCGCTCCAACTCTTCATGAATGGTCTCGGGAACCTGAAACGAACTAGAGGAAGCATAAGTAGCCCATAAATCGCTCCCAAGGAGCGATTCCACAAGGAAAATGGGACCAAAACACTACGAAATAGGCACTACAAACTACACTTATCAACTCCCCCACACTTAACCCTTACTCGCCCTCGAGTAAGCACATACTAACGACTAAACTAGCCGAGTGGGTATTAGCGCCCCCTACGCCCTTTCAACTCACGCGAGTGCACTTAGAGGAAAAGTGCACTCCGCAAGGCAAGTGGGGTCTTGCGACAAAACTGTGGATGCAACCGGGCACAAAAACACATAAACAAACAAGCACACAAACAAATACACAAAAGGTTGCACCCAAAAGAAAAGAAATACCGCTTCCCTCTAAAAAGCGGTGAAAGAAGCACCGGTTTAGGACTCAAGTCAAGTGACTACGTTCCCGAGCTAGCAATACAAACCAAGATGGACAAAACCCTAATTGTATGACGACAAAGCAATAAAAACGTTGGTAACTTACCTCGGTTCCTCCTAACCTTCTAAGAACGTACCACGGGACGATCAGCGGGATGGAAAGTGATGAACCACGGTGTTAGTCGACACTGTAGGTAAGTGAGACCCCGCCCCCTTTAGCAAAGAGCCAAGAGGGTCGTCCCATGTCTAAAACCGCCTAACTAGTCCAAGTAAAAAGATGGAAATATGCAAAATGAGGGAAGACCGACTAATGGCGCTATCATCCTTCCTAGGGACTCGGTCCTTTGGTAGGCTCTTCACGGCAAAAGTCGGAAAAAGGCTTATTTTGAGAGGTAGGGGTTATTTTTGTGAATTGGGTTTTCTTTTGGCATTTTCTCTTTTCTTTTTCATTTTTGCCTTGTTTTGCCATGCCCTTCTTTTTCTTCTTTTCTATTTTCTTTTTGTGTTTTGTGCCTTTTCTTTTTCTTCTTTCTTTTCTTTCTTTCATTTTCTTTCTTTTTCTTCTCATTGCCCTTTTGGCTTGATTTGGCTTTTTGGCATTTCTTATTGCAACAAGAAAGATGACTTCAACAATTTGCAATTTTATTGTGTGGAAATGTGTAGGAGGTAGGGGAATGGGTGAGTTGGGAGCGCGCTTTCCCCATACAAACCCACAAAAAGGTGGAGAACTTGGACTAATCAAACAACCTCAGACACGGTCACCTAAGGGACGGGACTCGGCAACCAAGGCCTTTTCACACCGTGGGTGGTCATAATGGTCAAAATGCAAATCCTGTAGTAAATCCCTAGTAAGCTAGGTGGACTCAAGGTAAAGGACCAACGAAATCATTGACTTATGGTCATTCTACTAGACTAAAGTCCAAGACTCGATTTACACTACTAGGAAGGGAAAGTAAGTACTCACACACTAGCCTCTAAACCGGGTTTTCGAAAACCATTTACACACAAGACAAACAACAAAACACAAAACAAAAACTCAACGAAAACGAAAGAAAAAGAAACAAAAGCAACAAAACAAGAACAACACAAAACGAACACATACATAACACAAACACCACCCCTAGCTTCCAAATGAGCAACCAACCAACATCAAACTTTACAAAGCTCCTCCCGAGCACACCACATCACATTCTCCTCCAAATTCCGCAAGAGACAAAGAAGGAAAAAGGGATAGAAGATGTTACCGGACATCTTGAAAGCTTTCCAAAGCCATCGATGGTTTAAGCAACCTATAAGGAAAAGGGGGGCAAACACACACAACAAAACAAATATACGAGACAATGACACAAAAGAAAAACACACAAAAAGAAAATCTTTTTGATTTTTGTGAAAAAAATTCAAATTTTTAGGGTTTTTAAAGATTTTTCGAAAAACTACGAAAATAAAACTAACTACGATAGAATATCGCTCCCCCACACTTAAGCCGAGCAATGTCCTCTTGCTCGACTGTAGTGCATGGGAGCACAAAAGAAAAGAAAAGAAACTACGAAAATAAAGCTAAAAATCAAAAAGAAAAGTGGAGAAAAGAGTAGAATGTGTCCGGCCGGGGTGTAGTCAAGTCACCTTGGGCCGAGACAAGAAAAGATATGGATGGGGGAAGAAGTAAAAAGAAAGAAATAAAAGGAAATGGGAGGGGAGGACTAGGTGTAATCAAGTCACCTAGCCCGGATTCCGCCCAAATCCGACTAATTCCTACAAAAGGGTGAAAAACTTGTAAAATTTGGATTTTGAAAATGACTCTCGATGTAGTCACATCATCGAGAATCGGGAGCAACCAATACCGAGGCCTTGAAGGCCACCAAGACACCATGACTCAAGGGAAATGGGGGCAAACAAGAGAAAACAAGCAATAATAGACGGAAAAGAAAGGATAGTTGCCGTACCCATCGGTTAGCAACTCACTCGCTCCATCGTCTCATTGGTCAATATAAGCACTTTGCTTGTCGTCCTCATTGTCATCCCGCTTCGAACGTGAAAGTATCGCATGGTAGAGGTAGTAATGGTGTGAGGGGGTGGAAATTGGTGTGTATACCGGTCTAAAGTAGATAGAAGATGAAGTGAGGATATGAAAATGAAGTATGTGGGTGGTATGATATGAGCAAGGAAGGTAGGGAGGTTGGGTGGGGGTATATAATGGTTGGGTGGGCTTGAATGTTGAAGAAGAGGCACCAAAAAGGGGTAGGGGACCATCCCGGTCGGGATGTCACACCCGTCCCGATCGGGAAGCTCCCTTCCCGGTCGGGATGGCACTCCAGTGGACTCGATTTTTGGCACCCTCATCCCGATCGGGACGGCCCCATCCCGGTCGGGACGACACACCCTTCCCGGTCGGAAAGGGTCTTCATTACTCCCCTGACCCCAAAAACCGACTTCCTTACTCACGATCCAAGCTCTATCACTAACCACTCCTTTCTAGGAGTCATCTTCACTTCACCTATCACAATAAACTCAAAACACACATCAAATTCACTCCCTCACATCGCTCATCAAAATACCAAAACAATTACAAGAATATCAAAAAACTTAGCAAAATCAAGAGATAAAACACACAAATACAAGCACAAGTACTCTAAAGAAGAGGAAAGGGGGAAAATAAAACATGACGGTTCTTTAGGAACTCCGCCAAACCTAGGATGGTGGACTCTTCTTCAACCGTAGCCCTCAAGGGCATGGAGGAGCAAGTCGAACGCGCTACCGACATCATAATGAAGGCCCAAGAAGCGCTCGAGCCTAGCCAACCTCCACGGCCTCCAAGGTGGAGGCAAGAAGTAGGAATCCCAAGACCCATCGTCATCATTCATGACATCTCCGGAGTCTATCCATCCTACGAGCCTAACCGACCTCTTCCTCCCTAGGCATCGCCTCCAATCACTAGCAAGCTTCATTTCCAAGAAACGAGGCACAAAAAATGGCTTCGGCCTCATCTCCTCAATGCACACCCCCACACTTTCCTCAAGTTGTGGTTCCCCATCTTCATCACTCGGCCCCACATCATCTTGGAGAAGAGGATCAAAACTTCTACCGGCAGTTTCGATCTCTTCCAAGTCATTGCTTGGTTCACTAGCTAGGGGCTCTTGATGTTTTTCCACATTCTCGGACATGGGCAACTTGGGCTCATCAATTTCACCCAACAACTTCACAAATTCTACCAACCCATCCAACTCACTAACTTCCTCCAATTCCTCACCAATGTTGCCTTCACCAAGGGTCATATCCTCATTCGTCACTTTTTGGGTAGACGATTGTGGTTCTTCAAAGCAAATCTCTCCTCCAAAGGGAACTACATCGGCGGCTTCATGGTTAGGTGGCTCCTCTTTCTCAAGTGGGCACCCTTCATCTAAATGTGATGCTCGGGATAAAAACATTACGGTTTGAACCGATAATGCATTTAATCGAGCATTCCTCGCACTACAACAAAATCATCTTTCCGCGGCGATTATTTTTGTATTTCGTGACAATTTTATTCGACGCGAAAGGTTTCCCCATCGATTGTGTATTCGTTGAGGTAGGCAGCGTTGTCGTAGCCTTTCGTAGCGAATAATCTATTCGCTGGGTTAGCTACTTAAAATCGACACGAAAGAAGAGGAGTTTTAGTGATGATTTAGTGTCGATTATTATTGATGCGGTAAATAGTTTGATTTTCCCACTAATGAGAATTGTAACGATTGTATTCGACACGATAAGTACAATAAAATGTCATTTAGTGACATTTGTTGCAATTGCATTCGACACAATACGTACTATTAAATGCAACCGTATACTATATGAAATATCACATTTATCTCTCAAATGTGGTGCGAAAATAAAACAAAAAAAACAAGTGAAAAAATATGTAACTTTTATATTACTCATAAATTCCAAAAAATTATATATATCCAACATCGACTAAAATTAAATTAATATAAATAAGTGCAAAACTGCAAACAATCTTTTGACAACCTAAAAAAATTACTATGTCTTCGGCCACCAAAGAAAAGCTTCATTCTACCCATGTATTCGATATTATATTGTAAAGTAATCGCGCCTAAAAAAACCTCCGGCTGATTCCGCGGCTAAAGTGCATCTCATGTTGACTCAAAAGCCGGCCAACCATCAACATAATAAGGAAGGACTGCATTCCTGTTGCATTATTCAGAATGTACCGTCCTTGATATTCGGTTATAGCGCAGCCCAAAACTGATCACAATGCAACTTATCCGACTCCCTAGTCTAGTAGGTCGTGATGAGGATGAATGCACAAAAAAAAAAGAGGATGAAGCGAGATGAGGAAAAATCAGTACATTAGCTCTCTTGTAGGCCGTGATGAGAGTCCTGAAATTTGAAACTTTCTACGTACGTTTCCTCTGTGAGTACTTCGACTTTGATACCTCTAAGTGCTTTCTTAACCTCCACAAGTACTCACATGAGCTTCTGTATAGTCATAGAATGGCAAGAATGGTGTGATGGTGTTATGATTATTAACGAAAAAAGGTTTATAACGATATAGGCTCCATCAAAATATGTTGAAGTGTTTTTCCATGAACAATTGTCAGCTTATAAACTCGTGTAATAAGGATGATAATATAGCAAAGTCGGTATTTGAATGTACCTTGACTGAATCAACATCAGACAATGGACGAGTCCTTACATCTTTTCCTAACACTTGAGCCACAAACTTGATGTCTGGGAGTGGTTCAATGAAAGCACTTGCAGACATATCTAATCGATTAAACAAAAACCGGGTATTAGCATGGTATCACCAAATCGCAATATAATATTATAATTATCCGTCATAAGAAACGTTTAAAGATGCTCACTATGTTCAAGGCCAGCCCCATTTGTGTGGGCTTGATACTTCGATAGAAGCCGCGCCATGAGTGTAATCCGCCACCAAGTTGATGAGGCTTTTGGATGTTTGGAGAATAGAATATCTTGTATTTTTTCGTATTTTGGGAAGTGAATGTGAGATGAAGGCAATGTGATTTTGCCTTAATGAAGCGTCCATGGGATGCATCGTATCTTAATGTAAAAGAGTCGGATAAAAAACACGATAAACATCCTACTCAAAAAAACTAAGTATCACACACCTCTTCAATGCAAGCTCCCTCAAGACAGTGTCAATGACAGTGAGTGCCTCTTGAGGTGCCTTAACCTGTTTACCAGCAAGCAACTCGTGTAGCGCAATTCAAGTCGGATACTTGCAATTCGGATTTTTAATTACTCTGTTCGAATCTAACTTAAGTACCAGGTTGGGTTACTTGGGCGAGGTCGTTTGGTTTTTGAGCCAGATTAGCCCGGAGTAATAAAGATACACGACCCAAGTATTGAAGGAATCAACCAAGTACCAAGAACATATACTACTACATGTATACCACCTTAACCACATGGGATAAAGACATACCTAAGGTATACAAAGGAAGAAGCTTGAGTGCGTCAGGCAGAATGAGTTGGCCTGGAGATTGGACAACTGAACAAAATTTCCTATATGCATGGAGAATGTCGACACAGTGGTTTGTACCACGATCCCTGACTTGCGTGAGTGGAGTAATAGAAATTTTGCTTGCAGCTAATCAAAGAAGGGACATCAGTTCAAATAAATCAGACAACACAAGCAACATTCCTAAAAAAATATGAGAATGAGAATCAAACCTTGCTTCAAAAAACACGTGAATTGCATATCCAAGTCAGCTGAGTGGAATAAATTAGGCAACATGCTTGTACATGGAAGAGAGAGTGTCATGACTCTTATTCTTCTTTGACCATATACAGTTGTGTAGAGGATGGCACACTGAATATTAAAGAGCAATACATTGGACTTCACAAAGACAAAATGGTTGGTAAATAAAGTTTTTTTTCTTTAATTTGAAGTTCCATTTAGATTATTAGGTATCGAAATTTAAGGCAAAAAGCAGTTTCAAATGTAAGAACTTGAAGTACTTTGGACTCATTTCCCATTAATTTTTTTCGTGACTCACCAATCCAAGCTTGAAGTAAAGTGCTTCATAAAATTCTGGTATAGAATTGATTCGTCTGGTTTTTTAATGTATTTCATTTGGGTTATTTAACGACAATAATACCAACTATAGGGCGTCTTCCCAAAATAATACCAATTTCAATAAATCTGAGAATAATACGCATTATTGGAGTAGTTAAACAAGAGTAGTATAAGTGACTTTATAACCTGCTACATCGGGTCACCTAATTAATATTTAACCTACTACTTATCCCCCATCCTCCTAGTTAGACCTGGATAACGGGTGAACCGTGTCGGGTCACCTTCAGGTCGGGCCACTTACGAGTTATAATAATTGGGTTGACTTCGGGTCGGGTCGGAAAATTTCGGGTTCGAGTCATTCTCGGGTTTGTTGTTTCCAACTTTTTTAGGGATATCGACTCGTTTTCTATAATAATAGTCAGGTCAGTTTCTAGTTAGCTCGGGTCAATTCAGATTACGGGTCAAAATCATGTCTTCAATTTGGGTGTCGGGCCGGGTTCAGTTTGACTTATTCGGGCCGGGTCATTTTTGTCAGGTCTACTCCTCCTTCATCCTCTCTCTCTATTATCCTTCATCTTTCTTCTGTTTTTTTCTATATGTTTCGTTTAGATTAACGTGTTGATTTTGGTGTGAGATTGTGTTGTTAGCAAGATATGGTGAGGTTGAAGACTTGAAGGAAGAGGAAGACGGAGAACATGAATGACGTTTAATGCCCCGTACACTTGAGTAATTGAAAATGAGTAAAGTAATATGAAATAAATAAAAGGCGAAAAAGGAAGGTGAACGTGTTCTACTGCCAACTGATCATCTATACTACTCCAAAAATACGTATTATTCTCCGATTTATTTAAATTGGAATTATTTTCGGAAGACGCTCTATAGTTGGTATTATTACCGTTAAATAGAATTAAAGGTGAAAAAGGAAGGTGGAAGGGTTTTACAGGTAGCCGGTCACCTATACTACTCTTGTTTAACTACTCCAATAATACGTATTATTCTCAGATTTATTAAAATTGATATTATTTTGGGAAGACACCCTATAGTTCGTATTATTATTGTTAAATAACTCATTTAATTTACTTTACTATTAGAACTGGATCAAAAATTCAACTAAATGAATTTAAAAAAAATGAAAATCCTATGTCACATTCAGTCAAGATATATGATAATGTACATGTAAAGGGTGTACTCAATGTGTCCGAGCTTCTCGGACAGATGTATTATCAGATGATAGGCTAAGTATACAAGATGCTTACTAAAAGAGCACTCTCTGTCTTCTTGTTGTTTATCGTCATGTTTTAAGGTCACCATAATAGTTTTATCACAGTCAATCTGGAAATTAACCTCAATGAAAAGAGTCAGATACTTCCATAACCGCTGGCGTCAATTAAAACAATTATTTTTGCAGATTTATAAGTCCAATAAAGACTAATCAGCTGTTAACACTTTTCTTATCTACAAAAAAAATAACTATAAAAAATACATCACAACAACAACAAACAATACAAAAGAAAAAAAGCACGCGGTTCATGATAGCACTATAGAAGACACGGAGGATGGTGACAAGAGTTGTGAAAAAAGAATACTAATAGAGTTAGGATCTTCAACACGTCCTGGCAATCTGGTAAAAGATTATGCTAGAAGATTATGGCATTGCTTCATGGCAAAAAATTGCAATGAAATCCTGGCCATGAGGAAAGTGACAAAACGAACACTAAAAAGAGAAACGCTAAAGAGAGTTGCGTTTCTTGTCATAACATCTACAACACTGCTAATGATAGCCCTTCAAAAACACATTTTACAGAAATATTTGTGTACGATATAGTTATACGGTTGATCAAGTAAGTCTTGTAGTAAGTCGGGTTTGCACAGTTGTTTAACTCTTGCATAAAACCGTTTTACACAGCAATCAAACTCGATCATTATTCCTAAACATGTTGTTAGTGCAATAATTAGTGTAATCGATTATTGGGATCACTTACACATTTAGTACCTAATCTGACCTAATCGATAATTGACCTAATCGGATTATTTTATACACAATTAGTCAAATTCACAAGCCCTCAGACGTGAGTTTTCGATGTATCAGGGTAAATAACTGAGACAAATTTTATAGGTAAAAAGTTCAAAAATTTTGTGCGGTAGAGTTTTCAAGGTGAATATTACAGTAAATCAAATGTACTTCAGTAAGTGGTAAAGCTGATTTGAACCTACCGCGTTTAATCGATGATCATGAAATTATCATACACAAAACTGATTAAAAACAACTTGAATTAGGTCAAATTAACAAATTAAAATCAAACTTATGGAACTTAGGGTAAAACAAATCATTCAATCTAACAATTCATTGTATTAGTTTCAAAATCCTAACGTTTTAAATGAAATTTCTCATCAGAAAACTCGAAATCAAATTGAAAGTTGATCACGAAATCAAATCAATCGAAAATTAATTAGAAATAAGGAAATAGAAATAACACCAAAAATCAGCTCAACAGATCATCACAAAAACCCGACTTAGGAAACCCTAAATAACTGAAATTGTAGAAATTTTAACGAAAACATGAAATTAAACGCACATACAATAACATCAGGAAAAGAAGAAAAGAAAAACGTACGATTTGAGTCTTCTTCGACGCTTAGAAGGCATAATTGACGGTAGAAATGGGGGAAGAACAGGAGAGAAAGTAAAGGAAGAAGAAGATGAGTGAACGTGATTTTAGTAATAAGGAAGGTAGGTTTCAACTGGGTTTATTAGAATATATTAGGGTTTTGAGGACGTAACCCGTCGATTTGTCGGGTTTATTAGCATCGATTGATATTAGTTACAATAAGGGGTCATTCATAAGGAATATAAGTATATTAGTTATGTCGATTTTTCAATCGTCGCGAAAAGGCTTTTTTGTTGTAGTGTCGCCTCGTTTCCCCTTCGAATTTGGGCCATTAATTCCTCTTGTTCTTTTTGCAATTGAATGGTCGTTTCTTGGATGCTCCTTTGCATTTGAAGCATAGAATGAAACACCTCCGTGTCGGGTAATTGGTGATCATTGGGGTCTTTTAAAGCTCCTTGAAAATCTTGATGATGCCCAAGGGGTAGGGCATCATATTGTTGGTAGTGAGGTTGAGGTGATTGGTAGTATTGTGGGTCATGGGGTTCATATTGTGGTTGGGGTGGAGGGTAATATGGTGAGTTTTGGGGGTATTGGCTTCCATAAGGTGAATCTTGATTGAACATGGTGGGTTCACATTGATAACTCGAGTAATAGTGTAACACCCCGACCCAATCCTAGGGCCGGAAATGTTAACGCGGTAGCTCGCCAGGCTTTCTACTGGTCCCACAGACCAACACGAGTCCTTTCCAGCGCATTTTGTCCTCACTCATGTGCATCCTGGAAACCTTCCCAGGAGGTCACCCATCCTAATATTGCTCCCAGTCAAGCACGCTTAACTGCAGAGTTCTTGTCATGGGCAAACCCGAAAAGAAAGTGCACTTTGTTGATATGAGTAGTACTTCAAATCCCTTTAAGCAAAGCTCATAAATAGGACATCTTCAATCAATGTGGGGTGTTTCAATCACTCCCACTTGAAGAACGCAACGTCCTCGTTGCGCCTGGCAGTATAACCGCTGACCCAGAATCCACCCCCGCTAGGTGCGAAATGCACGGTCGCAGGGTTGCTCTGATACCATTTGTAACACCCCGACCCAATCCTAGGGCCGGAAATGTTAACCGCGGTAGCTCGCCAGGCTTTGTACTGGTCCCACAGACCAACACAAGTCCTTTCCAGCGCATTTTGTCCTCACTCATGTGCATTCTGGAAACCTTCCCAGGAGGTCACCCATACTAAGATTGCTCCCAGTCAAGCACGCTTAACTGCAGAGTTCTTATCATGGGTAAACCAGAAAAGAAAGTGCACTTTGTTGATATGAGTAGTACTTCAAATCCCTTTAAGCAAAGCTCATAAATAGGACATCTTCAATCAATGTGGGGTGTTTCATCCGGCCCTTCCTCTCCACTGAAGAAAACGGGCTGCGGTACTTGTGACGACTCCCAAACAGTTCCCTACGGTAGGGACTGGGACGTCAGCAGCCGGGACTCTGGAGATAGTGAGGGTCTGGGCTGCTCGAGTGACAGAGACGAGGGCGGACTCCCTGACGATCCCTTCAAGGACTCCTCTGACTGGGATTGGGGATCTGACATAGGAGATCAGGGCAGCCCTGGGGACTACTCCACGGACTTAGATGATGACTAGGCCTGCTTGCAAGGTGCAAGCGCGTTGAGCCGGAAATCCAGGCTCCTTTTGTATTTTTCTTTCTTCGCTAAGTACGGAATGTAATTTGTCCCTTTTTTCGGGTTTTCTTCAAAGTTAATGAAAAATCCGAGCGGGTTTGTTAATGGTTGTTCATTTGTTGTTTTGTTTTATTTTTTTTTTTGAATGGGGATGACGTCACTGGGAGTTTAATCCCTTTGATACCTTTTTTGGTCTTCCCGAGACCTTTCTTGGGAAGCGGTGGGTAGTTTGAGGCGTGACACGTGGGGCAGTTTGCGGGGAGGCCTGTGCAGGAGGGGCAACCCTTCAACTGCCTGGGCTTATATAAACCCTTCTCCCCCTTTATTTTCTTCTTTCACATCTTTTCGAAATTTGAATCCCTTTTCATACTTCTAAACTCTCCTTGCTGCTGAGAACTTCATAAGATCGAGGAGCGCCCACTATCACATTTCCCGGCGACGACCATCGTTCTAGGTTAGAATCTTTTCTTAAATCCTCGCCTTTTTTCCTTTTCCTCAATACTTTTTCTTCATAAACCATCATGTCTCGCGTTCGTGCTCTCTCTTTTGGCCCATCGTTTGAGAGGACTGAGGGTAGAGATGGGAGTAGACGTGACCTAGCCTCCTCTTCTAGGGTTAGGCCCAGTGAGGAAGACCGCTTTGAAAGGGGGGGAGGTGCTGAATCCCCCGAACCTGCTCCCTTCGACGTCGTTCACTCTGACGGCGAGGCACTGGAGGTGGACCCCTCCACGATTGTCGGCCCCCTTATTCCCAGGGAAAAAGGGAGAACTTATTATCTGGACAAGAAAAAGTACGTGATCCCTCTGAAAACCTACCCCGAAGCCAAGAACCGGGACTTAATTTTAAAAAGTAATGCTGCTGGGGAGATTGAGAAGTTTTATAATTTCGGGGAGGGATATACGGTCATAGTTCCAGGGTAGAAGGACACAGTATGCTGCCCCCTGATGGTTGTGTGGCTGTTTATCATAAAAGCCTAGAATTCGGCCTGCGATTCCCTCTTCACCCCTTCCTGGAGGAGACCTTCAGGAGGATGAATGTGGCCATAGCCCAACTGACTGCTTCAGCCATTAGGTCCCTGATAGCCTATACCTGGACCTGCCTTTTTCATGGTGAAGGGCCTTATATTGACGCCCTTCCTTTTATGGTTGGGCTGCAAATGGTGTCTTCGTCAGGGGGGAGATGGTTCCCCTGGGTACTGGTCCCTCCAGATGCAGAAAAAATATGCTCTGGTCTGGCCGACTTTAAGTAGCCTGAAAGACTGGAAGAACAATTTTTTGTATGTACATAGTGCTTCCGGGTGGCGGATTCCTAGGCACTTTAGGAATCATGTTCATACCCGCATGGAGACTCGTGAAGAGTATCATCCAGGCGTCGGAGGGAGGGCCTTGGAGGTAAAGCTAAGTGAGAAAGAAGAGGAACTAGTAAAGAAGTTCGAGATTGTTGTGGATAAGTCTGGCGTTTGTGGCCCTGCTTTCTGGCTCCCCCACGCGGAGCTCATAGCCACAGACGAATATCTGCTCCCATTGGGCCTGATCCCTAGCCTCAAAGGTTGTTTTGGGGGGCTTTCGCCGGCGCAATTTACCTGAGACTTTCATCTCTTTGCTTTTTTAGCTGACTGCCCTTTTTCCTGGAGATTCCGCTTCTCGTCGTTGGATAAGGAAGCAGGTTAAGAGGCTGGGCTTGAGCGAAGAGTTTGTCATTGTTTCGAAGCGTCCTTCCCTTCCTTCAAGTTTCAAGAAAGGGGAAAAAAGTTTAATGAGGCTCGTAAAGGATCTCTCTGCTGGCCGGAGGCTCCCTCTTCCTCCACAACTGCCATCAGCAAAACCGACGACTCCTTCCCCTAGTATCCAGGATGGGGAGGCTGAGGTTACTTCAGGGGCCACTCCTTCCCCTGGATGTAGGCAGGGTGACTCTTCAGTTGGGACTCGTATTTCCCAGGGATCGCGTCCCGCGAATTCTGAGGGGACTGGGGAGAGTGTTCCCCTGGAGCTGAGAAGGAAAAGGGATAGGGAGCCCTCAGGGACTACTCATGTGGTGGACTTGGAGGCTGATGTTGATACTCCTGAGGCAAAACGCCCTGCTCGTGACATTCCGAGCACCCTTTTTCCGGAGGAAAACACAGAGTTTCACTATACTGCCGGCGACAGTGTAGACGTGTCGGGCCTGCTCTCCGATTCTGGCGCCGTTTTGGCCGACCGTCTTACTAAGTCTGTGACTTCGACTTCCCACCAAGTAATTCAATATATCAAGCGTACCTCCAAGGTGTTGCTGTCATCTGCTGAGCTGGCGGCTCTCATCCGCCTGAGCGATGAAGAGCTGACTGTTACACCCGGGGCTCCCCCTCCTGACTGTCTGGCTATGGTTGAAAGGGATATAGCCATGATAAATAATTTGAAAGATAAGCTGGTGAAGCAGGATAGCGTGCTAGAGGAGGCGAAGAATCAGGCAGGTCGGTGGAAGCTTCAAGGGGAGAAGGCTGTGAGGGAAGCATCCAAGTTTGAGGCTAAGCTGAAGGAGAGTCGCCTGGCGATGGAGAAACCTACCCTTTCCCTGGCTGAGACGGAGCACTTCAAGAGGAGGACAACTGATTTGGAAGAACGTCTGTCTAAAGCTGATTCAATCCTTGAGTAGGCCAGGAGTGAATGAAAGAAGGAAAAGGATGCCCTCTTGGAGGAGACTGAAGCTGCGGTGGACACAAGTTTTTTGAGCGGGGCCAACTCTTCCCTGGAGCTGGTGATGGAGGTGATTGGGGAGATGTTTCCTGTTTTTGACGAAGAGGCCTTCCGAAATCTTTATTCTGCAAAAAACGAGGCTCGGGCAGCCAAACCTCCTGAGGCGGCTGCTGGTCCAAGCCAGGATGCTCATAATGTTTAGATTTTCTTGAAATAACTCTGTTTTTTGTGCTGAGCCTTGTTATGGCCAGTCGTCTGTAATATTTAGTTTCTTCGGATCTTTGCCTTGTTGTTTTTTTTGTGAAAACACTTTACTCTCCATGGATCTGCTATGAAATGTTTTTTCTTGTTTCAGTCTTCTTTTTTCCTTCCTTAGGGTATGGCCTGATCCTGGCTTCTGGTTGAAGCTCAGGAGGCTTGCCCCCTGCCTGCCTGTGGGTAGGGAGGGGAATTTATGTTTTTTATACAAGGCTGGGAGGCCTCCTCCTCAGTCCCGGTTGGTCGTGCGTAACCTGTCATGTCCCTGGCTTCTGCCTGAAGTCCAGGGGGCCTGCCCCCTGCCTGCCCAGAGGTAGGCAGGGAGGGCTTTTGCGTTTTTTATGCAAGGTTGGGAGAATTGCCCCCAGTCCTTGTTAGTTGTGCGTGGCCTGGCCTGTCCCTGGCTTCTGCTCGAAGTCTAGGGGGCCTGCCCCCTGCCTGCCCAGAGGTAGGCAACAAGGGCTTTTGCGTTTTTTATACAAGGTTGGGGGAATTGCCCCCAGTCCTTGTTAGTTGTGTGTAGCCTGGCCTGTCCCTGGTCTCTGCTCGAAGTCCAGGGGTCCTGCCCCCTGCCTGCCAAGAGGTAGGCAGGGAGGGCTTTTGCGTTTTTTATACAAGGTTGGGGGAATTGCCCCCAGTCCTTGTTAGTTGTGCGTAGCCTGGCCTGTCCCTGGCTTTTGCTCGAAGTCCAGGGGGCCTGCCCCCAGCCTGCCCAGAGGTAGGCAGGGAGGGCTTTTGCGTTTTTTATACAAGGTTGGGGGAATTGCCCCCAGTTCTTGTTAGTTGTGCGTAGCCTGGCCTGTCCCTGGCTTCTGCTCGAAGTCCAGGGGCCAGCCCCCTGCCTGCCCAGAGGTAGGCAGGGAGGGCTTTTGCGTTTTTTATACAAGATTGTGAGAATTGCCCCCAGTCCTTGTTAGTCTGGCATGTGAGGCCTGCTCCCTTCCTGCCCAGAGGTAGGTAGAGGGGTTTATAATTTTGTTGGGGGGTCCATTTTCCTTGGTTCTGGCAACAGGGGGCCTCCCTCTATTGCCCCCTGCTCGTTTGTGTGTGAGAGCGCAAGTTTAAACAGACAACGAGTATGAACTATTGAGCTTTATATAAAAAAAACTTGTTTAAACATAAGGGTGGTCGGAGCCGTCGACATTCCATTCTGATCTTTCTCCGCCAGTATTTTTCTAAAGACGAGATTTTCCTAAGACTTGGGTAAACATAGTATCTTTTCAGGGTGTCGGCGTTCCAGTGCGCGCCCAGCTCCTGGCCTTCGGGGTTGGCGAGTCTGTATGTGCCTGGTCCCAAAATCTGGGTCACCTGATATGGGCCTTCCCAGTTGGCATTTAGCTTGTCGTGCTCCCTGGATCTTCCTACAGCCTGCGTTTTCCTCAGCACTAGGTCGCCTATTTGGAACCTTCTCTCATGTACCCTTTTGTTGTATGTCTTTCTCGTTCTTTGCTGATAGGCGGCTATGTTGATGCTGGCCTCTTCCCTGACTTCATGGACCAGGTCTAGGGCTTCGGCCATTGCTGCATCATTGTCAGCTCTGTTCTACTGCTGAGACCGTAGGGTAGGAACTCGTACTTCGATGGTTAATAAAGCTTCTGCTCCATACACCAGGCCAAATGGTGTCTGACCCGTTGATTCCTTTCTGGTGGTCCTTATTGACCAAAGTATACTTGGTAGCTCGTCTGCCCACCTACCTTTGAGATCATCCACCAACTTTTTGAGCCCATTTAGGATCTGCTTGTTGGCGGCCTTGGCCTGCCCACTGGTTTGTGGGTGGCAGACGGCAGAGTAGGCAACTGCTATTCCGCGCCCTTCCAGCCAGGCTCTTAGGGGGTCGTTATCAAACTGTCTCCCATGATCAAATACTAGCATTTTTGGTAGGCCGAATCTGGTTATGATGTTTCTCCAGATGACCTTTCTGACTGCAGGCTCAGTGATGTTTGGGACTGCCTCGGCCTCAACCCACTTTGTAAAGTAGTCAATCCCTACGATAAGAAACTTCCGTCCTCCCGTGGCCGCAGTAAAGGGGCCTAGTATGTCCATCCCCCATTGAGCGAAAGGAATGGGAGACAGAATTGGCCTGAGCTCTTGGGCTGGGGCATGAATTGATGGGGCGAAGAGTTGGCATTTTCTGCATTTCCGGGTTAAGTTCCATGCATCTGCTAACATGGTAGGCCAATAGTAGTCTGCCCTTAGGGCTTTGTGGGCCAACGATCTTCCTCCAATGTGATGCCCGCAGATCCCTGAGTGGATGTCATCCAAAACTTCAGCGGCCTGCTCTGCCCTCGGGCATCTGAGTTGGGAGAAAGTGAAGGATTTTTTGTATAGCTCTTCATCAATTATTATGAACCATGCTGATTTGGTCTGTACTTTCCTTTTTTGCACAGGATCAGACGGTAGGGTGCCATATTTTTTGAACTGAATGAGGGGGGTCATCCAGTTCTCCTGTTTCTCTTCGATAACGTTGACTGTCTGACAGATTGCAGTGGATTTCTCCTGTATAACATCTACCCAAACTGATCTCCTTATGTCCTGTAGGCTAGAGCTGGCCAGTTTTGACAGGGTGTCCGCCCGATTATTCTGTGATCGAGGTATTTGCCTGACTTCGTAGGATTTCAGGTTTGATAGTTCCTGCTTCACCTTTTCTAGGTAGGCGGCCATGGCCGGGTCCCTAGCTTCATACTCTCCGTTGATTTGATTGGCAATGAGCTGAGAGTCAGTCGCTAATATGATCCGCTCTGCGCCTGCTGCTTTAGCTAGACTTATCCCTGCAAGTACGACTTCATACTCTGCCTCGTTGTTCGATCCAAGGAAGGTGAATCTGAGTGCATGCTCAAAATCCACTCCTTCAGGGCTGGTCAGTACGACACCTGCTCCTGCACCATTGGCCGTTGAGGACCCGTCAGTGTATACTATCCACTCTCCGGCAGGGGGCTCCTCTTCCCCTGAATGAGAACATTCAGCCAGGAAGTCTGCCAAGGCATGTGCCTTGATGGCTGTCCTGGGTTGGTATGATATCCCCAGTCCGCTCAACTCAATTGCCCATTTTATCAGCCTCCCTGACTTTTCGAATTTTTCCAATATCTTTTCTAGTGGCTGGTCGGTGAGGACCACAATAGGGTGCGCGTCGAAGTAAGGCCTGAGTTTTCTAGCTGCTATGATGACTGCGTAGGCGGCTTTTTCTACCAAGGGTTAGTTTCTTTCAGCTGCCCCCAGGGCGTGACTTACAAAGTAGATGGGCTGTTGTGAGCCTGCTTCCTCTTTTAGAATGACTGCGCTTACCGTTGAATTGGTGACAGCAATGTACAGGTATAGTTTTTCTCTGGCAATTGGCCTTGCCAAGGTAGGGAGTTTTTTCAGATGTTCCTTCAGTTGTTCGAAGGCTTTCTTTTGCTCGTCTTCCCATTTGAACTGTTTATTTGATGGTAGAATTTGTCACGTCCCGCCGATCAAATAAATAACCAACCGATCCTAGTGGGTAGCTAGGGCAAGTCGGGTCGAATCCACGGGGACGGTACGAGGCCTCTAGACTAAGGTCACCCAAATACGAGACTAGGTCAACGAGCTAAACTAAACTAGAGTGATAAGAAGGGGAAGAAGGCTAAAGCTATGACTACGGTAACGGAGAGAACAACTAAGGAAACGGGCTAGGATTAGGTCGGGGTCAAAGGGTGATGGCGGGATTTGTCGCGGATCCCACCGATCAAATAAATAACCGGCAAAACCTAACTATGGTAGCTAGGGTAAGTCGGGTCGAATCCACTGGGACGGGAGGTCGGACTAAGGTATGCTAAAGTCTAGGACTAGGTTCGAGGCGAGCTAATCTAAGGAGGGGGAGACTAGGACTAAGCTAGGTCTAAAGCAAGAAAACAAACAAGGAAAACGGGCTAGGATTAGGTCGGGGTCAAAGGGGTAACGGAATGGTCAAGGAAGAGCTAGAGCGAAGGAGGTAGTAGGGTGATCTAGGTTGGTCCGGGCTCTCGTAACTTAGACTCACCTAGAGGTTCCACATGGAACCCATCTCGGAGACGCACATGACAAACGGGGTTCTAGCGCGCTATGGTGGCCTAGGTCGAATCCGGGCTCTCGCTACTTAGACCGACCTAGGGGTCGTCCTCACCGGGCTCTCGCAACTTAGTGAGGGGACCAAACCCACAACAAACTAACACCCACAAAAGAAAGGCAAGAAAAACAAGCATTCTAAACTACTTAGTCATTCAAGCATTCCAACAAACATGGGATATGCATCAAACCAAGAGGAAACCCAAATCTTCCACCAACATCTCCAACAAACCCTTAATCATTCAATTAACACCCTAATCACCTTACTAACCCTAGCAAGAGTACTACTCTTACATTATCAAACTAATTCTAACATCAACAAGAGGAAACAACACAAACATCAAAACATACATAATGAAACTACCAAGTATGAAGAACAAAACAATAAACAAGAACTAAAGATTCAAACTTGATGAAAGAACAAAGACTAGGAGAAAGGAAAAGAAGATTATACCATACTAGAAGATGAAAGGAAGAAGGAAACTTGCGTAAATGAGAAAAACCCAAAACAAACATCCAAGTTTGTCAATCTTGGTGAAGATCTTGAAGAATTCCCAAATTACAAGCACTAATCTAGGATTAACGATAATCTAAGGACTAATCTATACTAATCTAATCTAATCTATGCTAAAACTAGGCTAGGGTTTGTGGGTAATGTCTCCCATAACATAAGATGGTGTCTTAATACAAGAGGGGGGGTATATATAGGGTTACAAATGGAAGGAAGAAGAAAGAAACAAAGCGTGGCTGCCACTGGGTCATTCCCGATCGGGAATGGGAAATCCCGATCGGGAAACTTCCACTTTCCCGATCGGGAATATGCCAACCCGATCGGGAATGCTCCACAGTGAGTGCGTCCTTTGTGCACCTCATCCCGATCGGGTTTGAGGCCTTCCCGATCGGGATGGGTCTTGTAGGCCTCCAATATGAACTTTTTGGTCCCTCCTTGCTTCTCATGGGCTTCCCATCGATTCTCGGGACTCGGGATCGGGTCTCGGAGGCTCGGGATTGGGTCCCAAGGTCTCGGGGTCGATTCCAAGGCATCGAATCATCGTTCCTTTACTCCGTTGGCTCCAAAATGTGTATGTATATAGTCGGAATCGCTCCAACTCTTCCAAATAGGTCTCGGGAACCTGAAACGAACTAAATGAAGCATAAGAAGCCCCTAAACTGCTCCCAAGGAGCGATTCTACAAGGAAAATGGGACCAAAACACTACAAAATAGGCACTACAAACCACACTTATCAACTCCCCCACACTTAACCCTTACTCGCTCTCGAGTAAGCACATACTAACTACTATACTAGCCGAATGGGTATTAGCGCACCCTAAGCCCTTTCAACTCACGCGAGTGCACTTAGAGGAAAAGTGCACTCCGCAAGGCAAGTCGGGTCTTGCGACAAAACTGCGGATGCAACCGGACACAAGACACAAAAACAAACAAACACACAAACGAACACATAATCGGTTGCACCCAAAGAAAAACAAATACCGCTTCCCTCTAAAAGCGGTGAAAGAAGCACCGGTTTAGGACTCGAGGTAAGTGACAACGTTCCCAAGCTAGCAATACAACCCGAGGTGGACTAAACCCTAATAGTAAGACGATAAAGCAACAAAAACGTTGGTAACTTACCTAGGTCCTCCTAACTTTCTAAAAACGTACTACGGGACGATCGGCGGAGTGGGAAGTGATGATCCACGGTGTTAGTCGACAATGTAGGTAAGTGAGACCCCGCCCCCTTTAGCAAAGAGCCAAGAGGGTCGTCCCATGTCCGAAACCGCCAAACTAGTCCAAGTAAAAAGTGGAAATGATTGCAAAATGAGGGAAGACCGACTACTACCGCTATCATCCTTCCTCGGGACTCGGTCCTTTGGTAGGCTATTCACGGCAAAAGTCGGAAAAAGACTTATTTTGAGAGGTAGGGGTTATTTTTGTGAATCGGGTTTTCTTTTGGCATTTTCTCTTTTCTTTTGGCATTTTCTCTTTTCTTTTGCATTTTTGCCTTGTTTTGCCATGCCATTTCTTTTTCTTCTTTTCTATTTTCTTTTTGGCTTTTGTGCCTTTTATTTTTCTTCATTCTTTTCTTTCTTTCATTTTCTTTCATTTTCTTTTCTTTGCCCTTTTGGCTTGATTTGACTTTTAGGCATTTCTTATTGCAATTCAACAAATTGCATTTTTATTTGGTGGGTATGTGTAGGAGGTAGGGTAATGGGTGAGTCGGGACGGGCCCTTCCCTTCTAACCCACAAAAAGTGGAGAACTTGGACTAATTAAACAATCTCAAACACGGTCACCTAGGGGACGGGACTCGGTAACCAAGGCCTTTTCACACCGTGGGTGGTCATAATGGTCAAAAGTGCTAATCCCGTAGTAAATCCCTAGTAAGCTGGGTGGACTCAAGGTAAAAGACCAACGAAATCATTGATTTAGGGTCATTCTACTAGACTAAAGTCCAAGACTCGATTTACACTACTAGGAAGGGAAAGTACACACTCACACACTAGCCTCTAAACCGGGTTTTCGAAAACGGTTTACACACATGACACACAACACAAAACAAAGACTCAACGAAAACGAAAGAAAAAGAAACAAAAGCAACAAAACAAGAACAACACAAAACGAACACATACATAACACAAACACCACCCCTAGCTTCCAAATGAGTAACCAACCAACATCAAACTTTACAAAGCTCCTCCCGAGCACACCACATCACATTCTCCTCCAAATTCCGCAAGAGACAAAGAAGGAAAAAGGGATAGAAGATGTTACCGGACATCTTGAAAGCTTTCCAAAGCAATCGGTGGTTTAAGCAACCTATAGGGAAAAGGGGGGCAAACACACACAACAAAACAAATATACGAGACAAAGACACAAAAGAAAAACACACAAAAAGAAAATCTTTTTGATTTTTGTGAAAAATTTCAAATTTTTAGGGTTTTTAAAGATTTTTCGTAAAACTACAAAAATAAAGCTACAGTCTAGGACTAGGTTCGAGGCGAGCTAATCTAAGGAGGGGGAGACTAGGACTAAGCTAGGTCTAAAGCAAGAAAACAAACAAGGAAAACGGGCTAGGATTAGGTCGGGGTCAAAGGGGTAACAGAATGGTCAAGGAAGAGCTAGAGCGAAGGAGGTAGTAGGGTGATCTAGGTTGGTCCGGGCTCTCGCAACTTAGACTCACCTAGAGGTTCCACATGGAACCCATCTCGGAGACGCACATGACAAACGGGGTTCTAGCGCGCTATGGTGGCCTAGGTCGAATCCGGGCTCTCGCTACTTAGACCGACCTAGGGGTCGTCCTCACCGGGCTCTCGCAACTTAGTGAGGGGACCGAACCCACAACAAACTAACACCCACAAAAGAAAGGCAAGAAAAACAAGCATTCTAAACTACTTAGTCATTCAAGCATTCCAACAAACATGTGATATGCATCAAACCAAGAGGAAAACCAAATCTTCCACCAACATCTCCAACAAACCCTTAATCATCCAATTAACACCCTAATCACCTTCCTAACCCTAGCAAGAGTACTACTCTAACATTATCAAAATAATTCTAACATCAACAAGAGGAAACAACACAAACATCAAAACATACATAATGAAACTACCAAGTATGAAGAACAAAACAATAAACAAGAACTAAAGATTCAAACTTGATGAAAGAACAAAGATTATGAGAAAGGAAAAGAAGATTATACCATACTAGAAGATGAAAGGAAGAAGGAAACTTGCATAAATGAGAAAAACCCAAAACAAACATCCAAGTTTGTAAAGCTTGGTGAAGATCTTGAAGAATTCCCAAATTACAAGCACTAATCTAGGATTAACGATAATCTAAGGACTAATCTACACTAATCTAATCTAATCTATGCTAAAACTAGGCTAGGGTTTGTGGGTAATGTCTCCCATAACATAAGATGGTGTCTTAATACAAGAGGGGGGTATATATAGGGTTACAAATGGAAGGAAGAAGAAAGAAACAAAGTGCGGCTGCCACTGGGTCATTCCCGATCGGGAATGGGAAATCCCGATCGGGAAACTTCCACTTTCCCGATCGGGAATATGCCAACCCGATCGGGAATGCTCCATAGTGAGTGTGTCCTTTGTGCACCTCATCCCGATCGGGTTTGAGGCCTTCCCGATCGGGATGGGTCTTGTAGGCCTCCAATATGAAATTTTTGGTCCCTCCTTACTTCTCATGGGCTTCCCATCGATTCTCGGGACTCGAGATCGGGTCTCGGAGGCTCGGGATTGGGTCCCAAGGTCTCGGGGTCGATTCCAAGTCATCGAATCATCGTTACTTTACTCCGTTGGCTCCAAAATGTGTATGTATAGAGTCGAAATCGCTCCAACTCTTCCAAATCGGTCTCGGGAACCAGAAACGAACTAAAGGAAGCATAAGAAGCCCCTAAACCGCTCTCAAGGAGCGATTCTAAAAGGAAAAGGGACCAAAACACTACAAAATAGGCACTACAAACCACACTTATCAAAGGGGTAACGGAATGGTCGAGGAAGAGCTAGAGTGAAGGAGGTAGTAGGGTAATCCAGGTATAGGCCGGGCTCTCGCAACTTAGACTCACCTAGAGGTTCCACCTAAAACCCACCTTGGCGACACAAACGACAAACGGGGTTACTAGCGTGATATCGGGGCCTAGGTCGCATCCGGGCTCTCGCAACTTAGACCGACCTAGGGGTCGTCCTCACCGGGCTCTCACAACTTAGTGAGGGAACCAAACCCACGAGCAAACTATTACCCACAAGAGAAAGGCAAGAAAAACAAGCATATGCATACAAGTCATTCAAGCATTTCAACAAACATGTACCATGCATCAAACCAAGAGGAAACCCAAATCTTCCACCAACATCTCCAACAATCCCTTAATCATCCAATTAACACCCCAATCACCTTACTAACCCTAGCAAGATACTACTCTAACATGATTAAAGGAAAACTAATACTAACAAGATGAATCAACTTAGCAATCAAAACAAACATGAAGAAACTAACAAGAACTATGAACTATGAACAATACATTCAACAAAGAATCAAACTTTAATGAAAGAACAAGGATTAAGAGAAAAGAAAAGAAGATTATACCATACTAGAAGATGAAAAGAAGAAGGAAACTTGCATAAATGGAAGAACCCAAAACAAACATCCAAGGTTGTCAAACTTGAATGGAGATCTTGAAGAATTCCCAAATTACAAGCATTAATCTATGATTAACGATAATCTAAAGACTAATCTACACTAATCTATTCTAATCTATGCTAAAACTAGGCTAGGGTTTGTGGGTATTGAAGAACATAAGCTTAACATAACAAGGGAAGAGTATATAGGGTTACAAGTGGAAGGGAGAAGCAAGGAAACAAAGCGCGGCAGCAGCACGCTCTTCCCGGCCGGGAGGAGGTGGTCTCGGTCGGTAAGGGGTCGGTCCCGGCCGGGAGGAGCTGGTCCCGGTCGGTATGGACCCGAAACAGCAGCTCCTTGTTTTGCTCCTTCATCCCGGACGGGATGAGGTCATACCCGTCGGGGATGAGTCTTGTAGGCCTCCAATATGATCTTTTTGGTTCCTCCTTGCTTCACATGGACTTCTCATCGATGCTCGGGACTCGGGATCGGGTCTCGGAGGCTCGGGATTGGGTCCCAAGGTCTCGGGGTCGAATCCAAGGCATCGAGTGATCGTTCCTTCACTTCGTTGGCTCCGAAAAGTGTATGTATTGAGTCAGAATCGCTCCAACTCTTCATGAATGGTCTCGGGAACCTGAAACGAACTAGAGGAAGCGTAAGTAGCCCATAAATCGCTCCCAAGGAGCGAATCCACAAGGAAAATGGGACCAAAACACTACGAAATAGGCACTACAAACTACACTTATCAACTCCCCCACACTTAACCCTTACTCGCCCTCGAGTAAGCACAAACTAACTACTAAACTAGCCGAGTGGGTATTAGCGCACCCTACGCCCTTTCAACTCACGCGAGAACACCTAGAGGATAAGTGCTCTCCGCAAGGCAAGTGGGGTCTTGCGACAAAACTGTGGATGCAACCGGACACAAAAACACATAAACAAACAAGCACACAAACAAACACACAAAAGGTTGCACCCAAAAGAAAAGAAATACCGCTTCCCTCAAACAAGTGGTGAAAGAAGCACCGGTTTAGGACTCAAGGCAAGTGACAACGTTCCCAAGCTAGCAATACAAACAAAAATGGACAAAACCCTAATAGTATGACGACAAAGCAATAAAAACGTTGGTAACTTACCTCGGTTCCTCCTAACCTTCTAAGAACGTACTACGAGACGATCGGCGGGATGGAAAAAGGATGATCCACGGTGTTAGTCGACAATGTAGGTAAGTGAGACCCCGCCCCCTTTAGCAATGAGCCAAGAGGGTCGTCCCATGTCCGAAACTGCCTAACTAGTCCAAGTAAAAAGGTGGAAATATGCAAAATGAGGGAAGACCGACCATTACCGCTATCATCCTTCCTAGGGACACGGTCCTTTGGTAGGCTCTTCACGGTAATAGTCGGTAAAAGGCTTATTTTATGAGGTGTGAGGTTTCTATTTTTGTGAGACGATTTTCTTTTGGCATTTTCTTCTTCTTTTGCATTTTTGCTTTGTTTTGCCGTGCCATTTCTTTTTCTTCTTTTCTATTTTCTTTTTGGCTTTTTGTGCCTTTTCTTTTTCTTCATTCTTTTCTTTCTTTCATTTTTTTTTCTTTCTTTGCCCTTTTTGGCTTGATTTGGCTTTTTGGCATTTCTTTGTATAACAAGAAAAAGAGAATTCACAAATTGCAATTTATTGTGTGGATATGTGTAGGAGGTAGGGTAATGGGTGAGTCGGGGAGCGTCCTTCCCTTCAAACCCACAAAAAGTGGAGAACTTGGACTAATCAAACCATCCTAGACATGGTCACCTAAGGGACGGGACTCGGCAACCAAGGCCTTTTCACACCGTGGGTGGTCAAAATGGTCAAAATGCAAATCCCGTAGTAAATCCCTAGTAAGCTAGGTGGATTCAAGGAAAAGGACCAACGAAATCATTGATTTAGGGTCATTCTACTAGAATAAAGTCCAAGCCTCGATTTATACTACTAGGAAGGGAAAGTAAACACTCGCACACTAGCCTCTAAACCGGGTTTTCAAAAACGTATTTACACACAAGACACACTAACACAACACAAAACGAAGACACGACGAAAACGAAAGAAAAAGAGACAAAAGGCCACAAAACAAAAACAAACAGAACAAACAAACAAACAACACAAACACCACCCCAAGCTTCCAAACAAGCCACCAAATCAACCAAACTTTACAAAGCTCCTCCCGAGCACACAACATCACAATCTCCTCCAAACTCTACACGAGATAAAGAAGAAAAAGGGATAAAGATGTTACCGGAAGTCTTCAAAGTTATTCAAAGCTATCGGTGATTCAAGTAACCTATAAGGAAAAAGGGAGGCAAAACACGCACAACACAACAAATACACGATACAACGACCCAAAAGGACAACACACAAAAGAAAATCTTTTTGATTTTTATGAAAAAATTTCAAATTTTTAGGATTTTTAAAGATTTTTCGAAAAACTACAAAAATAAAACTAACTACGATAGAATATCGCTCCCCCACACTTAAGCCGAGCAATGTCCTCATGCTCGACCGTAGTGCATGGGAGCACAAAAGAAAATAAAAGAAACTACGAAAATAAAGCTAAAAATCAAAAATAAAGTGGAGAAAATGGTAGAATGTGTCCGGCCGGGGTGTAGTCAAGTCACCATGGGCCGAGACGAGAAAAGATATGGATGGGGGAAGAAATAAAAAGAAAGAAATAAAAGGGAATGGGAGGGGAGGACTAGGTGTAATCAAGTCACCTAGCTCGGATTCCGCCCAAATCCGACTAAATCCTACAAAAAAGTGTGAAAATCTTGAAAAATTTGGATTTTGAAAATGACTCTCGATGTAGTCACGTCATCGAGAGTCGGGAGCAAGGAATACCAAGGCCCTGAGGGCCACCATGACACATAAGTGTAAAAGGGGAAGGGAATAAACAAATGAAGACAAGCTAAAAAAACGGAAAAGAGAGGATAGTTGCCGTACCATACGGTTGGCAACTCACTCGCTCCATCGTCTCATAAATCAATGTCGGCATGTAGCTAGTCGTCATCGTCGTTAATCCTTCCCAATCGCGATACGGTTCCATGGTTGGAGCACAAAGGAATAGCGAGGTGGGTTTTGATGTGAAAGTCGGTTTAAACTGAAGAGAAAGTGAGGTGAAAATGTGTGTGGGGTGTAGGGGTCATATAAGAAGAGTAAGGACAATTAGGGAGGTTGGAAGGGGGTATAAAGTGGTTGGGTGGGCTCAAACGACGAAGAAAAGGCCAAAGGAGGACAGGGGGTCCATCCCGGTCGGGATGGATGATCCCGGTCGGGTTGATAAACCCTTCCAGGTCGGGAAGCCTCCTTCCCGATCGGGATGACACTCCAGTGGACTCGATTTTTGGCACCCTCATCCCGATCGGGACGGCCCCATCCCGGTCGGGACGACACACCCTTCCCGGTCGGGAAGGGTCTTCATGACTCCCATGACCCCAAAAACCGACTCCCTTACTCACGATCCAAGCTCTATCACTAACCACTCCTTTCTAGGAGTCACCTTCACTTCACCTATCACAATAAACTTAAAGTACACATCAAATTCACTCCCTCACATCGCTCATCAAAATACCAACTCAATTACAAGAGCTTCACAAAACAACAAAAATCAAGAGAAAAATCACACAAATACAAACACAAGTACTCTAAAGAGGAGAGGAGAATATACAACATGACGGTTCTTTAGGAACTCCGTCAAACCTAGGATGGTGGACTCTCCTTCAACCATAGCCCTCGAGGGCATGGAGGATCAAGTCGAACGCGCCACCGACATCATAAGGAAGGCCCAAAAAGCGCTCGAGCCTAGCCAACCTCCACGGCCTCCAAGGTGGAGGCGAGAAGTAGGAATCCCAAGACCCAACGTCATCATTCATGTCATCTCCGGGGTCTATCCATCCTACGAGCCTAACCGACCTCTTTCTCCCTAAGCATCGCCTCCGAACACAAGCAAGCTTCATCTCCAAGAAACGAGGCACAAAAAACAGCTTTGGCCCCATTTCCTTGTTGCACACCCCCACACTTTCCTCAAGTTGTGGTTCCCCATCTTCATCATTCGTCCCCACATCATCTTGGAGAAGAGGATCGAAACTTCTACCGGCGGTTTCAATCTCTTCCAAGTCATTGCTTGGTTCACTAGCTAGGGGCTCTTGATGCTTATCCACATTCTCGCACAAGGGCAACTCGAGGCTATCAATTTCACCCAAAATCCTCACAAATTCCACCAAACCATCCAACTCACTATCCTCCCCCAATTCTTCACCAACGATGCCTTCACTAAGGGTCATATCCTCATTCGTCTCTTTTTGGGTAGACGATTGAGACTCTTCAAAGCAAGACTCGCTCCTTATAAGGAATTCATTAACGGCCTCGTCATTGGGTTGTTCCCCTTCCCCAAATGAACATCCCTCATCAAGTTGTGAGGATCGAGTTAAGAGCATTTGGGTTTGAGCCGTTAAAGCATGCAATCTAGCTTTAGATTCCTCCCTTTCCATAAGGATTTCGGCCAAGAGTTCATTATTCTTTTGCGATTGGATGGCTATTTCTTGTTGCATTTGAAGCATCGATTGATGTAGCTCCAAGTTTGGCAATTGGTGGTCATCGGGGTCTTTTAAAGCTCCTTGATAATCTTGATGATACTCAAGGGGTGGGGCATCATATTGTTGGTAGTGAGGTTGAGGTGATTGGTAGTATTGTGGGTCATGGGCTTCATATTGTGGTTGGGGTGGAGGGTAATATGGTGGGTTTTGGGGGTATTGGCTTCCATAAGGTGAATCTTGATTGAACATGGTGGGTTCACATTGATAACTCGAGTAATAGTCACCATGATCGTAGGATTGGTAGTCATTCACTTGTTGGTAGCCATTTCCATATTCTTGAAGATCATACCCGTCTTGATTACCCCAAGAAGCTTGATAGTGGTAGGGGGATGTCATGTTATACCCTTGGTTCATGGAAGAAGAGGAGTAGCTCAAATCGGCTCCCGAGTGTGTGGAGTTTAGATCAAACCCCATGCTCGCTCGAAAATCGTAGTCCATACCCGGTTGGAAACCTCTCACCCTAGCAACCGTCCGTTTAAGCGGCTCTAAGTTGCAAGAAGAAGATAGTCACCACCTCTAAGCACAAACTGTAGACTAGGAACAAACGTGAGAAGTCTAGTGCTTTTTGGGTACTAGAGAAGAGAGAAATAAACCACACACACACAAGAAGCAAGGTAACAAAAATAAAAACACAAACACAAAGACAAAGTCAAGTAACTAGGAAAACAAAGTCTAAACTAGCACCGTCCCCGGCAACGGCGCCAAATTGATGGTAGGATTTGTCACGTCCCGCCGATCAAATAAATAACCAACCGATCCTAGTGGGTAGCTAGGGCAAGTCGGGTCGAATCCACGGGGACGGTAAGAGGCGTCTAGACTAAGGTCACCCAAATACGAGACTAGGTCAACGAGCTAAACTAAACTAGAGTGATAAGAAGAGGAAGAAGGCTAAAGCTATGACTACGGTAACGGAGAGAACAACTAAGGAAACGGGCTAGGATTAGGTCGGGGTCAAAGGGGTAACGGAATGGTCGAGGAAGAGCTAGAGTGAAGGAGGTGGTAGGGTAATCTAGGTATAGTCCGGGCTCTCGCAACTTAGACTCACCTAGAGGTTCCACCTAAAACCCACCTTGGCGACACAAACGACAAACGGAGTTACTAGCGTGATATCGGGGCCTAGGTCGCATCCGGGCT
This sequence comes from Agrostemma githago, assembly GCA_958450325.1. Taxonomy (NCBI): domain Eukaryota; kingdom Viridiplantae; phylum Streptophyta; class Magnoliopsida; order Caryophyllales; family Caryophyllaceae; genus Agrostemma; species Agrostemma githago. The sequence continues at coordinate 51,611,996 of OY288251.1, forward strand.
CTCGCAACTTAGACCGACCTAGGGGTCGTCCTCACCGGGCTCTCGCAACTTAGTGAGGGAACCAAACCCACGAGCAAACTATTACCCACAAGAGAAAGGCAAGAAAAACAAGCATATGCATACAAGTCATTCAAGCATTTCAACAAACATGTACCATGCATCAAACCAAGAGGAAACCCAAATCTTCCACCAACATCTCCAACAATCCCTTAATCATCCAATTAACAACCCAATCACCTTACTAACCCTAGCAAGATACTACTCTAACATGATTAAAGGAAAACTAATACTAACAAGATGAATCAACATAGCAATCAAAACAAAAATGAAGAAACTAACAAGAACTATGAACTATGAACAATACATTCAACAAAGAATCAAACTTTAATGAAAGAACAAGGATTAAGAGAAAAGAAAAGAAGATTATACCATACTAGAAGATGACAAGAAGAAGGAAACTTGCATAAATGGAAGAACCCAAAACAAACATCCAAGGTTGTCAAGCTTGAATTGAGATCTTGAAGAATTCCCAAATTACAAGCTTTAATCTATGATTAACGATAATCTAAAGACTAATCTACACTAATCTAATCTAATCTATGCTAAAACTAGGCTAGGGTTTGTGGGTAATGAAGAACATAAGCTTAACATAACGAGGGAAGAGTATATATAGGGTTACAAGTGGAAGGGAGAAGCAAGGAAACAAAGCGCGGCAGCAGCACGCCCTTCCCGGCCGGGAGGAGGTGGTCCCGGTCGGGATGGGGTCGGTCCCGGCCGGGAGGAGCTGGTCCCGGTCGGGATGGACCCAAAACAGCAGCTCCTTGTTTTGCTCCTTCATCCCGGACGGGATGAGGTCATACCCGTCGGGGATGAGTCTTGTAGGCCTCCAATATGATCTTTTTGGTTCCTCCTTGCTTCACATGGACTTCTCATCGATGCTCGGGACTCGGGATCGGGTCTCGGAGGCTCGGGATTGGGTCCCAAGGTCTCGGGGTCGAATCCAAGGCATCGAGTGATCGTTCCTTCACTTCGTTGGCTCCGTAAAGTGTATGTATTGAGTCGGAATCGCTCCAACTCTTCATGAATGGTCTCGGGAACCTTAAACAAACTAGAGGAAGTGTAAGTAGCCCATAAATCGCTCCCAAGGAGCGATTCCACAAGGAAAATGGGACCAAAACACTACGAAATAGGCACTACAAACTACACTTATCATTATTGCCTTTTAATATTTTGAAGAAAGGGGTCGATTTGTATGCTGATCTGGCGATGAAACGAGCCAGAGCAGCCATCCTGCCTGTGAGCCATTGAATGTCCCTTATAGTCTTAGGCTCTGGGAGGTCCAAGACTGCCTGAATCTTCTCAGGATTGGCGTCTATTCCTCTAGAGCTGACCAAGAACCCTAAGAATTTGCCAGATCGGACTCCGAACGTGCACTTTTTTGGATTTAACTTCATTTTGTAGGAGCGTAGGGAGGAGAAGGTTTCTTGCAAATCCGCCAGGTGCTCCTTGTCTCCTTTGCTTTTGACAATTGCATCATCGACATAGGCTTCTAAGTTCCTCCCCTTTTGATTTTCGAAGACTTTGTCCACCAATCGATGATAGGTGGCGCATGCATTCTTCAGTCCAAATGGCATCATCTTATACATGTACGTTCCATGGCTGGTTATGAAGGCGCACCTCACCCTATCAGGATGCCAGAGGTACACTTGATGGTACCCTGAGAATGCATCTAGAAAACTCAACGTGGTGTATCCACTAGTGGCGTCTACCCGTTGGTCTATTCTAGGCAGGGGGTAGCAGTCCTTTGGGCAGGCTTTGTTAAGAGTTGTGAAGTCTACGCACATTCTCCATGCGCCTGACGACTTTTTTACCATCACAACATTTGCCAACCACTCGGGGTAATCGCAGACTTCGATGAAATCCGCTTTCAAGAGTTTTTCTATCTCCTCTTTTATCGCCATGTCTTTTTCTGCGGACATATTTCTTTTCTTCTGCTTTACAGGGCGGGCCTCCGGATTAACGTTCAGCTTGTGAACAATAAAAGCCGGGTCGACACCTGGGATCTCATCTGCCGAGTAGGCAAATACGTCCCTGTTTTCTCTCAAGACTGCGACCAACTCTTTCTGGTAGGACTCCTCTAGGACGGCCACTATGAGGACCTGCCTCCCTGGTTCTAGGTCCACCAGCATGCTTTCCCCTTCGGGTTCCAGGTGGGCTGCTATTTGCTGAGCAGCCGGGATTTCTCCCTCCCTGTTGGGGGAACTATCGGCTTTTCGTTTTCCCTTTCTTTCCGTTTCATGGGCTTGCAGGGCCACCAAATAGCAATGTCTGGCTGACTCCTGATCCCCGTGAACTTTTCCTTCCATGCCAAAGTCTGTCACATAGGCTATGGTGAGGGCTCTGATTGATATGGCGGCTTCGATTTCGTCCAGGGTGGCCCGCCCTATCAAGGCGTTGTATGTAGACTTTGCATCCACCACGACAAATGAGGCCCTGACATTCCTGGCAGAGACCCCTTCCCCGAACGTTACTGGTAAGTCGATAATCCCCATGGGAAGCACGTCTGCCCCACTGAACCAGTACAGAGATCCAAGGGCCGGCTTAAGGTGTCTCTTTTCTAAGTTCATTCTTTCAAAGGCGTCCTTGTATAAGAGGTTTGTGTAGGCGCCCGTGTCCACCATGCATCTCTTGACAATGTGATTGCTAATCTTAAGAGTTAAGACCAAAGGATCACTGTGTGGGTATATTACTCTCCCTGCGTCTTCAGGGGTGATGCTCAGGGTCGTGCCCCTCGGGCATCCTGCCTTCTCGGCGTAGCAAATTTGATTCCGTAATTCACGGATCTGCCTTTTCTGGCTTTGCCTGCTTGTTCGTCCCTCTGCATCCCCTGACACTACATGAATTATCATGCGATTTTGGGCCGAACCCTCAGGCTTGTCTGTCGCCTCCTTTTGGGATTTGTTCCTTGCTGCATAGTTACTCAGCCAGTCGTTTCTTATGAGCTTCTCTATCTCGTCTTTTAAGTGTCGGCACTCCTCAGTGGTGTGGCCTATGCAATCATGGAACGTGCAGAATTTTTTAGGATCCCCCTTCGGGCTGCGCGGCTTATTTGGGCGATTCCATTTTGTTGTTTCCTTCTCCAGCTCAAAGATCTCTGCCCTCGGCCTGTTGAGGGTCGTGTAGCTGTCAAACCTTGGCCGGTAAGCTGTGCGTTCTTTCTTGGGGGTATCCCCTTCCTTTTTCTGTTAGCACGGTTCGTTCCTGCCACGTCCACCCTGTGGTCCCCCTTGCGGCCTCGCTTGGCCTGCAGGGGCATCCGGCAGGCTGTGGAACTCTTCCTGCAGAATGAACCCTTCGGCAATTTTTCTGGCCTTGGCCAAGGTTTCAAGCTGGGCCCTGATCATCTGGTTCTTCATCTCACCTGGGAGCAGGGAGATTGTCAGGGCGTAGGCAGCAGTTGAGTCATCAATCTCCCTGACTTGCTGGTAGGACAAGTCGAACCTCTTTAGGAACTCCCTGACGCTCTCGCCCTTTTTCTCCTTCAGGGTCATAAGGTCAAATCGAGTGAGTCGTATCCTCTTGTTCCCTGCGTATTGTTCAAGGAAAGCCTCGGCTAACACTATAAAGAAGCTGATCGACCCCTGGCAAAGGTCCTTGAACCATCCCTGTGCAAGTCCTACAAGGGTGGTTGGGAAGATTTTGCACCGGATTGCATCATCCACATCATACATACCCATGTGACTCTCAAATGCCGCTAGATGGTCCTCTGGATCTGCAGTCCCGTCAAACTTGACGGTGGGCATCTTGATCTTTGGGATGGGGTACTCTTGTACGTCAGGATGGAGAGGAGTCTTCGTGGGCCTGCCTACCACCCGTGACCTGCTTTCCCCAGACTGGTTACTGTGAACATCCCACTGTCTAGGGGCCGGTTTCCTCGTACTGGGGGAGCGGTGCTTTGGTGGTCGCCTGCTCGTTGCCTTGTCCTCCGTCTCAGGGAAGGGTTGCCTGGACCGCTTTCTCCGGGACTAACCGAGGTTGTCATCCTGGTGATACCTTGATTCGAGCGGCTGCTCCCGGTTAAGCCTAGACTGCAGGCCTTGGGACAGCCCTGGAGCTGGCTGTCCTTTTGCTGCTGGCGTTAACCTGGAGAAGACTCCGCCCTGCTTTTCTCCCAGGCGCTTAGACGCAGGCTCTCTGTGCCTCATTCGATCCTGCAGTCCCTGAGACAGACCCCTTTTCTCCCTGGATGTGGACTCCGTAGTGTGTATAGAGAACGCCTGTTGTTGAGCAGGCGGTTCCTCGCTGCCTGCTGTGATACGCCTCTGTACCTGTGCGTATACTTGAGCTGTTCACTTTGCCTTCCTATGGGCGTTTCTGGCGGCGGTCCGCTTCGTACCCCCAGCCTCCTCTCTGCTTACTGAGCGGGGTTGCCTGGGGGTCGTTGCAACCCTGCCTACCAGGTCTTCAGGGGTGAATTTCTGGTTGAGCATTGCGGAGAAGAAGGCAGCTGTCTGTACCATCTGAGCTGGGGTTAGGTTCAGGGTGTACCCTAGATGTGCCCCCTGCCCTGGTGCCACAGCTGTATTTGGCATGCCCAGGAGACTGGTTCCCCCCACCCCCAGGATCGCGGCGGCGGGAGCCCTCTCTGGCTGCATCATGCCGTATAGGGGGGTCACCGGTGGGACCGTCGGACCTGCCCCTATACTAGCGTCGACAATCTCAGGCATGATTGCCCCAATTGGTTAATTTTTGTATTTGGGAATGGTTGATTTTTTGTGGGTAATTCGTGGATACAACCAGATCTTCCCCACAGACGGCGCCAAATTGTTCCGGTATCGGAAACAGTTAACCCGACGACGAATTCGGGTCTCTAAGATGTAATGCTTCTAATGTGATGATCGTTCGATTTCCTTCGGTCTCCCCTTCTTTTCACTCCGGTGATCGGACTTCCCCGGCGAGAGTGAACTGCTCCCTGCACAGTGAACGCACAGGGCCTCGGAGGTGTCCGAGGGAACCCTCTCCGATGCCTAAGTCAGTCCGTGAAAATGCCTTAAGAAACCTAGTTCGTGAGGAGCTAGGCGGCGGTTTTGGAGTGAAAGTCGAGAGAGAGAAAATCCAACCCCTTTCTTGTGGGAAATGGAAGAGTATTTATACCTTCCCACAAGAGAGGGAAGTAGAAGGAGGATGGGTGGATGAGGAGGTGACAAGTGGCTTCACCTCATCCACCCATTCTTATTTACCTTAGGCGAAATGACGGAGGGGCCCCTTGGTGCTCCCTGCCCTGCCTGCGGGGATTTCCCCAGAGGACAGGCGGGTAGGGGTTATGTGAAGGCCGGGTTGAGCAGGCCGCATCGCCTTGCCGGGCAGGCGGCTGTCTGAAGTTGTCCCCTGTGGGTTTGCCTGGTGGACGACCCGGTGCAGGCTGCCGACCCTCATCATCTACGAATTAACGTTTTAAAGCTCGGATTTAAGTTATTTCTTTTCCTACAAATGTATAAATATATTTATATAATATTTTCAACTAATAATTATTTTTATTTACGGAAATTTTGCCATTAAAGATTTTATTACGAAGTTTCGTATATAATTGTTTTCTAACGCGAGATTTACTCGATTTGCTTTGAAATACCTTTAACGATTTTACGATTCTTTTTTTATCAACTTACAAATTATTTGAGGCCACTTCCCCATGTTTTTGACCGACGCACCTCCTTGTCATCACACCCTCACTACGTTTTCATAATACATTCCATTTTATTACGTTAAAACATAATTACGTAATTCTTTTCTTTTCATTTATTCGATGCTTTATGATCAAACTTTTCATACTCCCTCTCCTCTTCATTTGGCTGATTCATTTAGGCTATGGTTCCACCTTGTTTTCATCAAAATTTATTTCCATTCATTCTTAAGAAACCATCCATTTTCTTACATTCATTTTTTTCATAAACAACAAAAAAATAGTCCTTCATCTTTCCCAAAACCATGACATACTCCAGAATTCCTAGGCTGATTCTTGCTCCAATTTGAGTCATAATTGTCTCGTTGTTTTCGTCAAATTAATCGTTATTCCGATCCTTCCATTAAGGTAATAATCGATGTTGTTTTCGATCGTTATTCACCTTGATTTTCATATTTTTTTCTCATGGTATTTTTTCTTCCATGATTTTTGTGTGTTAAGGATTTATGGACGATCCCGAGGCCGACGAGTATATTATCGATTCCGATTTGGACTAGAGATAACGTCGATGTTACTCGGTATTGCCAGATTTTATTTGTGTAATTGCATGTATATTTTTTATATTTTTATTTTTGACAATATATATATGTCATATATATCTGGCAAATTTTTAAAAGTTGAGAATTTGCATGTTTCGGTATTTTTATCGCTTTTACGAGATTAACGGTTAAATCGTTGTATTAATTTGTAAAATCCTAATATTCGGCCTAAACTTATAATATATGATTATATTCTGTAAAAATGAAGGTTTTGATGATTTTAATAATTTAGTATTTTTCTGATATTTTAGTTATCGATTATTGAATTATTACCGTTTACGGACAATAATGATTAAAGGCCGATTTTTAGTTCTAGTACTTAAACATTTTATTTTAATCCAATTTTTGACGTGGTGAAACTTTATGATTACATAGGAATTTCTGAATTTTTTTCATATTATTTTTGGAACTGTTAAATGGATGAATTAATTAATCACTTTAAATCATCGTTTATCGTTAAAACCGTGTTTGTCGTTTAAATTCTTGATTTCTGGTCTTTGGTTTAAATCTGGAAAAAAATATGATTCTGATGATTTCATAATAAAATGTAATTTTATGATTTTTAGTGCTTTAATAAATAGTTAGGAATGATAAGTTAATGGAATCGTTAATTGTGAAAACGGGTTTTAAAGACGGTATTGACGGGATTTATCAAATCTGGAATTTTTGGAAATCTGGAAAAGTGGTAGATTCTGGAAAATCATGATTTTTAAGTTTAATAACAATTTTTGGATATTAATAATTTAATCGTTTTGTAATTACTATTTTTGTTAATCGTTATTGTCGAGATTAGACGATTAATGAGAAAATCCTTTAAAAACCGAGTTTTAGGATTCTGGAAAATTTTCTTTTCTGGACAGAATATCCAAAAATATATTTTAACTATTTTACGTAATTTTTTTACAATTTATTAAATTCTTTAATTAATAAGTATTGATTTTTGGAAAAATTGAGATTTATCGTTAAAATGCTTCATCTTACCTAAAAGAATGATTTTTCCAGCAATTTTGAAAGTATTTAAATCTAAAACTTTAAGAGTTAAATCATCCCTTAACATATTCTAAATATATCCAATGGTTTAGTTAAATAAAAGACGTTAAATGATTTAATTTGACATTTGCCGTAAAATCTTATTTATAATCGTATTGTCGAAACTAATAATAATTAGGGAATTTTTGCTTTGTAAATTTTGGAAACACCCTAATTAGTAGTATTTAAAATGTTTAAAACATTTCTAAATCATTTTATAAACACTTGTATGACGTTTTAATAATTTCATTAACTCAAATGTTCTCGTTTTAAGAATTAATATCGTTAAGGCCGAAAGTACTAGTTTTATAAATCTATATCGTTTACTAAAAATGTGTTATTAGTATGAACTAATATTTTTGCTATTTTGATATGATGCTATTTCGGGTAAAGTTTCTAAAAATAGAAGTTTCCTAAAATAGAAAAGTTTCCTCTTTTGAAAAGTGATCCTTTTCTTTTTGTTCTCTTATTATTTATAATGATTATATATTTTGAATATCGATAATGACTTTGTTTTGGAGTTATGGAATAAGAACAAGTGTGAGGTTAGAGTAATATAATCTGGGGTTTACGTTTTTGCCATCAACTATAAGGCTGGTGTGTCTTTATGGGGCACACTGGTTGTTGAACCGAGCATATATGGTGTTCGGGAGTGTGTGTATATTTTCTTAAGCTCGAGCCTTGCAGTGTAAGACGCCGTCGGGTTGAACTGAGTATTTATGGTGCTCGGGAGGGGTGTACATGTCATCTTAAACTAGGGCCACAGATTTATAAGTCGCCGTCCTATTATGGTTGAGTAGCCTAGTTAGAGGCCGAAGTTTGATTTGTTTGAACTAAGTTCTCGAAGCTAGTTTTAATATTCTCCTAGTGAAAGTCTAGCCATCGACACTAATTCTATCCATAACACCATTTTGATTATTTTATTTATTATCGATATAAATTGGTTTGCAGGTTGGCAAATATTTTTATGTTTCTTCGGAAACCCTTTTGATTAACTTGCTTTACGCTGAAGCTTATTTTAATATGATGTTTTGTTGTTTTTCCTTTTTACTATTTTTCTATAGTAGTAATTACAGTTTTAAAATTCTGTTATACGGCTGGGAGAACGTTGGCGTTGCTCCCCACTGATTGTGGCTGTTATGTTTTAACATGGCAGGTATGCTTGTTTCCGGGTGTGGGCTAGCGGGCATTGTGGATCCTGCTATTATTATTATTATTATTATTATTTACAATTCTGTTTTGTGGATTGTTAAACCCCTTTGTGGATTGTTTTAATTTTGGCCATTTATTTAAGGCCTAATGTTTGACTTTACCATTTAAATTTTATCAAGACATAGTTACAGTGTGTTATAATCCCACTTCTACAGTGTTTCCGCCACTGTATTGCGTTAGAATTTATAGGGGATTACAGTTGGTATTAGAGCATCACTGCTCCCAACGCTTACACCTGAAATTTGGGAAAATACCAGTAAATTATTTAAACAGTAAATAAAAATATTATTAGAGATGGGTAGAAACAAGTAAGAACTTATTTGTTTAGCTTTCATGTTCCTGAAACTCAATGATTAGCATTGAATATTTATTTTATATGTCCAAGAAGAAGATGATAAGTGGACAAGATGCTGACGTGATGCTGGTCCAGATCGAGACAGGACTTACTTAATACTCTCATCACCTGCTGACTCGAGTGGACAACTTGGTGCTCCAAGAAAGATGTCGATGGTGACTTTTCAGCTCCGATTCAGTTTGCTCAAGATACAGCTAGATGATCAAGAGTAGATTCCAGTTCCATCACGGTGCAGCAGACTCAGATGTGAAATCACTTTGGATTCAAATGGAGCGACCCAATACTAGTGTGCTTGTTCCTCTACTTGAAGTTGAAGAAATCCATCTAGATTCCTTTGTGATCTACGGAGGTCCGAAGATTCTCTTCTAGTTTAAGATATTAATTATCTAGGATCATTGATTCTTTTCTTTCATCTTCCACACTCTGATTCTTCCAAGTCTTCTCTTATATTCTCATCTTCATTCTTATGGTGAGTCCTTCTTCTATTATTCTACTTTACCATCTTTCTCTTGAGATTCTTTGCTTAGACCGTATTCTGTTTTAGTGAACCCTTTTTAGAAGTTAAATGTTTTGGACGTTTAGTTAACTCCTTATTACCAACGGTTTGAGGATTGAGAGTTGTGCTCTGTTATCTAATCTAGTGAGCTTTTGAGGAATTGATTTGAATGGTATTAGTTGATTAACGGAATTAGGATTGTACCATAGAGATTGATCAAGCATGGGTTATGAATTACTTGATCGTATAGAGGACTTAGAGTTGAGTAAATTTCTGGATAGTGAGAATTATATCATATTTTGATGGATACATAATACCCAACATAGAACCTAGTCAAGTGTAAATAATAATATTACTTGGGATTCCTACCTAATGTTGACTTAATGGACTAATTGTGGAATTTTGGGATCATAAATCACTGTTTAAGATGTTAGCCCGAGTGTTGTGGTACCATTTCAGGTCCTCATTAATGCTTAGTAAATTTTGGTTGACATAGATTACCCGTATTTCTTAAGGATTAGATCGTTGATCGTTGTTTAAGGTTGTAACCTATGAACTTTGGAGTTGAGTGATCTAACTTGGATAAATTATTGTTGTCCCTAGAGAAGAGAACTATCTTACACAATCACAATTTGGTTTTATTGTGTTGTTTTGAGAAATACTATTATACGGATCATCTTATTGGGACTGTTATAACCCTAGACCAACAAAATTGTGGCTTCGTTGAGTTAATAAATATTTTGGTGGTTTCACTGATACAATGTGAAATTTGGTGGAATTTTTAGAAACCTTAGCCCAATGACGTGTTTGAAGATGTGAGTGTTTGTGCCATTACCAATAGGTTTGAGCGTGTTTGAGGGCTTGTTATACTTTCCCCAACTTCTTTACTTGTGGCATTATAACAAGTTGGTAATCTGAGGATTTTGTGCCCGGACATTGTAAATAGGTGAATTTTATTTACTGCTGTAATCCCCTAAAAATTCTAGCGCGATACAGTGGCGGAAACACTGTAAAGTCGGGATTAAAACACACAGAACTATGTCTTAATAAATTAAATTGGTAAAGTCAAACATGCGCCATACATAAAAATGGCTAAAATTTAAAACAATCCATAAAGAAGTTAAACAATCCTTAAGACATGATTATTAAAAGATCAGCAGGATCCATGACTGCTCGTTAGCCCACACCCACCGGAAAATAAACACGTATACCTGCCATGTTAAAACATAACAGCCACAATCAGTGGGGAGCAACGTCAACGTTCTCCCAGCCGTATAACAGGATTTTGAAACAGTAATTACTAATATAGGAAAAATAGTAAAAATGGAAAACATTAAAACAGCATAATAAAATAAGCTTTAGCGTAAAACAAATTAATTAAAAGGGTTGCAAAGAAACATAAAAATATTTGCCAACCTGCAAACCAATTTATATCGATAATAATAAAAATAATCAAAATAGCGTTATGGATAGGAGTAGTGTAGACGGCTAGACTTTTACTAGGAGGATACTAAAAACTAGCTTCGAGAACTTAGTTCAAACAAATCAAACTTCGGTCTCTAACTAGGCTACTCAACCATAATAGAGCGGCGACTTATAAATGCGTGGCCCTAGTTTAAGATAATGCACACCCCTCCTGGGATTACCTGTCACCCAGTTCAACTTATGACGGCGACTTACTGCGAGGACTAAGCTTAAGGTCAAAATGTACACAACTCCCGGGATACCTGTCACCCGGTTCAACAACCAATGTACCGATTCCTGATACACTAGCCTTATAGTTGATGGCAAAACTGTAAACCCTAGAATATATTACTCTAACCTCACACTTGTCCTTAGTCCATAACTCCAAAACAAAGTCATTATCGACATTCAAAAGATATAGTCAATATAAATAATATGAGGATAAAAGAAGTAAACATTTATATTCTAAAAGAGGAAACTTTCTATTTTAGGAAACTTCTATTTTTAGAAACTTTACTAAAAATAGCATTATATCAAAGTAGTGAAAATATTAGTTCTTACTAATACCACATTTTAGTAAACGATATGGATTTATAAAACTAATACTTTCGGCCTTAACGATATTAATTATTAAAGTAAGATCATTTGATTTTATGAAATCATTAAAATATCGTATAAGTGTTATAAGATGATTAAAAATGTCTTAAACATTTTAATACTACTAATTAGGGTGTTTTCAAAAGTTATAAAGCTAAAATTCCCTAATTATTATTAGTTTCGACGATAAAATTATAAATAGGATTTTACGGCAAACATCAAATTAAATATTTGAACGTCTTTATTTAACCAAACCAACAAATATATTTAGAGTATGTTAAGGGATGATTTAACTCCTAAAGTTTCAGATTTAAACACTTTCAAAATTGCTGGAAAAATAATTCTTTTAGTTAATACGAAGCATTTAACGATAAATCACAATTTGTCCGAAAATCAATATTTATTAATTAAAGACTTTAATAAATAGTACAAAAATTACGTAAAATAGTTAAATTATATTTATGGACATTCTGTCCAGAAAAGAAAATTTCCAGAATTCTAAAAACTCGGTTTTTAAAGCGTTTTCTCGTTAATCGTCCAATCTCGACAATAACGATTAATAAAAATAGTAATTACAAAACGATTTAAGTATTAATATCCAAAAATTATTATTACACTTTAAAATCCTGATTTTACAGAACATAAATTTTTCCAGATTTTTCCAAAACCCAGATTCAACAAATTTCAACAAAACCGTCATTTAAACCCGTTTTCGCAATTAACGATTTTATTAATAAACCTATCGTTCCTAACATTTTATTAAGGCACTAAAAATCATAATAATACATTTTAATATGAAATCATCAGAATCATAATTTTTTTTCCAGATTTAAACCAAAGACCAGAAATCGAGAATTTAAACAACAAACACGGTTTTAACGATAAACGATGATTTAAAGTGATTAATTAATTCATCCACTTAACAATTCCGAAAATTTATGAAACAATTCAGAAAATTCTATTTCACCAGAAAGTTTCACCACGTCGAAAATCAGATTAAAATAAAATGTTTAAGTACTAGAACTAAAAATCGGCTTTTAATCGTTTTTGTCCGAAAACGATAATAATTCAATAATCGATGTAAAAAATATCAGAAAAATAGTAAATTATTAAAAATCATTAAAAACAACATTTTTCCAGAATATAATCATATATTACATGTTTAGGCCGATTATTACGATTTTACAAATTAATATAACAATTTAATCGTTAATCTCGTAAAAGCGATAAAAATATCGAAACATTAAAATTTTCAACTTTAAAAATTTTTCCAGAATCCGTGACATATATATATAGCCAAAATAAAATATAAAAATATATACATGCAAATACTCTATTAAAATCTTGAAATACCGAGTAACATCGACGTTACCTCTACTCCAAGTCTGAATCAACGATATATTCGTCGGCTTCGGGATCGTCCAAAAATCCTACCAAACACGAAAATCATGGCAGAAAAATACCATGAGAAAACTAATAAAAATCAAGGTAAGAATTGATCGAAAACGACGAGGATTAATACCTTAACGAAGAGAACGGAAAGGGGATTATTTGACGATGAATTTGAGTTGATTAAGACTAGAATTGAAGCAAAAATAATCCTAGAATAGAGGTGAGTGCCACGGCCAAATGAGGATGGAGATAGATTTTTTTTTTACTTTTGATGAATGAATGAAAGGTAGTAAAGAAATGGATGGTTTTCTAATTAAAATGGGATTTAAAGTTTGATGAAAACTAGGTGGGAATAGTCAAAGTGGCCGGCCAAATGGATAGGAAAGGGAGCATGAAAAGTTTTGACACAAATGCTACAATTGAATGAAATAAAATTTATCTTATGTTTACGTTTTAACGTGATAAAATGAAACGTTTAAATAAAACGTAATAAAACTTGTGACCAAGAGCTTAGTCGGTCCAAAATGTAAGAAAACAGTCTCAAATAATTTATAAGTTGATAAAAAGTATAATCGTAAAATAGTTAAAGGCATTTCAAAGTAATTCGAGTAAACCTCGCGTAAGAAAATAATTATTCGCGAAGCTTCGTAATAAAAATCATTAACAACTAATTTTTTTGTAAATAAAAATATTTACTAGTTGAAAATATTATAGAAACGTATTCAAACATTTTTAGGAAAAGGAATAACTTAAATCCAAGCTTAAAAATGTCAATTCGAAAAGAAATAAAATTCCTTGCGGAAAAATTAATTAGTTTACGAAGAAACCAAATAAATGGATTTAAAAGAATTTTAAATCTTTAAATTTAAAAGTAAAAATTATTAAGCTCAAAAATTAAAATAGCGCTTAGTAAAATGATAAAATATGAGGTCAAAAGTGACAGAGTTAAGACGAAGTCCTAACGGAAAGAATAAAAATGCTTAGGAAAAATAGCGGGTGTTACAATTGTTCCTTACTCGAGAAATTTGAAGTATACCTCGAGTTCAGACCTTATGAGCTATGAATTACGAGCCTTAGTGATTACAAGTTTGGGTATGTTTTGATGACCGTTGGAATCTTAATTAATGGATTAGTCTAAATCATTTGTGGACTCTTACCATACTAATTGAAAGATTATATAAGTATGTAAGGCTTAATTTGGGAGGCTATAACAGTTGATGATTTTGGAGGTTGTAGATTGAGTAGGACCACCATGTACCGATATTGGATTTAGCGTTATTTGATGGGCAAATTAGGAACCCGTGTTTTTGAGAGTCGTGCTAGGAATCTCGAGATGGTTAATTTCTTCTATAATCCTTGAGAGCTCTTTTCGACTCTCAACTCCGTCTTCCTTTCTACTTCTCTTGAATTCTGTTACCGCATCTGCTGCTAATCCCTTCGACCTTTATCGATTTTGAAATCTCTTATTGTAATTTATTTATTTATCCTTGTTCTATTTACTCGTTAACCATTTTTTCGAACTCCCTATTTTTATAAAAAGTTTGACTAGCGTAAAATATTAACATTTTGAGTTAATAATTTCTAATTGTGAAATTGTCTGATTTGTAAAAAGTTTGACTAACTTAAACTTTTCGGATATCGTTAAATTTAACATTTTTGAATTATAATTTCAGAACTTTATACTTCACTTTTGTTTTATCTTTGGTTGATATTTATTTTTAGATATGTTTAAAAATGCCCTAATAATTTATTTTAAATTATTTCGAAATTAATTCAATTTTTTATTTTTAAGCAATCGAATTTTTATGAAGACTTTCATATTTCCAAATATTTCAATTTCTATAGGATTATTATGTAAAACATTTTAACATTGTCGAAATTATTTTGTATGTTAAAGTTTGGTAATATTTTTGAAAACTTTAATAATTACTTTGATAACATTTTCGAAATTTTAACGTTTTGAAATTATTTTTCGTTTTTTTTGTTGGTGGACTTTTGAATCTGTTATTGAAAATATTTGACAACTGGTTCGATATTTACTAAATACAAAATTTGATTTCTCCAAACTAAATTTTGTTTCTTCAAAAAAAGAAACATTATCGAATTTCTTAATCAAATTGTTTTACTTTTAGTTTAAAAAGTTTTGGTTACCCCATTTCCTTCGAGTTTGTTTACAAATGTTATTTGACGTCGTTATTTTATCAAATAAACTTTACTTTACGATTTCTTTAATTAAGAGATTTTAAACTTCGTGTAACTTACCCCCATTTCCTCTTGGAATAAATATTTCCGTTTAATTTCGTGTCACTTTGAAAGTTGTAAAATTTTCTTTTAGAGCAAAATTTTTATTCGAAATTGGTATCCTCATGTTTTTGACTGGGGTAATCATGAGTTCTTTTTGCTTATTCTTAGTTTCGAGGACGAAACTTTCTTTTAGTGGGGAGAATTGTAACACCCGCTATTTTTCCTAGCATTTTTATCCTTACCGTTATGACTTCGTCATAACTCTGTCACTTTTCGGCCCTATGTTTCATCATTTTTTTCCCAAGCTTTATTTTTATTTTTGAAGATTTTAATTCTTTTAAATCTATTTAATTGATTTTCTTCATAAACTAGTTATTTTTCCGCGAGGAATTCTACTTCTCTAAGAATTAACGTTTTAAAGCTCGGATTTAAGTTATTTCTTTTCCTACAAATGTATAAATATATTTATATTATATTTTCAAATAATAATTATTTTTATTTACGGAAATTTAGCCATTAAAGATTTTATTACGAAGTTTCGTAAATAATTGTTTTCTAACGCGAGATTTACTCGATTTGCTTTGAAATACCTTTAACGATTTTACGATTCTTTTTTATCAACTTACAAATTATTTGAGGCCACTTCCCCATGTTTTGGACCGACGCACCTCCTTGTCACACCCTCACTACGTTTTCATAATACGTTCCATTTTATTACGTTAAAACATAATTACGTAATTCTTTTCTTTTCATTTATTCGATGCTTTATGATCAAACTTTTCATACTCCCTCTCCTCTTCATTTGGCTGATTCATTTAGGCTATGGTTCTACCTTGTTTTCATCAAAATTTATTTCCATTCATTCTTAAGAAACCATCCATTTTCTTACATTCATTTTTTTCATAAACAACAAAAAAATAGTCCTTCATCTTTCCCAAAACCGTGACATACTCCAGAATTCCTAGGCTGATTCTTGCTCCAATTTGAGTCGTAATTGTCTCGTTGATTTCGTCAAATTAATCGTTATTCCGATCCTTCCATTAAGGTAATAATCGATGTTGTTTTCGATCGTTATTCACCTTGATTTTCATATTTTTTCTCATGGTATTTTTTCTGCCATGAATTTTGTGTGTTAAGGATTTGTGGACGATCCCGAGACCGACGAGTATATTATCGATTCCGCTTTGGACTAGAGGTAACGTCGATGTTACTCGGTATTGCAAGATTTTATTTGTGTAATTGCATGTATATTTTTCATATTTTTATTTTAGACAATATATATATATGTCATATATTCTGGAAAATTTTTAAAAGTTGAGAATTTGCATGTTTCGGTATTTTTATCGCTTTTACGAGATTAACGATTAAATCGTTGTATTAATTTGTAAAATCCTAATATTCGGCCTAAACTTGTAATATATGATTATATTCTGTAAAAATGAAGTTTTTGATGATTTTTAATAATTTAGTATTTTTCTGATATTTTAGTTATCGATTATTGAATTATTACCGTTTACGGACAAAAATGATTAAAAGCCGATTTTTAGTTCTAGTACTTAAACATTTTATTTTAATCCGATTTTTGTCGTGGTGAAACTTTATGATTAAATAGAATTTTCTGAAATTTTTCATAATTTTTCGGAATTGTTAAGTGGATGAATTAATTAATCACTTTAAATCATTGTTTATCGTTAAAACCGCGTTTGTCGTTTAAATTCTCGATTGTTGGTCTTTGGTTTAAATCTGGAAAAAAAAATATGATTCTGATGATTTCATAATAAAATGTAATTTTATGGTTTTTAGTGCTTTAATAAAATGTTAGGAATGATAAGTTAATGGAATCGTTAATTGTGAAAACGGGTTTTAAAGACGGTTTTGACGGGATTTATTAAATCTGGAATTTTTGGAAATCTGGAAAAGTGGTGGATTCTGGAAAATCATGATTTTTAAGTTTAATAACAATTTTTGGATATTAATAATTTAATCGTTTTCTAATTTCTATTTTTGTTAATCGTTATTGTCGAGATTAGACGATTAATGAGAAAACCCTTTAAAAACCGAGTTTTAGGATTCAGGAAAATTTTCTTTTTTGGACAGAATGTCCATAAATATATTTTAATTATTTTACATAATTTTTGTACAATTTATTAAACTCTTTAATTAATAAGTATTGATTTTTGGAAAAATTGAGATTTATCGTTAAAATGCTTCGTCTTACCTAAAAGAATGATTTTCCAGCAATTTTGAAAGTATTTAAATCTAAAACTTTAAGAGTTAAATCATCCCTTAACATATTCTAAATATATTCAATGGTTTAATTAAATGAAAGACGTTAAAAGATTTAATTGGACATTTGCCGTAAAATCCTATTTACAATCGTATTGTCGAAACTAATAATAATTAGGGAACTTCAGCCTTGTAAATTTTGGAAACACCCTAATTAGTAGTATTTAAAATGTTTAAACCATTTCTAAATCATTTTATAAACACTTGTATGACGTTTCAATAATTTCATTAACTCAAATGTTCTCGTTTTAAGAATTAATATCGTTAAGGTCGAAAGTACTAGTTTTATAAATCTATATCGTTAACTAAAAATGTGTTATTAGTATGAACTAATATTTTTGCTATTTTGATATGATGCTGTTCTGGGTAAAGTTTCTAAAAATAGAAGTTTCCTAAAATAGAAAAGTTTCCTCTTTTTGTTCTCTTATTATTTATAATGATTATATCTTTTGAATATCGATAATGACTTTGTTTTGGAGTTATGGAATAAGAACAAGTGTGAGGTTAGAGTAATCTAATCTGTGGTTTACGTTTTTGCCATCAACTATAAGGCTGATGTGTCTTTATGGGGCACACTGGTTGTTGAACCGAGCATATATGGTGTTCTGGAGTGTGTGTATATTTTCTTAAGCTCGTGCCTCGCAGTGTAAGACGTCGTCGGGTTGAACTGAGTATTTATGGTTCTCGTGAGGGGTGTACATGTCATCTTAAACTAGGGCCACGCATTTATAAGTCGCCGTCCTATTATGGTTGAGTAGCCTAGTTAGAAACCGAAGTTTGATTTGTTTGAACTAAGTTGTCCAAGCTAGTTTTAGTATTCTCCTAGTGAAAGTCTAGCCATCGACACTAATTCTATCCATAACGCCATTTTGATTATTTTATTTATTATCGATATAAATTGGTTTGCAGGTTGGCAAATATTTTTATGTTTCTTCAGAAACCCTTTTGATTATTTTGCTTTACGCTGAAGCTTATTTTAATATGATGTTTTGTTGTTTTTCCTTTTTACTATTTTTATATAGTAGTAATTACAGTTTTAAAATCCTGTTATACGGCTGGGAGAACGTTGGCGTTGCTCCCCACTGATTGTGGCTGTTATGTTTTAACATGGCAAGTATGCTTGTTTCCGGGTGTGGGCTAGCGGGCATTGTGGATCCTGCTATTATTTTTTTTTTTACAATTTTGTCTTGTGGATTGTTAAACCCCTTAGTGGATTGTTTTAATTTTGGCCATTTTATTTAAGGCCTAATGTTTGACTTTACCATTTAAATTTTATCAAGACATAGTTACAGTGTGTTATAATTCCACTTCTACAGTGTTTCCGCCACTGTATTGCGTTAGAATTACTAGGGGCTTACATTTTACGTTTTGAATTCCGTGTTAGGTCATTTTGCATGCGATTATAAGGTCATAAAAGCAATAAAACATCCGAAAAACTGTAAATGCGAATGTAAGTAAATCACATTGTGAAGAGTTGCACCCTCGGAGTATACACTAAACGGGACACGATGCATAGATAGTTTCAGAACGGATCTCGGAATTACTCGAGTCTATTTAGTGTGTTTTAGTGTTTGTGTTTGAAGTTTGGACGATACGTATTTTAGTAGATGCTCGTGGGCCTAGCGCCCACATCTAGTATTGTCGTAGTGCATAATAATAGAAAGTACAAATATGGAAAGTTTTGTTTAGATGGCAACCTAGTGACGACTCGATCAATAGGCGGATCCTCCTAGCTTGACCAGTGACTCCGGAAGAACTCCGTTACCGTTTGACCTTCCCGCGGCTACTCCGGCAGAGCTTCGTTGCTAAGGACTAGTTCTGCGGCTAATCCGGCAGAACTTCGTTACTAGTTCTGAGCTAGTCGATCACAGGCACCTCGGTATCGAGTGGGGTGCTCGAAGGTGAGGAGTAGCGTCGATGTCGCCTTTTATCGGAAATGCGATCGAGTGGATCGTTTACCTTGGGTGTCAGAGTGCGAGCCCTTAGCGAGAGTTTAGAGGGGGAAGAGAAGAATGAATTGTGTGTAAATGAGGACGTGAAGGGGGGTATTTATAGGTGTTTTCGGCCCTCGTCACCGGTATGGGCGCCTGAGCTGGGGCGCACCAGGACTCAGGCGCCTGGGCTAAGGCGTGGTGAGACAAAGGAGCGTAGGGTGGGGCGGTTGGGATTTTGAGGATACGGTTTTGATACTTCCCAAAACCGTGATACGGGTGTATAATAAATTTCTTGGGTGTTAATGTTTCCCACGGCTTGACCTAGCGCCGTGGGTTTAGTGGATCTCGGGTATCATCTCGAGGTTCGCTTGACACGGTGTTGACTCAGTTCGAGTTTCAGGACCGACTCGGGGTCCCGGTGTCGGAATTAACTGTAATTAGTGTCTATGTGACCGTAACGACACGACTAAGGCTGTCATCATGTTAGTTTTAATTTTTCCGAGTAATTATTTGATCCGTTCTATAGGAAAACTACCTACAACATCGCAAACCCGCGTTGCGTTGCAGTCCTATCGTCATCGGGTGTTTGTTGGACACTTCTGCAGCCACCAGGTCCAAATCTGGGTGTCTACATTAACCGTCTTATTAACTCGCGTACACGAAAATAAAACGATATCCTAGTAGAGGCTGCTAAGAGCGGACGGGGTTGGGTGTCCTTCGTGGGCTTTGCAACACGTACCCTCACCCCTTACTTAGAACCACTGGTTTTCGGATGCCCAAAACCGTTGGCACACGAGAGTCATTCGATACACGATATTTGATAATTCGACGTCGGTATCGTTATGCAAAGGGACGAACTCCTATAAGCTCTAGCACTAAAGCGGGTCGTGCTTTGTCCACGATACGCCTAAGTGTAGAGTGGGTTTGAACCAGCCCGAACTCCCACAAAGTTTGGTGGCTACTTCTATTTTGATCTAAATTTTGACCCGAGATCAATCTTACCACGAGATTCATTCGCCTACCCAAACCCGTGCCTGGCCGCGTCGGGGTGGACCTATGTCATGTCCACAATTTGGCGACTCTGCTGGGGATACCTGATGTACTACTTGTCAGTGGGATTCTCAGGGTGAGACTCGAAGAGAAATCGTTCGGTTAATAATGTACGCGTTTTAGTTCGATGGTTCATGCATAAACCTATTTTTGCCAGGGTCGGTTACTTGTGACCGACGTCCTACTATACCACGTTGCATTTCTAAATGGGTGCGCTAAAGACATCTACGGCCAAACTCGTATGAGTTTCGTAGCATGTTCAAAACCAAGTCGGGTTAGGAAGTTCGTCCTGATTTACGAGAGAGCCATCGGTGTTGGTATAAACCCGATTTCGACCGACCGAGACTTAGTTTAAAGCATACATGCTGTCGTCATATTTCTTGTGTGACTATGTGCTACTTGGTTGCTGTGTCAAGTTATTAAAAATCGTCATTTCAAAAATGCATCTTTTCAAAGTGTCAAGTTTTCAGAAACTTGGAATGTTGCCGAAATTTAGACTTACAATTTGACTCAAAATAGCTTATTTTTAGCCGGCATGCTATCCATTTCGAAAGTCAAAAACTTTCAACCTTTTCAAAAAACTCGGTCTTGTCGGGACCATCCTTCGAATTTTTTGGAATCCATTTTTTTCAAAAAAAAACCTTCCTTATTATAGGACATACCGTTATCCGTGTGTCGGGTCTTTTCATAGCGCGTCGAAGGTTTATAGCGTCGAAACTCCGTCGATTCTACATCACGGGTTTCCTCCCCATCCCAAGTTCTCCTTATCTTAAAGGCATGACCAATCCACGTAGGGCATACCCCTACAATGGAAAATCCGTTTAGACACTCGAGTCCAAATTCTGGGGAAAATCTCACGTGGTCTTTCTTTTGAATGGGACTCGGCCCACATAGCCGAATCCTAAGGAAGTCACACCACCCACGATTCACCCGTCTAGGTGTCTTTCTCGAGTTATTTTCTCGTTCAGTCTTTTCCTTGCTCGGGATGTACTATTTTGATTCCAAGGTCTGGGTTCGGTTTCTGATTACGTGGTATTCTTACAGACAGGCCACCGTCAACCAGACTCAAAATGGAGCAAGCTTTGAACAACTTGAAAGCCTCGATAGACCATGGTCTCCAAGCAAACTGAAATTGAGGCTCAACTGGTAGCAATAAGGGCCGATCAAACAGCCATTAATGCTCGCATGACTGTTGTAGAGCAAGGGACTCTTAACATCGGGACCGGAAATACTGGACCCATGGCTGGACTGGTTAGTGTGGTGCGCCGGTTGGAAAAACAATTCCTCTTTTATGGGAGTAACAACATCCATCGAGAAAATTGTCATGAATACTCCCCGGTGAACGAGTTTGCCGATATTCGAGGGAACTGAAGACCCGTTACTACATGTGTGGGCCTTCAAGGAATTTATGTCTATCAAGGGGCTGGACTCCAGTATGTTTAAGAACCTTTTTGCTCCGTCCCTTGAGAAGCACCCACGGGCCTGTAACTACAGGTTGGACCCGAAAAAATACCCAACTTGGGATGATGTGGTTATGGAATTCGCTCGGAACTATGCTGATAACACCGAGATCCAAACCACTATGTGCTCCCTGGAGGTTATGGCCCAGGAATCCAAAGAAGGTTTTACAAAATACCTTCAATGCTGGAGGGTCGAAAGTGTAAGCTGGTCAAACTCTGGTGGAGGCCTTTGTCAAAAACCTCCTTCCATCCTACCGGGTCCATCTCTGGTATGCTGTCATACCCAATTTAACCACCCTTATTGAAATGAGTATGAGGATTGAAGACGATCTGAGGCTAGAGGGCCTAACTAAGGCCTTTGGAAAAGTTTACCAAGGGGCCTCCTCCTCCTATGCTAAGGCCCCAGCTACAGCCCGCAACATTTTTGATGAGTCAATCTACTTGATGCCTCGTCCAAGAAGAATACCCCACCTCGGGTATTCATCGATATAGGTACTACCTATACTTATGCCTTACAAAGGCTATCTTCCAAGGGCCTAATCCAACCGATAGGCCAAACTCCTGAAGGTTCAGTTAACCGACGGTCCAAAAGCTACAATGCACAGGCCTATTGCCAATACCACCGGGGCAATGGGAACAATACTGAAAAATGTTGGAAGCTGAAGAATCTTATTCAGGACTTGATCGAGAGTGGTAAGATCCCATTGCCCGGGGACAAACCGAGTAACATAGACAATCCTTTCAGCTCCCATGCTATCTTTATCGGGGAGGTGATCAACTGTTCCCATCTTATCTCTGCTTTCATCCCGCAAGTGAACGAGATCTAGTTCGATGACAAGGATGACGTGTACCTTGTCAAAGGGGAAGCTGTGCCCATTACCAGTGAGGACGTCCGAAAGGATAAAGTCTTAGCCAGTAACCACCTCGCCAAATCTGGTCGTCCCTATCAAGCTACTAGCTCTAGAGACACCCCTATCCCGGCAACCGTCACTGAGCCAGTTAGGACGGAAGTCGCCCATGAAGAGCCGACCACTGACATGACTCTTGTAAAACAGTTGAAGAAGACTCGGGTTGACCTCACTATATGACAACTCCTGGTTAGCTCGCAAGAACATCGAGAGGCACTTACTAAGACTCTTGATCAAACTAAGATCAACTCCCTGGTTACCCCTGCTGAAATGGTATCCACGGTCCTGCCCCACTTGAAGGGCAAAGCTAAGGAATGAGGCCCATTAATGAACTTCTTCGAAGCCGATCTGCCACCGTTCGGGGCTTCCCACAACTTACCCCTTTATATTACGGTGATTTGCCATGGTAAGTACCTCCCGATGACCCTAATTGATGATGGGTCTGAAGGTCAATGTCTTTCCCTTAAGGGTCGCCCAAGCTCTTGGCATTATCGAGGCCGACTACATTCCGACTGCTCAAACCATCCAGGCTTTTGATGGGAGCCTAAAGTCGGTAGCTGGGGCCATAAAACTGACCATCATAACGAGCCCAGTGGAAAAGAAGTTGGAGTTCCAGGTGATCGATGTCACCTCTTCCTTTAACCTACTCCTGGAAGTCCATGGATCCACACTATCAAAGTGGTATCCTGCACCCTCCACTGAAAAATCAAGTTGCCCCTACACGATAATGTTATCACCTTGGAGGCAACCCCTATGACCGTGGCTAGCTGCAACGCCATGAACTGCACTGACCTTTGGGGGTTCAATTTCGTGGGGATAATCGAGGATGAATACCTCTTCATACCCTACTTCACCACTAGCATCGACACGATGCTACATAATTTGGGGTACTTTCCGGGGGCTACTTCCCGACCATATCTTCCAGTTGGGAAGATTGTCGAGGTCCTTAAGGACGGAGATTCTCACGCCTCGGTTATGCCACAACACCGGACAACGTTGTCCGAGCAGGTATCGAAAAGGTCTGCAATATCATTAATAGTATCTACTTGTGCCCTTATAGCCCACGGCTGACTAACTACTTCGTTACGCCGGTATTTGGGGCCGTCCAGGTTGGTCTGTTCAAACCCAATGATGTGCACCCCAGGTTGGTCTGTTTTGACATTTGCCATAAAATCCTATTTCTGCTTGTTTTGTCAAAATTATTAATAATTAGGGAATTTTTGTTTTATAAATTTTTGTAACACCCTAATTAGTAGTAATAAGGTGTTTAAGATATTTTAATAATTTAACAAACACTTTTGTGATATTCAATAATGTCATAAACCCTTTTATCCTTACTTTAGAAACTAGTATCGTTAAGGCCAAAAGTATTAGTTTTATAAATCTATGTTGTTTAAAAAAATTGTTGCATTAGTATGAACTATCTAATATTTTTGATATTTGATTTGATGCTATTTTTAGTAAAGTTTCTAAAAATAGAGGTTTCCTAAAATAAAATGTTTCCTCCTTTAGAATATAATGATTTTTCCATTTATCTTCATATTATTTATAATGATTATTTCTTTTTAATATCGATACTGGCTTGTTTTGGAGTTATGGAATAAGGACAAGTGTGAGGTTAGAGTAATACAGTCTAGGATGTACGTTTGGCCATCAACTGTATGGCTGGCGTGTCTTTATGGGGAACATTGGTTGCTGAACTGAGCATGATTTGTGTTCATGAGAGTGTATGTTGACCTTAAACTTAGGTTTTGCATCGTATAAGTCGCGTCGGGTTGAACTGGACTTGGTTTGTGTTCAGGAGAGGTGTGCACTACTTAAACCAGGACCTCGCTGCACGCAGTCCTGTTATGGTTGAGTTGCCTAGTAAGAGACTGATGTCCGATATTTGTTAAGATTAAAGTTCTTGAATCTAGTTTCAAGTATTATCCAGGTGAAAGTCTAGCCGTCTACACTGATTCTATCTATAGCGCCATTTTGAATATTTTTATTATTATCGATATAGTATTTTGGTTTGCTGGTTGGCAAATATTTGAAGTTTTCTTCTGAAAACTTGTTCTGATTTTATTGTTCCAATATTTTAAGTTTTCTTCGAAAGCTTATTTTTATTATGACGTTTCAATGTTTTCTGTTTTTACTGTTTTCATATAATAGTAATTACAGTTTTAAAATCTTGTAATATGGCTGGGAGAACAACGTCGTCGCTCCTCACTGATTGTGGCTGTTATGTTTTTAGCATGGCAGGTGTTTGTGTTTTCCTTCGGGTGGGCTAGCGAGTAGTTACGGATCCTGCTTCGCTGATTAATAATTTGAACTATGGATTGTTATAACCCTTTTTATGGATTTTATTTAATTTTTATTTTGTAGCCGTTTTTATTTTATGGCTTATGTATTGAGTTACCTTTTTTATTTAATCAAGACATAGTTACATTGTGTTATAATCTCACTTCTACAGTGTTTCCGCCATTGTATTGCGTTAGAATTTCTAGGGGATTACAGGGGCACCTGAATTTCAAGGCGCAAGCCTTCAGGTGCCTGAATTTCGAAGTCAGAACACTTCGCAAAACTCTATAAATACACCCTTTTAAGGGTCCGGGGAAATTCATTTCTCATCTCCAAAAGCCGAGTGCGAGAGCCTACTTTCACACAAACTCCAAACCGAGATTGAAAACCTCTCTTCAACCATTTCAAAAGATTACTGCCTTCATTCGACAAGGGTTCGGTAATCCCAAAACACACCCTAACTCTTCCTACATACATACATCGAACCGCTCCCCGTGTCTATGACGATACTCTGCGAGCTCGTATTTCGAAGCAATTGACATGTAGGTTGAGGGTGTCCAAATTCCATCTCTAATCTCTTAAATTTTTATTATCGTATTCTAACTATATAATAATATTTCATTATCACATACTAACATTTATTTCTCGTTCCTAACATCAACTACTAACATTCGACTATAAAATGCTCATCGTTTTACGTATCGAATACAATGGGTGACAAGATAGGAAAACACGAACACGAGAGTATCGCACTCGAGTCGTCGGTCACTTATCTCGCCACCCCGCGTAATTGGTTGTTTGGGATGAGTCAACCCCTTAAAATATTTTTACGCTTTTGTTTATATTAGTACCGCGTATATTATATAATTAAACTATTTTCAAAAACACGATTCGAGCAAACATCTGATGATGCTAAATAGAGCGTCGTTGTCCTTAAGGCCAAACTACGACGCCGAAATGAAAAGGGCCTAATTTTTGCGATGACGAATCGATCCTTCCAATCGAACGCAATCGATAACCGATTTCACCCAAACACCCCATTACCATCAGACAGGACACACGGGAAGTGGCACCACACAATTGAGGCGCGCCACCCCAGGCGCCTGATGGTCAGGGCACCTCAAGGTGTGTGCCTGACCCATTAGGTTATGACGTGATCGTAGAATCCTTCGTCGAGTGTTTTCGATGTCATTTTCAAACGTCGCTCTAAATGCTTGATTTCGATTACGTAATCGGATCTCGCGCATGAAGAGTCATCGAAAATCGAAGTAATACGAAACCTAAATGACGTCAATCTGAGAGTCATACGATCTATGCGACCCGATAATGATGTCGCGATACGGAGGGTTCCGATATTCATATTAAATTGATACTTTTGATCTAAATCATAATACGGGACGATTAAGGACAAGTACCCAGTTAAGGTCAAAAGGAGGTATCGTAAACTTTTAATGTAGTCAAACAAGGATACAGGTTTTGCCTAGGGAATTACACTTGCGATGTAAGTTGATGCGTGCTAATCTAACACGTATTTCTTTAAAGACCACATTTCATATTCATTTTCTTCCCTTTATGACTTTGAGTGAACGCCTCCCGATGTTAATCCTATATCGCTGACTCCTTAGTCGGACTCGATATTCAATAAATCAAGGCAATCATATTTCACTAGGATAAGTAGGGATGAGACTTCGAGGCCTCGAGATCAAGTTAACATCATGCTTTGGTCCCGTAGCTACCGGTTTGGGCGTCCCAGTATAGGCGCCCGAATGTTGGGTTGCCGCACATCAGACGCTTGAGTTCCAGGTTGCACCGGTTTACGGGCTCGAGCCTCTGTCCTCTGATAAAAAAGAAACATAATACGTAACTGATCGGAGTCTGTCCAATCGTTCGTTTTAAGGTTTCAGTTTACATTTCTATTTACGAGTCTGTATATAGTTTACGTTACCGTTTCTAACTCAATATTATAATTGCTTATCGTATTGTGAATTTCGGGTTGTATTCCGCCCATATAACTTGTAATCTATTTTCAAGTTATTTAATTCGTTGTTTGGCATTTACTGTTTTCAAATGAATATCGCATGCTAAAACAACTTCGATATATTTTAAAGATGCATTAAACGACGTAAAAAACACATATTCCACATGTATAGCCTAAAACAATGGTTGTCATACATTTTCATCGTCTTACTAACGCGCACAATTAAACACCGATCGATATCTTAGTAGAGAACGCTATGTGCGGACGGGGTTGGGTGTCCTTCGTGAGCTTCCCAATACGTACCTTCACCCCTTACTCAGAACCTTCGGTTTCCGGATGCCCAAAATCATTGGCAACGAGAGTCATTCTATATACGATATTCGATAATACGACATCGGTATCGTTAGGCAAAGGGACGAACCCCACAAACTTTATTATAATAAAGCAAGCCATACTTTGTGCGCGATACGCCTAAGTATAGAGTGGGTTCGAACGGGTCCAAACTCCCAGAAAGTTCGGAGGCGACACCAACTTCGATTTAAATTTTAATCCGAGAGCAATCTCCCCACGAGATTCGTTTGCCTACCAAAACCCGCGCGTGGCTGCGTCGGGGTGAACTTTACCATGTCCACACTTTTATTCTTTTTATTTTTGCTCTTTTTCTTCGCATTTTTTTCTTGACGGCTCGCGACTCAATTCTTCATTTTGCCCGAAGCGCCCTTTCGGGTTTTCACTCCGTCCTCGGCTCATCATTTTTTTAGGATGGCTCGCAACTCGATTCCTCATTTTGCCCAGAGCGCCCTTTCGGGTTTTCACTCAGTCCTCGGCTCGTCGTTCATGCTTCATCGTTGAAATCACTCGTTGATCAGAGCGTGTGATGGGTTCGATTTACGCATGAATCGAATAATCGATTTTGTTATTTTGGTTGTACCCTTGGGGGGTTGCCTATGTATCCGTGATTAGGAGGAATCAAACCACGTTCGTAGTTCGTAAAAGTGAGTGATTTTGCTTTAGACTCATTATGCCAATTATCGATGTTAAGTATTTAAGGTGTTTTGCATGGGCTTTCACCCTAGTTTAGAACTAACGTGAAGTGATTTGGTGGGACCCCTTTGTGGACATGACATAGGTCCACCCTGACGCGGCCACGCGCGGGTTTGGGGAGGCGAATGAATCTCATATGAGATGGATCTCGGGTTGAAATTTAAATCGAAGATGGAGTCGCCACCAAACTTTGTGGGAGTTCGGGCCCATTCGAACCCACTCTATATCTTGGTGGGCCGTGCACAGAGTACGGCCCATTTCGATCTTAGAGTTTATGGGGTTCGTCCCTTTGCATTGCAATACCGATACCGACATTATTGGTTACCATGTATTGAATGACTCTCGTGCGCCAATGGTTTCGGACATCTGGAAACCAAGGTTCTGAGTAAGGGGTAAGTGTACGTGTTGGGAAGCCCACAAAGGACACCCAACCCTGCCCGCTCTTAGCGGCCTCTACTTAGATATCATTCGTTTTTTGTGTACGCGCGTTAGTTTGACGGTTGAATGTTATGCAAACAACGTTTTTTGAATAAACATGTGAAATATGTTTAACAACGTCGTTTAAAGCATCTTTGAATTAGGTCAAAGTTGTTTTATCATGTGAGGTTCGTTTTAGTATAATAAAACAAACAACGAAAATAAAGGCACGGAAACAGAAATAATTGAGTTAGTAACGATAATAACGGATTGAAAATAGATTAGAAGATATAAGACAATATGATGCATGGTTTTGAAAAGAGCAAATCACGTGATGTACTTGACAGTGATGACCGAAGTCGTTAAAAAAGATTTATTGAGACTTGAAATATGTTAAAGGGCTCACATTTTTGATGTACCAGGGGCCACTCGATCGGGTCATAGGGGAGGACTCGACAGAGTGGTCCTCAAAAAGCCTTCAACCTCGATTTTGGGGTGCCACTCGATCGAGTGCCCCCTGTACGAACAATGGTTCGTTTTGAAATTTAGATTTCGATTTTGCTTTTAATTTTAAATCGATAATTTGCCAAGTCGTGCGAAAATATAGTATAATTTATGCTCGACTTAATTTTCGATACTTGATTATAGAATCAATATCTAATATTTAGAGTCAATTTTGTAAACGACGTTTATAAGTTGTTTTAAATTGAACTAGGACGAAATACTTCCCTCCGCGTTATAATGTCGTAATTTATCCTTTCCGACTATGTGACAATTATTTCGGCATCAACGGGTTCGCGCTAGCTCGATTTATTGACTAATTATTTTAGACATAATATTCGACTACAGAGTCAATATCGCATCTTAAGAATAAACGTTTTATTTGTTTGATTAGAGCGAAAGTCGATTCTCTCCGCGTCATGACGTCGTAAATAATCCTTACGGATTATGTGATGTTCGATTTGCATCAACATGTTTCGTTCTAACCTTAAAAAGGGGAATCAGACGCGTTTAAAGAGGAGTATTCGCGATCCCATCATGCCCTTGAGTGTTTAGGGCGGGGCTCCTCGAGAGGGCTCCACCACTGTTACTACTCGTAATGGGATTAGAAGGGTCTTATACGAGATTCTCTTTAAACGTGTTCGATTCGAATTTTTTTTATAAATTTATGTATGTGCGATGTTTATTATCTAATTAAGACGATAACGAAAAAGACGAAAAAAAATGAAAAAGACGAAAAAAAAGAGATGAGAAAGACGAGAAGGAGAAGAAGGGAAAGAGAGAAAGCGGGATTTTGTAACACCCTCAACCTACATGCTAGTTTTGGCCTCGATTAGGGACTCGTAGTAACGACGTTCGCATGGCAGTAACGATGACATAGGAAGAGTTAAGGTGTTGTATTTTTGGATCGGTTTTTCTCGGGTTTCCTATAGGATTTCTAGAGGAAAAGTCGGGGTTGTATTTGCGTATAGTTTCCTTAGGATTGCTGAAATTCTAGGGTGTTCATTGTGTGTTTTGAAGGTTGCAAAGGGGGTGTATTTTATAGGAAATTCCCAACCACCTGGCCTAGGGTCACTCGATTGAGTGCACCTGCTGACTCAATCGAGTGGCCCAATTAAATGGCAACAGCGGGCCTTTTGGAGGCCCACTCGATAGAGTAGGAAGAATCCACTCGATCGAGTGAGTCTGGGCGGAGGCAAGATCTTAGAGATAAAGTTTTATCTCTAAAGAGGAGGTTTTTGACTTTAAGTTGAATCCTTGAAGCTTTGTGTGGCTGATTTGTGTCTCGAAAACGGCTTTGACCGGGGTTTGACCCGGTCGCTAAAAGACGGTTTTATTCCCGGTGTCGGTTTTGACACAAATTAGTCTTCTTTGATTGGAAACGACCCTCTAAGCCTGAATTTGAGGTCGGTTTGGTGAGATTTTTACTCCGCTAAAAGCTCGCGCCAAATACTCTTGATTCTGAGTCCAACATCTCGCGTATTAAGTCATGTTTACGCCCAATAATCATAGGGTGTTTGTCGAAAGCTGCTATAGACACTAGCAGGCAAAATGTGGTGTCTACAGAGCCCCCACTCTGAATGAGGTTTGGACAAGGCGAAAGTCAGAGTAGCTACCAGGCCAATCGAGGATTAAGACCTGGCAGACTTCCGATTGGGTCGTTTATAGTCCATTAGACTTGCGTGAAAGGGCTCGCCATCCATAAGATAGAAATCATACCTGAGTTCTGTTATTTGGGATAGCTCCGTGGGGACTTGTTTTTTAAGCCCTAGGTGTATCCGTATGCGCATACATCCCATCTTGGAGCTGCGCGGGGACTCGCCTCTGAAGCCCTGGGTGTTTCTGTTTGCAGACACATCCCATCTTGGAACTACACGGGAGCTTGTTTCTGAAGCCATGGGTGTATCTGTTTGCAGACACGTCCCATCTTGGAACTACGCGGGAGCTTGTTTCTGAAGCCTTGGGTGTATCTGTTTGCAGACACATCCCATCTCGGAACTACGCGGGAGCTTGTTTCTGAAGCCCTGGGTGTATCTGTTTGCAGACACATCTCAGTTTGCACGTGCCACTTTAAGTGAAACTCCGTCTTACGATGGGGAGATAAAAACTTGACGTTCCTTTGAAAAGCACAAGCTGGTACCTGAAATGTTAGATATATAGGCAGAAATAGCAAATATAGCAGATAGGAAATGCAATTAGCATCTATAGACTGACTTGCGCTGGGGAAAATGATTTTTGCTTTATTTTGAAATCAAAGTCCTGAAAGGAACTCACGTGCTAGGAGATAGGTTTTCAAAATTGAAATGGGTAGAAACGATATTTGCAGTTTAAATAGACTGAAATTTGACCTTGTCGAAAAGGATTTTCTCAAATGGCTAAGTTTTGCAAATTTCAAAGCAAGAATTTGAAAAGAGAGGTCTACTGACAGACTCGACTCTGGACGCGACAAGACGAGTTGACAGACATGAACTGGACTCTCGAGGGATTGGACCGTGACTTAGTAGGGGCGGGGTGGGCCACCTAAGATGACAAGACTCTTTAGTTGCGCTATTCCATAGCCTAGGCGAGTGGCAACATGGTCGAATCCTTGGAATGGGAAAGATATGTACTCTGTAATGAGAGCACTTAGTAGTAGCAATGCCGTAGACTGGTGTTCTTTTGGATCTTTTTTTTTTGGTTTTGGGGTATATTTCCAAAGTGGGTGTCGTTTCGAGTCCCTGACGGATTCTCATCTTCGAATGAGCCGAGTACTAGGACACACCATAGAAAGGAGGCCATATTTTGAAAGTATTTGGATTATGTGAGTGGATGGAGAACTTATGCCTAGGAGAAGCCCCCAGGATGACAAAGCTAACTATTGAGAACATGACAGTGTCGTGATAGGAATGACGGTGCTTTTTGAATGTGTGTCAATGTAGGTGGTTGTGCCTTTGTTGAAAGGCCGCCTACGTATTCACGTGCGGTGAAATCAAACCATGCCGTAGTTAAGTGTGGAAAGATATATTATGATGCCTAGTTTATTAGGGTTCGTGTGTAACTAGCCATAGCGACGGTGTAGGCTAGGTGCATTCCCAATGATGTCTTGATCAAAGGGCTAGAATAGTTAGGATATTGATCTTGTGACTGTGAGCATTCTCCGGGGTAGCCCCCAGAGGTAGTGTGAACTATTTGGGCATGTTCTATACCGACCGCAAGTTGAGTTCCCGTGTTTGGGGCTGGTAACTGGTTTGGATGTTTTTGGAAATGTGGTGCTAGGTCACAAGTGGCTTTGATGTTTTGACATCTGGAGCTTGATTTTGTGGAGCTAAGGCTTCGAGGGTAAGGTATTGTAATGGTAGGAAAGGGGGGAGTTGAGTAAAAATGACTCGAACTTCGATCGGGGTGGATCTGATAATGCGGGATCTGGTTTCCATGTCTGGCCCTAATGGTTAGGGGTATCCTATGGAACTTGAATCCTCAAAAATTCTGGGCTATCTCTTAGCCTAGGTCCCGGGAAGGTCTTGAGGGTTGTAATGTAGGAAGGCTAGATGCGGTGTTAGCTGACCAACTTGATTGTTTCCCCCCTATTTGATGGTATGGGTATTGATAATTTTGAATTGACCGTACCCCAGTCAGGGGACTTTCACTTGAGTTGACCACTAACTACGGTCATGGGTTTTTAAATTTTTTTTTGGCTGACCTCTTAGCCCCGGTCATGGGATTCTTCATTCGAGTCGACCGTGCCCCGGTCGAGGGATTGACCGTATCTGGTCGAGGGATGTTGAGAGTTCTTTTTTGTCATTGCCAGCTCTTTTCTTTTGGCATTTTGCTTTTTTCTTGGACTTTTGATTTCTTGTCCAGTTTTTTTATAGTCAGACTAACACCTAGGGTAGGAATTGGTCGGTCTTATTGGAGGAGTGTTTATTGTGGGGAAATGGGCTTGCCTCTCGTCTTGAAACCAAACTAGGAGACTACCTAGATTTGTCATAGGATTAGATACCGCTCCGGCTAAGGGTAGTAATGTGGATTTCTATGTCAGACATGGAACAGGTAAAGGAAAACACGGGTCTCAGTTTCCTGCAGTCATTATAGATGTGCCTTTAATAGTCACGTGCATGTGCTCACAGTGTATGATGGTGTTCATTATGTTCTCGGAAACACACAAGGAAAGCATATGTGAAAAATAGAAAAGTTGATTTTATTGAATTTTGAAAAGAGGACAGAATACAACTGACTCAGACTCTGTCTTTGAAATTGAAAGAAATAGAACATCCTTGACTGGGACTCAGACTCGGACTTAAATCAAATCTGGACTCTTGGTTGGTGTTGTCATTAGTCGTCGGCTTCTAAGGACTCAAGTGGATGTCCAGTATAGCCTTCAGTAGAAGCTTCACCCAGATCTTCATTATGTCGAAGATCGTTTTCAATCCTAGTGCCCATTTCGGTAAGTACCGCAAAGTTTGAAATACCGGCGTACCTAAGATGGACACGGTAGGAGGGTAGGAGGTTGTTGATGAATGCCTCCACTAGCGTCTTCTCGCTGGGCTTGTCTACCAGCTTAACACTCTCAGCCCGCCAACGTTGAAGGTATTTGGTGAAACCCTCTGTTTGATTTTGGGCCATGACTTCTAAAGTCCACATGGTAGTCTGAAGTTCAGTATTATCATAATAGTTTTTAGCGAACTTGGTAGCCATATCTTCCCAAGTTGGGAATCTTTTTGCATTAAGCCTATAGAACCAGGCTTTTGGGTATTTCGTTCCCGAGAGATGTGCCGAACAAATTGATGAACATGTCGTCTTTGACCCCCTTGATTGCCATGAATTGTGTGAAAGCTCGGAGGTGTAATAATGGATCCTCCGTCCCTTCGAATATGGGTAACCTCTCTATGTTGAGATCCTTTGGTAGTTTCTCATTAATGGGTGTATAGTCTCGAGAGTTTTCAATATGAATATTATTCCCTTGAAGGGCGTGGAATTGTTGTTCAAGCTCACGCACTGCGCTGATCAGTTTGGTAAATGGCTCAGTATTTACCAGCCCAGAATCGAGGTCTTGTCGTTCAATGACAGTTAAACGTGCATTTGTGGCTTCTAGCTCGGTTTTCATGAACCCCAGTTGGGTTTCAAACATGGCCTGCTTACTGACCATTGTCTCTAGCAAAGCCTTCATTCTATCAATGGTGTCTTCCATGTCCCTACTTCCGGTTGTGGGCGACATACTCTGCCAGAATACCCACGTAATCAGGAATGTTGCTTCGGAACTCAAATACACCGAGGCATAGGGAATAGTGTGGGAGGAAAGACAACTCCGGTTCGACTCGGGTTAGACTCTCCAAAGACGAATATGTAGGGTGCGATTCTCGGAGTGACTGTGATTAATCACCCCGTCGGAGAATAGCTCCCAAGTGAGACTAAAGACTCGGATGATGTGTCATCTAATTGACTTGAAAGTGGGGTACATGTGACAACACGTGGAAGACATGACCCTTAGAGCAACCGTGATTGATCGCCCTGTTGAAGGGTAGCCCCCGAGTGGGATTGAAGTTTTGTTAAGACTCTAGTGTTGAACGAGTGACCCTTAGATGTAAGGATCACGAACCTTTTGTTATGGGTTATGCCTTGTAAAAGGTTGACTCGGTCTCAAGGAAAGGCAGACGGGGTAAGGGAAGAAACTTGCGATGTAAGATCGGTAGAGTTTTGACGCTAGAGACCCTTGACTTGACTTGAAAAAGGATGGCCCTGTGATTAGGGTAAACCCTTAAGTTAAAGAGTTCTTAGAATTGGGATGACTCGACTAACGGATTGAAAGACGGGCGAAATTCCATTAGAAAAGGTCGTGGGGACCGTCCTGCTAGAGGGAAAGGTCGCGTGGGACTTTCTAGTTAGGACTCGAGTGCTTAGACGAACCTTCCATTTACGAGAGTACACTACAAGAAAAATGGTCTTGGGCGACGAAACATACTGATACGTGCGACAAAATATTATTTCATTGCACAATTATATTACATTGGGCGGTAGCCTCTGCTTTGTCGCCTTACAATAAACTTTGTGCGACAAAACACATATTTCGTCGCCCAATGATCTTTAGGGCAACAAATATCGTTATTTGTTGCACATGCTTTATTATTTGGACGACATCAACAAATTAACGTCGCCCTTACGCAAAAAAAAGGCGCAAAAATTTTACCGCCAAAAAAATTCAGTGGGGCAACAAAATAGTTTACTGTTGCACAATTATGTTACTATGGGCGATAAAAATTAATTTGTCGCCTTACAATAAACTTTGTGCGACAAAACACATATTTCATTGCAAAAATAACTTTTGTGCAACGAATACTGTAATTTGTTGTACATTCGTTATTATTTGGACCACAACAGACACCATTGTCGTCCTTACATAAAAAAAAAGGCGCAAAGATTTTCCTCCCAAACTACTATACTCAATCAAAAAAAGAAGAAGAAGTTATTCGAAGAACAGGAAAGCTATTCGAAGTTATTCGAAGTTATTCGAAGATTTTCCTCTCAAACTACTATACTCAAGCAAATACATTCACCGCGGAAGGTATTCGAAGAACAGGAAAGCTTCAAGAAGAAGTTCAATTTAGCGCACCAAAAAAAAAAAAAGAAGTTCAATTCAAACTCCAGAACCTGTGAATTGATCGAAGAATTCAAACCCAAGCTTCAATTCAAATCAATCTGTTCCAATCGAACAAATTCCAAATCCATTTATACTCCAACGGAAGGTATCGTGTTTGCATTCAAATCAGTTCTATTACTTATTCAAACTTCAATTTGAGTTTTAATGGTGTTGATTCTGCTTTGCATTAGGCTAGATTCCTCTTTAGTTTCAACTGGCGGATCTTCTACCGTTTCTTTACAGCCGTCGAAGTATTTGCCTGCGTTATCCGTAGTCGCTGTTTCGTTGCTGGATACTGTTCTCGTAATCTCCTTCTCCTCTTGTTCTTGTTCTTCGATTTCGGTTTTTCGCATTTTTATGAAGCTTATGATTGATGATTTCGACTTGAATCGAATTATCCGTATTTGCTGTTTCGTTCGAGATGTTGTTCTCGTAATCTCTTTCTCCTTTCGTTCTTCGATTTTGGTTTTTCGCAAGTTTATAAGCTTACGATTGATGATTTCAGCTTGAATTTTAGGTTAACTGTGAGTAATTTCGATTTGTTTGATGTATGCTGCAATGTTTAGTACTGAATTTTTAGGTTAATTGTGTTCCTCTTGTTCTCGTTCTTCGATTTCATTTATTTCGGTTTTT
Organism: Agrostemma githago; assembly: GCA_958450325.1. Taxonomy (NCBI): domain Eukaryota; kingdom Viridiplantae; phylum Streptophyta; class Magnoliopsida; order Caryophyllales; family Caryophyllaceae; genus Agrostemma; species Agrostemma githago. The sequence continues at coordinate 51,648,171 of OY288251.1, forward strand.
GCAAGTTTATGAAGCTTATGATTGATGATTTCAGCTTGAATTTTAGGTTAGCTGTGAGTAATTTCGATTAGTTCGATGTATGATGCAATGTTTAGATATTATTCTACTGAATTCTAGGAAATAGAAAGGCTTCAACCGCAACTCACAATCTGTGACTTCTTGTTCTTGCCCTTGGAATATGTTCAAATTTGCTAATTGCTATCAGTTAAGCATATTGACTATTATAGCCATCTGGAACCTTTTAGATTAGATAATGGAGCTTGCAATGACGTAATGGAGCTGCTGAGATGAAAGTGGAGGCTCTAAATATACCATCAACACTAAAACAACATCATTACCTCATATAGCATAATAACTTGTGAGGGGGTTGGATATACTAACCGTCTCCTTTGTTCTCCGTAAGATTACAATAGCTATGTTTTGTATCATTCTATTGTTGCGGATAAGTCTTAATTAAGGTCATGGTAAAATTGAGTTTTTTAAGTGCCATTTGGTTCAAGAAAGTAAAATGGAATGGATTGAGATGTGGTATTGGGGAGGCTTATATTAAGGTCATGGTAAAATTGAAATTTATATTTACTTTGGTGAAAGAATAGAGATTCCGCTGAAGAGATTCTAAACTGCGCGCTTTACTAGAAACTTTATACTCTATATAAATAAATGTTGATGAAAATGTATACTACTGTAGTTAGTAGTAACATATGAAGAATGATTGAATTGGCCTAGAAAAATAAATAGGAAGATGGGATTTGTTCAATTATAGTGGTCAGTTGTGTTTCCCATTTCCGCAACTTTGTAATTTGCATCTTAAACATCTCATTCACTAATTAAACAACAGCTTAATCGTGCGATTTGTTCAATTAAAAAACAAGTAGCAGCTTGGATAATTTGATTTGTAGATAAGCACACCACCTAGTTTAGCGGATAAAGTTAGAAATTAAATAGTAAGTGTAGAATTAGCAACCAGGCCATGTGCTGATGTGCATTCCTAAAAGAAAGCTAAGAACAACACATAGAGGTTGCTTGCTCGCGCACCCTTTGAACTTGCATCCAACTTGTACTTAAATTGGATTTGTTATGCTTGTTGCAGTAACTTAATCTTGTTTTCGGCTTAAGAATGAATAGAGATCGAAGTTGGATGAATCACAATGGGGTGAAAGATAGGCGGAAACCAGCTTATAAAGCTGGTGTTGACGAGTTTCTACAATTTGCTTTTAGCGATAATAATGCTGAAATAATGTTGAAGTGTCCTTGTTTGAATTGTAGATTGGGTTTAGCCCAGAACCGAAGTACAATGCAATGTCACTTATTAGTTTATGGTATCGATTCTAGTTATAACCCATGGGTTAGTCACGGAGAAATTGAAGAGCTAAATTATAGCAGTGGAGATGATAATATAGGGGATATTTCAGATAATAAGGATAACGAAATGCCCTTTGATGACATGTGTCCGTTAGTATTTGATGCAACCAATTTATAGAACTCTACGGATACAAGAGTTTTGGATGGTGAAGAAGAAGCCATGAGAGTTGAGTCGACTACACTTAATGATGATACTCCTAAGGTGTTGTTAAAGTTGGTGGAAGATATGGAGGCTATGTTATATCCTGGGTGTCAGACATATAAGAGATTAGAGTTCATTATTTCATTATTACACATCAAAGTTTCAAATAAGTGGTCAGATAGTTCTTTTACAATGTTATTGAAGACATTACATAGAGCACTTAATTATGATAAAAAATTTCCAGAAAGCTCTTACGAAGCAAAAAAATACACAAAATCACTTGGGTTAGATTATGTTAAGATTGATGCATGTGTCAATCATTGTGTTCTGTTTCGTAAAGAGTTTGGAAATGAAGAAAAATGCCCTAAATGCTTTTCTCCAAGATGGAAGGATAAAGTGGTGCAGGGTGGTGATGAATGGTCAGATGATGATAATGTTCAGAGAAGAACTCGTATACCTCAGTTGGTCTTACGTCATTTTCCTTTGATTCCAAGATTACAAAGAATGTTCATCTCTTCCAAGTTAGCTGTTTATATGCGTTGGCATAAAGATAGGCATTGCAATAATGACGATGACAATGAAGAGATAATGCGACACCCATCAGACTCACAAGCATGAAAGGCTTTAGACAAACAATTCCCATATTTTGCTGTTGATGCACGTAATGTTCGCTTGGGTTTAGCAACTGATGGATTTAATCCAGGGGGAATGAGTTGTAGATATAGCATATGGCCAGTGATGGTAGTCCCATACAATTTACCCCCTTGGATGTGCATGAATAGTGACAACATTATGCTATCTTTGTTAATTCCTGGTCCTAAATCTCCAGGAAATGATATCGATGTTTTTTTGCAACCTTTAATAGATGAACTCAAGGAATTATGGGATATCGGTGTACAAACATTTGATGCTTATACCAAAACGACTTTTAGTATGCGAGCGGTGTTGTTGTGGACGATAAATGACTTTCCCGCTTACGCTAATTTGTCTGGTTGGAGCACAAAAGGAAACCTCGCATGCCCATGTTGTCATAAGGAAACTGTCTCTAAAAGGTTGCCCCATGGTCGTAAATGGTGTTATATGGGTCATCGAAGGTTTTTACAACCAGATCACAAATGGAGGCTTAATAGGAGTTGTTCTTTTGGTAGGAAAGTTGAAAGGGGTCCACCTCCTAATCCACTTACGGGACATGATATTTTAGAGCAATTAAGTGGATACTCAAATGTGGAGTTTGGAAAGAATAACAAAAGAAAACGTAACAAAGGTGAACGTTATATAGTTCATCAATGGAAGAAAATAAGTGTTTTTTTTCCAATTGCCTTACTGGAAACATCTTTTGCTTCGACATAATTTAGATGTAATGCATGTAGAAAAAAATGTATGTGAAAGTATATTAGGCACGCTACTTGATTTACCTGGAAAGAATAAAGACTCCTTAAATGCTCGTCTTGATTTAGGAGGCATGAAGATGCATGATCAACTCCAAGCAAAGAGAGTTGGTGATAATAAATATGAAATACCCCCTGCACCTTACAATTTGACCTTGACCGAAAGAAGGAATATAGTGACTTTTTTGTCAAAATTAGCATTCCCTGATGCGTATTCATCAAATATTTTGCGGTGTTCCTCCTTAGAAGACGGAAGGATTTTGGGTATGAAATCACATGATTTTCATGTTTTCTTACATGATTTGCTTACCCCATCATTACATGGTGTCTTAGATGAAGTATTGTTGGAACCGCTGAGGGAGTTTGGGTTGTTTTTCAAGCAATTAACGGCTAAGACCTTAAAGGTGAGTGATTTGAATCAAATGGAAGAAAATATAGCCGTCACTTTATGCAAGCTTGAGCGTATTTTCGTTCCGGCTTTTTATGACGTGATGATACATCTTCCTATACACTTGGCTTCAGAAGCGAAAATAGCAGGTCCTGTGCATTACCGTTGGATGTATCGTTTTGAAAGGTAAAAATTATGTACATTATTGATCGAGTAATGTTATGTGTAGTATTATATATTTTATTGATATTACTTTATTTTTATTAGGGCTATGCGTACATATAAATCATATGTACGTAATAAAGCTTATCCAGAAGGGTCGATTGCTAATGGGTACATTGAGAAAGAGTGTTTAACATTCTGCTCGAGATATGTTTCTAAGATTCCCACGCAATTTAACCAACTTGATCGAAATGAAGACATTGAGCATTCAAAACCCTATAACTTGTCCGTATTCTCAAGGTCAGGAAAGCCATTGGGGAAAACAAATATAAAAAGAATGACCATTGATGAATGGAGGGAAGCCCAACTTTATATCTTGAAAAATTGTGATGAAGCACAATCTTTCATCAAGTAAGTAATAATTAGGTAAAGATTAGTTTTGCATGTAAATCTATTTAAATGATACTAAATAGTTTCTTATTTTTAATTTCTAGTGAGTATGAATCTGATATTAACTCTCAAGACATTGACCTTTGCAAGTGGTTTGAAAGTAAGGTACGTGCACAACTTTTTCTCTCTCATCCCTCGTTAACAAGTTTATGTTACTGAATTATTAGTTACTCATTATGTTTTTTTGGTGTACAAAAGGTAACACAGCTTGGGAAAGAAGGGAGCGATAGAGTCACTGAAGAATTAATATGTTTAGCGCAAGGGCCTATGAAAACTGTTGTCACATATGAAGGTTATGTCATCAATGGTTTTAGATTCCACACTAAGAGACGACAAAGAACCCGAAAAACCCAAAATATTGGGGTAATTGTCAAGGGAGACGTGGAGTGTGGAGAGAAAGATTTCTATGGGGTCTTAAATGAAGTCATTATATTGGAGTATGGGGCCTTAAAAAACCGAACAAGTCCTAGGATTGTGTTGTTTAAATGTAAGTGGTTTGATGTATTTACTGAGGGAAGAGGAATTAAGAAGGATAAGTTTGGAGCCGTATTTGTCAATGTTAATCGTATGTTGAGAACCAATGAGTCTTTTGCCTTAGCTTCTCAAATTGAGCAAGTCTTCTATGTACCTGTTCATAATCAACCACAATGGAGATGTGTTATAAAGGCAAATCCACGTAACTATTTCGATTTTCCTAATGATGAAGATATTGAAGTTAATGAGTCATTATGGAATCATGTGGGAGTAGAAACATTGCAACTTGGACATGATGAGGTAGACGAAGTGCTTAATTTTGAGATCCCCTTAGTTAGAAATGATGTTGAAGCAAATATAGTGGATGTCGGGGATATAACAGATGATGGTTTCATCGTTGAAGACAAATTCGAAGAAGAGGACGATGAAGCTGAAGATGAGGATGAAGATCAGAATGATGAGTTTTCTGACACATATTCTAGCTCGCCTGAGCTTGACAAAAATCTGGAAGATGTTGACTTTGAAAGTGACTCTTCCGATGAATCATTTACTTAGCCCTCGATTACTGGATGATGAAATTAGGGTGTTGGCTCAGTGCGGAAAATAATCTGCTGAACTGAAATGATGTAAAAACATACTGCAGAGTGCAGAGCCAACAGGTTTTGGTGAATAAGTTATGCAGAGAAAAGAAAAGGCATGAACAGTAAAGTGAAGAGCTTACAGAATGGAGAAGAGGATGACTACATGTCGTGAGTCGAACAAACTTGGACGCTTGCATTTTCTCCGACTGTTATTAGCGCCTTCATGACATCGTTCTAGTCCTTGTTTTTCTGTCACATTATGATCTTATAAATATAACTTTTTTGTAATAAGGAAGCTTTCAAAAAAAATATGAAGATTTAGGTGATATGCAATGAACACCTTCCGTATCAAACTTGAGTAACATGAGGATGTGATTCATGAAAGGCTGTATCGGTTCTCCTCCCACCTGTAAGCTGTTCTGTTGACGCAGCAATGGTTTCTGCAAGGACAAAATTAGCCGGTCATTAGTTTAGTCAATCAGTCAATGATGAAGATTCAAGAATAGTTGGAACTCACAGTTAATGCAATGTCGGTATTAATGGTGCATTGCATTCTCGTTTTCCGCACCGGAATGCTGTGACTCTGATTAAATCTGTTCTGTACTGTACTGTATAATCCAATATATGCATACAGGCGTCACGTGTACTATATACTTTTCATCGTGTTGTAGTATTGTTGGATGATTTCTGTATTATATACCGTTTACTATCTCCATGCAGCTATCCAAAAGGTAAAATGTCAGTTGGGCAGGGCGTTATTTCTCAAGCAGATGAGCACAGTAAGGTAACATATCGGGAGCAACGGAGGATTAATCAAGCGAAGCTTCGAAGCATATATCCTAACCGAAAAAGGCGTGGGCCAACTAGAGGGTTAAAATATGCTTCAAGAAGAACAAGAAATTCTGAAGAGAAGATTACAGTGATATTCATGGATTCCGTTCGACGCGTCGTTGGCGAAAAGGCAGCCGAATTCATATGTGATTGTAGTAAATGGGTCGAAGAAATTTGTCCATTAAATGCCGTGTATGTTCATATAATTTAATACTTATTAATTTTGTTAGTTTATAATATAGTATGTTCGTACATTAATTTTTTCTTTTCAATTCTACTTTTGATGATAGTATTTTTTTGATGGTAGGAATTGGGCTAAAATGAATCCGGACAAGAAAGAACAACTCTATTCCAAAATTATGGTAAGAGTTCCTTACTAACATTACTCCGTACAAAAGACAGGGTGACAATCTCTTGAATCTCGGGGGGTTTATTAGTTATATTTTATGTGGCCAGACCTTTTCTCGTTTTTTATCCCCTGTTTGCTCTAGTTATTTTGTTTTTGCTGCTGTACTGCATAGTGTTCTTTGTTCAAGCAATTGCTCTGCCAGGTGAACTCCACATATGAAACTTGTTCAGACTGTGCTTAGTTATTAAAAAAGGTTATTTCTGATCATAGTTATTAAATTTTGTCCAGAATCACCTATTCACCTTATACTTTGTACCTGGGTTGAGTCTTAGGCTCTATTTGACCAAATGAATCGAAAAGAAAAGGGCTTCTTCTTATTATTTTGATGATTAGTTAGGAATGTGATTATTTTTGCATTACAGGTGTGAGGGTGTTTTAGGCGTGATTGAAGTCTGAAGTTGGCAGTTGAGCATTATTTTATTGTGTTCTGAAATCGAAAGGGATAGGGATGGGGGGACCTAATAAACCAAGGATACTCTAGGGTCCCACTCTGATCCTCCCTCCCTCCCTTTGTGGAGTACGGAGTACTAAGGAATACTCCTACTTTGTTGTGTTCAATAAGAGTATGATATTATTGAATTTTATGGTTGGGGACCCAAATTATTGTTTCCACCCCTCCGTCTCAACCTTAAACGAGTCAATTCAAGTATGCAGGTTTGTGTGGTATGTCTATCTAAATGGAGGCCTATTTCACTCCACGTCTAATTGTCGAGACCTACTGTGTCTGTGTCTGTGTCTTTGGTGCTGCAATGTTGGTTTTTTTTATTTGGTTTGAGAGTATTGAAAAGATTTGATTTAATAATGAACATAGGAGGTTAGTGTTGGTCAAAGTATGTAATTGGCCAAACTCACCTTAGCTATACACCCATAAACCTTATAATGATCCTTCCTGTCGTCGTCCGCTTCCAACCCGTCTGAAACCGTCACCAGACGAACCTTACTCGTCTTCTCCCCGTCGATCATCGACCGACTCATAATTCCTCTGTAATTGTGTTCCGTTATTACTATCGTTACTTTCACACCCTGACTTGCTATGCTTTCTGATAACTTCATCATCAGAATTACGTGCCCTTGTACAGGGTATGGTACTACCAGAACTCCACCTTTGCTCTTGTTTAGTGTTCGTCTCGTCATCTGGTAGCATTAGCATACCTACCTACTGCCTCCTGCTGGTGTACTGTACTGTACTGTACTGTAATGTACTAGCCAACTTTTGTGCATCATTTTTTCCATATATAAACAGTCGCCGTCTATGCTTATTATCTACTGTCGGTAATTAGCTAGTTAAATCGCGAGGAAGATCGAGGATGTCACTTCAGGAGAGTATACCATTTTCTTTAAATTAGTGTTGCAGTTGCTTTCCGTTACTGTTGTTGCTGTTTTGTTACTGTATATTTACTCCTTGTTTTTTGAGGGTTTTAGGGAAAGTACAACTTACCTGAAAAAGTTGACGGCCAACCTATTATTGAATCTTTAAGCTTTCAATGCTCGAGTCTCTATAGACAATGGCGATATAGGCTCAAGGAAATGCACTTTAGAGGCAAATCATTAGCACAAGCAAAAGATAGTAGACCGTTGACAGTGGACAAAGACGAATGGGATTGGTTGGTTTTCGAGTATTGGGATAGTGATCAGCAAAAGGTAATCTACTGTAATTGTTTTTTTTTATGATAGATCAACATGAATATATGGAGATGTAATTAGATTTGGTTCACTTGTCTGCGAGTTACAGAAAAGAAGCAAGACTAATACTGAAAATAAAATGAAGCAATTTGACATACCGGCTAATGGTTCGAAGTCCACCGCAAGAATTTTTTATGACATGGTATTCCCCTTTTTTTTTCTAGCTCAAATCTATGGTGTTTTTTAATGTACACTTAGTTTAAACAAGTATTGAATTTACGAACACAGCTTAATGAGCCACCTAATATTCCAACTCAAGATCTTGAAGAAGCATCTGAGAGAACTGATATACAACAAGATCCTTTATATGTTAGATTGTTTGAGAAGACTAAGAGGTATATATTTTCACTGCATCTTTTATTATTATTCTTATTTTTCATGGTGATTACAAAGGTGAAAACTGATTGACAAAATTTTGTTAATTTGTGTATTAGACATAAAAATTCCGATGAGAATAGACCTTGGGGACCGAGTGGTTTTGGACCAAATGATGAGAAACATTTTGAAGAATTGAAAAAACTCCATGAAAATGAAATTGAGAAGCATGGTGAGGATACACTGAATGTGAAAGAGGCATATATGAAGGTGATAAAGCACAAATCTGGATATGTTAGAGGACGTGGACCTGGAGCACGACGACCAGTGGAAGACAGAATTGAAGGACGCACTAATGAACTAAGGGTGGAGCTCTCTTCTGAAATACAAGACCTTAAAGCTGCTGCTGCATTACGCGAGACTCAAATAGAGGCACTAAAAGCATCCAATGATGATCTTAGAGCATCGAATGAGCAACTTAAATCATCAAATGAGGAGTTGAAAGCATCTGTCACGAAAATAAACTCAGACGTAATTGAGCGCGAAAAGCTAATTAGAGCTGATATGCAGAGAATGTTTGATGAAATCAGGTACCCATCCTTTCAGCCTTCTTTCTTAAAAAATTCTTATTCTTACTTATCGAATGCGATTTGTATCCTGCTCAACTTCGTTGATTAATTGATTGATTTAAAAAAATTGGGTTAGGGTTTATAGTCTGATCTCGACATTGATTGATTTAAAAATGTGTTACCAAATCGGTTTGTTTTTCGGATATTTTCAACCCGAGATAAGAAATCGAAATTTGGAGTTGGATTCATTGTGATCTCCAAACTAGTTTATGAAATTGGATTCGGAATTAAATTGGAAAAAAAATTCTAATTTCTACGATTAAAACGATGAAATTTGAGATCAATTCCGTGTTTTCAAGCGCTACCATAACGGAATTGAGGAATTCATAGGAACATGATGGCTATATACTGGAGTGAGATCAATTCCGTGTTTTCAAGCGCGTCCTAATGGAATTGAGGATTTTCATAGGAACATGGTGGCTATATACGAAGTAGTAATTTAGTCTAGCGAAAATAGTTTTACATAGGTGATAGGTGAGCCAGTTCCTCTGTTGGGTAGGAATTTGAGAAATTACCGAGATTTCTCGTTTTTCTCGTTTTTGTCAAAAATATTGGCAACCAACCAACCAACTCTCAGATATACGGAGTACGAGTACAATTTATGCTATTTTCTACTTTTTTTGAACCCAATTACGAGTTGACTAGGTAACTATCTGCTGAAAAGTAGCACATTTTCATATGTCACAGACATTAACAATAATGATATGAAATTAGCATCAGTAGCAGTGGTATAGTCAATTAGATATGAATTTCAGCTCATGTAAGTCCAAATAAATCATCTAAGAAGCAATCCAATCACATATATGAAGCTCGAAAATACACAGTATCTACAATACAAGGCCAGATTCCTTCTGTGCGTTTAAATCATATTTAGATTGATGGTTAGCTTAGGTATGTTCAGGGGAGGTGATGGTGAAGGCTGCATCTTGGGTTTGAGGCATTGCCACTGTGTTACACGATAACACGAGGAGTAATTTAAGGTTATTAAGCTATTACGTTGTTTGCGACAGATTATATTTGTCTGAATGCTGGTTTTGCACATTGCAAATATGATCTATTCTGATTTCTTGATCAGAATTGCAAATTGCAAATTGCAAATTGCAAATTGTTTCCAATTAGGTCTTCTTAGTGTTTTACTTGTATCTTGATTTCTTGATTTTACAAATATAATTGTAAGTAATTACCGACCTCCCAAATGTTTTGGGACTAGTAGTTGCTGCCGCCATTGCTTTCCAAGCAAATGAAGTACATGAAAAGAATTTGCTTCCAAGCATTACTTGTTTATGTAGTGGGTTTGTCTGTCAATGTTTGCTTGTTTCTGTTTTTCATTTTCAGTTATATTTGTTTCCAAATGTTAGCTTAGATATACTCAGATAATGATTGCGGACTTAGAGCATTGTTTCTTTTAGTAGTATTCTGGACATAGTATGGGTTGTTTGATACTTCGGAGATTGTTTTAGCTTTTGCTAGCCTTGTACATACTCATCTTTTTCTTGAAGATATTTTTTTTCTTAATCTAAAATGTTCATCTATACAGGATGGGACGCTAACACAAATGGTCCAGGGATGTTTGGAATGTTTTTTGGGCAAATGGGGTGATGGATATGGAGCTTCTTTTTTGGTTTACCACGAAGCATGGTTACCTTTTTGATAAAGCCGAGAAGTATTGATGTAAAATATTTGAGGCTTTATTTTTGATACATTAACTTCTTCGAGGTGGACATATATAGATGCATATCGTATATATATATATATATATATATATATATATATATATATATATATATATATATATATATATATATAGAGTAAGGCTCTTATGAGTCCTTCTCTATATATGAGTCCCTAAGTCCTCATCTCATCCATTGAATGAGATGAGGATGGATGGACAAGATTCAATCTAATTTTTGCATTAAAAAAATAAAAATAAAATAAGATACTGCATCCTAAAATAACTCCCATAATTTTAGGAAACAATAATATCACGTTCATTATTCATTCATTCATTCATTCATTCACGTTCATCAAACCTAAAAAAAATGCTTCCAATATCACGCTCATTCATTCATTCAATTTGTGATCGACAACCCGTTACTATGGATTCAATGATCGCGACATCTTCATCAACGGTTGATAAGCAATTCGTGAAGCACAAAAAAGGTGAATTCCGATATTGCGTCAATTGTATTCATGTTTTGCGTCAATTGTATTCATTTCATTCATCATATTTTTATATCAATGGTTCATTGCTCTCGTGTTAGTATAGATTCCAGGTTATTATGTTTATTATTTAGGTTTTTCATAATCTTCACGGATTATTGTTTAGGTTTTTTATAATTTTCATCAATTGTTATGCTTTCATTGCCATGAAAGTCATTAAGATGCTCCATATTATTAGATTTTACGTTTATAGTATGGAAACATCATATTATTAAAGATCTGATGATTATATGATTTTTTCGCACAATTATATATATGGAGTTATTGTAATGAACAAAATATGTTACTTTAATACAGATCATCTGTTATTTTAATGTCTAACACCTGTGTATAGGCATCTTCTGTTAATTTAATCTCGTGTTACTTTAATGCACTTTATCTGTTACTTTAGTTCTTGTCATCTGTTACTGTAAGGCATTGGAGTAACAAAGAATTTAGAATAACGAGTCATCATCATTAGAATAACATACCTAATGTATTACAGTAACACGTTTGAAGCATTGGAGTAACATGTCATCGGATTTAGTTATTAATGTTTTGGTTAGAATACCGTCATCATAGATTAAGCAGACACGGCGTTGAAGTAACATACGTTCTAAGTTACAGTAACACCTTATTTTAATTAGAGTGACACACACTGAACATTGAAAAAAGTTTTTGTCGCTGATGTTGAAATAACTTGCTTTACGAGTTAGAGTAACACAACTTATGAGTTAAAGTAACACATATGTTCCATGGGCGTAACGTTCTTTTTTTTTTTGCAGATAGCATTGACAAAGAAGTGAATGCACAAGAATGGTGCAGAGATGTGGGTGAGGCATTCACTCCGTATATGGGGCAAGTATTCAGAACAATCGATGAGGCGATGGAATTTTATAAAATCTACGCGCTGGCTTGCGGATTCGAAGTTGTTTTTTTTGTGGGTTTACATGAATAACTGATTTTTTACATATTTTTTACACATAATGATGTGCAACGTTGCAGTTAACTCTATATTTATTTAATACATGTGTTGTTGATTAGAGTAACATCTCAGATGTATTGGAGTAACACCATTCGTTCCTTAAAGTAACAGATATATATAATGCATAAAAGTAACTGAGGATATTAACGTTGTTTACCATTCATTCTTAGATTAAGCACAATCATTCCTTATAGTAACATGATTTGTTCGTTAAAGTAACAGCTACACTGCGTTAGAGTAACACAGTAATGCGGGTTAACAACCTTCTTTCTTAGGTTAGAACTATTCATTACCAAAGTAACAACATTCGTTCCTTGAAGTAACATATATAATGCGTCAAAGTAACTGATGAAAACAGCGTTATTTAACCACCATTATGAAAATACCATCATTCATCATTTAGAGTAACATCATTTAATCGTTAAAGTAACAGCTACAATGTGTCGCTGTAACACACTGATTATGAGACCAGATTTGTATTGTAGGTTAACATCATTCACTCTCATAGTAACACCAGTCGTTCCTTAGAGTAGCAGGAACACTTAGTCAGTGTAACAGAATTTAACAGCGTTATTCCATTAGTAATAATCAAATTCAATGTAAGTCGAATACCCAGATGACAATATGCAATCACTAATTAGTACATAAAAAGGTTAAAACTCTGAAAATTTCGTAAACCCTAATCATAGAAAGATGATTGAAGCGTTCCTTGGGTATAGTTGAAGGGATTGAACTGATTATGACTGCAACAATTTTTGAATTTTGAAGCTTGTGAAGAAGAAATTTTGAAGCTTATGAAGATGACGATTGAAAATTATGAAGAGGAAATAATTATGAAGATGAAGGGTGAAAGGTTGTACAGTAGTTGGGCGGGTGAGTTTTGAATGAATTTTTTTTAATTATGAGATAATGTGTATGGGAAGAGAGAGGAAGATTCTGTAGAGAGAATTAAGGGAAGAGAGAGATTTCATATATTTTTACCATATATGTCAGTTACTTCTTTTATTACTCAAATCAATCACCACCATCCATCTCCCTCTAAATCAATGGTTGTAATTAGGACTTACGGACTCAAAGATGAAAAGAGGACTCACTTGATCTTTGCTCTATATATATATATATATATATATATATATATATGTTGTGAATCATTTATCTTTCGAACTGTAATTTTATATGGCATATTGTTACAAATACTTCGATTTTAATTAGGCTATAGGCGACCCCAAAAGTGACAACAATCATTCCGTCACAAAATTACTATTGTGTGACGATACTTTTTGTCGCACAAACCTACCTAAGGGTGTGCGACAAATCAGGTAACGTTGCACGCGATGGAAAGGGTGATATTGCACAAACTACCTCTAGGGCAACAAAAAGTAATTTTGTCGCGAAAAGACTTTTTGGGCGACGAAAAAGTTTTGACGCACAAAACTGGTGTTTGGCTACGAAAGGCAATTTGTCGCACGAACAACATATTGAGCAACGAAATACTTTTGTTGCACAAACGTTACCAAGGGCGACGAAAACACGTTTCGTTGCACATGAGAGAAAGGGGTTCGGGCTTTGGGCTGCGAGGCCATGACAAACCTAGTTTTGTTGCATAAACACTTGGGCAACGAAATACCTATTTTGGGCGACAAAATTGTTTGTTGCACAAAATCATTTTTCTTGTAGTGGTATGACTCGTGTTGGTTGGTTATGCCTTTGATGAATAAGGCGGACTGGGATGGGGAAGAAACCCGTGATTTTTGTCTCGAAAACGGCTTTGACCAGGGTTTGACCCGGTCGCTAAAAGACGGTTTTATTCCCGGTGTCGGTTTTGACCCAAATTAGTGTTATTTGATTGAAAACGAGCCACTAGACCTGAATTTGAGGTCGGTTTGGTGAGATTTTTACTCCGCTAAAAGCTTGCGCCAAATACTATTGATTCTGAGTCCAACATCGAGCGTATTAAGTCATGTTTACGCCCGATCATCATCGGGTGTTTGTCGGAAGCTGCTATAGACACTAGCAGGCAAAATGCAGGTGTCTACACTCTTGAAAGTGACAATTACCAAGATACCGCGTTTGGGTCAGGGCGATTGGTTTGGATGGTTTTGGAATGTGGAGCTAGGTAGTAAGTGGTTTCGATGGATCAAAATCTGGAGTTGATTTTTTTGGAGTTAAGGCTTTGGGGTTACGGTTTCATAACGTGGCAGGAAAGAGGAAGCTAAGTAAAAATGACTCAGACTCCAGTCAGGCGGGATATAAATTATGCGGGATCTGATTTCCATGTCTGGCCCTAATGGTTGGGATTATCCTATTGATCTTGAATTCTCAAAATTTCGGACAGTCACCTCACAAGGGTCTCGGGAAGGTCTTAAGGGTTGTAATGTAGGAAGGCTAATATTTGGTGCTAGCTGACCGGTCTACTCGCTTTTTTACTCTTGCTTCGGAGTTGTATTTGAAATTGAATTATATGATTGGAATTTGATTTTGACCATTGAGTTTGGTCTTAATCATTGAATTGGGCCGGTTTAGCTTGGCCTTGTTTTTTTGCTTTTGGCTCCTTTTTGGCCATTTCAAACTCTTTTTTTTTTGCCGGACTAGCACCAATGGAATGGATTGGTCGATATTTATTTGAGGGATGTTTATTGTGGGAAATGGGGTTGCTTTCCGTCTTTGATCACAAGCTAAGAGACTATCTAGATTTGTCACGGGATCACTACTACAAAACATCAAATAGACATAGACAACTCCTAATAGAAATCAGATTTTGTCAACAACTTATGTATGATATTTGTACATCTGTTTTGTTTGACAAGCAGATGTCTTTATAGGATAATAGACAACTGAGTTTTATAAATAACAGTTGTCTATATATTATACGACTACTTTTTTAAAATCAGTTGTCTATTCTAGTTTTCAGGACCACTAAAAATTGGTTGTTACCCAATAACCCATATCAACTTTTTTTAGTATCAAATCTAATAACCCAATAACCCATAGTATGAGGAACAACAGCAGCAGCTTCATCCCTAAAATACTATCTAAATCCTAAAATTTCCTATCCTTCATTCCCGATTATACCAGCACCTTCATCCCGACCGTCGCTGTTGCTTCAGTCGATCACTATCCGCAGCTTCAACTTCTTCTCTTATCCATGATTTCATCAACTTCTTCTCTTCACCATGATTTCGTTCCCTGAATTTTGTTCTCTTCACCGACGTTCGTTCCCAGTAGAAGCATTCCCTCTGTCGTTCTCTTCAATTCTGTCGCTCGTTGTTCTCTGTATTCTTTCCCTCTGGTATTATTTCGGTCTCCTTCTTCTCCATCTTCTTTAAATCCATTCCTCCCATTCCGACTTTACAAACGAAACAAGTCGATTCGTGTAGAATCCTCGTAAAATCCCCCTTTTATTTTTCTTCGCCTCGAAATCCCAGTCTCTCAAAATCTTGAACCCTCGATTTCCTTTCAAATTCATCAAATCAATCAAAGCAAATGGCTGTGATTTTCAAGGAACTTCACACTGAATCTGGTCTCAAGTCTCTTGAAGACCACCTTTCTGGAAAATCCTACATTTATGGGTAGTTTTTCCTTTCAATAATCGTGTTGATTTGTTGAATTTGTGATTGTATTGATTTTTCGAATTGATCTTTGGATTTGCGTAGTATTATTGTTCGATTTTACTGAAGTTTTGATGATTTGTGTTGAATTCGTTTGTTATGATTTTGATAGCATCGGATTTATCGAATTGACTCTTGAATTTGAGTAGTTTTTCCTTTCTGTAATCGCACTGATTTGTTCGAATTTAAAGTTATTGACCTTTGTTTCGTTGAATTTGTTCGTCAATTATAACGATGTCTGAATCCGTGTTTTATTGATGTTTGATTTTACTGAAGTTTGGATGATTTGTGCTGAACTATGAACTATGAACTATGATTACATCACAGTAATTTTACCGAAGCTTCGATGATTTCCGTTGAATTCGTGTTTATGATTATAATTGAATTGCATCAGATTGCAGTAGCTGATATGTTTCAAGATTTATCGAAAATTGATGTTTGAATCTATGTTTGGGATTACTTATTACTACTAAGTTCCAATCGATGTTTATCTACGAAGTACTCCCTCTAAGTTCCTATCATTGACACGTATTCCTCTTTTGATCAAACGAAATGATCAAACGAAACAAGTTTAGAGTGATATAGAGTTTTAAATCCATTCCTCCCATTCCAACTTTACAACCAAATGACTAGTATTTCATGTTGCTTCCGTACCTTACCACTGGCGTGGCAATTATAATATGACAGGAAAAGGGAGACCTGAAGCTTCGTGTAAGGGCGTTGGAGTCTGAGAGGGCATTCCAATGAGTAGCTGCGGTTCAGAAGATAATAGGCAGTATGACTCATCAAATGAATTTTTATATCATATACTCCGTATAGTTTATCTAGCAATTTTCCATTTCTAAGGCAGCCAAAGATTTCACTACTCTGTGACTTTGGCATATATTGGGAAGAAAGAAAAATGGGCCACTCAACTATGGCTTCTTTGCTGCTGTCGTCGCTGTTGTGTTGCCATTTTTTTGAGGTAATAGACTCCCATGAAAGCTGAGATGTTTGTAAAGGTTTACTTGATCGCTGG
This sequence comes from Agrostemma githago, assembly GCA_958450325.1. Classification (NCBI taxonomy): domain Eukaryota; kingdom Viridiplantae; phylum Streptophyta; class Magnoliopsida; order Caryophyllales; family Caryophyllaceae; genus Agrostemma; species Agrostemma githago. The sequence goes on from OY288251.1 coordinate 51,664,795, forward strand.
TTTATAATGTTAACAGGCCATACTTGTTGGGACCTTGGTCAATTTGGCCACAATTTTGAGTCTTCACTCAATCCGAGTAAGTGATCATTTGGAGAATTCTACAGTTTCTCATTGCCACTTAATAGAAGTGTCGAAGTCAAATAATCAAATCTACTTGCCCAATTCAGGTGCCTGCTATTACTGCTTTTACAGTCTGTGCACTTTTCGGCCTTCAGGCCTTATTGGGTGTTCTTAAGATCAAGAGATAAGATCAAAGAGAGAAATTAATTACAGGAACTGCTTAAACAGAAGGTTAGCGAATCTCTTGCTGTATATGGTTAATTAAGATGTGAATCATTTTCCCATGCAACAGAAGATGCTATCTAAATTTTGGTCGTAAAACAAAAAACAAAAAAATCGGGATAGCTTAAATTTATTATCCAATGAGTTTACGTAGTTTTTTTTTTCAGGTATCATCGTTGTGTAGATGGAAAATCATTTGCACTACTAGATCCACTTTCACTTGGCTTTTGCTTGCTTGTTTCTTCATACGACTTGTACTTTTCATATATTCTATTTAGAACACATATATCTCTACTTATTACTCTACTACATCACTACTAGTGCTGCTACTGCTGTACTACATACATACATACATACGACTGCAAATATAATAATGTTAACATTACATTATTATTCTTCTTCATTATTCCTCACAGCAGCAGCTGCAGTGTTCATCTCATTGTCATATTTAATATCCACTTGTTTATCCTACAACAACTTCGTTGATGCCAACCGTCTCAAATTGTTTCTATCCCATGAAGATCTTCTCTCCTTTCCCAGGTTAGTTCTTCCCTCAACTCGATCTCCAAACCCCCTTATTTCTATATTTTCAAATCATTTGTTTACTTATTACTAAAAGTAAATTTTGTGTAGACCGTCTCATGATAAATTCTATGAGTAAGTTAATTAAACAATTAAAAACCAACTGATGTAACTACGTTATATGTGAGAGATTGAGGTTTCACGTAGAGGGTAATATTAATGTAATTATTATGTGAGACCGTCTCGTTTAAGAATTGATGATGAATCAATTTGGATTGAATTGATATGAATTTTTGAATATATTTAGAGTCAATTCAATGAGATTTCTTGGTTAGAAAAAACAGTGTTTTTTTATCCTACTAAATCTATAATGGGTGTATGTGGGTTAATTTGTATGTTTTTGAGAATTATTTTAATCAAAATTGAAAACATTGCTTTTCTGGTAAATAAACACCCAATTCGTATAGAGAGCTATTTAAGCGATTTATATAGAATGTATGATATACCCGCGAAAAACTTCTTTTTTCATTGGTACGACTCTTACACTTTGTTATACTTGTTGCAATATAGTCAGCTTCTCATGCTCGGAAAACAAAGTGCAGTTATTACGTAATGAGATATATGATTGAAATTATCACTCGTTCTGATTTGAAGAGAACCGTCAATGAGGTAAGACTTGGGTTTTCACACTTTCTCTTGTTTCAATCATTTGTTCTATGCACATAATTGAAACAAAATAATTAGTTCATTTATATTTTTTATTTTGTAGCATTTCAACGATATGATGCCATATTCTAAAGAACATATTGACGAGGTTCGTGGATTATGGGCGGATTATTTTCTTAATAATTAGTCGTATATGATGCATCAGATTGCCTTATGTGGACAAGGTGTTAATTGGATTATGGTTTTAGGTACTATTGGACATTGGATAATGATTTTATGTGTACGTTTTAGATTTTGGATGTTGGATAATGATTTTATGTATCTTTTAGATTTTGGATGTTGGATTTTATAAAAATGTAACTTCTTTTGTTCAATTATTTGCTATGGTATTCATTTTTTATGGTTTGTTAATATGTACGTATTTCATAAAATATGTATACGTATATAAGCGTTGTTTATAAGAGTGATAGGCAACTGTTATTTCATAAAACAATTGTCTATATACGTAATAGACAACTGTTGTTTTAGAAAAACAGTTGTCTATATACGTAATAGACAACTGTTGTTTTAAAAAACAGTTCTTTATTAACCAATAGACAACTGTTCTAAAACAGATGTTTATGCTTAGAGTAGTAATATACAGCTCCAAACTACTCAACTGTTGTAAGTCAGTTGTCTATTGCAAAAAAAAAAACAGTTGTCTATTTGATGTTTTGTAGTAGTGGATTCAGTAGTGCTCGTTCTAAGGGATTGTTATGTGACTTTCTATACTAGACATGGAATAGGTAAAAGAGAACACGGGATCTCGGTTCTTGTAATTCCTAGTTTTTTTGAGGAGTCGATAAATTTATGGCATGTGCTTTAAGCGTAACGAGTCATAAGCGAGTGTATTTGTATTATTTGTTCAAATCAAGCATTTTTCGAGACGCCTAATGGAAAAGAAAGAATCACATTATTGATAGACTCTGAAAGGAGTAATGTTTAGACGGAGCTAGGGAGGTCGGGACACGTCCCCCGTACCTCAGAGTCAACATAACAATGACGTTAGAAGGGAAATAACAATGCTATGACTTGACTCTACTATGACATTGGCCTAGGCTTGGAACGTTGACCGTCATATTGGTTTTAGACCCCTGTGTAATCTTCTGGGGATGCAACCCTTGATGGGTGTTCTGAACTTGTTTCTGTTGATGGAATGTTGAAGGGTTTGAAATAAATCGTGACAACCACTGATGTCACTATCTCCCCCTCGGTGTTCCTAAAGGTGAAATCTGCTTTTTGTCGTTTTGGGGAAGAGAATGTTCCTTCCTCGATCATGTTTAGGATCACCTGCTTTAGTGCAAAGCATGCTTCGTATCGTGTTTGTTGCCTAGATGAAATAGGCAATAGGCATTAGGACTCCATTTTTTAGGTTCCCTTGTCGACTGGTGGGTCCGGAGTTGGACCCACGGGCAAGAGTAACCCTTGATCGACTAAGTGTTTGAGAGTCTCGGTGTAGGACGAGTCAATTTTGGTAAACTTCTTCCGCAACGTCCCTACTTTATCTAGTTTGGCTTTAAAATGCCTCGAGGTTATTTCCATATTAGTTTTAGGAGGTTTTGACCGTGCGGAACATTCGGATGACGTACTCGGAGTAAGCTCTCGGATGTGGTAATCACCAAAATTTGCATCTGTTTCGCTCTCCGTGTCTCTACTTTCTTAGAAATCGAGGCGGCTATTAATGTGGCGAACGGAGGAACTCAAACGGGCTACCGAAGCATGGACATTGTGAACCATTTGGTTAGGGTGTTGAAATCGTTACAGATGCTTTCAATGCCTTTTGTATCGGAAGACATGTTGGAGTGATTCTGCGGAACACAACCGAATGTGAGAAAAGGACTCGTCGGACGACGCTAAAAGAGACTCGAAAGTGACTCAAGGAATTATCGTAGGTGAGCGACACGAGAATGAGACCCATGGTTTGCGCGTGCTTGCGGTCCACAGATTTGGGACTCAGGTACTTTAGATATTTGGTGTATTCGGTGAGGCACCTAATAGACTCGGATCTCTAGAACGAGATGAATTGATGCAAATCTCTGGGTGAGACTTATAGAGGACCCTCGAGATGAGATGACTTAAAATTTAAGACCTCGAACGGAGGTGATCTTAGCAACTAACACAGACAGTTAATCACAAGGTTGTATGACGTAAGGAGTTGATCTCGATCCCGGCTCAGAATCAAAGAGTTTTGATGTTTTCGAAAGTGTATTTGAATAAACGAGTTGTTGTAAGTGGAAGTTTTGAAATCGACATTACGATGGTTTAGTGACATCGTTTGTGGTATGTCGGAAAGTATTACTGTGCGGGTGTCAAGAGTTTATGAGTTGAAAATTTGACGATAGCAAAGGTGTAAATTGTGATTTTGGGAAAATACGGTTGTAGAAGAACTGGTTTTGAAGACATGTGAAAACTGTGAGGTCGTGTCGTTATCGAGACTTCAATTGGTTAGGAGTTCGATATTTGCGGTGTAAAGGGTGTTTGTAAGAAAACACGGTGTCCGTGGCGGTGCTTTGAAAGTGTGGCCAAATTCTTATTACAGAATTTAGGTGGTGATAGTGGTTTTTGAAAATTTTGAAAACGAGTGAACGTGGGACCGTGTTTGTCGATTTCATCCTATTGATTGGGATTTTGGCAATAGTGACGGTTCGTGTAAAAGCGTTTCGTGGGTGTAGCCGTGTTAGATACCTTGATTTCATTGATTGAAATTTCACCGATGGTAACGATATGCGCAGAAATATAACCGCATTAGGTACCTTGATTCCATTGGTTAGAATTTTGGTGATAGGAACGGTATGTGCGAAAATGTCTTGAAAATAAAGATGTAACCGTGTTTGGTGCCTTGATTACATTGGTCGGAATTTTGGCGATAGTAACGGTAAATCATTGTTTTTGTTTGATTTTTGAAAATAACGGGTTTTGTATTAGCCAACGTGATGACGCTAAAACCGGTTTTCGAAAACGGTTAGGGCGAATTTAGCCAGGGTGATGGCGCTAAGGTGTCCTTGAAAATAATAAGTTCTGATTTCGATCAGAGTAACGGCGCCAAAAAGTGGTTTTGAAAGAGATATGTCTTTTCAAAAGCGAAGTTTGGGTGAAGTTAAATACGTTGTCGTGGTTGAATCCGGATTTAATGTTTTATTCGGGTTGTCACAACACGCTACACATAACTAGGAAAACATACACTCATGCAAGATGCAGACGCGGGTAGGCTAGGGTAGGGTACCACCCACAAAGAGTCTTTGCTTGGGCGGCAACGGGTCACCGGAGGAGGTGAGCATCACCCCGTTTGCTTAGATCGGATCGCTTGGCATATTCACGGAATGCATGACTACCTTGGACGGCCGAAACGTCAATCGAGAGTCTCCCCGCGGGTCCAGTCCGGAAACCTTACCGCGAGAAGGTCGATTGGTCCTAAAATTGGTCGGGGTTGGCTTTTTAGGGTCAAAACCTGTAGTGACCACAAAAAAGAAACTAAGAAATTGGATTCACCAACCTTGTTCGAGTTAAACCATCACTGGAAACTTGTTTCCAAATCCCCAGCGGAGTCGCCAAACTGTGGACGCTCGCCCACACCGCTTCCCGAGCGCACCCGCGCGGGGACAAGTCGCGGCGGCCATCCACACGACGCGTCATGGACGCTCGTCGTGTTCGGGCCGATCCAATCTCGCGTTTGGGGCGAAGTATCAGACCTCTATTTGGTTGACGATTTGAATTGTACTAGACGGATGCAGGGACATTCATGTTTCCGTTAGAATCAATCGAGACGTGGTTGTAAATGTTTAAAGGCCGAAATGTTTGGTCTGACAATCTTTTTAGTGAACCGAATTCGTTGCCGATTTGTGGAGTCTCCACTGAGTAATTTTGGGATACTCGGAAACCGATCAAGTCAACTTTAATCCTTAGTCAGCTCAAAGCTGAGTGACATGGGGACTGAAATATAGAGACTTGTATCGTTAAGCATTCCATGTCTAGAATGACCCTCATTGCCAATGGTTTCGGCCATCCGGAAACCTTAGATTCTGAGTAAGGGGTGAGGGTACCCATTGGGAAGCCAACGTCCGATAGACATCAACACCCAATCCAGCCCGCACGTAGCGGCCTTTACTAATCAATAGGTGGGTTGATAACTTCGTTCCTTAATTGTGGCGGAAGTACGATAACATTCGTTGTATTAACCTTATGCCTTTCATACGTCGGTTGTTTAAGGACAAATAACTTTTTGTCGTCGAAGTAATTGCTTTTACATTCTTTGCATGCGATTTCACGTGACAAGCAGGCCATGAAAAGATGCACATAGGAGAATAGAGAGTACTAGATATTATTCGTTTTAGCAAATCATTTTTAACGTGATAATACGTATATTAGTCATTCTCGTGGTATACCTTACCTGGTATTCTGCTTAAAGTGCTTTGGTTTGGAATTAACAAGGATGCGTCGAACCACATGTGAGGGGTGAGCATTAGGATTTATACGAAACCCGATCACTGCTTGTTTAATTTTAGCTTGTTTACATTTTAAATTTCGTGTTAGGTGATTTAGCATGCGATTATGGTCATAAAAGCAATAAATTTTTACGAAAGTGATAAATGCGAAACGTAAGTAAATCATATTGTGAGGAATTGCACCATCAGAGTGTACACTAAAGGAGACACGATGCATAGATGGTTGAGAACGGATCTCATGACTACTCAGGTTTAGTTAAGGTATTTTAGTGTTTTTGGTTGAAGTTAAGGACGTTATGTATGTTTATGACACATCGTGGATTTAGTATCCACATGAGTCGGACTTGATGTTATCAAAGTGCATAATTAAAAGAACAATATGTAAAGTTGTCTCTACATAACAACCTAGTGATGATACGCCTGCTACTGGCGGATCCTCCTAGCTTTCCTGCGAAAATTCCGGCAGCACTTCGCTACGGTAGGCTGGGTCGAGTAGTCAACACGGGTGCCCTTTTTTGTTCATATCAAGTCAATATCTTGAGGAACTACGAAGAGTAGCGTTCATTTCTAAGACACGAATCGAAGAGAAAATGATCGAGTGGATCGTGCCTAATGTCGGAGTTCGACGCTAAAGAAGAGCAAAAGGCTCGTAGAGAGGAGAGGGAAGATTGAGATGTGTGTGTTGTATGAGCGGAGAAGTGGGGTATTTATAGTTTTCTCGTAGTTCAAATTGTGATCTCAGGCGCCTGATGTCGTGCGACCTAGAGTTGGGGCGCCTGAGGTAAGGCGGTGGAGAACTGAGGCGCCAGGGGTGAGGCGACAAGGATTTTTAAGATCCGATTTGAAAAGTTTCCAAAACGGAGATTATATGTAATCTTTGTTTGTTGGATGTTAAGGCTTCTACCCTTGACCTAGTGTGCGTGCGCCGATGGGCCTCGGGCGCACGTCTCGGGGCTTGTTCAGCCTGACGTGCTGACTCGGGTTTGACGTTACGTGTTTCGGTAGCGATTTAGAGCCATGGTGTCGGAATTGACTCTAATTAGTGTCGACGTGACCGTAATGACAGGACTAAGACCGTCTTGATGTTGAATTAATTTTTCGGAGTAATTACTTGATCTTTTTTATATAAAAACCATTTAAAACATAGTAAAATCGTGTCGTGTTGCAGTTCGATCATCATCGGGTGTTTGTTGGGCACTCCTGCAGCCACTGGGTCCAGATCTAGGTGTCTACAGTATGCTGCCACCCACTGCCCGCACGCACCAGTACGGGAACCATCACGGTGACCACCCACACGACCCGTCAGACACTCGTTCTCTGGGTCGATCCGATCTTGCGTTCGGGGCGAAGTGTCGGACCTCGATTTGGTTGACGATTTGAATTGTACTAGATAGATGTAGGGATATCTATGTTTCCGTTGATTCGATCGAGATGAGGTTATAAATAATTAACGGCCGATATGTTTAGTCTGACGACCTTGTTAGTGAACCGAATTCATTGCCTATTTGTGGAGTCGCCACCGATTAATTTTGGGATAATCAAAAAGCGTTGAAGTAAACTTCAATCCTTAGCCAGCTTAAAGCTAAGTGACATGGGGACCTAAAGATAAAGACTTATACCCTTAAGCATTTCATGTATGGAATGACTCTCATTGCCAATGGTTTCAGACATCCGGAAACATTAGATTCTGAGTAAGGGGTGAGGGTACGTATTGGGAAGCCAACGTCTGATAGACATCAACACCCAATCCCGCCCGCACGTAGCGACCTCTACTAATAAATCGCTGGGCTGATAACATCGTTCCTAGTTGTGGCAGATATGCGATAATATCCGTTGTTTTAACCCTATACCTTTGCTACGTCGGTTGTTTAAGGACAAGTAAGGTTTGTCGTCGAAGTAATTGCTTTTACATTCTTCGCATGTGACTTCGTGTGACAGGAAGGCCATGAAAAGATGCAAGTAGGAGTGTAGAGAGTACTAGATAGTGTTCCTATTAGCAAATCAGTTTTAACGTGATAATACAGATATTAGTAATTCTCGTGGTATACCTTACCTGGTATTCTGCTTAACGTGCGTCGGTTCAGTATTAATAAGGACGCGTCGAACCACGTGTGGGGGTGAGCATCGAGATTAATATGGGACTGGACCACCGATTGTTCAGTTTTAACTTGTTTACGTTTTGAATTTCGTAGTTAGGTGCTTTAGCATGCGATTTTGATCATAATAGCGGTAAATCATACGAAAGCTGTAAATACGAATGTAAGTAAATCACATTAGATGAGGAATTGGACCCTCCGAGTGTACATTAAACGAGATACGATGTGTAGACGATCGAGAGTGTACACATAAGTCGTACCCAACGTTATTGATCTTCGACTATCTAGGATCGGTCGTTAACGATTGGATAGAGGATCAAATAATATTAATAAGACTCGAAAACAAACACAAAACAAATAAATGTAGATGTGGTAAGTGGAGGTCGATCCATAGGGATGACGGTACGTTGATTGAGAAGAAGTTAGGGGGCGTCGGGGAATCGGAAATCGGGTTCTACAAATCAAAGAATTATGGGGTCGGTCACAAAGTCGATAAAGGGAGAAAGCCACCTTTCAATTTCTTCACCCAACTTAGCAAAATCCCGCTTTCGCGGTGGAAAGGGTAAGTCTCAAGTCAAGGTAACTCCTACCCCGAGTTTCCCCATATTGATAAGAGTGAGTGAAGGTCGATCTAGTTGGCCAAACTAAGTCAACGACACAATAACTGATGGGAGGGATTTGCCATGGATCCCCACCAACAAATAAAAATCAACTATTCCTAACACGTAGATAGGGAAAGTCGGGTCGAGTCCACGGGGACGGTAAAGAGGGTTTTGACCAAGTTTCACCTAAAGACTTGACTAGGTCCCAAGGCTAGACTAAACTAAAACAAAAGTAAAGGGGAGGAGACTAAGAATAAGAATAAGCTAAGTAAAACAACTAAAGCTAACAATGACTAAGAGGAGGAAGAAAAAAAACAAGGAAAGAATAGGGTTAGGTCGGGTTCATAAGTGTAGTAGGATAGTTGGGAGATCGATGGTGCAAGGTTCACCTAGTTACTAAGGTTGGTCCGCGCTCTCGCGTCAAAGCCATTGTCCGCACTCTCGTGTCAAAGACAAAACCCGAATACTTATGCAAGATGTTACCCAATACACAAGGATTCAACCACAAATCAATCACACAATGAGAAGAGGAAGACAAGCAAGAGAAGTATTTGCAACTACTACTCTAACAAGCAATTCAACAAACACATGGTGTGCATAACTTGTGACTAGCAACAAAGAATCCAACTTTACCCACAATCAAACCCTAACCATCCATAATCAACACTTAATCCCCCTACTAACCCCACAAAAAGTCTACTCACACATGTCTAAACAAACATTAACATAAACAAGAGAAATCAACACAAACAACAAAACATTCATAATGAAACTAGTAAAAACAATGAACTATGAACAAAACAATGAACAAAGATTAAAACTTCAATGATAAAACAAAGATTAAAGGAAAGGAGAAGAGAAATTATACCACATAAGTAAGGAGGAAAGAAAACCCAAATACATCAACCAAGGTTGTCAATCTTGGTTGGATTCTTCAAGAATTCCCCAAATACAAGAATTAAACTAAGATTAACGATTAACTAAAGACTAATCTACACTAACCTAGGCTAGTCTAGGATAAAGTAGTCTAGGGTTTAGTGGGTAATGTCTGATGGTAGGGATTTGTCGTGGGTCCCCACTGTCAAATAGAGTCCAACTAATCCTAACGGTAGCTAGGGTAAGTCGGGTCGTGTCCACGGAGACGGTTATAGGTGTCTAGACTATGTCTACCTAGAAACAAGGCTAAGTCACAAACAAACACAAAGATGAACAAACTAACAAGAATTGATTAACTAAGATGATTGGAGAGGATGAAAATGGACTAACAGTGAACTAGATATAACATAAACTAATTGAAACAACTAAGATTAACTAAACAACTAAACTAGAGAGAAAGATCGACTAAAGAGATAGAGAAATCAAATATGAGAAGGAGTAGGGTTAGGTCGGGTTCATAAGTATAGTAGGATGATTGGGTAATTAAGGGTGTAGGTGCCACTTAGTTACTAGGCTCGGTTTACGTTCTCGCGCCAAAGCCAAAGTCTGCACTCTCATGTCTAAGACTAGACCCGAATATTCATGCAAGATGCTACTAAAAACACAAACATCCAACCACAAATTGAATACACAATGAGAAGAAGAGAACAAGTATGGGAAGCATTGGCCACTACTACCCACGCAAGCAATACAACAAACACATAGTGTGCCCAAAAAGTTACTAGCAACAAAGAAATTACCTTTACCCACAATCAAGCCCTAATCACCCATAATCCACACTTAATCCCCCTACTAACCCCACAAGGAATCTACTCACTCATAATGAAATCAAAACTAAGACTAACAAGAGAAATAGACATAATAATCAAAACATCCATAATGAACAAACAAGAACAATGAACAATATGTAAAGATTCAAACTTGAAGAATAAACAATATGTAAAGATTCAAACTTGATGAATAAACAAAGAACAAGAGAAAAGAGATTATACCCACTACGAGATGATGAAAAAGATGAGAACTTGAATTAATAAGAAACCCAAATAATCTCCAAGGTTTTCAAGCTTGGATGAGTCTTCAAGAATCTTCTTAATACAAGACTAATTGCTAGACTAATCTAAGATTAACAAAAGTTTTAAAGGAAGATTAAAGTAATGATAGGAACACTAAATCTAGGGTTTGAATGATGTAGAGAGGCCTAAGAGAGTCTAGGGTAATGTAAGATGTTTAAACAATACAAGGGGGAAGTATTTATAAGGTTACAAGAATGAAGGAGAAGAAAAGAATAAGTTGCGTGCTGCAGTTCACTCATCCCGCCCGGGACGAAACGGTCCCGCCCGGGACGAGATGGTCCCGACCGGGGCGAAGTTCTTCTCGCCCGAGACAGGTCCAAAACAGTGACCTGCTCAATTGTGCACTCCTTCCCGGTCGGGAAGGCCACTATCCCTCCCGGGAAGGGTCTGTATGCCTCCATTATAGCCTCTAAGGTCCCTCCTTGCTCCTCATGGGCTTCTCATCGATTCTCGTGGCTCGGGATTGAGTCTTAATGGCTCGGGAATGGCTCCCAAGGTCTCGGGATCAAATCCAAGGCACCGAGTGATCGTTCCTTCTCTTTGTTGGCTCTAAAAGCGTATGAAACGAGTCGGAATCGTTCCAATTCTCCATGTATGATCTTGGGGACCTAAAACGAACTAGAAGAAGCATGAGTAGCCCAGAAACCGCTCCAAAGAGCGGTTCCACTAGGAAAACGGGACCAAAACACAACAAATTAGGCACTACAAACTACACTTATCAACTCCCCCACACTTAACCCTTACTCGCCCTCGAGTAAGCACAAACTAACTACTAACCTAGCCGAGCGGGTATTAGCGCACCCTACGCCCTTTCAACTCACGCGAGATCACCTAGAGGACAAGTGCTCTCCGCAAGGCAAGTGAGGTCTTGCGACAAAACCGTGGATGCAGCCGGACACAAAAACATATAAACAAACAAACATGCAAACAAACAAACAAAAGGTTGCACCCAAAAAGAAACAAATACCGCTTCCCTCTAAAAAGCGCTGAAAGAAGCACCGATTTAGGACTCAAGGCAAGTGACAACGTTCCCAAGCTAATAACACAAATCGAAATGAACTAAACCCTAATAGTATGACAACAAAGCAATAAAAAAACGTTGGTAACTTACCTAGATTCCTCCTAACCTTCTAAAAACGTACTACGGGACGATCGGCGGTGTAACACCCCTGATTTTTATAAATTAAATTAAATTAAAATTTTGTTTGTATTTTTATTTTTACGACTTAACTCGTAATTCTTAAAATTATTATAAAATGAATTTATCGTTTAACCGTTTCAAACTCCAAAAAAATTCTATTTGACTCGGAAACTCATCTTATACTTAAAAAATATTTTTATTTCTGTTTCGATTCATTTAATACATTTAATTTAGTTTTTATCGAAGGTCTATTTCGTTGATTTAAATTCTAAATTCTTTTTTTTTTTTTTTTTATGTTTAAGCTCGAATTTTCTATTTTTTTTTTCGGCTCGAAAGCTCATTTATTTTAAGTTTCGTCAAAATATTTATTTTCTTTCCTCGAGAAATCAATTTAATTCACTTTATCGAAAATTTATTATTTATCGGGAAATACTATTTGATCGTCTAATTATTTATTTCTATCAGCTTCATTTTCGTCTCGAGTACTTTATTTACTCATTTTGTTTGACGGTCCGATTATTTATTAATTTTATTTATTAATTCGTTTTAACCCGATTCGTGGGTCAGTCAACTTATCGTTACGGAATTCATGTAATTCGTATCCCTATCCCGATTCATTTAACTAAATCAGTATACATCGTATACTATTGTCTCAGAATCGTTACACTTTTATTGTAAGTCGTATTTAACTCACATTAATTGAGTGACTCATCCTCCACTCACGTTCTTTCCCCCTTTCCTTATTCTTTCTCCTTATCCCCTTTCTTTTCTTTTGGTTGTTCCACCGCCTCACATTCAGCCCTTTGTCCCCTTTTTTTTTTTGTGCTGTTTAACGCCCCTTCATGCATTCATCTCACCTGCTCTTTCCCTTCTATTTTTTTTGTCACCCTTGTTTCATCATTTGTTGCCGCATCTTACGCCTCATCTTCTCTTTTTCATTCTTCTTCAATTAGCCTGTTCATCACCCTGTTCTCTTCGTCGTCGGAACTCGGTGAGTGATCTGTTCTTCTCCTTCTCCTTCTAATTCTCGTTTTGTTTCTATGCTATTGTTGCTTCTGTGTTGCGTCGATGTTGCTGCTGTTACGTTGACTCTTTTCGTTTCACTTTCTCGTTTCTTCTTCCTCTTCTTCCTGTCAAGTCTCTCTTCCTGCTGCTGCTGGTTTATTGTGTTGTGGTTGTCGTTTTGTTTTCCTGTGTTCGTTGAGTTGATGTTACTCTCTTTGTCGCCCTGCTACTGTTCTATTACAGTTGCTGTTGCTCCTCTTTCTTCTTCTTCGCCTGACCTGCCACTGCTTTTTCTTCTTCTTCTTTTTGTCATTCGTTGTTGTCCTGTTTCTCGTCTTTCTTCTCCCTATTTTTCTCTTGTTTCGGTTTTCATTATCGGGTTGATGTTGATACTCATTTTTTGATGCTTTTTGTCGCGTTTACTGCTACTGTGATGTTGTCCGCACCTGCTGATGCTGTTCGCACCTGCTGATACTGTCCGCACCTGCTGCTGCTGTCCGCACCTGCTGCTGCTGTCCGCACCTGCTGCTGCTGTCCGTTTATTCTTCTCTGGTTCCGTCTTTCTTTTCTGCTTCGTTGTTGCGGTCCTCGTCATCGGAACTCGTTCTCCTGTTGCATCTTCTGCTGTATGTTATTCTTTTCTGCTGCTGCGTTATGCTGCTGTTATTGTACTGCCGCGAGGTCTTGCTGGCTGGATCAGTCTTATTGCTGCGACGTCTCGTGGTTGCTGCAGCTGCTATGTTTGTTCGAGTCCTTTTGTGCGAGAAGTCTCGTCAATCTCGATCTGTTCTTGTTCTAGTCCTCTCCTTCAGATCCTAATCTTGATTTCATGAAGACCGACTGAGGACACTACTTGTATATGGTCGTTCCGGTTGCCGACTCGAGGTAACTTTAGGACGTTACTCGATTTTATATCGTATGTTTGAGTAGTAGTATGTAGTAAATATTTTAACTTCGGTTTTCTATTTTAGCTATTTATTAATTGCTAAAATTATTCTTTTAAATCGCGTGTTTTATAAATATTTTACAAGTTTTCGATACAATTTTATAAATCGTTAATAATTTTATTATTTATGATCGTTTATAATATTTTGTTGGTTATCATGACACTAATAACTAAATAATAACGATTTCATATTTTTTTTTTCATATTTCGTTGATTTATAGTTTTAACTCAAAATCGTATTTTTACATTATAAACGAGGTTTGTATACTTGTTTAATAAACTAATTTTTGTTTTACGATTTATTCTAATAAATGAGAAAATAGTCGATTTTGTTTTAAATATATTTTTAGACGAGACTATTTTCACTAATAATTTCTTATTTGTTTACGATTGATTATTTTTAGTAAAATCAGTATTACTTATTGATAAAATCTATTTGCTAAAACTAATTTGCAACCTTTATAAAATCTCGTTGAATTTATAAAATTTGTCGACTCAATTAATTTTGATATCGTTTTTCTTAAAACATCTCCTTTCAAAAATTTATGGTTTTAACTCGATTTCCTAATTATTTATATAATACTATATATTGACTTATTATATTTTCTTTATATTTTGAGTAACGAATTTAGAAATATATTAAAGTTACGATAACGACGATAATAATAAAATGCTAATTTCGTTAGAAATGCTATTTTTATACATTTCACTTATTTTAATAACTTACGAATTTTCTATAACAATATTTCTATTTTAAGCAAGTTTCTAAAATTAGTAAGTTTCTACTTATAGAAAGTTTCCTTTTTTATATAGAATGTTTATCCCTTTTATCTTCATATTATTCATAATGATTATATCTCTTGTATATATCGATAATGGCTGTTTTGGAGTTATGGAGTAAGGACAAGTGTGAGGTTTAGAGTAATATATTCTGGGGTTTACGGTTTTGCCATCAATTATAAGGCTGGTGTGTCTTTATGGGGCACACTGGTTGTTGAACCGAGCATATATGGTGTTCGGGAGTGTGTGTACATTTTGACCTTAAACTCGTGCCTCACAGTGTAAGACGCCGTCGGGTTGAACTGAGTATTTATGGTGCTCGGGAGGGGTGTGCATATTATCTTAAACTAGGGCCACGCATTTATAAGTCGCCGTCCTATTATGGTTGAGTAGCCTAGTTAGAGACCAAAGTTTGATTTGTTTGAACTAAGTTCTCGAAGCTAGTTTTGGTATTCTCCTAGTGAAAGTCTAGCCTTTATCACTAATCCTATCCATAATGCCATTTTGAATATTTTTATTATTATCAATACGTTTTGATTTGCAGGTTGGCAAATATTTGATGTTTTCTTCGGAAAACTTGTTCTGATTTTATTATTCCAATATTTTCAGTTTCTCCGAAAGCTTATTTTTATTATATCATTTTGATGTTTTCCCATTTTGATATAGTAATACTATTATTTTTCCATATGGTATAATATGGCTGGGAGAACGTCCGATTTACTCCCAACTGACGTGGCTGTTATGTTTATAACATGACAGGTATTTGCTGCTGGGTTTTGGGTGTGAGCTAGCGAGTAGCGTGGATCCTCTTTCTTCATTATGTAATTTATGGTTTTGTATTAACCTGTTTGGAGATTTTTCTTTTAGCCCTTTTGTAAAAAGAGGCCTTTGTATTGACTTACCGTTTCTTTTAATAAGATATAGTTTGTCAATGTGTTTTAATCCCAACTCTACAGTGTTTCCGCCACTGTATTGCGTTAGATTTTCTAGGGGATTACAGGCGGGATGGAAAAAGGATGAACCACGGTGTTAGTCGACACTGTAGGTAAGTGAGACCCCACCCCCTTTAGCAATGAGCTAAGAGGGTCGTCCCATGCCCAAAACCGCCCAACTAGTCCAAGTAAAAAGGTGGATAAGGTTGCAAAATGAGGGAAGATCGACCATTACCGCTATCATCCTTCCTAGGGACTCGGTCCTTTGGTAGGCTCTTCACGGTAATAGTCGAAAAAAGGCTTATTTTGAGGGTGAGAATCTTTTTGTGAGACGGTTTTCTTTTGGCATTTTTTCTTCTTTTGCATTTCTTGCTTTGTGTGTTGCTATGCCATTTCGTTGGTTTCTTTTTGGCTTTTTGCGCCTTTTCTTTTTTTTCTTCAATCTTTTCTTTCTTTCATTTTTTTTCTTTTTCTTTTCTTTGCCCTTTTGGCTTGATTTGAGTTGTAGGCATTTCTTTTTGCAACTAAGAAAGAGAGATTTCAACAAATTGCAAATTTATTTTGTGGAAAATGTGTAGATGGTAGGGGAAATGGGTAAGTCGGGACGGGCCCTTCCCTTCAAACCCACAAAAAGGGGAGAAACTTGAACTAATCAAACAATTTCAAACAAGGTCACCTAAGGGACGGGACTCGGCAACCAAGGTCTTTTCACACCGTGGGTGGTCATAATGGTCAAAATGCAAATCCCGTAGTAAATCCCTAGTAAGCTAGGTGGACTCAAGGTAAGAAACCAACGAAATCATTGATTTAGGGTCATTCTACGAGACTAAAGTCCAAGACTCGACTCATACTACTAGAAGGGGAAAGTAAACACTTGCACACTAGCCTCAAAACCGGGTTTTCAAAAAATCTTTTTACAAACTAGACACAACTACACACCACAAAACAAAGACACAACAAAAACGAAAGAAAAAGAGGCAAAGGCAACAAAACAAGACAAAACAAAACAAACATACAAAGAGAACAAACACCACCCCGAATTTCCAAATAAGCAACCAATCAACCACAAATCTTCACAAGGCTCCACCCAAGCACACATCATCACAAATCTCCTCCATACTCCACAAGAGATAAAGAGGAAAAAGGGATAGAAAGGCGTTACCGGATGTCTCGAAAGCCTTCCAAAGTCAACGGTGATTAGGCGACCACAAGGAAAAAGGGAGGCAAACACACACAACACAACAAAAGTACGTGATGGTGTGATTTGTCGTGGATCCCGCCGATTAAATAATAACCGACTATTCCTAGTGGGTAGCTAGGGCAAGTAGGGTCGATATCCACGGAGACGGTATTGTAAGGTCTAGACTAGGTCGGCCTAAAAACGAGACTAAGTCACAAACAAACACAAACAATTAATGATTGACAAACTAGGATAGGAGAAAAGGAGTAAACAAGACTAATAACAAGTTAACTATAACAAGGCTAATGAAATAACTAAACACAAACTAAACAATGAACTAGAGAAATGATGACTAACTAAGAAGATGAAATCAAATATGAAACGAAGTGGGTTAGGTCGGGTTCAAAAGTGTAGTAGGGTAATTGGGGTGGTCAAGGGTGTAGGTGTCTCCTAATTGCTAGAGTCGGTCCGGGCTCTCGCTACTTAGACCGATGTCAAGGTGGGTACGCGCTCTCGCGTCTAAACCCTAGTCCACATTGTATGTGTAACGACTATTCTCAACATAATCACATACTAGACAAACAATGAGTAGAGGAAGACTAGCATGAGAAGCATTGGCCACTACAACTCACACAAGCATATCAACAAACACATAGAGTGCCCAATACATGACTAACAACAAAGATTCACCCTTTACCTCTAATCAAGCCCTAATCACCCATAATCTACCCTTAATCCCCCTACTAACCCACAAGGAGACTACTCACTCATTATCAAGCTAAGACTAACATAAACAAGAGAAAACAACATCACAAACCAAACATCCAATATGAACAATATGAACAATAACAAGAACAATAACAAAAGATTCAAACTTGAATAAATAAACAAGAACAAGAGTAAAGAGGGTTATACCAACAACAAGAGGAAGAAAAAGATGCAATCTTGTATAAATAAGAACCCAAATTAATCCCAAGGATGCCAAGCTTGGAGAAATCTTCAAGAACCCACTTAATACAAGACTATCTAAACTAGATTAACAAAGATTAACTAAGGATTAACTAAAGATTAAGCTAAAAGGATGAACTCTAAATCTAGGGTTTATATCTTGTAGAGAGGCTTAAGAGAGTCTAATGTAAGGTAGGATGCATAAACAATACAAGAGGGAAGTATTTATAAGGTTAGAAGAATGAGGGAGGATGAATTAAAGAGTTGCGGCTACAGCACATTGGTCCCGACCGGGACGGGATTGGTCCCGACCGGGACGGTCTGATCCCGACCGGGACGGGTTGGTCCCGACCGGGACAGGTCTGATCCCGACCGGGACGGGTTGGTCCCGACCGGGACGGGTCCAAAATAGCAGCTATGCAAAATGTGCACGTCATCCTGGACGGGATGAGGCCATACCCGTCGGGGATGAGTCTTGTAGGCCTCCAATATGATCTTTAAGGTTCCCTCTTGCTTCACATGGACTTCTTATCGATTCTCGGGACTCGGGATCGGGTCTCGGAGGCTCGGGATCGGGTCCCAAGGTCTCGGGGTCGAATCCAAGGCATCGAGTGATCGTTCCTCCGCTTCGTTGGCTCCGAAAAGTGTATGTATTGAGTCGGAATCGCTCCAACTCTTCACGAATGGTCTCGGGAACCTGAAACGAGCTAGAGGAAGCATAATAGCCCATGAACCGCTCCCAAGGAGCGATTCCGCAAGAAAAATGGGACCAAAACACAGAAAATTAGGCACTACAAACTACACTTATCAACTCCCCCACACTTAACCCTTACTCGCCCTCGAGTAAGCACAAACTAACTATTTAAGTAGCCGAGCGGGTATTAGCGCACCCTACGCCCTTTCAACTCACGTGATAACACCTAGAGGACAAGTGCTATCCGCAAGGTAAGTGGGGTCTTTCAACAAAACTGTGGATGCAACCGGACACAAAACACATAAACAACAAACACACAAACAAACAAAAATCGGTTGCACCCAAAAGAAAACAAATACCGCTTCCCTCAAACAAGCGGTGAAAGAAGCACCGGTTTAGGACTCAAGGCAAGTGACAACGTTCCCAAGCTAGCAATACAAACCGAAATGGACCAAACCCTAATAGTAGGACGACAAAGCAATAAAAACGTTGGTAACTTACCTCGGTTCTTCCTAACCTTCTAAGAACGTACCACGGGATGATCGGCGGAATGGAAAATGGATGAACCACGGTGTTAGTCGACACTGTAGGTAAGTGAGACCCCGCCCGCTTTAGCTATGAGCCAAGAGGGTCGTCCCATGTCCGAAACCGCCTAACTAGTCCAAGTAAAAAGGTGGATATATTTGCAAAGTGAGGGAAGACCGACCTTTGCCACTATCATCCTTCCTAGGGACTCGGTCCTTTGTTAGGCTCTTCACGGCAAAAGTCAGAAAAAGGCTTATTTTTGTGGGGTTAGGATCTTTTTGTGAGACGATTTTCTTTTGGCATTTCCTCTTTTCTTTTGCATTTTTGCTTTGTATGTTGCCATGCCATTTCTTTTTCTTCTTTTCTATTTTCTTTTTGGCTTTTTGTGACTTTTCTTTTAATTCAATCTTTTCTTTCTTTCGTTTCTTTTTCTTTTCTTTGCCCTTTTGGCTTGATTTGGCTTATTGGCATCTCTTTGTGATTTAGAAAGAGAGAAATCAACAGGTTCCAAATATTGAGTTTGCTAGGCTTTGTCCAATTGATGAGAAGTTAGATAATAGTTGGTGTGATAAAGGTGTCAAGCATCATGAAAATGATTACTCCATCACCCGACGGATCATTGGTCCTCATAGTAGCGGTGTCAATGAGGACTATTACAACTACCACACGTACATTCCCACTACAACTGACTATCAGGCTCTTGTAAGTATTGTTTTATTTTTCATATACTTGTCCGTGTTTAAATGTTTTTTCTTACGATTGGAAGTTAATAACGTACGTTACATTTTGCAGACTCAATCCAACATGTTTAATTATAACAAGTGTAATGACATGCTGTCGAACAAACCTGCTGACGTCTACAAGATTATTGAACAAATGAGAGATATGTCCTTGAATACCTTAATAAGCACAAGACAAGGGCATCTTGTTGGGTATAAAGAAGAAGAAGAGCATGTTCCAACTCCGCCAAGATACAACTTTCGCAACTTTGAAAGGCGCGTACAATATGCCGAACAAGATGAAACCGAAGAAGCAGAATCATCGGCAAGACAACGCAAGAAAGGGAAGGGTCGACGAGGACAATAGCATTGTCGATAAAATGTCGTTGATGTAGTTTTTCCTTTGAATATTATGACATATTTAGGTGTTTTGAGAAACAATTAAGAATGTTTAATTTGATGTTAAGGATGATGTATGAATTCGCATGACATTTGACATTTGGTGTAGCATTATGAGCTACAACTTATATGGATTATGCATTGTTTGCAAAATGCATGATGGCTTGGGGAGGCTTTTTGTGGCTTGACAATTGGTTGTTAATTGTTGATGTTTGCAGTTGGCAATGGGGTGCTTGGTGGTTTGGTTGAGCAGAAAATGGTGGAAGTTGTAATTGTGGCCCAGTCGACCCCTCGCTCTTCCGGACAGCGAGGGACTACTTCACACAAAACAGGAGCGTTCTGGTTCAGGGCACTATGCCCCTCGCTGTCCGGGATAGCGAGGGGTGGAACTTCTATTCTACTAGCTGACCCCTCGCTGTCCGGGATAGCGAGGGGTTGCTGACAAGAAACAAAAAACCAAAAGCGATGACGTGGACCCTATTTTTGTAATAAGTTTGATTTCAACCCTATTTTTGTAATTTTGTTAAGTTTGAGCCCCATTTAAGAAAATGATCCCGAACTCAAGGGGAAGGGTACCCAAGTATTTTCAAAGCAACAATACAACGTTTTGATTGAGAGATTCGACAATATTACGCTTTTAAGACCAAACAAAAATTTGAGAAATCCAGTTTTGTAGTTAGTAAATAATAATCGAACCAGTCGACAAACATTTTCAATAACGGATTTAAAGTCTAATGACAATAAAACAAAAGTTTAGACATACGAAGTTTTTTCGGGAATTTTAGAACTGTTTTATCTAATAGTCTCATAGAAATCAAAATATTTGCAATTAAGAAAGCTTTTATAAAATCTCGATCACTTGAAAATCAAAATTAAAATTTTAAACAATTTCGAAATACTTTAAGATAAATTATTTAGGCCCTTTGAACGGGACCAAAAATAAAACAAAAACAAAATACAAGTTGTGAAATTTATAACTCAAAATGTTAAAATCTCAAGAAAATCAAATTTTTTTTTAAATTAGTCAAACTTCTCATAACATAAGTTCGGAGAAAAGATAAACGGATAAATAGAGTCGAAGTCAATGACAATTCGAAACATAAGTTTTCAAACCCAATAAAGAATTTAAAGGATTGGCTGAAAAAGGAGGGAGCTTGATTAAAGAGGAGGTAAGGGAAGGACGGAATTGAGAGTCAAACGAAGCTCTCAAGGAATAACAGAAGAAGTTAACCATCTCGAGATTCCCGGTACAACTCCCACACACGGGTTCCTAATTTCTATCAAATACGTTAAGTCCAATATTAGGCGCTAGGTGGTACTACTCAGTCACAATCTCCAAAAATGTCTTACACGATTATCCAACCATTCAAACGACACGTTACCAATCCACAATTGCTTAGAATTAAATCCACAATTAAGATTCCAACGGTTAATAAATCATACCCAAACTTGCCCTCGACCAGGTTCCTAAATCTAAAGCTCTTAAAGTTCGGACTCGAGGTATATTCCAAATTCTCGAGTA
The DNA here is from genome assembly GCA_958450325.1 of Agrostemma githago. NCBI lineage: Eukaryota > Viridiplantae > Streptophyta > Magnoliopsida > Caryophyllales > Caryophyllaceae > Agrostemma > Agrostemma githago. Next base: position 51,686,244 of record OY288251.1, read on the forward strand.
AGGAACACTAAACACGGTTCACCAATTTAACAATGCTCGGGCACGAAATCCTCAAAATAATCATCAACATAATCCTAACACCATAAACAGATAGGGATTAAGAAGCACACCAACCTAAGGTACACTCAACCTCAATATATAATAACAGATACTCACATCCTCAAAACACGTTGTTCAACTAAGGTTCCTAGGTTCCTGAGAAGCCCATCAAATGCTTGATTACAATAAGGCAGCCACAAAATATTTAACAACTCAAGGAAACCACAATATCGTTGGTCTAAGGTTTCTGAACTATAAATCCATCGAGATGATTCGCACTAAGTATTCCTCAAAACAACGCGATAAATCCAACCTCTAATTGTGCAATATGTCTCTCTTCCTCAAAGTCAACAACTTATCCAAGTTATGTCACTCAACTCTAAAGTTCATAGTTACAACCTTAAACAACGATCAACGACATAATCTTAAGAAACACGGGTAATCTATGTCAACCAAAATTTCAAACGACATTAATGAAAACCTTCAATGGTACCACAACACTCAGGCTAACACTTTGACCAATACTCTATGATCCCAAATATTCACGATGCATCCATCAAATAAGCATTAGATAAGAATCCCAAAGTAATATTATTGGTTACACTTAGTTCGGTCCTAGGTTAGGTACTAGGTATCCATCAAATACGATATACTCTTACTACCCCAAAATATATTCAACTCTAAGTCCTCCAAATAATCAAGTAACCTATAACCCAAGGTTCAGAGTCTAAAGTACCAACCTAATTCCATTAATTGACAATTTATTATTCAAATCGATCCTCAAAAGCTTACTAAGATAGATAACAAGGTATAACTCACAATCCTCAAACCATGTAACAAGGGTTTACTAAAGCTCAAACATCTATGACATTTCACGGGATTCACTGAAACAAAATTCGATCAAACCAAGAATCTCAAGAGTAAAGATGGTAGAGTAGAAGAATATAACAAGGATTCATCAAGAGAATGAAGATGAGAATATATAAGAGAAGAATTGGAAGAAATAGGGAAAGGAAGAAAAGAATCAACGATTCTAGAAGATAAAGACCTAAACCGAGAAGGGAAAGTATGGACCTCTAAGGTTCACGAGGAAAGTAAATAGATTACTTCATCTTCTTGCAGAGGCATGAGAATGAAAGTCCTGGGTCACTCGATCTGGATCTACTGCGACATCACGGAACATGAATCTACTCTTGATCATCTAACCCGTAGCTTGAGCAAACTAAACCAGAGCTGAAAAGTCACTATCGGCATCTTTCTTGGAGCACCAAGTTGTCCACTCGAGTCAGCAGGCGTTGAGAGTTTTGAGCAGGTCTTGTCCCGATCTGGGGCAGCGTCCTATCATCATCTTCTACATTCATCTTCTTCTCGATAAAAGAAACAAATATTCAATGCTAGTCATTGAGTTACAAAAACATATAAACCTAACAGTTAAGTCCTTATTTAGGTTTCTACCCATCTCTCACTAATATTTCTTTAATGTTCAAATCATTTACTAGTATTTTTCCTAAAATCAGGTGTAAGCGTCGGGAGCAACAATGCTCTGATACCAACTGTAATCCCCTAGAAAATCTAACGCAATACAGTGGCGGAAACACTGTAGAGTTGGGATTAAAACACACTGACAAACTATATCTTATTAAAAGAAATGGTAAGTCAATACAAAGGCCTCTTTTTACAAAAGGGCTAAAAGAAAATTCTTCAAACGGGTTAATACAAAACCATAAATTACATAATGAAGAAAGAGTAGGATCCACGCTACTCGCTAGCTCACACCCAAAACCCAGCAGCAAATACCTGTCATGTTATAAACATAACAGCCACGTCAGTGGGGAGTAACTCGGACGTTCTCCCAGCCATATTATATCATATGAAAAATAATAGTATTATTATATCAAAATACTTAAAAAGAGAAAACATTAAAACGATATAATAAAATAAGCTTTCAAAGATAACTTAAAACACTTACCAACCTGCAAGTCAAAATCAATCGATAATGTAAATATTCAAAAATGGCATTATGGAAATTCGTTCAGTGTGCACAAGGCTAGACTTTCACTAGGATAATACTGGAAACTAGCTTCGAGAACTGTAGACTTAACTCATAACAGAATCCAGTCTCTAACTAGGCAACTCAACTATAACAGGACTGCGTGCAGCGAGGTCCTGGCTTAAGTAATGTACACCCCTCCTGGACACCAACCGTAATCCAGTTCAACCCGACGGCGACTTACACGATGCGATATCTAAGTTTAAGGTCAAAATATACACACTCCTGAGCACAAACCATGCTCAGTTCAACGACCAATGTGTCTCAACATAGACACACCAGCTTTATAGTTGATGGCAAAAATGTACATCCCAGACTATATTACTCTAACCCCACACTTCTCTTTATTCCATAACTCCAAAACAGCCATTATCGATAGTCAAAAGTAATTATAATCAATGTAAATGATATGGATAAAAGGAATAACCATCTTATATTAAAAGGGAAACTTTCTATAAATAGAAACTTACTAATTTTAGAAACTTACTAAAATAGAAAGTCTTATAGAAAATACGTAAGTTATTAAAATAAGTGAAATGTATAAAAATAGCATTTCTAACGAGATTAACATTTAATTATTATCGTCGTTATCGTAACTTTAATATATTTCTAAATTCGTTACTCAAAATATAAATAAAATGTGATAAGTCATTATATAGTATTTTTATAAATAATTTAGGAAATCGAGGTAAAACAATAAATCTTAGAAAAGAGATATTTTAAGAAAAACGATATCAAAATTAATTGAGTCAACGAGTTATATAAATGAAATGAATTTTATAAAGGGTTCAAATTATTTTTAAGAAATAGCTTTGATTTATGAATAATACAATTTTCAATAAAAATAGTCAATCGGAAACAAATAGGAAATTATTAGTGAAAATAGTCTCGACTAAAATGTATTTAAAACTAAATCGACTATTTTCTCATTTATTAGTATAAATCGTAAAACGGAAATTAATTTATTAAACAAGTATACAAATCTCGATTATAATATAAAAATATAATTTTGAGTTAAAATTATAAATAGACGAAATATGACAAAAATATGAAATCGATATTATTTAGTTACTAGTGTCACGATAACCAACAAAATATTATAACGATCATAATTTATAAAATTATTAACGATTTATAAAACGATATCGAAAGTTATAAATATATAGAAAGGCTTACGATTTAAAATTAATATAATTAGCAATAATATATAGCTAAAATAGAAAACCGAAGTTAAAATATTTACTACATACTACTACTCAAACATACGATATAAAATCGAGTAACGTCCTAAAGTTACCTTGAGATGACAACCGACTCAAACACGTGTTTGTCCTCGACTTGGTCCTCACGAAATCTCGAAAGTCTAGGAGTTGAACGAGAAGAATAGCAAGAATGGAGTAATAATTTGGAGGGACACCGCTCGCCTTGAATCGCAAGAGCACCAACTGAGTCAACCGGGACACGAACAAGATCAAAACAATGAAGACTCAGGCACACGATACCGAACAGGAACTGCAGAAGAAGAACGAGATAGAACAGGGGGAAGAATAGGAGATTAAAGACAGTACAAAAGTCGACATTTGCGGATCAGAACGGTACGAAACAAAAACAGTAGCATACTTCACGAACAGTAGCAGCCAGACCGAGAAGTCGAAATAGAAAACAGCGGATAACAGCAAACGAGAACGAAACAACGAATGAAAATAGAGGAGGAAGAAGGAAAGAAGGCTGCAGTTACAACGAAAGAATAATACAAGAGAAGAAGAAGAAAACGGAGAAGAGGAACGTATAGGCACAACAGCAAACAAACCCGATATCGAACTGAGATAACATGGACGCTCATAAGTGTGGTTTGATCGAAAAAGAGATCAAAACAGAATTGACACACACATACGCACAAACAGCGACCCAACAGACCACAAAAACGAAGAAGGAGAGGAAAGAAAAACGAAGAAGAAAAAGAGAGCAGCAGCAAGAGAAACGGACTGCAACGAATAGTACGATAATAGCAGACTTAGCAGTAGCAGCATCGAAACGAAGAGGGAAAACGACAGAACATAGCAGCAGAGGCAACAGTAAAAAGCAGTAGCACGGTATAACAGCCTGTAGTGACAATCGAACAGAAATGATGAAGAAGAAAAAGAAAGAGGAACGAGAAAGAGCAGCGGCAGTACCGTAACAGCAACGAAACGCAACAGCAGCACCGACCATATCAAAAACATCCACGAGCAGCAGCAGCAGCAGCGGTAGAAAGCAGCAGCAGCAGCGGTAGAAAGCAGCAGCAGCAGCAGCGGTAGAAAGCAGCAGCAGCAGTAACGGTAGAAAGTAGCAGCAGCAGTAGCGGTAGAGAGCAGCAGCAGCAGACACAGCAGCAGCAGCGAGGATGAAGGAAAAGAGGAAAACAGAGGATGAAGATGGTGAAGGTGATGGTGAAGAAGAAAAAAGAAAGAAAAACAAAGGGGGATGAATGAAGACAAGGTGAAGCGGTGGATGTAGAAAAGAGGGAGGAGGAATGAATTAAAAAGAGTAGTATACAATACAAGTCACTAAAAGTGGGTTAAATACACTTTACTAAAGTGTACGGATTCAGAAATGAATCAGGTAGGAAAATGCAAATTAAACGAATCCCGTAACGATAAGTTGACTGACCCACGAATCGAATTAAAACGAGTTAAAAATAAAATTAATAAATCATCAGACCGTCACTTAAAATGAGTAAATAAAGTACTCGAGACGAAAATGAAGCTGATAGAAATAAATAATTAGACGACCAAATAGTATTTCCCGATAAATAATAAATTTTCGATAAAGTGAATTAAATTGATTTCTCGAGGAAAGAAAATAAATATTTTGACGAAACTTAAAATAAATGAGTTTCGAGCTAAATAAAAGAATTTTAGGAGTTTGAAAATAAATATAGAAAATCGAGCTCAAAAATAAAAGAATTTAGAATTTTAATCGTCGAAATAGATTTTCGATAAGAATTAAATTAAATGTGTAAAATAAATCGAAAAAGAATTAAAATATGTTTCCGAGATAAATAGAATTTTAGGAGTTTGAAACGATTGAACGATAAACGCGTTTTATAATAATTTTGAGAATTACGAGTTCAATCGTAAATATAAAAGTACGAACATAATTTTAAATTAATTTATAAAAATCAGGGGTGTTACAATCTTCCCCACTAAAAAGAAGTTTCGTCCTCGAAACTAACAAAAACATAATAATAGAGTGGAAAACAACGTATATCACTTAAACATAATGAGAATGCTTAACTCGCATCACAATCTCGATTTTTAAAATTTTACACCGCAAACGTTATATGAAATCTAAATCGAAGACACGATTTTTATCAAGAAGAGTTGGGCTCAATTCCCAAAGTTCGAAATCATTTAAATTAATAAAATCGTAAGTTAAAATTAGTTGATAACATAAGGACGATAAACAATATTTCTAAGCGAACTCAAGGATCATTTTCTTAAATGAGGCTCAAACTTAACGAAATTACAAAAATAAGGTTGAAATCAAACTTATTACAAAAATAGGGTCCACGTCATCGCTTTTGGTTTTTGTTTCTTGTCAGCAACCCCTCGCTATCCCGGACAGCGAGGGGCATAGTGCCCTGAACCAAAACGCTGCAGTTTTTGTGAAGTAGCCCCTCGCTGTCCGGGAGAGCTAGGGGTCGACTGGTAAAAAAAAGCAATTTAATTTGTACTCCCTTAGGAAACAACCCCCTACCCCGCATTCATTTACCCTCCTCAGTAAAAAGAAAAAAATTACTCTCACTAAACCCTAACCCCTCTTTCATCAATTCCTTGTTCAAATCACTCGATTCTTCCACAAATCATCAATTTTCTACCCAAATTTCTACACACCACATTTAAAAGGTATGAAATTTTGAATCTTAACATATATATATTGTTAATTTGTTAGCAAATTTGGTTATTGGGTAGCAAATTTGTGATTAAGTATTGTTTTAGGTGGTGTTATTGTTTCAACTTGTTGTTTATTTAGCTTAAGTTTTTAGTTTAGGTGGTTGAATATTTGCTCTAGGTATTATTTGGATTGATTCTTTTTGGAAATTTCGAGATGGAGAAATACAATTTCCCATTGTGTTGTTACTCTAATGGTGAAATAGTTGTGGAAGGGGAGGATGTAGCTTATAAGGATGGAGAACAATTTTTTGTATTTGTGGGTAGTAGTAATAATTTCTTGGAACTTAGTGAATTAATTTGCAAAGAGTTGGAAGTTAATTTGATTCAATTTGAGTTAAAAATTAAGATGAAATATCCTAGTGTTAGAGGATATAAGGTGGTATCATTGAACAATGATGGAGCTTTGAAAGCTATGTGGGCTAGTGTATACCATTCAAATGCCGCCTCTATGGATTTATATGTTGAATTGATTCCCATACAACAAATAAATGGAACATCAAATGTATCTCTTCTTCACGAAAATGCTTCATTCAGTAGCATGTTAAGTCATGTTATGAGAGGTGATGATCCATTGTCTTGTGTGTCTTTGTTGGCTAATAGTGTGGACCAAGAACAATTTGATGATGATTTTGATGAGTATGAGGAATTTGTATTAAGGAATGGGTTTGATGATGAAGGTGATGATCTAGTTACCGCTTCCGCTCCAAATATTGAGTTTGCTAGGCTTTGTCCAATTGATGAGAAGTTAGATAATAGTTGGTGTGATAAAGGTGTCAAGCATCATGAAAATGATTACTCCATCACCCGACGGATCATTGGTCCTCATAGTAGCGGTGTCAATGAGGACTATTACAACTACCACACGTACATTCCCACTACAACTGACTATCAGGCTCTTGTAAGTATTGTTTTATTTTTCATATACTTGTCCGTGTTTAAATGTTTTTTCTTACGATTGGAAGTTAATAACGTACGTTACATTTTGCAGACTCAATCCAACATGTTTAATTATAACAAGTGTAATGACATGCTGTCGAACAAACCTGCTGACGTCTACAAGATTATTGAACAAATGAGAGATATGTCCTTGAATACCTTAATAAGCACAAGACAAGGGCATCTTGTTGGGTATAAAGAAGAAGAAGAGCATGTTCCAACTCCGCCAAGATACAACTTTCGCAACTTTGAAAGGCGCGTACAATATGCCGAACAAGATGAAACCGAAGAAGCAGAATCATCGGCAAGACAACGCAAGAAAGGGAAGGGTCGACGAGGACAATAGCATTGTCGATAAAATGTCGTTGATGTAGTTTTTCCTTTGAATATTATGACATATTTAGGTGTTTTGAGAAACAATTAAGAATGTTTAATTTGATGTTAAGGATGATGTATGAATTCGCATGACATTTGACATTTGGTGTAGCATTATGAGCTACAACTTATATGGATTATGCATTGTTTGCAAAATGCATGATGGCTTGGGGAGGCTTTTTGTGGCTTGACAATTGGTTGTTAATTGTTGATGTTTGCAGTTGGCAATGGGGTGCTTGGTGGTTTGGTTGAGCAGAAAATGGTGGAAGTTGTAATTGTGGCCCAGTCGACCCCTCGCTCTTCCGGACAGCGAGGGACTACTTCACACAAAACAGGAGCGTTCTGGTTCAGGGCACTATGCCCCTCGCTGTCCGGGATAGCGAGGGGTGGAACTTCTATTCTACTAGCTGACCCCTCGCTGTCCGGGATAGCGAGGGGTTGCTGACAAGAAACAAAAAACCAAAAGCGATGACGTGGACCCTATTTTTGTAATAAGTTTGATTTCAACCCTATTTTTGTAATTTTGTTAAGTTTGAGCCCCATTTAAGAAAATGATCCCGAACTCAAGGGGAAGGGTACCCAAGTATTTTCAAAGCAACAATACAACGTTTTGATTGAGAGATTCGACAATATTACGCTTTTAAGACCAAACAAAAATTTGAGAAATCCAGTTTTGTAGTTAGTAAATAATAATCGAACCAGTCGACAAACATTTTCAATAACGGATTTAAAGTCTAATGACAATAAAACAAAAGTTTAGACATACGAAGTTTTTTCGGGAATTTTAGAACTGTTTTATCTAATAGTCTCATAGAAATCAAAATATTTGCAATTAAGAAAGCTTTTATAAAATCTCGATCACTTGAAAATCAAAATTAAAATTTTAAACAATTTCGAAATACTTTAAGATAAATTATTTAGGCCCTTTGAACGGGACCAAAAATAAAACAAAAACAAAATACAAGTTGTGAAATTTATAACTCAAAATGTTAAAATCTCAAGAAAATCAAATTTTTTTTTAAATTAGTCAAACTTCTCATAACATAAGTTCGGAGAAAAGATAAACGGATAAATAGAGTCGAAGTCAATGACAATTCGAAACATAAGTTTTCAAACCCAATAAAGAATTTAAAGGATTGGCTGAAAAAGGAGGGAGCTTGATTAAAGAGGAGGTAAGGGAAGGACGGAATTGAGAGTCAAACGAAGCTCTCAAGGAATAACAGAAGAAGTTAACCATCTCGAGATTCCCGGTACAACTCCCACACACGGGTTCCTAATTTCTATCAAATACGTTAAGTCCAATATTAGGCGCTAGGTGGTACTACTCAGTCACAATCTCCAAAAATGTCTTACACGATTATCCAACCATTCAAACGACACGTTACCAATCCACAATTGCTTAGAATTAAATCCACAATTAAGATTCCAACGGTTAATAAATCATACCCAAACTTGCCCTCGACCAGGTTCCTAAATCTAAAGCTCTTAAAGTTCGGACTCGAGGTATATTCCAAATTCTCGAGTAAGGAACACTAAACACGGTTCACCAATTTAACAATGCTCGGGCACGAAATCCTCAAAATAATCATCAACATAATCCTAACACCATAAACAGATAGGGATTAAGAAGCACACCAACCTAAGGTACACTCAACCTCAATATATAATAACAGATACTCACATCCTCAAAACACGTTGTTCAACTAAGGTTCCTAGGTTCCTGAGAAGCCCATCAAATGCTTGATTACAATAAGGCAGCCACAAAATATTTAACAACTCAAGGAAACCACAATATCGTTGGTCTAAGGTTTCTGAACTATAAATCCATCGAGATGATTCGCACTAAGTATTCCTCAAAACAACGCGATAAATCCAACCTCTAATTGTGCAATATGTCTCTCTTCCTCAAAGTCAACAACTTATCCAAGTTATGTCACTCAACTCTAAAGTTCATAGTTACAACCTTAAACAACGATCAACGACATAATCTTAAGAAACACGGGTAATCTATGTCAACCAAAATTTCAAACGACATTAATGAAAACCTTCAATGGTACCACAACACTCAGGCTAACACTTTGACCAATACTCTATGATCCCAAATATTCACGATGCATCCATCAAATAAGCATTAGATAAGAATCCCAAAGTAATATTATTGGTTACACTTAGTTCGGTCCTAGGTTAGGTACTAGGTATCCATCAAATACGATATACTCTTACTACCCCAAAATATATTCAACTCTAAGTCCTCCAAATAATCAAGTAACCTATAACCCAAGGTTCAGAGTCTAAAGTACCAACCTAATTCCATTAATTGACAATTTATTATTCAAATCGATCCTCAAAAGCTTACTAAGATAGATAACAAGGTATAACTCACAATCCTCAAACCATGTAACAAGGGTTTACTAAAGCTCAAACATCTATGACATTTCACGGGATTCACTGAAACAAAATTCGATCAAACCAAGAATCTCAAGAGTAAAGATGGTAGAGTAGAAGAATATAACAAGGATTCATCAAGAGAATGAAGATGAGAATATATAAGAGAAGAATTGGAAGAAATAGGGAAAGGAAGAAAAGAATCAACGATTCTAGAAGATAAAGACCTAAACCGAGAAGGGAAAGTATGGACCTCTAAGGTTCACGAGGAAAGTAAATAGATTACTTCATCTTCTTGCAGAGGCATGAGAATGAAAGTCCTGGGTCACTCGATCTGGATCTACTGCGACATCACGGAACATGAATCTACTCTTGATCATCTAACCCGTAGCTTGAGCAAACTAAACCAGAGCTGAAAAGTCACTATCGGCATCTTTCTTGGAGCATCAAGTTGTCCACTCGAGTCAGCAGGCGTTGAGAGTTTTGAGCAGGTCTTGTCCCGATCTGGGGCAGCGTCCTATCATCATCTTCTACATTCATCTTCTTCTCGATAAAAGAAACAAATATTCAATGCTAGTCATTGAGTTACAAAAACATATAAACCTAACAGTTAAGTCCTTATTTAGGTTTCTACCCATCTCTCACTAATATTTCTTTAATGTTCAAATCATTTACTAGTATTTTTCCTAAAATCAGGTGTAAGCGTCGGGAGCAACAATGCTCTGATACCAACTGTAATCCCCTAGAAAATCTAACGCAATACAGTGGCGGAAACACTGTAGAGTTGGGATTAAAACACACTGACAAACTATATCTTATTAAAAGAAATGGTAAGTCAATACAAAGGCCTCTTTTTACAAAAGGGCTAAAAGAAAATTCTTCAAACGGGTTAATACAAAACCATAAATTACATAATGAAGAAAGAGTAGGATCCACGCTACTCGCTAGCTCACACCCAAAACCCAGCAGCAAATACCTGTCATGTTATAAACATAACAGCCACGTCAGTGGGGAGTAACTCGGACGTTCTCCCAGCCATATTATATCATATGAAAAATAATAGTATTATTATATCAAAATACTTAAAAAGAGAAAACATTAAAACGATATAATAAAATAAGCTTTCAAAGATAACTTAAAACACTTACCAACCTGCAAGTCAAAATCAATCGATAATGTAAATATTCAAAAATGGCATTATGGAAATTCGTTCAGTGTGCACAAGGCTAGACTTTCACTAGGATAATACTGGAAACTAGCTTCGAGAACTGTAGACTTAACTCATAACAGAATCCAGTCTCTAACTAGGCAACTCAACTATAACAGGACTGCGTGCAGCGAGGTCCTGGCTTAAGTAATGTACACCCCTCCTGGACACCAACCGTAATCCAGTTCAACCCGACGGCGACTTACACGATGCGATATCTAAGTTTAAGGTCAAAATATACACACTCCTGAGCACAAACCATGCTCAGTTCAACGACCAATGTGTCTCAACATAGACACACCAGCTTTATAGTTGATGGCAAAAATGTACATCCCAGACTATATTACTCTAACCCCACACTTCTCTTTATTCCATAACTCCAAAACAGCCATTATCGATAGTCAAAAGTAATTATAATCAATGTAAATGATATGGATAAAAGGAATAACCATCTTATATTAAAAGGGAAACTTTCTATAAATAGAAACTTACTAATTTTAGAAACTTACTAAAATAGAAAGTCTTATAGAAAATACGTAAGTTATTAAAATAAGTGAAATGTATAAAAATAGCATTTCTAACGAGATTAACATTTAATTATTATCGTCGTTATCGTAACTTTAATATATTTCTAAATTCGTTACTCAAAATATAAATAAAATGTGATAAGTCATTATATAGTATTTTTATAAATAATTTAGGAAATCGAGGTAAAACAATAAATCTTAGAAAAGAGATATTTTAAGAAAAACGATATCAAAATTAATTGAGTCAACGAGTTATATAAATGAAATGAATTTTATAAAGGGTTCAAATTATTTTTAAGAAATAGCTTTGATTTATGAATAATACAATTTTCAATAAAAATAGTCAATCGGAAACAAATAGGAAATTATTAGTGAAAATAGTCTCGACTAAAATGTATTTAAAACTAAATCGACTATTTTCTCATTTATTAGTATAAATCGTAAAACGGAAATTAATTTATTAAACAAGTATACAAATCTCGATTATAATATAAAAATATAATTTTGAGTTAAAATTATAAATAGACGAAATATGACAAAAATATGAAATCGATATTATTTAGTTACTAGTGTCACGATAACCAACAAAATATTATAACGATCATAATTTATAAAATTATTAACGATTTATAAAACGATATCGAAAGTTATAAATATATAGAAAGGCTTACGATTTAAAATTAATATAATTAGCAATAATATATAGCTAAAATAGAAAACCGAAGTTAAAATATTTACTACATACTACTACTCAAACATACGATATAAAATCGAGTAACGTCCTAAAGTTACCTTGAGATGACAACCGACTCAAACACGTGTTTGTCCTCGACTTGGTCCTCACGAAATCCCGAAAGTCTAGGAGTTGAACGAGAAGAATAGCAAGAATGGAGTAATAATTTGGAGGGACACCGCTCGCCTTGAATCGCAAGAGCACCAACTGAGTCAACCGGGACACGAACAAGATCAAAACAATGAAGACTCAGGCACACGATACCGAACAGGAACTGCAGAAGAAGAACGAGATAGAACAGGGGGAAGAATAGGAGATTAAAGACAGTACAAAAGACGACATTTGCGGATCAGAACGGTACGAAACAAAAACAGTAGCATACTTCACGAACAGTAGCAGCCAGACCGAGAAGTCGAAATAGAAAACAACGGATAACAGCAAACGAGAACGAAACAACGAACGAAAATAGAGGAGGAAGAAGGAAAGAAGGCTGCAGTTACAACGAAAGAATAATACAAGAGAAGAAGAAGAAAACGGAGAAGAGGAACGTATAGGCACAACAGCAAACAAACCCGATATCGAACTGAGATAACATGGACGCTCATAAGTGTGGTTTGATCGAAAAAGAGATCAAAACAGAATTGACACACACATACGCACAAACAGCGACCCAACAGACCACAAAAACGAAGAAGGAGAGGAAAGAAAAACGAAGAAGAAAAAGAGAGCAGCAGCAAGAGAAACGGACTGCAACGAATAGTACGATAATAGCAGACTTAGCAGTAGCAGCATCGAAACGAAGAGGGAAAACGACAGAACATAGCAGCAGAGGCAACAGTAAAAAGCAGTAGCACGGTATAACAGCCTGTAGTGACAATCGAACAGAAATGATGAAGAAGAAAAAGAAAGAGGAACGAGAAAGAGCAGCGGCAGTACCGTAACAGCAACGAAACGCAACAGCAGCACCGACCATATCAACAACATCCACGAGCAGCAGCAGCAGCGGTAGAAAGCAGCAGCAGCAGCGGTAGAAAGCAGCAGCAGCAGTAACGGTAGAAAGCAGCAGCAACAGTAGCGGTAGAGAGCAGCAGCAGCAGACACAGCAGCAGCAGCGAGGATGAAGGAAAAGAGGAAAACAGAGGATGAAGATGGTGAAGGTGATGGTGAAGAAGAAAAAAGAAAGAAAAACAAAGGGGGATGAATGAAGACAAGGTGAAGCGGTGGATGTAGAAAAGAGGGAGGAGGAATGAATTAAAAAGAGTAGTATACAATACAAGTCACTAAAAGTGGGTTAAATACACTTTACTAAAGTGTACGGATTCAGAAATGAATCAGGTAGGAAAATGCGAATTAAACGAATCCCGTAACGATAAGTTGACTGACCCACGAATCGAATTAAAACGAGTTAAAAATAAAATTAATAAATCATCAGACCGTCACTTAAAATGAGTAAATAAAGTACTCGAGACGAAAATGAAGCTGATAGAAATAAATAATTAGACGACCAAATAGTATTTCCCGATAAATAATAAATTTTCGATAAAGTGAATTAAATTGATTTCTCGAGGAAAGAAAATAAATATTTTGACGAAACTTAAAATAAATGAGTTTCGAGCTAAATAAAAGAATTTTAGGAGTTTGAAAATAAATATAGAAAATCGAGCTCAAAAATAAAAGAATTTAGAATTTTAATCGTCGAAATAGATTTTCGATAAGAATTAAATTAAATGTGTAAAATAAATCGAAAAAGAATTAAAATATGTTTCCGAGATAAATAGAATTTTAGGAGTTTGAAACGATTGAACGATAAACGCGTTTTATAATAATTTTGAGAATTACGAGTTCAATCGTAAATATAAAAGTACGAACATAATTTTAAATTAATTTATAAAAATCAGGGGTGTTACAGCCTATGGTGCAAGGGATCGAGAAACTACCCGGATCCTTCAACTTTGGAAGCGTGGAACCTTGAATAAGCTCGCTCACTACCCTTGTGAACGCAATAGTCTCTTCCTTGTCGATGGATCTCTTCCTAACTAGGATTTCTTTCATGAATCTTCCATATGCCGGGATTTGGGTAAGTAGCTCGGTGAATGGGACACTCACATCCAACTTCTTCACAATATTAAGGAACTTGTCATATTGGCTATCCACCTTGGTCTTCATTTGCCTCGTTGGGAAAGGCAACTTGATTTGAATCTTGTTTTGCTCAATAGGGGTGGACTCTTCAAACGACACTTTCCTTTTGCCCTTGTCTTCTTGGGGTTTCTCAATCTCCCATAAGACTTGCTCCTCCATTGGATTTCCCAAGCTTTGATCTTCTTGAATTGGAGGCACAACTTCTCTTGTTGGCTCTTGCTCATTAGGGGGTGGGGGAGGGTTATAACATGTACCTCTCCTCGTGGTAATAGCATTTACATGCTCAAATTTCGGTATTTCACCTTGAGGAGGCAATTGCCCCGGTTGCCTTGAAGAGCTACCCGAAGCAAGTTGAGCTATTCGGGTCTCAAGCATCTTCGTATGAGCATCTCTCGCCATGTTGTCCCTTTGAATAAAAGCATAGAACTCTTGTTGGTTTTTTGACATCTCCATTTGAGCCCTTTGCATCTCCAACATAGATCTTTGAACGTCAAAATCACGAGTTGGAGATTGTGGATTGTGCGGAGTATCGGTAAGGGCTAATGGAGCACCGTAATCATGAATAGGAGACCGGCTCCTAGGCTTGCTTTCTTGACGGTTAGCTTGAGTTGCTTGTTGTTGATGGTTCCCTTGGAACCCATGAGAATTGCCTTGATTAAGGCCATTGTTGTGGTTTTGTTGTCTTTGGAATTTTTGGTTTCCTTGGAAACCACCTTGATTGAAGTTCCCTTGTTGGAACCCTTGATTGTTGTTGTGGAAGGTGCCTTGGTTATTTTGCTTGAAATTGTTGAAGGGCCTTGAGTTGCCTTGATAACCTTGGTAACCTTGGTTGTTGTCCCTTAAGGGAGGTGGAACATAGGGACGAGGTTGCATAGCTTGTTGTTGAGGGACTTGATTGGAAGCTTGGTATTGATTGGAATAGGAGGCACCTTGCTTGAATGCTTGAAAGGCGTTCACTTGCTCAACGCTTCCTTGACAATGCATAGGATCATGACCAACGATTCCACAAGTGTCACACATCCCATAATAAGGAAAAGGAGGTGCAAATCTCAAAGCATTCACTTCTTGAATTGAGTATTGGTTGGAGGAACTAATGCTTTGAACTTGAGTGAGGTGGCCTTGGAGCTTCTTGTCAATGGTCTCCATATGTGTTTTTAATTGAGCTCCAAGGTCAATGCTTAGTTGAGTAATAGCATCAACCTCGTTCCTACCTCCTCGATTTGCCTTTCTAGGCCTTGAGTATTGATAATTATGAACCGCCATCTCCTCGATTCTTGCCCATGTTTGGTCATCATCGACCTCGGTGAACCTACCATTGGAGCCCATATTGAGTATAGTTCTTAAGTCCTCATAAAGACCGTTCCAAAATTGTTGGACTAAGAACCATTGTGAAAGTCCATGGTGGGGGCACGATCTCACCAAAGATTTAAACCTCTCCCAAGCTTCATAAAGGCTCTCTTCATCCCGTTGTTGGAAACCGGTGATGGAGGCCCTAAGCAAATTAGTCTTTTCCGGAGGGTAGAATTTTTGGTAGAACGCCAATGCAAGCTTCTTCCATGTGTCGATGCCCATGGTTGCCCTATCGAGACCCTTGATCCATTGCTTCGCTTTTCCAAGTAATGAGAATGGAAATAACACCCAACGGATTTGGTCTTGTGTAACCCCGGGTTGAGAGATAGCGTCGCAATAATCGGAGAAAGTCTCCATGTGTTGGTGCGGGTCTTCGGTGGGCAAACCACTAAATTGATTCCTTTCCACAAGTTGGATAAAGTGAGTCTTGGCCATAAAATTTCCGGCATAAGCGGCCGGTAGAGCATTCGGTCCCGGCAAGACATCTTCCGTAAATGTAGAGTGGGATGAAAACTTCGGCATAATTGGATGTAAGGGAGATGGTGGTGAAGACGGAGTTGAAGTAGATGTAGAGGGGGAACTAGGACTAGAATACCCAAAGGGATTGGTAAAATTCCCTTCGGCCGTCTCTCGAGATGCTTCCTCAAAATCGTTTCCTTGAGCTTGCCCTCGATGAGTATTGCTTGCGCTTGGTTGAGAGATTCTAACCCGGTTAATCGTCCGTTGGCGAAAGGCTCGAAAAAGTCTTTCCGGCTCTGGATTAAAGAGAAAGAATTGGCCTCCCCGCCTAGGCATACACTACGCACTAGAACAAACGTGAGAACACCTAGTGCTTTATGGGCACTAGGTAACGACAATAAACAAGCACAATCGAAAGACAAAGAGAAAAGGAGGAGAAATAAAACTAATGAAACAAGAAAAATCTAGAGAATATACACAAGATATTATAGAAGAGCACAAAGAAGGGTAACTAAGTCTAGCTATAAGCAAACTAAGTCTAAACAATGCACCGTCCCCGGCAACGGCGCCAAATTGATGGTGGGATTTGTCGTGGATCCCGCCGATCAAATAATAACCGACTATTCCTAGTGGGTAGCTAGGGCAAGTAGGGTCGATATCCATGGAGACAATATTGTAAGGTCTAGACTAGGTCGGCCTAAAAAGGAGACTAAGTCACAAACAAACACAAAGAATTAATGATTGACAAACTAGGATAGGAGAAGAAGAGTAAACAAGACTAATAACAAGTTAACTATAACAAGGCTAATGAAATAACAAAACACAAATTAAACAATGAACTAGAGAAATGATGACTAACTAAGAAGATGAAATCAAATATGAAAAGAAGTGGGTTAGGTTGGGTTCATAAGTGTAGTAGGGTAATTGGGGTGGTCAAGGGTGTAGGTGTCTCCTAATTGCTAGAGTCGGTCCGGGCTCTCGCTACTTAGACCGATGTCAAGGTGGGTACGCGCTCTCGCGTCTAAACCCTAGTCCACATTGTATGTGTAACGACTATTCTCAACATAATCACATACTAGACAAACAATGAGTAGAGGAAGACTAGCATGAGAAGCATTGGCTACTACAACTCACACAAGCATATCAACAAACACATAGAGTGCCCAATACATGACTAACAACAAAGATTCACCCTTTACCCCTAATCAAGCCCTAATCACCCATAATCTACCCTTAATCCCCCTACTAACCCACAAGGAGACTACTCACTCATTATCAAGCTAAGACTAACATAAACAAGAGAAAACAACATCACAAACCAAACATCCATTATGAACAATATGAACAATAACAAGAACAATAACAAAAGATTCAAACTTGAATAAATAAACAAGAACAAGAGTAAAGAGGGTTATACCAACAACAAGAGGAAGAAAAAGATGCAATCTTGTATAAATAAGAACCCAAATTAATCCCAAGGATGTCAAGCTTGGAGAAATCTTCAAGAACCCACTTAATACAGGACTATCTAAACTAGATTAACAAAGATTAACTAAGGATTAACTAAAGATTAAGCTAAAAGGATGAACTCTAAATCTAGGGTTTATATCTTGTAGAGAGGCTTAAGAGAGTCTAATGTAAGGTAGGATGCATAAACAATACAAGAGGGAAGTATTTATAAGGTTACAAGAATGAGGGAGGATGAATTAAAGAGTTGCGGCTACAGCACATTGGTCCCGACTGGGACGGGATTGGTCCCGACCGGGACGGGTCCAAAACAGCAGCTATGCAAAATGTGCACTTCATCCCGGACGGGATGAGGCCATACCCGTCGGAGATGAGTCTTGTAGGCCTCCAATATGATCTTTAAGGTTCCCTCTTGCTTCACATGGACTTCTTATCGATTCTCGGGACTCGGGATCGGGTCCCAAGGTCTCGGGGTCGAATCCAAGGCATCGAGTGATCGTTCCTCCGCTTCGTTGGCTCCGAAAAGTGTATGTATTGAGTCGGAATCGCTCCAACTCTTCACGAATGGTCTTGGGAACCTGAAACGAGCTAGAGGGAGCATAAGTAGCCCATGAACTGCTCCCAAGGAGCGATTCCGCAAGAAAAATGGGACCAAAACACAAAAAATTAGGCACTACAAACTACACTTATCAGTACGACACAACGACACAAAAAGAGAAAGACACAAAAGAAAATCTTTTTGATTTTTGTGAAAAAATTTCAAATTTTTATAGTTTTTTTTAAGATTTTTCGAAAAGAAATAACGAAAATAAAAATAAAATTAAACTATACTAGAATATCGCTCCCCCACACTTAAACCGAGCAATGTCCTCATGCTCGATCGTAATGTGTGGAGAACGCAAAAAGAAAAGAAACAACGAAAATAAAGCTAAAAATCACAAAGAAAAGTGGAGAAAAAGGGTAGAAATTTGTCCGGCCGGGGTGTAGTCAAGTCACCATGGGCCGAGACGACAAAAGATATGGATGGGGGAAGAAATAAAAAGAAGGAGATAAAAGGAAATGGGAGGGGAGGACTAGGTGTAATCAAGTCACCTAGCCCAGGTTCCGCCCAAATCCGACTAAATCCTACAAAAAGGGCAAAAATCTTGTAAATTTGGATTTTGAAATGACTCTCGATGTAGTCACATCATCAAGAGTCGGGAGCAACATTTACCAAGGCCCCGAGGGCCACCATGCACAAAAGTGTATAAGGGGAAGTGCACAAACAAAGGAAGACAAGTTATAAAAGATGGAAAAGAAAGGATAGTTGTCGTACTGATCGGTTAGCAACTCACTCACTCCATCGTCTCAATGTTCGATAACGACACATAGCTAGTCTTCGTCGTTGTTATTCCTCTTCATTCTTGATTAGGCCGCATGGTTGAAGTACAAAGGTATAAGGAGGTGGGATTTGATGTGAAAGTCGGTGTAAAGTGAAGATAAAATGAGGTGAATGTGTGTATATAAATTGTAGGGGTCATATGATAAGGGCAAGGATAGGTAGGGAGGTTGGGAGGGGGTATAAAGTGGTAGGGTGGGATCACATGACAAAGAAGAGGTCAAAGGAGGAGCAGGGGACCATCCCGGTCGGGATGGATGGTCCCGGTCGGGATGACACACCTGTCCCGGTCGGGATGACACTCCAGAAGACCCATCTTTTGGCACCCTCATCCCGATCGGGATGACTCCTTCCCGGTCGGGATGGGCCATCATTCCCGGTCGGGATGCACTCTTCTCGACCGGGAAGAGTCTTCTAACCCTCAATAACTCCAAAAGCTTGTCCCAAGCTTCAAAAATCGACTCCCTTTCGCACAATCCAAGCTCTAACAATAACCCCTCCTCTCTAGGATTCATCTTCACTTCACACCTATCAAATGGGCTCAAAACATTCATCAAAATCCCTCCCTCACATCACTCATCAAAATACCAAATCACAAGAATTTCACAAAACCTAAAAGTATTACAAGAAAGAAATATATACAAATAGACGGTTCTTTTAGAACTCCGTCAAACCAAAGGATGGTGCATTCTTCAATCATTTTTTTTTTTCAACAACACTTGGCCAATTCCATCTCCATCAAGGGCACGAAGAAACAAGTCGAAGGCTCTAGAGAAATCTTCGATCAAGCTAGAGGAATACCAACCTCCACTCCAAGGATCATCACATCCTAGTCTCGACGTTCCCGGGGCATCCCGGTCTACTAAGTTCAAGGGCTTGAACTTGTACTTGCGATCCTTCGATATATACCCAAACGTCCATCTATCTTCATGTGGCCCCAAGGGATGCTCATCTTTCTTCTTGCTTCTCAACTTGTCTTCAAAATCATGATACGGGCATTCATCCGCCCCAATCTCGGAATCATCATCCTCAATTCCATAGAAGTCGTTCTTCAAGCTTTTACTCGACCCATCCCCTAGACCGATGTCTTTCACGGCACGGATCCTTTTACAAGACTCATCATTAGTAGGCGAGGTGTTGCCTTGGAGGTCAAACACGAGTTTTTCTTTGCCTAACTCAAATGTGATTGTTGTCCCTTAAGGTTGCCTATATAACCTTGGTAGCTTTGATTGTTGTCCCTTAAGGGAGGTGGCACATATGGACGGTGTTATAGAGATTGTTGTTGGGGAACTTGTTGGGAAGCTTGAAACATATGGGGATAGGGAGCACCTTGCTTGAACGCTTGAAAGGCGTTCACTTGCTCAA
Organism: Agrostemma githago; assembly: GCA_958450325.1. NCBI lineage: Eukaryota > Viridiplantae > Streptophyta > Magnoliopsida > Caryophyllales > Caryophyllaceae > Agrostemma > Agrostemma githago. The sequence continues at coordinate 51,706,589 of OY288251.1, forward strand.
TACTACCTCGACAATGTAGAGGTTCATGTCCAAATATCCCGCAAGTATCGCATATCCCATAATAAGATGTAGGAGATACAACTCCCAAAGCATTAACTTGTTGAATGGAATGTTGGTGGGAGGCACTTGTACCTTGACCTTGATCAAAATGGCTTTGGAGCTTCTTGTCAATAGATTCCATATGGGTTTTTAGTTGAGCTCCAAGATCAATGCTTAGTTGTGAAATGGCATCGATCTCGTGCCTTCCTCCTCGATTCGCCTTCCTAGGCCTTGAGTATTGAGAGTTGTGTACCGCCATCTCCTCAATTCTTGACCAAGTTTGGTCATCATCCACCTCGGTAAACCTTCCATTCGATCCCATGTTGAGAATGGCCCTTGAGTCTTCATATAATCCGTTCCAAAATTGTTGAACAAGGAACCATTGTGATAGACCATGGTGAGGACAAGAGCGGATCAAGGCTTTGAATCTTTCCCACGCTTCGTAGAGGCTTTCTTCATCACGTTGTTGGAATCCCGTGATAGAGGCTCTCAATAGATTCGTCTTCTCCGGGGGATAGAATTGTTGGTAGAAGGCTAAGGCTAGCTTCTTCCAAGTATCAATACCAAGAGTCGCCTTATCTAACCCTTTGAACCATTGCTTTGCTTTACCGATCAAAGAGAAGGGAAATAATACCCACCGGATTTGGTCTTGGGATATTCCCGTTTGTGAGATAGCATCGCAATAATCCGAAAAGGTTTCCATGTGTTGATGAGGATCTTCGGTTGGTAACCCACTAAATTGGCTTCGCTCGACCAATTGGATGAATTGAGTTTTAGCCACAAAATTGCCGTTATATGCCTCCGGTAAAGCGGTTAGACCGGGCAAGACATCTTCCGTAAACGTTGAGTGTGAAGAGAACTTAGGCATTATTGGATATGCGGGAGAGGACGGTGTAGAAGGTGTTGATGTAGATGTTGAAGGAGAACTTGGTTGAGAGAAATGATTAGAAGAAGTACCAAAGGGATTTATGAAGATTCCTTCGGTATTGCCTTGAGGTTGCTCGATAAAGTCGGATCCTTGGGCTTGTTCTTCGGTGGTATTGCTAGCACTTGGTTGAGAGATTCTAACCCGGCCAATCGTTCGTTGGCGAAAGGCTCTAAAGAGTCTTTCCGGCTCTAGATTGAAGAGAAAGAAATCGCCTCCCCTCCTAGGCATACACTACACACTAGAGCAAACGTGAGAACACCTAGTGCTTTATGGGCACTAGGCAAAGACAATAAACGAGCACTACCCAAGACAAAGAGAAAAAGAAGCTAAAGAAACTAAGAAAGAAAACTACACAATATGCACAAGAGATAGAAGAAGAGCACAAGAAGGGTAACTAAGTCAAGCTAATAAGCAAACTAAGTCTAAACATGCACCGTCCCCGCCAACGACGCCAAATTGATGGTGGGATTTGCCGCGGGTCCCAACCGATCAATAAATAACCAACTATACCTAACGGTAGATAGGGTAAGTCGAGTCGTGTCCACGGAGACGGTTATTGGTGTCTAGACTAGGTCTACCTAGAAACAAGGCTAAGTCACACAAACAAACACAAAGAAGGCAATAATTGACAAACTATGATGGTTGAAGAGGTATGAACTAGACTAACAATGAACTAACTATAATATCAACTAATAAAAACAACTAAGATTAACTAAGCAAATAAACTAGAGAGAATGATCGACTAAAGAGGTAAAGAATTCAAATATGGGAAGGAGTAGGGTTAGGTCAGGTTCATAAGCATAGTAGGATGATTGGGTAATCAAGGGTGTAGGTGCCACTTAGTTACTAAGGTCGGTTTGCGCTCTCGCGCCAAAGCCAAAGTCCGCACTCTCGTGTCTAAGACTAGACCCGAATATTCATGCAAGATGCTACTCAAAACACAAACATTCAACCACAAATAGAATACACAATGAGAAGAAGAGAACAAGTATGAGAAGCATTGGCCACTACTACCCACACAAGCAATACAACAAACACATAGTGTGCCCAATAAGTGACTAGCAACAAAGGAATCACCTTTACCCACAATCAAGCCCTAATCACCCATAATCCACATTTAATCCCCCTACTAACCCCACAAGGAATATACTCACTCATAATGAAATCAAAACTAAGACTAACAAGAGAAATAGACATAATAATCAAAACATCCATAATGGACAAACAAGACAATAAACAATACGTAAAGATTCAACTTTGATGAATAAACAAAGAACAAGAGAAAAGAGATTATAGCAACTACAAGAGGATGAAAAAGATGAGAACTTGAATTAATAAGAAACCCAAACAAATCTCCAAGGTTGTCAAGCTTGGAATAATCTTCAAGAATCTCCTTAATACAAGACTAATTACAAAGATTAACTAGAGATTAAAGGAAGATTAAACTAATGAGAGGAACACTAATCTAGGGTTTTTAATGTTAAAGAGAGGCCTAAGAGAGTCTAGGGTAATGTAAGATAATGTAAGATCCTTAAACAATACAAGGGAGGAGTATTTATAAGGTTACAAGAATGAAGGAGAATGAAAAGAGGCCTTCGTGCTGTAGCCTGCTCAAACCGCCCGGGACGAAATGGTCCCGCCCGGGACGGAACGGTCCTGCCCGGAACGGAAGCCTTCTCGGCCGAGACGGCTCAAAACAGCAGCCCTCTAATTTGTGCACTCCTTATCGACCGGGAAGGCACTTGGTCTCGGTCGGGAAGGGTCTCTAGGCCTCCAATATGAGCTCTATGGTCCCTCCTAGCTTCTCATGGGCTTCTCATCGATTCTCGGGGCTCGGGATCGAGTCTAAGGGGCTCGGGAATGGGTCCCAAGGTCTCGGGATCAAATCCAAGGCATCGAGTGATCGTTCCTTCACTTCGTTGGCTCCAAAAAGTGTATGAAACGAGTCGGAATCGTTCCAATTCTTCATGAATGGTCTCGGGAACCTGGAACAACTAGAGGAAGCATAAGTAGCCCATAAACCGCTCCCAAGGAGCGATTCCACAAGGAAAATGGGACCAATACACTACAAATTAGGCACTACAAACTACACTTATCAATCATCATCGGGTTTTCGTTGGAAACTGCTATAGACACAGGGCGGCCAAATGTGGGTGTCTACACCAACTCGTATGGACGCTAGGTCCATCGCACATCACAAACGTACATAACGTCCACAACTTCAACCATAAGCACTAAAATATCCTAAACTAAACCCGAGTAGTTCCAAGATCCATTCTCAATCATCTACGCATCGTGTCTCGTTTAGTGTACACTCTGAGGATAAAACTCCTCACAATGTGATTTACTTAAATTTTGCATTTACCGCTTTCGTATGATTTACCGCTTTTATGACTATAATCGCATGCCAAATCACCTAACATGGAATTCAAAACGTAAGCAAACTAGAACTGAACAAGCGTGGTTGGGTTCCATATTAATTCTGATGCTCACCCCTCACACGTGGTTCGACGCATCCCTATTAATACCGAACCAACGCACCTTAAGCAGAATACCAGGTAAGTATGCCACGAGAACGACTAATATCCATATTATCACGTTAAAACTGATTTGCTAATACGTACAATATTTAGTACTCTCTACTCTCCTATGTGCATCTTTTCATGGCATGCCTGTCACGTGAAATCGCATGCAAAGAATGTAAACACAACTACTTCGACGACAAAAGCTTATTTGTCCTTAAACAACCGATATAGCAAAGACATAGGGTTAAAACAACTGATGTTAGAATAACCCAACCGAAGATCCTCATCAACACATGGAAACCTTTTCGGATTATTGCGATGCTATCTCACAAACGGGAATAACCCAAAACCAAATCTGGTGGGTATTATTTCCTTTCTCTTTGATCGGTAAAGCAAAGCAAGGTTCAAGGGGTTAGACAAGGCGACTCTTGGTATTTACTTGGAAGAAGCTAGCCTTAGCCTTCTACCAACAATTCTATCCCCCGGAGAAGCCGAATCTATTGAGAGCCTCTATCACGGGATTCCAACAACCTGATGAAGATAGCCTCTACGAAGCGTGGGAAAGATTCAAAGCCTTGATCCGTTCTTGTCCTCACCATGGTCTATCACAATGGTTCCTTGTTCAACAATTTTGGAACGGATTATATGAAGACTCAAGAGCCATACTCAATATGGGATCGATGGAAGGTTTATCGAGGTGGATGATGACCAAACTTGGTCAAGAATCGAGGATATGGCGGTACACAACTCCCAATACTCAAGGCCTAGGAAGGCGAATCGAGGAGGAAGGCACGAGATCGATGCCATTACACAACTAAGCATTGATCTTGGAGCTCAACTAAAAACCCACATGGAATCTATTGACAAGAAGCTCCAAAGCCATTTTGATCAAGGTCAAAGTGCAAGTGCCTCCCACCAACATTCCATTCAACAAGTTAATGCTTTGGGAGTTGTATCTCCTACATCTTATTATGGGATATGCGATACTTGCGGGATAGTGGGACATGAGCCTTTACATTGTCGTGGTAGTATTGAGCTAGTGGACGCCTTTCAAGCGTTCAAGCAAGGTGCCCCTATCCTAACATGTTCCAAGCTTCCCATCAAGCTTCTCAACATCAAGCTCTACAACACCGTCCCTATGTTCCACTTCCCTTAAGGGACAACAATCAAGGATACCGAGGTTATCAAGGCAACCCAAGGCCATTCAACAACTTCAAGCAAAATAACCAAGGTACCTTCAACAACAATCAAGGGTTCCAACAAGGGAATTTCAATCAAGGTGGTTTCCAAGGGAACCATCACTCCCAAGGACACCATAACTACAACCAAGGTAACAATCAAGGCCTTAATCAAGGTAACTCTCATGGGTTCCAAGGGAACCATCAACAACAACAAGGATCTCAAGGCACTCAACATGAAAGCAAGCAAAGGAGTCGATCTCCTATTCATGATTATGGCATTCCTCTAGCCATCACAAACACTCCTCATTACCAACAATCTCCCCCTAGGGATTTCGACATGCAAAAGTCAATGTTGGACATGCAAAGAAGTCAATTAGAGAAACAAAGAACCCAACAAGAAATCATTGCTCAACTTCAAAGGGATAACTTGGCAAGAGATGCTCATATGAAGATGCTCGAAACCCAAATAGCTCAACTTGCTTCGGGTAGCTCTTGAAGGCAAAAGGGGCAACTACCTCCTCAAGGTGAAACGGCGAAATTTGAGCGTGTGAATGCTATTACCTTGAGGAGTGGTTCATCTTATAACTCCCCCTTACCCCCTAATGAGCACGTACCAATGAAAGAAGTTGTGTCTCCAATTCAAGAAGATCCAAGCTTGAGAAATCCGATAGTGTAGCAAGTCTTGTGGGAGATTGAGAAACCCCAAGAAGACAAGCTTCCCCCACTTCAAGGAAAAGATAAGGGTAAAGGGAAAGTGTCATTTGAGAAGTCCACCCCTATTGAGCAAAACAAGGTTCATATTAAGTTGCCTTTCCCAACAAGGCAAATGAAGACCAAGGTGGATGTCCAATATGACAAGTTCCTCAATATTGTGAAGAAATTGGATGTGAGTGTCCCATTTACCGATCTACTTACCCAAATCCCAGCATATGGAAGATTCATGAAAGAAATCTTGGCTAGGAAGGGATCCGTCGACAAGGAAGAGACCATAGCGTTCACAAGAGTGGTGAGCGAGCTTATTCAAGGTTCTACGCTTCCCAAGTTGAAGGATCCGGGTAGTTTCTCGATCCCGTGCACCATAGGCAACTTCAAGATTGAGAGAGCACTATGTGATTTGGGTGCGAGTGTAAGCATCATTCCCTATTCCATTTGTGAGCGACTTGGGATGAAGGAGCTCAAGAGTACTTCCATTACACTCCAAATGGCCGATAGCTCCCTCAACTGACCTTTAGGGATGTTGGAAGATGTGCCAATAAGAATCGGGAAGTTCTTCATTTTGGTCGACTTCCTTGTGCTTGACATGCCGGAAGATGCCTTCCTAGGGCGCCCATTTCTACATACCGCCGGTGCTACGATTGATGTGAAGAACGGTAGGATCACATTTGAGTTAGGCGAAGAAAAACTCATGTTTGACCTCCAAGACAACACCTCGCCTACTAATGATGAGTCTTGTAAGATGATCCACACCATGAAAGACATCAATCTAGGGGATGAGTCGGGAAAATATTGAAGAATGACTTCTATGAGCTTGAGGATGACGATTCCGAGTTTGGGGCGGATGAGTGCCCATACCATGAGTTTGAAGACAAGTGCCAAGACAAGAAGAAAGATGAGCCTCCCTTGGGGCCACATGAGGATAGATGGACGTTTGGGTAATATACCGAAGGATCGAAAGTACAAGTTCAAGCCATTAAACTTAGTAAATCGGGATGCCCCGGGAACATCGAGACAAGGTTGTGAAGAGCCTTGTAGTGTGGATGGTTACACCACAAGCTTGATTGAAGACTTTGCAAGAGCCTTCGATTTGTTTCTTCGAGCCCTCGATGGAGATGGAATTATCCTTAGTGTTGATGAAAAAGAATTGAAGAATGCACCATCCTTGGTTTGACGGAGTTCCAAAAGAACCGTCTTATTGTATATATCTCTTCCTTGTAATATTTTTAGGTTTTGTGAAATTCTTGCGATTTGGTATTTTGATGAGTGATGTGAGGGAGGGATTTTGATGAATGTTTTGAGCCCATTTGATAGGTGTGAAGTGAAGATGAATCCTAGAGAGGAGGGTTTTTTTTAGAGCTTGGATTGTGCGCAAGGGAGTCGGTTTTTGAAGCTTGGGATGAGCTTTTGGAGTTATAGAGGGTTAGGAGACTCTTCCCGGCCGAGAAGAGTGCATCCCGACCGGGAAGGATGACCCATTCCGACCGGGAAGGTGTCATCCCGATCGGGATGAGGGTGCCAAAAGTTGGGTCTTCTGGAGTGTCATCCCGACCGGGAAGGGAGCTTCCCGACCGGGACGGTCGTGTCATCCCGACCGGGACCATCCATCCCGACCGGGATGGTCCCCCGCTCCTCCTTTTGCCTTTTCTTTGTCATGTGAGCCCACCCTACCAATTTATACCCCCTCCCAACCTCCCTACCTATTCCTGCCCTTATCATATGACCCCTACACTTCATATACACACATTCACCTCACTTTCTCTTCACTTTACACCGACTTTCACATCAAATCCCACCTCCTTATACCTTTGTACTTCAACCATGCGGCCTAATCAAGAATGAAGAGGAATAACGACGACGAAGACAAGCTATGTGTCGTTATCGAACTTTGAGACGATGGAGTGAGTGAGTTGCTAACCGATCGGTAAAACAACTATCCTTTCTTTTCCGTCTTTTATAGCTTGTCTTCCTTTGTTTGTTCCCTTCCCCTTATACACTTTTCTGTCATGGTGGCCCTCGGGGCCTTGGTAATTGTTGCTCCCGACTCTCGATGACGTGACTACATCGAGAGTCATTTCAAAATCCAAATTTACAAGATTTTAGCCCTTTTTAGTCGGATTTGGGCGGAATCCGGGCTAGGTGACTTGATTACACCTAGTCCTCCCCTCCTATTTCCTTTTATTTCCTTCTTTTTATTTCTTCCCCCATCCATATCTTTTCTTTTCTCGGCCCATGGTGACTTGAATACACCCCGGCCGGACACATTCTACCCTTTTCTTCGCTTCATTTTTGTTTCTTAGCTTTATTTTCGTAATTTCTTTTCTTTTCTTTTTTGTCTCCGTACACTACGATCGAGCATGAGGACATTGCTCGGTTTAAGTGTGGGGGAGCGATATTCTATCGTAGTTAGTTTTATTTTCGTAGTTTTTTGGAAAAAAATCTTTAAAAACCCTAAAAATTTGAAAAAAATTCACAAAAATCAAAAAGATTTTCTTTTGTGTCTTTCTCTTTTTGTGTCGTTGTGTTGTGTTGTGTGTGCTTGCCTCCCTTTTTCCTTGTAGGTCGCCTAATCACCGTTGACTTTGGAAGGCTTTCAAGACATCCGGTAATGCCCTTTTATCCCTTTTTCCTCTCTAATCTCTTGTGAAGTTTGGAGGAGAATTGTGATGATGTGTGCTCGGTTGGAGCTTTGTGAAGGTTTGTGGTTGATTGGTTGCTTATTTGGAAATTTAGAGGGGTGTTTGTTCTCTTTGTATGTTTGTTTTGTTTTGTTTTGTTTTGTTGCCTTTTGTCTCTTTTTCTTTCGTTTTTATCGTGTCTTTGTTTTGTGGTGTGTACTTGTGTCTAGTGTGTAAACGGTTTTCGAAAACCCGGTTTTGAGGCTAGTGTGCAAGTGTTTACTTTCCCTTTCTAGTAGTTTGAATCGAGTCTTGGACTTTAGTCTAGTAGAATGACCCTAAATCAATGATTTTGTTGGTTTCATACCTTGAGTCCACCTAGCTTACTAGGGATTTACTACGGGATTTGCATTTTGACCATTATGACCACCCATGGTGTGAAAAGACCTTGGTTGCCGAGTCCCGTCCCTTAGGTGACCTTGTTTGAAATTGTTTGATTAGTCCAAGTTTCTCCCCTTTTTGTGGGTTTGAAGGGAAGGGGCCGTCCCGACTTACCCATTCCCCTACCTACTACACATATCCACAAAATAAATTTGCAATTTGTTGAAATCTCTCTTTCTTAGTTGCAAAAAGAAATGCCTACAACTCAAATCAACCCAAAAGGGCAAAGAAAAGAAAATGAAAGAAAATGAAAGAAAGAAAAGATTGAAGAAAAAGAAAAGGCACAAAAAGCCAAAAAAAAAATACAAAAGATGAAAAAGAAATGGCATAGCAACATACAAAATGCAAAAATGCAAAAGAAAGAAAATGCCAAAGAAAATCGTCTCACAAAAAAGAATTCTCACCCTATCAAAATAAGCCTTTTTCCGATCGTTACCGTGAAGAGCCTACCAAAGGACCGAGTCCCTAGAAAGGATGATAGCGGTAATGATCGGTCTTCCCTCATTTTGCAATCATATTCACCTTTTTTTTTCTTGGACTAGTTGGGCGGTTTTGGGCATGGGACGACCCTCTTGGCTCACTGCTAAAGGGGGCGGGGTCTCACTTACCTACAGTGTCGACTAACACCGTGGTTCATCCCTTTTCCATCTCGCCGATCGTCCCGTAGTACGTTCTTAGAAGGTTAGGAGGACCTAGGTAAGTTATCAACGTTTTTATTGCTTTGTTGTCATGCTATTAGGGTTTAGTTCATTTCGATTTGTGTTATTAGCTTGGGAACGTTGTCTCTTGCCATGACTCCTAAACCCGTGCTTCTTTCACCGCTTTTTAGAGGGAAGCGGTATTTGTTTCTTTTTGGGTGCAACCATTTGTTTGTTTGTTTGTATGTTTGTTTGTTTTTGTGTTTTTGTGTCCGGTTGCATCCACGGTTTTGTCGCAAGACCTCACTTGCCTTGCGGAGAGCACTAGTCCTCTAGGTGTTCTCGCGTGAGTTGAAAGGGCGTAGGGTGCACTAATACCCGCTCGGCTAGTTTAGTAGTTAGTTTGTGCTTACTCGAGGGCGAGTAAGGGTTAAGTGTGGGGGAGTTGATAAGTGTAGTTTGTAGTGCCTAATTTGTAGTGTATTGGTCCCATTTTCCTTGTGGAATCGCTCCTTGGGAGCGGTTTATGGGCTACTTATGCTTCCTCTAGTTCGTTCCAGGTTCCCGAGACCATTCATGAAGAATTGGAACGATTCCGACACGTTTCATACACTTTTTAGAGCCAACAAAGTGAAGGAACGATCACTCGATGCCTTGGATTAGATCCCGAGATCTTGGGACCCATTCCCGAGCCCCTTAGACTCGATCTCGAGCCCCGAGAATCGATGAGAAGCCCATGAGAAGCAAGGAGGGACCATAGAGCTCATATTGGAGGCCTAGAGAACCTTCCCGACCGAGACCAAGTGCTGTTTTGAGCCATCTCGGCCGAGAAGGCTTCCGTCCCGGGCGGGACCGTTCCGTCCCGGGCGGGACCGTTCCGTCCCGGGCGGGACCGTTTCGTCCCGGGCGGGTTGAGCAGGCTACAGCACGAAGGCCTCTTTTCATTCTCCTTCATTCTTGTAACCTTATAAATACTCCTCCCTTGTATTGTTTAAGGATCTTACATTATCTTACATTACCCTAGACTCTCTTAGGCCTCTCTTTAACATTAAAAACCCTAGATTAGTGTTCCTCTCATTAGTTTAATCTTCCTTTAATCTCTAGTTAATCTTTGTAATTAGTCTTGTATAAAGGAGATTCTTGAAGATTATTCCAAGCTTGACAACCTTGGAGATTTGTTTGGGTTTCTTATTAATTCAAGTTCTCATCTTTTTCAACCTCTTGTAGTTGGTATAATCTCTTTTCTCTTGTTCTTTGTTTATTCATCAAAGTTGAATCTTTACATATTATTTATTGTCTTGTTTGTCCATTATGGATGTTTTGATTATTATGTCTATTTCTCTTGTTAGTCTTAGTTTTGATTTCATTATGAGTGAGTAGATTCCTTGTGGGGTTAGTAGGGGGATTAAAAGTGGATTATGGGTGATTAGGGCTTGATTGTGGGTAAAGGTGATTCCTTTGTTGCTAGTCACTTATTGGGCACACTATGTGTTTGTTGTATTGCTTGTGTGGGTAGTAGTGGTCAATGCTTCTCATACTTGTTCTCTTCTTCTCATTGTGTATTCGATTTGTGGTTGAATGTTTGGGTTTTGAGTAGCATCTTGCATGAATATTCGGGTCTAGTCTTAGACACGAGAGTGCGGACTTTGGCTTTGGCGCGAGAGCGCAAACCGACCTTAGTAACTAAGTGGCACCTACACCCTTGATTACCCAATCATCCTACTATGCTTATGAACCCGACCTAACCCTACTCTTTCACATATTTGAATTCTTTACCTCTTTAGTCGATCATTCTCTCTAGTTTATTTGCTTAGTTAACCTTAGTTGTTTTTATTAGTTCATATTATCGTTAGTTAACTGTTAGTCTAGTTCATACCTCTTCAACCATCATAGTTTGTCAATTATTGCCTTCTTTGTGTTTGTTTGTGTGACTTAGCCTTGTTTCTAGGTAGACCTAGTCTGGACATCCATAACCGTCTCCGTGGACACGGCCCGACTTACCCTATCTACGTGTTAGGTTAGTTGGACTTTACTTGACGGTGGGGACCCACGGCAAATCCTACCATCAATGATCGGACGTAAACATGACTTAATACGCTCGATTTTGAACTCATAATCAATAGTATTTGGCGCAAGCTTTTTGCGGAGTAAAAATCACACCAAACCGACCTCAAATTCAGGCCCAGTGGGTCGTTCCCAGTCAAATAAGACTAATTTGGGCCAAAACCGACACAGAGGGTAAAATAGTCTTTTAGCGACCGGGTCAAACCCCGGTCAAAGACATTTCCGAGACATAAAAATCTGTCACGCAGGTTTGGAAGTCTGATTCGAAGTAAAATACTACAAAAATATCAGCTACAAAGAAGAAACAAGCAACTAAACCTCTCCGTTAGAGATAAAATTTTATATCTAAAAGAAGTCTCTCACTCGATCGAGTACTATGCACCACTCGATCGAGTGACTCCTTTTTTAGCTGAAACCGGATTCCTTTTCTATCCAAAATCAAAATCCTTCTCTATCTAAAACCGGTACCTTTCCTATCCAATGCCGGTAACCTTTCCTATCCAAAGCCGGAAACCTTTCCTATAAATACACCCCTTTGCAACCTTCAATTGACACAACACACAATTCACAACAATACATAATCATTCACAACCCCAAAAATTCAGCAATCCTAGGCAGATTATACAAACATCCAATCACAATTTTTCCTCTACAAATCCTTTAGGAAACCTGAGAGCAAAACTCGTCAAATCTCTTCCCAATTATACACAGCATAACACTCCTATATACATCTTAACGCTCCCGCGCCTAGGCCGCTACTACGAGTCCGTTTTCGAGATAATTAAGCATGTAGGTTGATGGTGTTACAAATCCCGCTTTCTCCTTTTCTCTCTTCCCTTTTTTTCATCTTTCTCGTCCGTCCGTCTTGTGTCGTCGTTGTCACGTTTTTTATTTCTTCTTTTTTTCTCGTTTCTAATATCGATATTATCGTACTATCATAAATAAAACATTATCCCTAGGATGCGATATCAACTCTATAGTCGAATGTAGGATCCAAAGGAATCAATCAATAAACCATACTAAGCACGATCCCGTTGACGCCGAAATAATGGTCACATGGTCCGAAAAGACTAATACGACATTATAACGCAGAGGGAAACATCTTGTCCTAGTTCGATTTACAAACATCTTTTTACAAAATCCACTCTAAATATTAGATATTGATTTTATAATAAAGTATCGAATATGACGAGTATTGAAAGCTGAATCGAGTGTAAATCATATTATAATTTCACGCGATTTAGCCAAATTATCGATTTCAAAATTAAAAGCGAGTTCACGGACGGAAGTCTGTACAGGGGGCACTCGACCGAGTGCCTAGCCCACTCGATCGAGTGGCATCCCAAAATCAGGTCAGAAAGTTTTTTTGAGGACCACTCGGTCGAGTCCTTCCATGACTCGATCAAGTGGCCTTTGTCACGTCAAATCCGTGAGTCCTTCAACATATTCCAAGTCCCGATAAAAATTCTTTTAACGATTCCGGTCGTCACGTGCTAAGTCCATCACGTGTTCATCTTTTCAAAACCATGCATCATATCATATTTACATCGTCTAATCTATTTACGCTCCGCTATTATCGCGATTGTCGTTTGTTGTATTATATTTCCGGGTGGTATGCCGCTCGCATGTCGTAATCTTTTCTTTCGCGCTTTTATCTCATTGTTTGTTTTATTGTACTAAAACGAACCTCACATGCTAAAACAACTTCGACCTAGTTCAAAGATGCATTAAACGACGTAGATCAAACATATTTCACATGTTTAGTCAAAAACACTGTTTGCATATCAGTTAACCGTCAAACTAACGCGCGTACCCGAAAAACGAACGATATCTAAGTAGAGGCCGCTAAGTGCGGGCGGGGTTGGCTGTTCTTTGTGAACTTCCCAACACGTACCCTCACCCCTTACTCAGAACCATGGTTTCAGGATGTCCGAAAACCTTGGCACACGAGAGTCATTCAATACACGGTAACCAATAATGTCGGTATCGGTATCGCAATGCAAAGGGACAAACCACATAAACTCTGAAATCGGGATTGGCCGTACTCTGTGCACGGCCCACTAAGATATAGAGTGGGTTCGAACGGGCCCGAACTCCCACAAATTCGCTGGCGACTCCATTTAGATTTAAATTTCAACCCGAGATCCATCTCACATGATATTCATTCGCCTCTCCAAACCCGCGCGTGGCCGCGTCAGGGTGGACCTATGTCATGTCCACAATTTGGCGACTCCGCTGGGGATACCTGATGTACCACTTGTCATCGGGGTTCCTAGGGTGAGACTCGAAAAGAATTGTTCGTTTAGTAATGTACGCATTTTAGTTCGATGGTTCATGCATAACCCAAATCTTTCCCGGGCCGGTTACTTGTGACCGACTTCCCACTATACCACGGTGCATTTCTAAATGGGTGCGCTAAAAAATTCTATGGCCGAACTCGTATGGGTTTCGCGGCATGTTCTAAGACCAATTCAGCTTAGGAAGTTCATCCTGATTTACGAGAAAGCCGTCGTTGTTGGTATAGACCCGATTTCGACCGACCGAGAATTAGTGTAAAGCATACATGCTGTCGTCATAATGCTTATGTGACTGTGTGCTACTTGGTTTCCGTGTCATTTTTCAAAAACCGTCATTTCAAAAATGCATCTTTTTAAAATTTTGAAAAAAACCGAAATAGCGTTCGTTTCGGGACCCGCTTTTCAAAATTTTCAAATTTTCAAAAACCCAAAATACTACCAAAATTAGGACTTATGGTTTGACTCAAAATAGCCTATTCTTAGCCGGTATTCTATCCATTTAAAAAATTCAAAAAATTTTGGCTTTTCAAAAAAAAATTGGGCCCGACGGCACTTTCGCCAATTTTAAAATTCGGGATCCTATTTTCGATTTTCAAATTTTTGGAAATTCGTTTTCGATATTCAAAATTTCGAAATTTCAAAAATGCATCTTTTCAAAAATGTTCAATTTTCAATCGGAATACTGCCGAAATTTAGACTTAGGATTTGACTCAAAACAAGCTTATTTTCTACCCGGCATGCTATCCATTTCAATATTCAAATTTCCGATCCCTATTCAATTTTTTCCAAATTTTCAAAATTCAATTTCGATTTCCAAATCTTCGAGATGCCATTCTCGATTTTCAAATCTCCGAGATGCCATTCTCGATTTTCAAATCTCCGAGATGTCGTTTTCTATTTTTCAAATTTTTGGAAATTTTATTTTCGATATTCAATTTTTCAAATTTCCAAATATTCAACTTTTCAAAATGCCCGGTCCTATTGGCCCACTACCAATTTCGGGACCATTTTCTCAATTTTCAAAATTCAATCCTTTTCAAAAACCTTCCTTATTATAGGACCTACCGTAATCCGTGTGTCGGGTCTTTTCATAATTTGTTGAAGGTCTTTAGCGTCGAAACTCCGTCGGTCCTACATCACGGGTTTCTTCCCCATCCTAGTCCGCCTTATCCCAAAGGCATAACCACCCGACACGAGTCATACACTCATAAATGGAAGGTTTGTTCGTACACTCGAGTCCTAACTAGAAAGTCCCACGCGAACTTTCCCTCTAACAGAACGGTCCCCACGACCTTTCCTAAGGGAATTTCGCCCATCTTTCAATCCGTTAGTCGAGTCATCCAAATTCAAGAAACCTTTAACTTAAGGGTCTACCCTAATCACAGGGTCTTTCCTTATCCAAGTCAAGTCGAGGGTCTCTAGCGTCGAATCTCTGCCTTTCCTCGAGGCTGAGTCAACCTTTTACAAGGCATAGCCCTATAACAAAAAGTCCGTGACCGTTGCGTATAAGGGTCACTAGTCCAACACTCGAGTATTAAAAAAATCTTCAATCTCACTTGGGGGCTACCCTTTAGCAGAGCGATCAATCAAGGTTGCTCTAAGGGTCTTGTCTTACACGTGTTGTTTCACGTACCCCACTTTTGAGTCACTTTGATGCCACACCATCTTAGTCCTACCAGAGTCTTTAGCCTCACTCGGGGGCTGTCCTCCACCCGAGCATTCGACCACAGTCACCTTAAGGGGTACCTTACGTTCATCATACACCAGCATCCTTATGATGCCTTTTTCGAGTCGTACCTATGCTACGAACACTCGAGTCACCTAGGGTTAGGTCGCCACGGTTGGTCTGAGCACATGGCACGGTCAAACACGGTCGCCCCATTTTTGGACTCACCCTTCTGCAGCTCGAGTCTAATTCGCGGTCGTTACTTTTTCTAGGTAACCGTCCGGGTATCCCGATCCAAGAATTTTAGTCATCCCCGTCACCCCCGGGCTGTATCTAGTTCGACTCTCTCTCTTGCACTTGCGTAAAACCGAGCTTAGGCGAGTTCTAACACCTGTCGCTTCTTTCTATCAGGGACCAAATGAACGAGACACTACCTAACCACGAAAAATCCCATGCCGTCTAGAAAGGAGATATCCAGGGGAGTATGCTTATGCTATCTTGCTCCATTAACAATATGTTCTAAAAAATCAATACCCCCCTAGATAACCTAAGTTCCAGGGTAGCCATCATCGAAGAGGATCTTGTAAGAACCTGATCCCATCTAACACAACTAGAGCGGGTAAGGCAGCCAATCACCCAACCAAGCCATTTGAAGAATGAAGACTCTTATGAAACTATTTGACACCCTCAAGATGGCAAGATCGAGAGAGGTAACCCTCAAGTCACCTCTCCGAAAATCAAGAATCGGTTAAAAGTAAGGACATTTACCCACTTGGATATGTCCCACACCGTCGCTTTCCAAAGATTGGTTTTGAAGGGCCTAATACTACCTATAGGCCCAACAGCTGACACACCTTCAGAAAAATGATCCAAAGCATGGAACGCTGAACATTACTGCCAATTCCACATGGGGAGGGGGCACGATACAGAACAATGCTGGAAACTGAAACTCCTCATCCAAGATTTCCTCGATGCCGGGAGGACACCCGTCATGGAAACATTGTCACTTGCAAAGCCCCTCACGGACTATACAGGGCCCGATGACCAAAGCATCCAATCTACCTCCCATGTATCCAAGAGTCCGGATTTGGTTTAAGTCCTAGTCTGAGTCCGAGTCTAGGATGTACTATTTCTTTCAATTTCAAAGTCAGAGTCAGAGTCAATTGTATTCTGTCCTCTTTTCAAAATTCAATAAAATCAGCTTTTCTATTTCTCATATATGCTTTCCTTGTGTGTTTCCGAGAACATGATGGACACCATCATACACTGTGAGCACATGCACGTGACTATTATAGGCACATCTATAATGACTGCATGAAACTAAAACCCGTGTTTTCCTTTACCTGTTCCATGTCTTACATAGAAAGCCACATAACTACTCTTAGCAAGAGCGGTATAAAATCCTAGGACAAATCTAGGTAGTCTCCTAGTTTGGGTTCAAGACGGGAGGCAAGCCCATTTCTCACAATAAACTCACTTCCAATAAGACTGACCAATACCTACCTTAGGTGTTGGTCTGGCCAACAAAAAAAAGAAAAAAAACTAGACAAAAAAAATCAAAAGTCCAAGGAAAAAGCAAAGGGCCAAAATAAAAGAGCTGGCCACGACCAAAAAGAACTCTCAACATCCCTCGACCAGAGTACAGTCAATCCAAATGAAGAATCCCATGGCCGGGGCTAAAAGGTCAACCAAAAAAATTCAAATACCCATGACCGTGGTCAATGGTCAACCCGAGTGAAAGTGCAATTGACCGGGGTACGGTCAATTCAAAAATTATCAATGCCCATACCATCAAATAGGGAAGAATCAACCAAGCTGGTCAGCTAACACCACATTTAGCCTTCCCACATTACAACCCTCAAGACCTTTTCGAGACCTAGGCTAAGAGACAACCCGAAATTTTGAGGATTCAAGCTCCATAAGATACACCCTAACCATTAGGGCCAGACATGGAAATCAGATCCCGCATTATCAAACCTGCCAAATCGAAGTCCGAATCATTTTTACTCGATTTCCCCCTTTCCTACCACATTGCAATACCTTACCCTCGAAATCTTAGCTCCACAAAATCGAGCTCCAGATTTCGAATCATCAAAGCCACTTGTGACCTAGCTCCACAATTCCAAAAAATTTCAAACCAGTTATTACCAGCCCCAAACACGGGGACTCAACCTGCAGTCGGCATAGAACGTGCCCAAATAGTTCACACCACCTCTAGGGGCTACCCCGGGGAACGCTCGCAGTCACAGGATCAACATCCTAACCATTCTAGCCCTTTGATCAAGACATCATTGGGAATGCACCTAGCCTACACCATCCCTACGGCTAGTTACACACAAAGCCCTAATAAACTAGGCACCATAACATATCTTTCAATTCACTGAACTACGGCATGGTTTGATTTCACCACACGTGAATACGTAGGCAGCCTTTCAACAGAGGCACAACCACCCACATTGACACACATTCAAAAAGCACCGTCATTCCTATCACAACACTGACATGTTCTCAACAGTTATCTTTGTCGTCCTGGGGGCTTCTCTTAGGCAGAAGACCTCCATCCACTCACAAAATCCAGATAATTTCAAAAAAAAACTACCCTCCTTTTTATAGTGTGTCCTAGTACTCGGCTCAGTCGAAGACGAGAATCCGTTAGGGACTCAAAGCAACACCTACCTTGGGAATATACCCCAAAACCAAAAAAGATCCAAAAGAACACCAGTCTACACATTGCTACTACTGAGTCTTGTCATTACAGAGTACATATCTTTCCCATTTCGAGGATTCGACCATGTTGCCAATCGCCTAGGCTACGGAATAAGCGTAACTTAAGAGTCTTATCGTCTTAGGTGGCCCACCCCCCTACCGAGTCACGATCCAACCACTCGATAGTCCAGTTCGTGTCTGTGAACTCATCTTGTCGCACCCAGAGTCGAGTCTGTTGGTAAGCTTCTCTTTTCAAATTCTTGCTTTGAAATTTGCAAAACTTAGCCATTTGAGAAAATCCTTTTCGACAAGGTCAAATTTCAGTCTATTTAAACTGCAAATTTCTTTTTTACCCCTTTCCATTTTGAAAACCTATCTCCTAGCACGTGAGTTGCTTTCAGGACTTCGATTTGAAAGTGAAGCAAAAATCATCTTTCCAGCGCAAGTCAGTATATAGATGTTAATTACATTTCCTATCTGCTATATTTACTATTTCGGCCTGTATAACTAACATTTCAGGTACCAGCTTGTGCTTCTCAACGGAACGTCAAGTTTTTATCTCCCCATCGTGAGACGGAGTTTCACTTAAAGTGGCGTGGGCAAATTGGGATGTGTCTACAAACGGGCACACCTAGGGCTTCTTAGGCAAGCTCCCGCGTAATTGTAAATCGGGATGTCTCTGTAAACAGATACACCCAGGGCTTCTTAGGCAAGCTCTCGCCTAGTTCCGAAATGGGATGTGTCTGTAAACAGATACACCCAGAGCGTCTTAGGCGAGCTTCCGCGTAGATCCAAGATGGGATGTGTCTGTAAACAGATACACCCAGGGCTTCAAAGACAAGTCCTCACGGAGCTATCCCAAATAACAGAACTCAGGTATGGTTTCTATCTTATGGCCGGCGAGCCCTTTTCACGCGAGTCTAAAGGACTATAAACGACCCAACCGGAAGTCTGCCAGGTCTTAATCCTCAATTGGCCTAGTAGCTACTCTAACTTTCGTCTTGTCTAATCCTCAGTCATAGTGGGGGCTCTGTAGACACCCACATTTGGCCGCCAGGTGTCTATAACAGTTTCCAACAAACACCCGATGATGATCGGACGTAAACATGACTTAATACGCTCGATTTTGGACTCGGAATCAATAGTATTTGGCGCGAGCTTTTAGCGGAGTAAAAATCTCACCAAACCGACCTCAAATTCAGGCCTAGTGGGTCGTTCCCAGTGAAATAAGACTAATTTGGGCCAAAACCGACACCGAGGGTAAAACCGTCATTTAGCGACCGGGTCAAACCCCGGTCAAAGACATTTTCGAGACACAAAAATCTGTCACGCAGCTTTGGAAGTCTGATTCGAAGTAAAATACTACAAAAATATCAGCTACAAAGAAGAACCAAGCAACTAAACCTCTCCGTTAGAGATAAAAATTTATCTTTAAAAGAAGTCTCCCACTCGATCGAGTACTATGCACCACTCGATTGAGTGGCTCCTTTTTTAGCTGAAAGCGGATTCCTTTTCTATCCAAAATCAGAATCCTTATCTACCTAAAACCGGTACCTTTCCTATCCAAATTCGGAAACCTTTCCTATAAATACACCCCTTTGCAACCTTCAATTGACACAACACACGATTCACGACAAAACACAACAATTCACAACACAATTCACGACAATACACAACAATTCCCAACCCCAAAATTTCAGCAATCCTAGGCAGATTATACACACATCCAATCACGATTTTTCCTCTAGAAATCCTTTAGGAAACCCGAGAGCAAAACTCGTCAAATCCCTTCCCAATTATACACACCATAACTCTCCTATATACATCTTAACGCTCCCGCGCCTAGGTCACTACTACGAGTTCGTTTTCGAGATAATTAAGCATGTAGGTTGAGGGTGTTACAAATCCTGCTTTCTCCTCTTCTCTCTTCCCTTTATTCATCTTTCTCGTCCGTCCGTCTTGTGTCGTCGTAGTTATGTTTTTTATTTCTTATTTTTTTTCTCGTTTCTAATATCGATATTATCGTACTATCATAAATAAAACGTTATCCCTAGGATGTGATATCGACTCTATAGTCGAATGTAGGATCCAAAGGAATCAATCAATAAACCATATTAAGCACGATCCCGTTGACGCCGAAATAATGGTCACATGGTCCGAAAAGACTAATACAACATTATAACGCAGAGGGAAACATCTCTCGTCCTAGTTCGATTTACAAACATCTTTTTACAAAATCCACTCTAAATATTAGATATTGATTTTATAATCAAGTATCGAATATGACGAGTAACGAAAGCTGAATCGAGTGTAAATCATATTATATTTTCACGCGATTTAGCCAAATTATCGATTTCAATATTAAAAGCAAGTTCGCGGACGAAATTCTGTACAGGGGGCACTCGACCGAGTGCCTAGCCCACTCGATCGAGTGGCATCCCAAAATCAGGTCAGAAAGTTTTTGTGAGGACCACTTGGTCGAGTCCCTCCATGACTCGATCGAGTGGCGCTCCAAAATTCGGGCAGAAGGTTTTTCCGAGGTCCACTCGTTCGAGTCCTTTCGTGACTCGATCGAGTGGCCTTTGTCACGTCAAATCCATGAGTCCTTCAACATATTCCAAGTCCCGATAAAAATTCTTTTAACGATTTCGGTCATCACGTGCTAAGTCCATCACGTGTTCAT
This sequence comes from Agrostemma githago, assembly GCA_958450325.1. NCBI lineage: Eukaryota > Viridiplantae > Streptophyta > Magnoliopsida > Caryophyllales > Caryophyllaceae > Agrostemma > Agrostemma githago. The sequence continues at coordinate 51,727,089 of OY288251.1, forward strand.
CTTTTCAAAACCATGCATCATATCATATTTACATCGTCTAATCTATTTACGCTCCACTATTATCGTGATTGTCGTTTGTTGTATTATATTTCCGGGTGGTATGCCGCTCGCATGTTGTAATCTTTTCTTTCGCGCTTTTATCTCATTGTTTGTTTTATTGTACTAAAACGAACCTCACATGCTAAAACAACTTCGACCTAGTTCAAAGATGCATTAAACGACGTAGATCAAACATATTTCACATGTTTAGTCAAACACACTGTTTTCATATCATTTAACCGTCAAACTAACGCGCGTACACGAAAAAAGAACGATATCTAAGTATAGGCCGCTAAGTGCGGGCGGGGTTGGGTGTTCTTTGTGAACTTCCCAACACGTACCCTCACCCCCTACTCAGAACCATGGTTTCAGGATGTCCGAAACCGTTGGCACACGAGAGTCATTCAATACACGGTAACCGATAATGTCGGTATCGGTATCGCAATGCAAAGGGACGAACCCCATAAACTCTGAAATCGGGATAGGTCGTACTCTGTACATGGCCCACTAAGATATAGAGTGGGTTCGAACGGGCTCGAACTCCCACAAAGTTCGGTGGCGACTCCATTTGATTGAGGGTGGTAGGCTAGGGACATCTTGTGAGTGATACCATATTTCCTAAGAAGGTGCTCAATGGTATCTTTCCTAAAATGAGATCCTCCATCACTAATTACGGCTCTAGGCATACCGAACCTCGGGAAAATTACATTCTTGAAAAGCTTAATTACAACCTTGGAGTCATTGGTGGGGGAAGCTACGGCTTCGATCCATTTTGAGACATAATCAACCGCTACTAAGATATACTTGTTACCAAAAGAGGATATGAACGGACCCATGAAATCAATGCCCCAAACATCGAACAATTCAATCTCTAAGATGGGTTGAAGGGTCATCTCATTTCGCCTTGTAATATTCCCACTTCAATGACAAGCATCACATGTGAGAATGAAAGCTCGAATGTCCTTAAACATGGAAGGCCACCAAAACTCGCTTTGGAGAACCTTGGCAATTGTCTTTTGGTTGGCCAAGTGTCCACCATAAGATGTCGAGTGAAGGTGCTTCACTATATTATAACCTTCATCGGCCGTGACACATCGTCGGTACATTCCATCTACACAACGGCGGAACAAATATGGTTCGTCCCAATAATAGGGTCGGGCTTCATAACGTAGTTTCTTCCTCTCTTGCTTGGAATAATCGTCCGGAATAAAATGAGATACTAGGAAATTGACGATATCGGCATACCAAGGTGTAATAGTATCAACGGCCATCAAGGCCTCATCTCTCATAGCTTCATTGATGGGGATACCATCTTCTTCATTGTTCTTTTTACTAACCGTTAGTCTACTAAGATGATCCGCTACCAAGTTCTCCGATCCGGCTTTGTCTTTAATCTCAATATCAAATTCTTGCAAAAGGAGGACCCACCGAAAGAGTCGGGACTTGGTCTCCTTCTTAGACATGATGTATCGAATCGCCGCATGATCGGTGTGAATTATAACTTTGGAACCGGTAACATAATTTCATAATTTCTCCATGGCATAGACAACGGCAGGCATCTCTTTCTTGGTTATTGTATACCTCGATTGGACTTCATCTAAGGTTTTGCTTGCGTAATATATCACATGTAGCTTCTTGTCAACCCGTTGACCTAGAACGGCACCTACGACAAAATCGGATGCATCGCACATGATCTCAAATGGAAGATTCCAATCGGGAGCTTTGATAATCGGAGTGGTAGTAAGAGCGGTCTTTATCCTGGAAAAGGCCTCAAGACACGAGTCATCAAAAATAAAAGGTGCATCTTTCCTAAGCAAAGAAGTCGAAGGCTTAGCAATTTTGGAAAAGTCTTTAATAAATCGTCTATAAAAACCGGCGTGACCTAGAAAACTCCTCACCCCTTTGACATTTGTAGGTGGTGGCAAGTTTTCGATCACGGAGACTTTCGCCTTATCTACTTTGACTCCTTTATTAGAAACAATATGACCTAGGACAACACCTTGTTCAACCATAAAATGACACTTTTCGCAATTTAAAACAAGTCTATACTCTTCACATCAAGCTAACACTTGATCAAGATTTTCAAGACAAGAATCAAAGGATGTACCATGGACACTAAAATCATCCATAAAAAATTCCATGGATTTTTCAATAAAGTCGGAAAAAATAGCCATCATACATCTTTGAAACGTTCCCGGCGCGTTGCATAGTCCAAATGGCATCCTTCTATAAGTATAGGTGCCATAGGGACATGTAAAGGTGGTTTTCTCTTGGTCATCGGGATGAATGGGAATTTGAATAAATCCGGAATGACCATCAAGGAGACAAAAATAAGAATGATGTGCCAATCTTTCAAGCATTTGATCAATAAAGGGAAGAGGGAAATGGTCTTTTATGGTGGTCGTGTTCAATTTTCGATAGTCTATACACATGCGCCAACCGGTAATGGTCCAAGTAAAAATTGACTCACCCTTTTCTCCTTTAACTACCGTCATTCCTCCTTATTTCGGCACAACTTGGACGGGGCTAACCCATTTACTTCCGGTTATTGGGTATATAATGTTAGTCTCATACAACTTGAGGACTTCCTTCATGACAACCTCTTTCATGGTGGGGTTCAACCTACGTTGACCCTCAACCGAAGGACGGTGGTCATCATCAAGGATGATCATATGCATACAAACGTTTGGACTTATGCCTTGGAGGTCGGCAATGCTATACCCGATGGCCTTTTTGTGCTTTCTCAAAACAATCAAAAGTTTTTCCAATTGAGGTCCATCAAGGGTAGCATTGACGATAACGGGATAATTGGTTCCTTCAAGAAAAGCATATTTGAGGGAAGAGGGGAGTGGTTTAAGTTCAAGATTAGGAGGAGAAGATACCATACTCTTACCCACCGGTAGTGGTTCTACCTTATCTTCATGCAAACATTCATCTTCAAGGGGTGGAGAGTCAAATGGTTCACCTTCTAGCTTACCATCATCTATCAAGCTATACTCAACCAAACTGTCTTTAACTTCAATGGAATTCATTTGTTCAATCATTGGTTGTTTAAAAGCTTGAGAAAGGGAAAACTCTACCGATCCGTTCCCTATGTTGAAAGATAACTTACCATTCTTAACATCAACTATAGCACCTCCGGTAGCCATAAAAGGTCGACCTAGAATAATGGGGGTAATAGTGTCTTCGGGCATATCCATGACAACAAAATCGGAGGGGATGAAGAATCTACCAACTTGGACGTGTACATCCTCAAGTATCCCAAGTGGGTACTTAACGGACCTATCCGTAAGTTGAATTGACATGCTAGTGGGTCTCATCTCCCCCACACTAAGTCTCTTGGCAATAGAATAGAATAACAAACTAACACTAGCCCCTAGGTCACATAAAGCTTGATTAACAACAACGTTTCCAACCCGACAAGGGATAGAAAAACTACCGGGATCCTCTAGTTTCTTTAGTATTTGGTTCATAAGAATGGCACTACATTGTTCCGTGAGAGGAATACATTCTTTATCCTCTATTGTTCTCTTTTTAGTCAAAACATCTTTCAAAAATTTAGAATAGAGGGGCATTTGAGAAATTACCTCGTCGAAGGGTAAAGTTACCTCCACCTTCTTCAACATATCCACGAAATGGCTAAATTGAGCATTCTCCTTGCGTGGCTTAGCTCGTTCGGGAAAGGGAAATGGAGGGACAAAAGTGGGAGGCGGTGGAACATTGGATTCTTCTTCTTCTTCGGCTAATTGCTCCGCCTCTTTTCTTTTTGCTTCTTCCGCTTCCAATTGCTCTTTATTCTTTCTTTGTTCTCTTTGTTCATTCTCCGCATTTTGAAGGATATCGAACTCCGCTTGTATTCCCCGGTTTTGTTTGGGGGAAGTGGGAGATGATTCTTGTGATGCATTTGGTTGATTAACTTTGGATGGAATGCTTTTAGTGTTCAAGTTCAAATTCTTATATGGGTCCTCAAGTTCTTTGCCACCTCTCAAAATGACGGCATTTGCTTGGTGCGAAGGGTCTCTTGGGTTTTGGGGTTGCCCGGGAAAACCATGGGGTGGATGGATTGGGGCGGCTAAGGCTTTTGTTGCTTTTTGTGATTCCCAAACCTTTAGCCTTGTCTTGGTGTCTTGATGTTCATTCCATAGTTGCCCAACCGTTCTTTGCAAATCATTATAGTTTTCCCATGGGACTCCTCCTTGGCCAAATTGAAAATTGCTTGGTTGGCCATAAGATTGAGAGGGTTGATTAAGTGGTGGTTAGTTGTAACCTTGGTTTCCTTGAAAATTACCTTGCAACCCTTGATTGTATCCATGATTAAAATGATTACCATGTTGATTTTGGTAATTGTTGTAATTGTTAGGAGCAAGGAAGTTGCTACTTTGTTGATTGAAGTTGCTCCTTTGATGAGGAGGCATATATGGGGGCATCCTTGGAGGACCTTGGTTAAAGGGCCTTTGTTGACTTTGATTGAATGGCCTCAATTGACTCCCTTGGGCACGTGGCATCGGATTTTGGACATTTTGATTTCCATAAGAAAAATTAGGATGAAATCTTGTGCCGGCATTGTAAGTATTATAAAAGAGATCAAATTGGGGTCTTTGCCCATATACTTGTATAGGTTGTACTTCATTTGGCTCTTCAATATAAATTTCTTCATTAGGAATGCAAGAGCTAGAATCATGGCCATAATTGCCACAATGATCACATTGAACTTCCCATGTTAATTGCTTTGGAGGAGATGGTTGCCTTGGTGGAACACTCCCTTGAATTTGGTACATACCTCGAGGAGTAGGCCTTGAACTCATGGCATCCATTCTCTTTTTTAATTCTTCAACTTCCGCTTGAAGCTTCAATTCATTAGAACTCGTAGATGAGTTCACTTCAACTTTCTTTCTAGAATCCCTCGATTGATCCATTCTAGAGTCACTCCTTGCCATCTTTTCAATAAGACTTTTAGATACCTCATCGGTGAGAGAAGAGAAGTCTCCTCCAGCGGCCGAATTGAGGTTTTCTTTGGTTCTCGATGAAATGGTGTTATAAAATGTTTGGGTGGTTAGCCAATCGGGTATTCCATGGTGTGGACATTTGAGCAACAAATCTCTAAATCTTTCCCAAGCCTCACTTAAGCTTTCAAATTCATCTTGCTTGAATGTTTGTATCTCCATGCGATATTGGTTAGTCTTTGACGGCGGGAAATATTTCTCCAAGAAGGCATTAGATAATTGAGCCCATGTTGTAAAAGTATTAGCGGGATGGCCTTGAAGCCATCTACGAGCTCCATCTCTCAAGGTCTTTGGAAATAATAAACGATGCAATTGGCATGAAGTTAATCCATTGAGACGGGCTCCTACTAATTTTTCTTTAAATGAAGCGATGTGCTCTTGAGCATCTTCTTGAGAAAAACCGTGAAAAGTATCTTGTTGAACCGCGTTTGTCAAAAAGGCTGTTAGTTCATAATTCTCGGGAATCTCTCCGAAATCGATGGGAGAAGGTGTTTCTTCATGTGTGAGTTGGGAATGAGAGCCTAGGGTTGCCATTTGATGGATTGATGGTGATGGTGGATTTGAATTTGGATGATTTGGAGGGGATGGAATTTGATTTTGTGGTGGAGTTTTCGGTGATGGTGGTGATGGTGATGAATTTTGTAAAGTGGAAGGTATGGAAGGGTTATTTAGAGTGGGATTATGTGATGTAGGAGGTGTAGAAGGTGTATGTGGTAGGATGGGATTAAGGTTAGGAGGTGATAATGAAGGATGTGGAATGATAGTGGTTGAGTTATTTCCCCAAAAACGCAATGCTCTAAAAGTCCTTTCCGACTCCGGATCGAACCACAAGGGCGATGATGTGTTCCTGGGCATAAAACTCAATTTAAACGATAAGACTCCTAGCACCTTGTGGCACTAGGGAAAAGAGAGAAGGGAAAAGAATTAAACACAACAACTAAAAACACAACAATTACTCGCCGTTCCCCGGCAACGGCGCCACTTTGATCGCCTCCCAATTGGTTCGGTCGTTAACGAAGGGCGGGGGATCAAACAATATTTATAAGACTCGAGATAACACACAAAAACAAACAAGTAATCGTGGTAAGTCGAGGTCGGTCCACAGGGAACGGATGTGTTGACGGGTTTGAAGCGATGTGTTTGATGTCTAGAGGGGGGTTTTCTAAGGGTCGAGTCTATGGTCAAGTCTATGCTAGAGGAATCACTACGAGAATGGCTAAGGGTAATTAATCTAGGGAAAGGCGGTGGGGAGAAGTCGGGATTCGTAACATGGAATGTAAGAAGATCGGGGTCGAGTTTTTGTCTCAAAGTTGATAAAGGGAGAATGCCACCTTTCGGTTTCTTCACCCAACCCACCTAAAAACCCGCTTTCGCGGCGAAGAAGGGTAAGTCTCTTGTTATGGTAATTTCTACCCCGAGTTTCCCCATATTGATAGAAACGAGTCAAGGTCGGTCTAGTTGGCCGGACTAAAACAACAATGACACAACAACCACAAACAAGGTAAACCAACATGCAAGCAACCCACAAATACCCATAAATTCAAATAATCCAAGTCTTCATCCCTAAACCCCCCAACAAGAAATATACTCACTAATCATAATGAAAGAAAACGAAACATTAACTATGGAGAAACTATCTAAAGCATTCATATTAACAAGATCTAAGGAAACTAGCAACAATGTGATGAGAAAACTACAATCTAACAATTACCCATTAAACTATAAAACTACCAAATTAATCTAGAGAATAATCTAGAACAACATGAACAAGATCTAAAGAAACTAACTACACTAAGATGATCTAAGCTAGATAATAATGAGAAAACTAAATTAAATCTAAACTAGAGATAAGAGAGTGGAAAGAGATGTACCAACTATGAAGATCTACAAGAAATAAGAAGTTTGCATGAATAAAGGTTGTAGCTTTGATGGAGATAGTGAAAAACTTGTCACTAATTCTTCAATAAACCCATAAATCTTCAATAAAACTTGAATAATCTTCTTACAAACTTGTAAACTAGAGAATTGTTGATGTAAACTAAGTAGATCTACTACTAATTACTATGTAAACTACTAGATTTTTAGAGAATTACTACTAGAATATTACGAGATTACTCTACTAATGGATGGTGTAATGTGATGGATGTTACACTAATGGAGGCCTACTACTACTTACTTAGGCAACAATTTAGGGTAACGTATATATAGTAATCTTCTTAATGGGTATTTAACCTAAAGCCCAAATCCACTTCATGCTCCATTAGTGAGACAATCACTCCTTGCATCTTCATGGGGTGAAACTTTGCCCTGCGGTCTTGACGATAATTTCCACCGGGTGAAATTTCACCCGGTCAGATTTTCTTCCTTTTTTCGCGTTTTTTGGCACTTCTTCCCATCGGGCGAAATTTCACCCGGTGGGCGAAATTTCACCCGGTGGGCGAAATTTCGCCCAGTCAGTTTCGCCCGGTGGAGAGTCTCGGAAAATCTTCGGGGAGGCTTTTTTACCGTCGGATGAAATTTCGCCCGGTGGTATCTCACCGGGTGAAATTTCACCCGGTCATTTCACTGGCCTCTTTTCTTGTCTCATTCTTCATTAATTGATTGGATGACTTTAAACTTTAAGTTGTGTGCTTTGCTCTTTGGACGTTATTCCCTTCTCTTGTGCTCGTGGAAGCTCGATCGTGATTTTGGTGCCAAATCCTATTAAAATCGATAGAAAAACTACCAAAAACACGTAAAACGCACAAGAGGGACGCTAATGCGAGAAGTACACAAAATATGGCGATAATCGCACTCTAAACTCGCAAAACGAGGGAAAAATGGGTCTAAATGGGGAAAACGGTCTAAATTTAGCACACAAAACTTCTATACTCATCAGGGGTGATGTTCCCGTGGAACGATTTCATCATTTTTTGGACATCCCCTTGTTGGAGGAGGCTAATGCTTTCTTTGGACAAGATGGTATTGACTTAAATTTACTTCTTAAGGCATTCTCACATAAAGGTTCTCGTGAAATTTCGCCTTTAGCCCGTAAACGGGCTCTTAATATTGCGGTGGCATGTTACTACCTTTTTGAGGATGCATTGGTGCGTGATGGCTGGAGTAGTGCATGGGTTTTGGATGTTGTGATGGGGATGGAGCATGGACAATCGCCCTCTTGGCTTATTCTAGGTAAGCTTAGCATGGGTCTCGACACCAGGGCACAAATACATCGTGATCCCTTTTGGGGTTCTAAGATTATTTTGCAGGTACGTCGGGGTACTACTTTCCTTTTTCAACACTTGCCTTAGGTCGAAAGTTTGACACTATGTTGTGATTTGTGTAGGTTTGGCTACCAGAGAGGTTAGGTTTGATCGAGCGACCTCGGCTTATCAAGGGTTACAGCTATAAAGGCTTTGCTGGTCGGAGTGTGGTGCCGCCATGGAACGATGGCTATACTGAAGAGAAATGGTTATCCTACTTGCGGGCTAGTGAAGGGGTCGCCATTAGGTAGACAATTTCGTGGTGGCATATCAACGGATATATCGGGCTTCCGCTCTCATTACCAGCCCGTACTATGCAGATATTGTCCTTAATCGACTGTGTTCGTAGTTATTCGGATAGGCTGGCATGCCAAATGGGGGCGAGGCAAGCCATATCAGATGTTACTGTTACTGCTACCGGCTCTTACCCATGGAATGAGGATTCTCTTAGGAAGTTCGAATGTCATGGAGACAAAGAACTATGAACTATATTCCTTAGAGAATGTTCGGCCGACAATCTCGACTTATGCCCGGCGGGGAGATTATGTATATTCGTTGGCGAGGGACAAGTCAAATTTCAGGAAGACCGTGATGCCACAGGATAAGGAGGCAGTACGAGTTAATGTAACTAAGCACTCGACCAAAGGCAGTGTTACCGATCCTAGTACCATCAATTCATCTAAACGGGTCAAGACTAACAAGACCCATATTGAAAATGTGAGTGAGAAGGGGAAATGGGATTAGATGGGCTCGCCTCGGGCTAAAATGGTGGAGGCTTGTGAGCGGAGGGTCTGTAGTGAGAGACCCGGAGAAACACGCTCGACTGGTAAGGGAAAGAAAAAGTTGGACCGGTAGAGCCCAGCCGTTTAGTACTATGTTGTATTAATTTATATTATGTAGCGTATTAGTACTAGTTTTTGTGAGGTTTTGCTTGTCATGTTGTCCATATTTCCGGAGTAGCCGAGTGATAGACGCTCGATGTAAAGGGCCTTGACAAAGGCTTGATTTAATTAATTTTGCATTAATGAGAAGCACTTTTTTTATTCATTATATTTTTTTGTGGTGGCTCGCAACTCGATTCTTCATTTTGCCCGGAGCGCCCTTTCGGGTTTTCACTCCGTCCTCGGCTCACCTTTTGCCTTTCTTTTGTCTTTTTTTTTGCTTTTTTTTTGCTCTTTTTTTTTTTTTAACGGCTCGCAACTCGATTCTTCATCTTGGCCGGGGCACCCTTTCGGATTTTTCTCCGTCCTCGGCTCGTCATTTTTTTTTTACGACGGCTCGTAACTCGTTTCTTCATTTTACCTTGGGCACCTTTTCGGGTTGTCACCCCGTCCTCGGCTCGTCGTTTATGCTTCATCATTGAAATCACTCATTAATCAGAACGTGGGATGGGTTCCAATTTGCATATGAATTGAGTAATCGATTTTGTTTTTTTTGTTGGTTGTACCATTAAAAGGGTTGTCTATGTATACGTGTTTAGACGGAATCAAACCATGTTTGTAGTTCATAAAAATGTGAGTGATTTTGCTTTCGACTCGTTATACCACTTATCGATGCGAATTGTTTTTAAGCATTTCGTATGAGTTTTCACCCTAGCTTAGAGATCAGGATGAGGTTGTTTAGGAGGTTAAGGATAGTAGCATTTAAGCTGGTCCATGTTGGTTGGGGTTGAGAATTTTTGAGCGTCTAGGTCGGTAATGATTACGGCGCCTCCTGTGAGTATCTTCTTGACAAGGTAGGGACCCGCCCAATTCGGTTTGAATTTCCCTCTGGGGTATATGGGAAGGGGTGCTCTAATGGATTTGACTACTAAGTATCCCTCATGTATGTTTCGGGATTTAACTCGCTTGTTAAAGGCTCGTTGTATTCTTTGTTGGTAGACTTGCACGTTGGACAGTGCGTATATTCTATGCTCGTCTAGGAGTACTAACTCATCATAACGTTTTTGGTTCCACTCTTCTTCGGAAATGCCGCTTTCGGCTAGTATCTTTAGCGAGGGTATTTCTAACTCTATTTGTTGTACGGTTTCGGAGCCGTAGGTTAGGTAGTAGGGTGTGGCTCTGGTGGAAGTTCGGTTGGAGATTCGGTATCCCCATAATGCAAAGGGTATTTTTTTGGGCCAATCACGGTAGTTATATATCATCTTCTTGAGGATCGTGATGATGGTTTTGTTTGCTGCTTCCACAGCCCCGTTTGTCTGAGGTCTGTAGGGTAAGGTTTTGTGTTGTTGGATTTTGTATTCGTCTAGGAGTTTCTGGGTGTCGACCGTAAAGTGAGCCTCCTGATCACTGATGATTTCTTGTTGTATGCCGTAACGGCAAATGATGTTGTTTCGTAGGAATTTGACTACTTGTTTGGAAGTTAGTATGGTGTTTGAGGCTGCTTCAACCCATTCGATAAAGTAGGCGACGGTCACTAGTATAAAACAATGTCCGTCAATTCCGGATGGGTGTAATTTTTCTATGATGTCTATTCTCCAGGTAGAGAAGGGCTAAGGTGTTGTGGTGTGGAGCGAATATGGTGGCATGTGTTGGATATTGGCAAGTATTTGACAGTTGTGACAGTGACGGACGTGATGCCGACAGTCTGCCTCTAGAGTGATCCATTAATAGCCCAATCTCATTATTTTACGGGCTAACAAGTGTGCGCTCATGTGGGGTCCGCATTCCCCTCATGTATTTCTTCCATGACCTTTTTGGAATGGGTTTTGTTTATGCATCTAAGGAGTACTCCTTCAGGGGTTCGTTTGTATAGTAATCATTGGTTCAAGTCGTAGTGGGTGGCTTGTGTCCTTAAGGCTCTTTTGTTTTTTGTGCTTGTATTAGGCGGGTATGAGCCGTCGGTTATGAAGTCTAGGATCGCTTTGTACCAGGGTTCTTCGGGGGCGTCATCGATTTCAATGTTGTGGATATGGGCAGGTTGCTCACTTCTCTCTACTCAGATAGGCATGGAGAAAAGGTTGTCGGGCATGTTTATTAGTGAGGCTAACTTGGATAGGGCGTCAGCAAATTGGTTTTCCTCGCGGGGTATGTGTATGAAGTTGCTTTCGGTGAACTCTCAGGATATTGTTTCGATTTTGGTTTGGTATGGAGCTAGGCTTTCGCTATAAACCTTCAAGGTGCTTGTGGCTTGGTTGACTACTAGGGATGAATCTCCATGGACTCTAAGGTTTTTAATTCCTAGTGTTGTTGCGGCTTTTAGCCCTATTAGTCAAGCATCGAATTCGGTTGCGTTATTTGTTACTAGGATGTCTAGTTTGACTGATATGGGTGTGTGGTCGCCTATCGATTATCGGCTGTTGGTGTTTCCTATATCAGGTATTCGGCTAGGAAATCAGCTATGGGGTGGGTTGAGTGTTGGGATGATCGTATTGATCTCCCCTCGGGTGAAATTGAGTGGTTCGCTAGTTGTAGCCCCTATGTTTTGATTGGTTGCTATCAACAAATGGCATAGTATTGAGTCGTAAGCGAGAAAGTGCATTATTTTAAATCAAGCGATTGTCGAGGCGCATTGTAAAGAAAGAAAAGTTTATTTCTTTTTATTGATAATAGTATGCAGGCTATGTGCCCGAGATATGGTTTTTGGGGAGGCAGGGACAGACCCCTTTGCACCTCCCGACTCGACGACAAAAACTTATTACTACATTAAGCCTAGGCCCCTTAAGATGAACTAGACTTTGACTCGGGCTGACCGCTTTCTTTAGAAGAACCTTCGCTGGTTGGACTCTCGGTGTTCATTCAGGTCACCTACTTGGTTTGTTTGGTACCGGGAGTTGGTTCGTCTTTGAAAGCACCCTATAGGGACATAAACTCCCTTATCGATTAGGCCTCGCACCTCGTGCTTGAGTTCACTGCATGTTTGGGTCTCATGTCCCCGACCCTGATGGTACACACAATAAGCGTTCGGATTCCAGGCCGCTCCCCTTTTATCCATTGGCGGGTCAGGAGTGGGTCCTATTGGCCAAAACAACCATGCCTCTTGTAACTTTTTGAGGGCCTGGCCTCGACATACAACTCTCCTAATTCTGTGAATTGTCTAAAAGGTCTGCGAAAGGTCATGGCTTCAATGGAATGGGCGAGCCTCGCGTATTCGACGTATGGATCACCACTGAGTACTAGTTCTCGTCCTATCGGCCTTTCCTGGTGTTTTCTTTTGGTTCCTTCCAAGGTCTCGAGCCGGCACCTAACATCATTGATGGAGGAAGAGATCGATGATACTAGCCCTAAGACACCATGGACTACGTTCATTAAGGCGTTGAGTTGGTCGATGTTGTTTTTGTTGCTGTTCGAAGTCATCTTCGGGTCGGCGGAAGATAACTGAAGATGAGACTAGATCCAACAGATGACTTAAAGACTCGAGGAATTGTGGACGTCCGTCCGCACCGCCCGGCACCCTGAGCGCGCCCACGCGAGGCCGACCCAGTCTCATCGCGGCAGCCAACCACGCGGCCCCCTCCTGGTCGGGGGCCGGTCCGATCTCGCGTTCAGGGCGATGTTTTTGGACCTCGATTCGGATGACGACCCGGACTTGTACTAGACGGGTGCGAGCACCCGTGTTTCTATTGGGATCAATCGAGTTGTGGTTGTAAATGTTTAAAGGCCGATATGTTTGGTAAGGCGACCTTTTTAGTGAACCGAATTCGTTGCCGATTTGTGAAGTCGCCACCGAGTCAATTATGGGGACTCAGAAACCGTTCAAGTCAACTTTGATCCTTAGCCGGCTCAAAGCTGAGGGGCACGGGACCTAAAGATAAAGACTTGTACACTTTGATCCTTAGCCGGCTCAATTCTGAGTAAGGGGTAAGGGTACGTATTGGGAAGCCAACGTCCGCTAGACATCGACACCCAATCCCGCCCACACATAGCGGCCTCTACTAATCAATCGGTGGGCGGATAACTTTGTTCCCTTATTGTGGCGGAAGTACTGTAAAATCCGTTGTTTTAACCCTATATCATTGCTATGTCGGTTGTTTAAACACAAGTAAGCTTATTGACGTCAAAGTAGTTGTGTTTACATTCTTTGCATGCGATTTATTGTGACAAGCAGGCCATAAAAAGATGCACATAGGAGAGTAGAGAGTAGTAAGTATCATACGTATTAGGAAATCAGTTTTAACGTGATAATACGGATATTAGTCATTCTCGTGGTATCCCTTACCTGGTATTCTGTTTAAGATGCGTCGGCTCGGTATTAATAATGATGCATCGAACCATGTATGGTGAGCATCGGGACTAATACAGAACCCGACCATCGCTTTGTTCAGTTTTAGCTTGTTTACATTTTGAATTCCGTGTTAGGTGATTTAGCATACGATTATAAGGTCATAAAAGCAATAAATCATACGAAAGCTGTAAGTGCGAATGTAAGAAAATAACGTAATAAGGAGTTGCACCCTCGGAGTATAAGCTAAATGGGACACAATGCATAGATAGTTGTGAACGGATCTCGGAACTACTCGTGTCTATTTAGGGTATTTTAGTGTTTATGGTTGAAGTTGGGGCGTTACGTGTTTTAGTATGTGTTACGGACCTAGTGTCACGCTTGACATTATCGTAGTGCATAATAAAAGTACAGAAATGTAAAGTTTTGTTTAGTTGACAACCTAGTGACGATTCAACTTCAAAGGGTGGATCCTCCTAGCTTGGATTGTGATTTCGGCGGAGTTCCGTTACCGTTTGCTTTTTCTGCGGCTAATCCGGCAGAGTTCCGTTACTTCTTGCTCATTCTGTGGCTAATTCGGCAGAACTCCGTTACTAGACTCGGAGTAGCTAGTCGATTAAAGGCACCTCGAGATCGAGTGGAGTGCTCGAAGGTTAGGAGTAGCGTCGATTTTGCTTATCGGGACTACGATCGAGTGGATCATTTCCTTTGGGTGTCGGAGTGCGAGCCCAAGCGAGAGAAACTCATAATGAGTAAAGGGAGAAGGGAATTGAGAAATTGTGTCGAATGAGTGAGGTGAGGGGGGTATTTATAGTTGTTTTTGGCTCACGTCACCTAGATGGACGCCCGGTGTGAGGCGACTCAGAACTCGAGAGCCTGGTATGACGCGGTTCAGTTCTCAGGCGCCTGAGCTCAAGCGATTGAAATTTTGAAGATCCGATTTCGAAACTTTCCAAAACGGAGAATATGCGTATCTTAGGATTTGTTGGAGTTTAAGGGTTTCCTATAACCCTAGCGCGCCGAGCGTCGGGTAGGCTTCGGGTGCGCGTCCCGAGGTTTGCTTGGCCCAACGCGTTGACTCAGGTTTAACTTTGCATATTTCGGGACCGATTCGGGGCCCTAGTGTCGGAATTGACTCTAATTAGTGTTGACGCGACCTTAATGATACGACTAAGGCTGCCTTGATGTCTAATTAATCTTTCCGAGTAATTATTTGATCCGTTCTATAGAAAAACTATCTAAGACATCGTAATCTCGTGTCGCGTTGCAGTCCGATCGTCATCGGGTGTTTGTCGGGCACTCCTGCAGCCACCAGGTCCAAATCTGGGTGTCTAGAGAAGCCCCCACTTTGAATGAGGCTTGGACAAGGCGAAAGTCAAAGTATAGCCACCCAGGTCAATCGAGGATTACGACCTGGTGGTTGTCCGGTTGTGTCGTTTTAAGTCCGTTGGACTACGTATTTGAGGCTCGTCAGCCAAGGCTTAGAAATCATACTTGACATCCTTGCCTGCGGTTGCTTATCGGAGCTCGGGTTCGTGCTTGATATCTCATCTTGAGTTTGTTGCTTTAGTAGTTTCGGTATTTGACATGGACCTTTGCTTAATTCTTTGTTGATGTCATAGTTCTGGTTTGATATCCTCGGCGGATGGTTGTGTTGATTTCGGTTTTGCTTTAGGTATTCCTCAGGGGGTGTGAATTGAATGCTTAGGGACTCGTTTTGGGTTGATTTGATTATTCCGAGTACTATCAGGGACTCATTTAAAATTGAATTTAATTGAGCGCTACTAGGGGCTCATTGAATTAAATTGACTTGAATTGAAATTGGAATGAGTGCTACCAGGGACTCATCCAAAATCGGAATTTTAAGCGCTACCAGGGGCTCATTGAATTCACTTAACTTGACTTGAATTGGGGTTGGGTGCTACCAGGGACTCATCCAAAATTGGATTTTGAGCGCTACCAGGGGCTCATTGAATTGACTTAACTTGAATTGAATTGAGTGATACCAGGGACTCATTCAGAATCGGGTTTCGAGCGCTACCAGAGGCTCAATTAAAATTGAATTTAATTGAGTGCTACCAGGGACTCATTTAAAATTGAATTGAATCGAGTGCTACCAGGGACTCGTTCAAAATTGAACTGAACTTGAGCGCTACGAGGGGCTCATTGAATTAAACTGAGTGCTACTAGGGACTCGTTTAAAATTGGTTTTGAATTAAATTGAGTGCTACCAAGGACTCATTTAAAATTGAATTGAATCGAGTGCTACCATGGACTTGTTGAATTAAACTGAGTACTGCTAGGGACTCATTTAAAATTGAGTTGAATCGAGTGCTACCAGGGACTCATTTAAATTGGTTTTGAGCGCTACAAGGGGCCCTTTAAAATTGAATTGATTCTGAGTGCTACCAGGGACTCATCTAAATTGGTTTGAATCGAGTGCTATCAGAGACTCGTTGAATTGGTTTTGAGTGCTACAAGAGGCTCTTTTAAAATTGAATTGATTTTGAGTGCTACCAGGGACTCATTTAAATTGGTTTTGAGCGCTACAAGGGGCTCATTTATATAGGTTTTGAGCGCTACAAGGGGCTCATTGAATTGAATTGAATTGAGATTGAGTTCTGAATGCTTTGGGGTTCGTTAGACTCACGGGTTTAAAATTTACCTTCAGAATGCTTTATGATTCGATTGAGTTTGTTTTGTTCAGATATCATGATTAGATTGTCATGTGCTTCGGTACGAGTGGTCTTATTAGCTAGGGGTTTTCATGTTTTTTTTCGCTGGGGGTTGATTTTGATTAGGGGAGGTTTTGAGGTTTGCTTTATCGGTTAGGGGTAGTAAACTGTCCCATTCCTGCTTATTTTATTTAGTATAGAAGGGTGCGTCTTACGGCTATTTGGTACCATGTCCAAGTTGTTTTCGTCTTTGCTTTAGGCTGAACAGTCAAGCGCGGGTCCTGAGATGATTAGGTGGGCTCTCGAGGGCCCTAAGTTAGATAGTGACGAGGTCAAGGGCTGGATCGGCGGCTGCTTAGAGCGTGAGATTTATAGTGCGCCCCATGCTCTGGTGAGCTCGTACATTACCGACCACTTCGAGAGGGTGGCGGTATTATAGGGTCGAGTGCTCAACACGCTGGAGCAAGATGCCAGTCTATGGTTGTGGTACTTCCTAGGATCGACCCACTTCTCGGATAAGGGCGAGAGGTTTAGTACTAGGATTTTGCCTTTCCTGGCTGATTTGGATCAGCAGGGTTGTTTTGATTGGGTGACCGCGGCTTTCACGGAGATGACCCGTTGCTTACAATTCATGTTTAGGCCACTGAAAGTGGACTCATGCTCTACTTTATCCATCCTGGGTCCAAGTCTTGTGCTGGAGGTTAGTTATTGCCCCCGTATTCGGTTTTCACCTTGTTCGCTTTGGTTTTGCTAATGACGTTTTTCTTTGGGTTTTGCAGGCTTGGATCTATTCCTACTTCCCTCGATTGGCACCTAAGATGGTGCGAGCTCGTCCGGTTAGGTTCCCGGCGGGGATCGAGTGGAGGTTGGCTTAGGCTAAGAGTACGATGAGTCACTACTCGTCGGAGAATGTGCTGGTGAACCAGCTACGCATCGAGGATGTAAGTTTCCTTCTTACGGTTTCTTTTTAGTTAGTAGCCCCCATGATTAGGGTTGTTGAAATGTCGTTATTGGTTTTATCGTTTGTTTTGTCCTATGGTTTAGTGTTTGCTTTCATTTTGAAGGGTTCGCTTTTCCTTCAGTAGGCCGATCCGACTGACGTTGTTCAGCCCCCAGACTTCCCCTTGATGCTGCTTAGAGTCGATGCGGCTGGGGTAGCTATTATAGAGTCTCTTCCCCGTGTTTTGCTGAGGAGATGGAGGCTAGGACGGAGCAGCGTGACCGGGTATACCGGGTAAGTTTCAGTTTTTGTCTTGGATTTGGGTTCTAATGGTTAGGTTTTGTTTGGCTAACTCGTCTTGTTTTTGCCTCTTATGTTTAGTCGGCTTGCCATCAGCGGTTTTGGCAGGCTGCCAAATGCTTTTAAGCCTATGCGTCGAGGGTCTCCCGTGATACTTCGGGATCTCGATCGGTGAGTATGTGTACCTCAGGTTGGCTTTTTAGGCTGTTTGTATGTTTTCCTAAAGTATAGGTGTATTTGCAGGATACCCCGGACAGGGTAGGGCAGCTGGAGACTCGGGTGACCGAGCTCGAGGCGGATGAGGCTAAGTTGCGACAGCTCCTGCGATCTTGGGACAACGAGATTGCCCAGCTTAAGGAGCGGTTAGCTCGGTCTCAAGGCGAGACCTCAGCGTAGGGTGGGGCTAGGCTAGGAGCTGAAGTGGAGAGAGAGGTTGGGGCTGAGGCTGAGGGTCATGCTACGGGTGCTATCGAGGGTGTTGGACGAATTCCCGAGAGAGCTACCTTAGATATGCTGTCGGACATGTATGGCACCGGGTCTCCTCTCTTGGATCTGGATGATCTCGGTCTAGATGACAACATCGGTGAGTTTATGATAGCTATAGGCGCAACCTCTAGGGGTCCTCCCAAGTTTGTAAAGTTCGTGTTTGGATTTGTATATTTTGGATTTCTAGTATTTTGATTGATTTGTTAGTCTTGCATTTTGTTTTGCTTTTGAAATGTTGACTTAGATGACAAGTAATCACTTCAAGTTCAGTTTGTTTGCGATTTTGCCATAGTTTAGGACGTTTTAGAATGCGCTGAGATTGCATGGGAGTAGGAAAATGCTTTTTCGGAATTTTCAAAATGCGTTAGTTTGAGCCAGGATTTGGATCAAGTAGTAAGTCGATTAAAATGTTTGACTCGAGACGTGTAAAAATGTAAGAAATGCTTTGTAGCTGAAGTGTGTCAACCGAGTGCGTGTTCGGTGTTGGGAGACAAGTGTGACTGTCTCAACATTCATGAGGCAAAGAAAAAAAGGTTAGACCACTTTTATATCTTACTGACAATGCCGTACTGGGCTACAGACGCGAATTGACGATGTCACTCGGGGCTACAACACGCCTAGGTGGGGTAGCTTATCCCCTTAAATGGACTCAATGGACGTAATGTATTGTCCGCGTGGACCTGTCACACTTGCGCGGGCATTTCGGCTTTTGGAAAGGGGTTTAGCGACTCCAGGAGGTCGTTTCTGACGTCCAGGGTTGTCGGATGTGAGAGAAAGGTTAAGGATTGTGGAAATGACAGTACTATAGAAAAAGGAAGTTGTGTGGACTAATGTCGCTAAGCGTCCAACCGAAGACGGCGTTACCGGTCCTAGTATTTGTCAGTTCATCTAAACGGGCCGAGACTGACAAGACCCATATTGAAAACGTGAGTGAGGAGGAGAAATGGGATCGGCTGGACTCGCCTTTGGTTGAGATGACGGAGACTTGTGTTCAGAGGGTCTATGGTGAGAGACCCGAACAAGCATATCTAAACGGTAAGGGAAAGGGAAAGTTGGACCTGTAAAGCCCCATCCGTTTAGTACTATGTTGTACTAATTGATATTATGTGGCATATTAGTATTAGTTTTTTATAGGGTTTTGCTTGACACGTCATTTTTCGGGGTAGCCGGATTTCGGATGCTCGAGTAAAGGGCCTCGACAAAGGCTTGATTTAACTGATTTTAGGTAATGAGAAGCACATTTTTTTTTATTTTGTCATCATTTTTTTTTGTGGTGGCTCGCAACTCGATTCTTCATTTTACCCGGAGCGCCCTTTTGGGTTTTCACTCCGTCCTCGGCTCACCTTTTATTTTGTTTCTTTTTTTTTGCATTTTTTTTGACGCCTTGCAACTCGATTCTTCATTTTTTCCGGAGCGCCCCTTCGGGTTTTAACTCTGATGGTAGGGATTTGCCGTGGATCCCACCGATCAAATAATAACCAACTAATCCTAACTGGGTAGATAGGGTAAGTCGGGTCGAGTCCACGGGGACGGTAAGGAGGGTTTCGACTAAGTTTCACCTAAAGACTTGACTAGGTCAACTAAGCTAAACAACCTAAAACGATGAAAGGGGGAGAAAACTATGACTAAGAGTAAACTAAGTGCGACAACTAAAGCTATAGGACTCAACTAACTAGAGAGACAATGACTAAAAGGACCGAGAAAACAATAGAAAAAGGACTAGGATTAGGTTGGGTTCGAGGGTGATGAGATGATAAAGGAGAAGCAAGAATGAATGGGTAGTCGAGTTATCTAGGCATAGTCCGGGCTCTCGCTACTTAGACCGGCCTAGAGGCTCCTCGCTCTCGTGCAAGAACCCATCCTAGCAACATACAAGACCACAAGAAGAAGGCAAGAAAACATGCATTTGGAACTACAAGTCATTCAAGCGATTCATCAAACATGTTCTATGCATACAACTAGGAAGCAACCCAAACTTCCACCAACAATCTAAACAAACCCTTAGTCACCCATTAAGCCACCCAATTCCCTTACTAATCCTAGCAAGAGACTACTCACACATATCTAAACTTAAACTAACACGAACAAGAGAAACTAACACAAGAACAAGAACATACATAATGGAAAACAACAAGGATGAACAATGAACAAGAGCTAATGATTAAAACTTGAATAACAATGAAAGATTAAGAGTAAAGGGATGAGAAATATTATACTAAACTACAAAGGAGAAGGAAAAGATGAGAACTTGCATATATAGAGAAAACCCAAAATAAATCCACCAAGGTTGTCAATCTTGGTTGAGATCTTCAAGAATTCCCATAGTACAAGGATTAAACTAAGATTAAAGATTAACTAAGGATTAATTCACACTAATCTAAGCTAATCTAACCTAAAGTAGTCTAGGGTGGGTAATGTCCAAGATAATGAATGGTCACAAGAGGGGGGTATATATAGGGTTACAATGAATAAGGGAAGCGGAAAAGCGAAACAGCCCCGATCTGGGCCCATCCCGGCCGGGAAGAGGGTCATCCCGACCGGGAAGGGGTGGTCCGAACCGGGAAGGTGGTGGTCCCGGCCGGGATCATGCTCCAGTGGCTCGGTTTGTTTTGTCTCTTCATCCCGGTCGTGATGGATGTGTTCCCGACCGGGATGGGTCTTGTAGGCTTCAAATAAGGTCTCATAGGTCCCCACTTGCTCTCCTTAGGCTTCTCATCGATTCTTGGTGCTCGGGAATGGGTCCCATGGGCTCGGAAATGGGTCCCAAGGGCTCGGGATCGAGTCTAAGCCACCGAGCGATCGTCGCTTCTCTTCGTTGGCTCCAAATGTGTCGGAAACGAGTTGAAATCGTTTCATTTCTCCAATATTGGCCTTAGGAACCTAAAACAAACTAAAAGAAGCGTAAGTAGCCTCAAAACCGCTCCAAAGAGCGATTTCACAAGAGAAACCGAGACCAAACATAAGGAAAAAGCACTACAAAACACACTTATCAAACTCTGTCCTCGGCTCATCATTTGTGCTTTCGTCATTGAAATCACTCATTAACCGGAACGTAGGGGTGATTTCGATTCGTCTGTGAATCGAGTAATCGATTTTGTTATTTTTTTTTGGTTGTACCCTTGGAAGGGTTGCCTATGTATCAGTGTTTAGACGGAATCAAACCATGTTCGTAGTTCATAATAGGTGTGAGTGATTTTGCTTTAGACTTGTTATGCCAATTATCGATGTGAGATGTTTAGAGTGCATTCACCCTAGTTAAAGAACTAAGGTGGAGTGGTTGGATGTGACCCCTAGAAAGCGACAATTACCGAGATACCGTGTTTGGGTCAGGGCGACTGGCTTGGATGGTTTTGGAATGTGGAGCTAGGTAGTAAGTAGTTTCGATAGACCAAAATCTGGAGCTTGATTTTTGTGGAGTTAGGGCTACGGGCTAAGGTTTCGTAATGTGGTAGGAAAGGAGAAGGTGAGTAAAAATGACTCAGAATTCAATCGGGTGGGATGTAAATTACGTGGGATCTGATTTCCATGTCTGGCCCTTACGGTTGGGATTATCCTATTGAGCTTGAATCCTCAAAATTCTGGACTGTCTCCTAACAAGTGTCTTGAAATGGTCTTAAGGATTGTAATGTAGGGAGGCTAGTATTTGGGTGCTAGTTGACCGGTCTATTCATTTTTTCTTTTTCTTTTTTTTTTGCTTTTTGTTCGGACTTTGCATTTGAAGTCGAGTTGAATGATTGGGGGTTTCATTTTGACCGTTGAGTTTGGCCTTGGTTTCATTTTTTTCTTTGGCTCCTTTTGGCCGTTTCAGACTTCATTTAGTTTTTGTCAGTCTAGCACCCATGGTAGGAATTGGTCGGTCTTTATTTGAGGGATATTTATTGTGGGGAGTGGGCTTGCCTCCCGTTTTTATTCACAAGCTAAGAGATTAACTAGATTCGTCATAGGATTCAGTAATGCTCGTTTTAAGGGGTAATTATGTGGCTTTCTATACCAAACATGGAATAGGTAAAAGAAAAGAACACAGGATCTCAGTTCTTGCAATTCCTCGTTGTTTCGAGGTATGCTTGATTGTTATCGATAAATGGCATAGCATCGAGTCGTAATCAAGAAGGTGCATTATGTTAAAATCAAGCGATTGTTGATGGTGGGATTTGTCGTGGGTCCCGCCGATCAATATAAAACCGACTATTCCTAGTGAGTAGCTAGGGCAAGTAGGGTCGAATCCACGGGGACGGTAAAGAGGGTTTGGACCAAGTTCCACCTAAAGACTTGACTAGGTCTCGACGCTAAACTAAACTAGAACGATAAGAAGGGAATGAACTAAGACTATGGCTAAGCTAGGGGTAACAACTAAGGCTAAACGAATCTATCGAACTAAAGAAATCGAACGAGGAAAGAGTAGGGTTAGGTCGGGTTCATAAGCATAGTAGGATGATTTGGGTAATCAAGGGTGTAGGTGTCTCCTAGTTGCTAGAGTCGATCCGGGTTCTCGCTACGTAGACCGACGTCAAGGTGGGTTCGCGCTCTCGCGTCTAAACCCTAGTCCACACTCTTGTGTCTAAGACTATTCTCAACATAATCACATACTAGACAAACAATGAGTAGAGGAAGACTAGCATGAGAAGCATGGCCACTACAACTCAAACAAGCATTTCAACAAACACATAGTGTGCCCAACATGTGACTAACAACAAAGATTCACTCTTTACCCATAATCAAGCCCTAATCACCCATAATCCACACTTAATCCTCCTACTAACCCCACAAGGAATCTAATCACTCATAATCAAACTAAGATTAACATAAACAAGAGGAAACATCACAAACATAAAAACATCCATGAAGAACAATCAAGAACAATAAACAATAATCAAAGATTGAAACTTGAAGGAACAAACAAGATTAAGAGAAGGGAAAAGAAGATTATACCTACTAACAAGATGAATGGAAGAAGGAAAAACTTGCATAAAAGAGAAAACCCAAATACATCACCCAAGGTTGTCAATCTTGGTTGGATTCTTCAAGAATTCCCTTAATACAAGAGCTAAACTAAGATTAAGGACTAATTACCGACTAATCTACACTAATCTATGCTAAACTATGCTAAAGTAGTCTAGGGTTTATGGGTAATGAAGAACATAACATAGGAATACAAGAGGAGGGGTATATATAGGGTTACAATGAGTAGGGAGATGAAACAAGTGACGCGGGTCTGTATCTGACCCTTCCCGGTCAGGAGGGATTGGTCTCGGTCGAGAAGGACCCCTTCCCGGTCGGGAAGGCCCCCTTCTCGGTCGGGAAGGCCTCAAAACAGAACCATCTTTAATTGTGCACTCCTTCCCGATAGGGAAGGCATCATCCCGCCCGGGAAGGACATTGTAGGCCTCCATTATGATCTTTTTGGTCCCTCCTTGGTTCTCATGGGTTTCTCATCGATTCTCGGGACTCGGGATCGGGTCTCAGAGGCTCGGGATTGGATCCCAAGGTCTCGGGGTCGAATCCAAGGCATCGAGTGATCGTTCCTTCACTTCGTTGGCTCCAAAAGGTGTATGTATTGAGTCGGAATCGCTCCAACTCTTCATGAGTGGTCTCGGGAACCTGAAACGAGCTAAAGGAAGCATAAGTAGCCCATAAATCGCTCCAAAGGAGCGATTCCACAAGGAAAATGGGACCAAAATACAGTAAATTAGGCACTACAAACTACACTTATCAACTCCCCCACACTTAACCCTTACTCGCCCTCGAGTAAGCACATGCTAACTACTAAACTAGCCGAGTGGGTATTAGCGCACCCTACGCCCTTTCAACTCACGCGAGAACACCTAGAGGATAAGTGCTCTCCGCAAGGCAAGTGAGGTCTTGCGACAAAACCGTGGATGCAACCGGACACAAAAAACACATAAACAAACAAACACACAAACAAACACACAAGAGGTTGCACCCAAAAAGAAACAAATACCGCTTCCCTCTAAAAAGCGGTGAAAGAGGCACCGGTTTAGGACTCAAGGCAAGAGACAACGTTCCCAAGCTAGCAATACAAACCAAGATGGACCAAACCCTAGTAGTATGACGACAAAGCAACAAAGACGTTGGTAACTTACCTCAGTTCCTCCTAACCTTCTAAGAACGTACCATGGGACGATCGGCGGGATGGAAAAAGGATGAACCACGATGTTAGTCGACACTGTTATCCGCGGGATGAACGTTATGCGGCCAGAGCGTCAACCGAGGATCTCTCCGCGTGTCTGACAGAGGTTAGTCGTATCACTAATCAAAGATACCCTAAGGTCACCGACTAATGTAGATAGTGAAGTCAGGGGTCGAACCACAAGGACACAGAATTTAGTTATTTATTCCTAAGAATTAGACTCCAGGTTATGGGTCACAATTGATTGGTATGGTAAGGCAAATACTAAATAACTAAGACAGAATAACAATAAAGAGAAAGTCTAGGGTCTCAGGTTCACTACGAATATTAATCGGGTCAGGGAGTCAACTAACAAGTCAATGATCAAAATACCTAAGGTTCAAGTCCGGTCGGTACACTACAACCTTTAGATCTAAACTTAACCTGCGGTCGCTAGCATTAAGTCAGTCTACACAAATTATCGTAGCCTAATTAGTTCTTAACCCGGTCGGCGAAAAATCCTAATTTGCGATAATAATTAATTGAATTATGCATCAAACAATTAATCAGAATTAAAACGATATTCAGGCGATAGTTCATACAATTAGAATCAGGTCAATTGACTGTAACCCTAATAATACGCGTAGATCCCCCTAAACCCTAGGTAAAATTTAGCTACTCATATTAATTATATTTGAACTGACAAAAGACGAATTGCAAATAAACATAATGAATAGAAAACGAATTAAACTATGAGAAACAATAATGATTCTACGCTAGAAGACAATAAACGAAAACTAAAATTAAAATTACTACGAAAACGAAAGATGAATTAAGACAAGAATTAAACTAGAAAACTGGAATTAAAATAAAAAATTAAAAGTATCGATACCGAATAATTCAAGAACTGAAAAGGGAAGAACGATGTTCAATGTATCTTGCGAAGAAAAGCGGAAGTAACGTAATACTTCTATCTTAAGCAAAACAAAAAGTCTAATGAATTGTGTTGTGTAAAGTGTCTGACAATGTAGTCAGAAGACTTATTTAAAAGAGATTTGTTGGACTTCGAGACAGGCCCAATTTCTAAGTAAATTAAAATTTAATCCGCGGTCCGGGTCTGATGCACTCGATCGAGTGCATGTAGTAGCACTCGATCGAATGGGTCCGTGAAAGATCCAACTCAAGTTCGTCTTTGGGCTGAAAAGAGGAATCGGCCCAAAACTATAATGCAGTCCAGTTGCGCGCGGGTATGAGGCACTCGGTCGAGTGCTATAGCACCACTTGATCAAGTGGTCCTGATGGAACTCGTAGCAAGAGTTCTTCTTTGCTTCTCGGCTTTTCGTTTTCTTCCTCGTCATTTGTTCTCGTCTCGGCTATTTGGGCTATTACTCCAAAATAAGCTCAAAACTGTACCTAACCTGTAAAATAGCACGGGAATCGGCAGTATCGACTTTCTAATAAAAATCGACATTAAATATATAAATTGGGAAGAAGAAAAGTTCAAAAATAGGTATCGGGGGGACAATAAAACACGATATAAAATACTATAGAGCTAGCCCTCGATTTCATTCACTTCCTCTCTGCATCTTCGCGCTCCCAACTCGGCAAGGCTAGGTGGCGTGGTAGCTTCCTCGATATTCCTGCGAATAGCATTGACAGACTCATTAGATGACGTGTTAATTGCAGAAATAGTATAACACGACTCAGCTATACGTTTCGGAGTCAAGCCAAAACCAAAGGAAAGCTTATCTTCTCCTACCTATAGTGTTAGCTTTCCGTTTCTAACATCTATAACTGCCCCCGCCGTGTGTAGGAAGGGTCGACCTAAGATGATAGGAATCACTGAGTCCTCAGCCATATCTATAATCACAAAATCTACAGGAATAAAAAACTTTCCGACCCTGATCGGGACGTCTTCTAAGACACCCAAAGGGCGTTTAAGAAAACGATCGGCCATTTGCAAGGTCATACTCGTGTTTTTCAGCTTACCCGTGTTCAACTTTGTAAAAATAGAAAATGGCATAATACTAACACATGCTCCTAAATCACAAAGAGCATTATCGATAGTAAAAGTGCCAATAGTACAAGGAATAAAGAAACTCCCAGGTCTTTAAGCTTAGGCGGAGATTGGCTATTTAGGACTGCGTTGTACTCCTCGGCGTATGCGACGGTCTCGGCCTTATCAAAAGCATTCTTCCGGGCAATTATTTCCTTCAAAAAAATTCCGTAGGCGGGTACCTGCGTAATCAATTCAGTGAAGGGAACGGTTACCTGAAGATGTTTTGCTACCTCCATGAATTTATCGAGCTGCTGATCTAGCTGATTCTGGAGTTGCCGCTGTGGAAAGGGGAGTGCGATTTTTATCGGGGCTTCCTTAACTTTCTTGGGGAAAACCAAAGTAGGGCGAACGGGCCCATTTGACACTCGCAGCACAACTCGATCGAGTCCAGCTGGACTCGGTCGAGTGCCATCATACTCGATCGAGTCACCTGGATGCACTCGATCTAGTGGTATAGCTAAAACGTTGCTGGTCAATTTTGGGGTGTCTACTCGATGAATAGGCTGACTGTACTCGATCGAGTGACCTTCGACTCGATCGAGTCCGGGCTGACTCGGTCGAGTGGACTACATGAAGACTCGTTGGTGGTTTTTAGATGGTCTACTCGATCGAGTGATGCAGTTTTACTCGATCGAGTAGCCTCAATCCGTGGCTTACTCAATGCTTCTTTGGCGAGCTCTTGCTTCTCCAACTCGGTTTTATCAACGATGTCGACTAAGTCACCTTCATCGAGTTGGAGTAGTATGGTAATAGTATTGACCCGTTCAGTCTCCGAGATTCTTTGCTGCTTCTGAGCGGACAGCTGGGCAATTTGATTGTCCAAAATCTTATGACGTGCAATCACCTGATCAATCTGTGCTTCCCTCTTTTGGTGAGCTTGCAAGCCTTGTAGGACCAACGCTTTAATCTCCGCATATTCGTTATTCGCTTGAGGTTGAGCTTGCGAAACGACATCAAATTGTTGTTGTTGATATAACTGTTGTCCCCCTTGATTTTGCCTGTTAAAGTTAGACTGAAAATTATGATTATGAGGGGAAACAGAAGCAACAACCTGATTATTATTGGAGGTGGCGGTGGTGGTTGATTCGTATAAGGCAAAATATGACGGGAAGCTTGAAGCGCGTTCACTCGTTTGGAATTGGCGGCTTCATAAGCATCAAGACGTTTAGTCAATGCCGCTAACTGTGCTGCCACAGCATTGGCTGTCTCACTCTCTAAACCCGTCCCGCGAGTGTTACCTCTTGGATTACCCCATCGGGCGTGGTGAGTAGCCATATCATATATCATCTTCCAAGCTTTATCATCGTCAACATTGTTTTGGAATCTTCCATTAACTGCGGAATCAAGTGTAGACGGCAATCGACAAATAAACCGTTGTAAAACTGATTGCACAGAAACCATACCTGAAACCCGTGATATGGGCATTCTTTCACCAACTTCTTAAATCGTACCCAAGCCTCGTGGATATTCTCGTGAGGAGTTTGACAAAAATTAGTTATTTGACTTCTTAACATGTTCGCCTTCTGAGGTGGGTAATAATACTTGTAAAAAGCTAAGGCAAGAGTTTTCCAGTCGGTAATGTCTTCAGCTGTGCGATCTAAGACGGTGATCCATTCCCTAGCAACGTCACGTAAGGAGAACATGAACAACATCTCCATCACTTGCTCTTGAGTAACTCCCGGGGGGAGTGGAATGGTGGAGCAATAATCGGTGAAGATTCGCATATGTTTCGCCGGGTCTTCCCCGGCTGTACCTCCGAACTGATTTTTCTCCACTAAAGTGATGAAAGCATGACGGATTTCAAATGACCCAGTTGTGGCAGTGGGTCGTTTGATCGGCTTTGGCAAAGCCGTCTCTACTGGCTCCGAATAGCTAGCAAGCTTAGGCATCTTGGCTAGCGGTAGTAACCTGGGTACAAGAAGAAACTACAAAAAACTAGTGAGAACTGCCCCAAGGAAATGATCTTCCCCAGGGCAAAAAATAACCTAAAATCTAAAACAAAAAATAAATAACTAAATAAAACCATCTCCCCGGCAACGGCGCCAAAATTTGACAGGGGTTAGTCATATCCCTAATCAAAGATACCCTAAGGTCACCAACTAATGTACATAGTGAAGTCAGGGGTCGAACCACAAGGAGACAGAATTTAGTTACTTATTCCTAAGAATTAGACTCTAGGTTATGGGTCACAGTTGATTGGTTTGGTAAGGGAAATACTAAATAACTAAGACGGAATAACAATAAAGAGAAAGTTAGGGTCTCAGGTTCACAACGAATATTAATCGAGTCAGAGAGTCAACTAACAGGTCAATGATCGAACTACCTAAGGTGCAAGTCCGGTCGGTACACTACAACCTTTAGATCTAAACTTAACCTGCGGTCGCTAGCATTAAGTCATTCTACCCAAATTATCGTAGCCTAATTAGTTCTTAATCCGGTCGGCGAAAAGTCCTAATTTGCAATACTAATTAATTGAATTATGCATCAAACAATTAATCAGAATTAAAACGATATTCAGGCGATAGTTCATACGATTAGAAACAGGTCAATTGACTATAACCCTAATAATACGCGTAGATCCCCCTAAACCCAAGGTAAAATTGAACTAAACTGACAAAAGACGAATTGCAAATAAACATAATGAATACGAATCGAATTAAACTATGAGAAACATTAATGATTCTACGCTAGAAGACAATAAACGAAAACTGAAATTAAAATTACTACGAAAACGAAAGATGAATTAAGACAAGAATTAAACTAGAAAACTGAAATTAAAATTAAAATTAAAAGTATCGATACCGAATAATTCAAGAACTGAAAAGGGAAGAACGATGTTCAATGTATCTTGCGAAGAAAAGCGGAAGTAACGTAATACTTCTATCTTAAGCAAAACAAAAAGTGTAATGAATTGTGTTGTGTAAAGTGTCTGACAATGTAGTCAGAAGACTCATTTAAAAGAGATTAGTTGGACTTCGAGACAGGCCCAATTTCTAAGTAAATTAAAATTTAATCTGCGGTCCGGGTCTGATGCACTCGATCGAGTGCATGTAGTAGCACTCGATCGAGTGGGTCCGTGAAAGATCCAACTCAAGTTCGTCTTTGGGCTGAAAAGAGGAATCGGCCCAAAACTATAATGCAGTCCAGTTGCGCGCGGGTATGAGGCACTCGGTCGAGTGCTATAGCACCACTCGATCGAGTGTGCCTGTTGGAACTCGTAGCAAGAATTCTTCTTTGCTTCTTGGCTTTTCGTTTTCTTCCTCGTCCTCCGTTCTCATCTCGGCAATTTGGGCTATTACTCCAAAATAAGCACAAAATTGTACCAAACCTGTAAAATAGCACGAGAATTGGCAGTATCGACTTTCTAATAAAAATCGACATTAAATAGGTATAAATTGGGAAGAAGAAAAGTTCAAAAATAGGTATCGGGGGACCATAAAATACGATATAAAATATGTTGATCAGTGTCCGTAAGTTTCTTACCGAGAAGAGGTCGATTGGTTCTAATATCGGTTAGGGTGGGCTTTTTTGGGCCAAAACTTGTTTCCAACTCCCCAACGAAGTCGCCAAACTGTGGACCTCCGTCCGCACCGCCCGGCACCCTGTGCGTGCCCGTGTGGGACCGTCCCGGTCTCATCGAGGCGGCCAACCACGCGGACCCCTTCCGGTCGGGGGCCGGTCCGATCTCGCGTTCGGGGTGATGTTTCGGACCTCGATTCAGATGATGACCCGGACTTGTACTAGACGGGTGCGGGCACCCGTGTTTCCGTTGGGATCGATCGAGTCGTGGTTGTAAATGTTTAAAGGCCGATATGTTTGGTAAGGCGACCTTTTTAGTGAACCGAATTCGTTGCCGATTTGTGGAGTCGCCACCGAGTCAATTACGGGGACTCGAAACCGTTCAAGTCAACTTTGATCCCTCGCCGGCTCAAAGTTGAGGGGCACGGGATCTAAAGATAAAGACTTGTACCCTTAATCAATCCATGCCTAGAATGACTCTCATTGCCAACGGTTTCGGACATCCGGAAACCGTCGGTTTTGAGTAAGGAGTGAGGGTACGTATTGGGAAGCCAACGTCCGCTGGATATCGACACCCAATCCCGCCCGCACATGGCGGCCTCTACTAATCAATCGGTGGGCTGATAACTTTGTTCCCTTGTTGTGGCGAAAGTACTGTAACATCTGTTGTTTTAACCCTATTTCTTTGCTATGTCGGTTGTTTAAAGACAAGTAAGCTTATTCTCGTCGAAGTAGTTGTATTTACATTCTTTGCATGCGATTTCACGTGACAAGCATGCCATGAAAAGATGCACATAGGAGAGTAGAGAGTACTAAGTATTATACGTATTAGCAAATCAGTTTTAACGTGATAATACGGATATTAGTCATTCTCGTGGTATACCTTACCTGGTATTCTGCTTAAGATGCGACGGCTCGATATTAATAGTGATGCATCAAACCATGTATGGTGAGCATCAGGACTAATACGGAACCCGACCATCGCTTTGTTCAGTTTTAGCTTGTTTACGTTTCGAATTCCATGTTAGGTGATTTAGCATGCGATTATAAGGTTATAAAAGCAATAAATCATACAAAAGTTGTAAGTGTGAATGTAAGTAAATCACGTAATGAGGAGTTGCACCCTCGGAGTATACGCTAAACGGGACACGATGCATAGATAGTTGAGAACAGTTCTCGGAACTACTCGGGTCTATTTAGGGTATTTTAGTTTTTATGGTTGAAGTTGGGACGTTACGTGTTTTAGTATGTGTTACGGACCTAGTGTCCACGTTTGACTTTATCGTAGTGCATAATAAAAGTACAGAAATATAAAGTTTTGTTTAGATGACAACCTAGTGACGATTCGACTTCAAAGGGTGGATCCTCCTAGCTTGCCTTGTGATTTTGGCGGAGTTCCATTACTATTTGCTTGTTCTGCGGCTAATCTGACAGAGTTCCGTTACTTCTTGCTGATTCTGCGGCTAATCCGGCAGAACTCCGTTACTAGACTCGGAGTAGCTAGTCGATCACATGCACCTCGGGATCGAGTGGAGTGCTCAAAGGTGAGGAGTAGCATCGATTTTGCTTATCGAGACTACGATCGAGTGGATCATTTGCATTGGGTGTCGAAGTGCGGGCCCAAGCGAGAGAAACTCGTAATGAGTAAAGGGAGAAGGGAATTGAGAAATTGTGTCGAATGAATGAGGTGAGGGGGGGTATTTATAGTTGTTTTCGGCTCACATTGCCCAGATGGACGCCCGGTGTGAGACGACTCAGAACTCGAGAGGCTGGTGTGTCGCAGTTCAATTCTCAGGCACCTGAGCTCAAGCGACTGAAATTTTAAAGATCCGATTTCGAAACTTTCCAAAATGGAGAATATGCGTATCTTTGGTTTTCTTAGAGGTTAAGGATTCCCTATAACCCTAGCGCGTCGAGCGCTGGTTGGGCTTCGTGTGCACGTCCCGAGGCTCGCTCGGCCCGACGCGATGACTCAGGTTTGACTTTGCATATTTCGGGACCGATTCGGGGGCCCCAGTGTCGGAATTGCCTCTAAATAGTGTTGACGCGACTGTAATGATACGACTAAGGCTGCCTTGATGTCAAATGAATTTTTCCGAGTAATTATTTGATCCGATCTATAGAAAAACTATCTAAGACATTGTAAACCCGCGTCGCGTTGTAGTCCGATCGTCATCGGGTGTTTGTCGAGCACTCTTGCAGCCACCAGGTCCAAATCTGGGTGTCTATAGGAATGCTCGTAGGTGAGCGACACGGAAACGAGACACCTTGATTTGTGCGTGTTTGCGATCATCGGATTAGGGACTCTGGTGCTTTAGACTCTTGGTGTATTCGGCGAAATGCCTAACAGACTTGTATCTTTAGAACGAGACGATTTGACACGAATCTCGTGGTGAGATTTGAAGAGAAGACTTTTCGAGACAAGACGACCCAAAACATAAGACCTCGAATAGAGGTGACCATTGATAACTTAACACGGACAATTAATCACACGGTTGTACGACGTAAGGCTCCGAATCAAAGAGTTATGACGTTTTCGAAAATGGATGGGTTTTGAAAGCAAACTTTTCAAAAGTGGGACTCTTCATGAAATCAGTATTACGATGGTTTACTGACATCGTTTGGTGGTGTGTCAAAAAGTGTTGCTACGTATGCGTTGAGGACTTGACTATAGCAAGAGTGCGAATCGTGATTTTGTAAAAGCGAGATTGTAGAAGAACCGGTTTTGAAAATTGTGACGTCGCGTTTTTATCGAGACTACTATTAATTAGAAGTTCGAAGTTCGCGGTATAAAGGGTGTTTCGTGAGAAAACACGGTGCTTGTGGTTTGCCTTTGAAAATGTGACCGAATTCTTGTTACGGAACTTGGGAGGTGGGAGTGTTTTTAAAAAACCTTGAAAACGTGTGACCGTATTTGTCGATTTCATTGATTGGAATTTCGACGGTGATGACGGTGCACGTGTAATGTTTTGTGAGTATAACCGTGTTTACGTTCCTTGACTTCATTAATTGAAATTTCGGTAATGTTAACGGTATGTGCGAAAAACGTTTTGAAAATCCGAAGTGTAACCGTTTTACATGCCTTGGTCACATTGGTCGGGAATTTGGCAATAGTAACAGTGTGTGTGGGAATGTTTTGAAAGCAAAACGTGACCGTATGAGGTACCTTGATCCCATTGGTTGGGAACTTGGTAATAGTAACGGTATATCGTTGTTTCGTGAAAATGACAAGTTTTACTTTGGCCAAAGATGGTTTTTGAAAGCGATGAGTGTGAAATCGGCCAGGGTGATGGCGCTAAGGTGTCTTTTGAAAATAAGTTTAATTTTGGCCGGAGTAGTGGCATTTAAAATGCTGTTTTCAAAAGAAGATCTTCTTTTTGAAAAACGGAGTTTGGGTGCGGTAGAATATGTTGTCGTGGTTGAATCCGGATTTTAATGTTTTATTCGAGTTGTCACAACACGGTACATATAACTATGAATCCATACACTCATGCAGGATGCAGACGTGGGTAGGCTACCGTCCACGAATAGTCTTTGCTTAGGTGACGACGGGTCACCGGAGGAAGTGAGCGTCGTCCTGTTCGCTCAGTGCTACTCGCTTGGCATATTCACGGAATGCATGGCTACCTTAGACGGTCGGAACGTCAATCGAGGGTCTCTCCGCGCGTCCGTTAAGGATCTTACCGCGAAGAGGTCGATTGGTCCTAAAATCGGTTAGGCTGGGCTTTTTAGGGCCAAAACCTGTAGTGACCACACACAAAAACTAGGAAATGAGCTTCACCGACCTCGTTCGAGTTACACCACTGCTGGAAACTTGTTTCCAAGTCCCCAGCGGAGTCGCCAAACTGTGGACGCTCGTCCGCATCGCCGCCCGCGCGGGACCCCCTGTCGCGGCGACTACCCACCTGGCCCCGTTCGTCCTGAGGCCGGTCCGATCTAACGTACAGGGCGATGTGTCGAACCTCGATTTGGTTGACGATTTGAATTATACTAGACGGATGCGGACATCCGTGTTTCCGTTGGAATCAATCGAGACGTGGTTGTAAATGTTTAAAGGCCGATATGTTTGGTAAGATGACCTTTTTAGTGAACCGAATTCATTGCCGATTTGTGGAGTCGCCACCGAGGTAATTTTGGGAACTCGAAAACCGTTCAAGTCAACTTTAATCCTTAACCGGCTCAAAGTTGAGTGACATGGGGACCTAAAGATAAAGACTTGTACCCTTAAGAATTCAATGCCTAGAATGACTCTCATTGCCAATGGTTTCGGACATCCGAAAACAATCAATTATGAGTAAGGGGTGAAGGTACGTATTGGGAAGCCAATGTCCGATAGACGTCACCACCCAATTACGTCGGCACATAGCGGCCTCAACTAATCAATCGGTGGGCAGATAACTTTGTTCCTTAATTTTGGCAGATGTACGATAACATCCGTTGTTTTAACCATATGTCTTTGCTATGTCGGTTGCTTAAGGACAAGTAAACTTGTGTCGTCGAAGTAGTTGTGTTTACATTCTTTGCATGCAATTTCACGTGACAGGCAGGCCATGAAAAGATGCACATAGGAGAATAGAGAGTACTAAATGTTATACGTATTAGCAAATCAGTTTTAACGTGATAATACAGATATTAGTCATTCTCGTGGTATACCTTGCATGATATTCTGTTTAAGGTGCGTCGGTTTGGTATTATTAAGGATGTGTCGAACGATGTGTGAGGGGTGAGTATCGGAATTAATATGGAACCCAACCACTGCTTGTTCAGTTTTAGTTTGCTTTCGTTTTGATTTCTGTGTTAGGTGATTTAGCATGCGATTATAGTCATAAAAGTGATAAATCATATGAAAGCGGTAAATGTGAAATGTAATTAAATCACGTTGCGCGGAGTTGCACCCTCAGTGTGTACACTAAACGAGACACGATGCGTAGATGATTGAGAATGGATCTCGGAACTACTTGGGTTTAGTTTAGGGTATTTTAGTGCTTATGGTTGAAGTTGTGGACGTTACGTATGTTTATGATGTGCCATGGACCTAGCGTCCATACGAGTCGGACTCGACGTTATCGAAGTGCACAAATAAACAATACGGAATGTAAAGTTGTGCCTAGATGACAACCTAGTGACGATACGACTCCTAAGGCGGATCCTCCTAGCTCTTCCTGCGGCAAATTCGGCAAAGCTTCGCTTCTGTGTCTAGAGACGGCTAGTCGAACACAGGTGCCCCTTTTCGTTCAAATCGAGCCAGGGACTCGAGGAACTACGAGGAGTAGTGTCAATTTGCGTATCGGGAACAAACGATTGAGTGGATCGTACTTAGAGTCGGAGTGTGACGCTAAGTTTAGGATAGGCTTTTAAAGAGGAGGGAGAAGAGTGAATTGTGAGAGATGTTCACGAATTCTGAAAATGTGTGTCAAATGAGCGGAGAAGAGGGGGTATTTATAGTTTTTCTTGTAGTTTAAATCAACTACTCAGGTGCCTGGTGGCTTGCGCACCAGAACTGGGTCGCCTGAGGTACTGCAAAGGAGGTTTGAGGCGCCTAGGGGGGCGTTTGGATTTTTGAAGATCCAATTTCGAAACTTTCCAAAACGGAGATTATGCGTATCTTAGACTTGCTGGAGGGTTAAGGCTTCCTTCTTGACCTAGTGCGTCAAGCGCCGGGTGGGCCTCGGGTGCGCGGCTTGAGGACCGCTCGGCCTAATGCATCGACTCGGGTTTAGCTTTGCGTGTTTTAGGACCGATTCGAAGTCCCGGTGTCGGAATAAACTCTAATTAGTGTCGACGTGACCATAATAACACAACTAAGACCGTCTTGATGTTGAATTAATTTTTCCGAGTAATTATTTGATCCATTTTATAGAAAAACCATCTAAAACATCGTAAACTCGCGCCGCGTTGCAGTCCGATCTTCATCGGGTGTTTGTCAGGTACTCCTGCAGCCACCAGGTCAGAATCTTGGTGTCTACACATGCATGATGATGAAAACTAGAGGAATTAAAACTAAAACAATGAAGGAAACTAAGATCAATAAATGAAACTACCCAACAATCCAAAAACAATGCAAGAAAAATCAAAAGAAACGATGAATAAAAACTAATCTAGAAAAAAGAAAGAGGAAGAGAGTTATAACAACAATGGAGGAAAAATAGGAATGAAGAAGATGAAGATGCATATAAATAAAGATGAAGCCTTGATGAAGAAAACAATGGATTTGTCTTTGATGATCTCCCAAAGACTTCTTGATTAAATTTAGAATTGATTACAATAACTTTGATCTAAAGCTAGAGGAAGAAGATGAAGATTGATGAAAACTACGTTGCCTTCTAAATATTGCCTAATGGCTTTCTAAAGTCTAATGTCTATCATCTAATTAGGTTAAACTATATATAGTAGTAGCTTAATGGTTCACTAAACCAACCCCAATTCTGATTTTTGCACTTTGAGTGAAACTTTTGCCCTATGGATCTTCAAAGGGTGAAACTTTGCCCTGCGGATTACTGACTTTTACGAACCATTTCCGTCGGGTGAAACTTCACCCGGTGGTTTCACCCGGTAGACTTTTCTTCCATATTTTGCATTTGGGGGCCTCGCTAACGTCGGGTGAAACTTCACCCGGTGAGTGAAAGTTTTGCTCGCTGGTTTAGCCCGGTGGGTTCAATTTTCTGAAGATCTTCTGGGAGGTCGATATGTCGTCTGACGAAACTTCGCTCGATGATTCCTCATCGGGTGAAACTTCACCCAATGGGTTCTTTGACCTCTTTTTGGGTTTCGCTCTTTGTCATTTGGTTGTTTGGATTTTAAGCTTCGTGTGTTGCTTCTGGACGGTATTCCACTCTCTTGTGCTCGTGGAAACTTGGACATGTTCTTGGAGGCGAATCCTATCAAAATAGACAGAAGAAGTACTCAAAAACACATGAAATGCACAGGAGAGACGCTAATGCGAGAAAGACTAAGAATAAGGCGATAATCGCATTCTAATCTTACAAAAAAAAGGAAAACATATCTAAATGGGAGGAAAAAATGGGATAAATTTAGCACACATCAAATCGTCGACACTAGACCATTGCCCGTCCTCGAGCAAAGACCCAAAAAGAAACCAAGTGCTAATACTACTAAGCTAGACTATGATAAGCCTACACAGGGAAATTAACGGGCCCGCTCCGTCCCTTCAACTCACATTGGAATACCTATGAGGTAAGATACTTCAATGCTAGGTTAGTTGGGTTTTGCTCAAAATGGTGGATGCGACTAAACACACAAAAACACATAAGCACAAAAGAATAGGCGCATCCAAAGAGAAAATAAAACACTGAATTCCTCATCGAGGCGGCGGGAAAGACACCAATTACTCACTCAAAACAATCATAAATATTCCAAAATAGATCACCCAAGTGGACATGGACCAAAGTCTAATAGTATGACATTAAAGTAATAAAAGTGTTGATGAATTAGCTAGGTCCTCCTAATCTTCTAAAGGGGTACAACGAGGTGTTAAACGGAGTGAAACAATTGAACCATGGAATCATTTGACACTGTAGGTAGGTGCAATCCCGCTCTCTTTAGCTAAGGCCAAGAGGGTCATTCGAAACTCAAATTATCCGAATTAATCCAAACAAAAAGTGGAGAAGTGTTTAAATTTGTGGTGGACCAACTAATCACTGTTATCTTCCTTCCTCGGGACTCGATCCACTAGTAGGCACTTCATGGCGAAAAGTCGATCAAAGGGCTTTTCTTTATGAAGAAGTTTTTGATGATATGATTCTTCATTGATCCTCCTTTTCTCTCCTTTGATTTTCATTTGTTTGTGCCCTTTTCTCTTGCTTCAGTTTGTCTTTTTTGGCTTTTTGATGTGGTTCAAAATCAAGCATGGAGGTTTTGTAAAGTTATTGTGACGATGTATAGGTGGAGGGAAAAATAGGTATCCAAGAACGCGCGTCATCCTCGGATAACCCACAAAAATATGAGAAGAATTTGGACTAAAGGTGCAATGGACATTCGAGCAAGATCACCTACAAAACGGAATGCGGTAACCAAGGCCTAACTCCCCCATGGGTGTTCAAGGTGGTCAAGTGCAAACCCTGAAGTAAACCTCTAGTAGAAAAGGTGGACTCAAGCTAAAAGATGAACATATTCATTGATTTCGCATCATTCTACTAGATTAAGATCCAAAATCTAAATGGGTTATCCACAATGGAATGTAAATTCTCGCAATAAGCTTGTAATCGGTTTTTCGAAAACTTTTAATCCTAGACATTGTAATCCCCTAGAAATTCTAACGCAATACAGTGGCGGAAACACTGTAGAGTTGGGATTAAAACACACTGACAAACTATATCTTATCAAAAGAAATGGTAAGTCAATACAAAGGCCTCTTTTTACAAAAGGGTTAAAGGAAAATTCTCCAAACGGGTTTATACAAATCCATAAATTACATGAATAAAGAAAGAGTAGGATCCACGCTACTCGATAGCTCATACCCAAAACCCAGCAGTAAATATCTGTCATGTTATAAAAATAACAGTCACGTCAGTTTGGAGTAACTTGGACGTTCTCCAGCCATATTATATCATATGGAAAATAATAGTACTACTAAATCAAAATAATTAAAATGAAAAACATTAAATGATATAATAAAAATAACCTTTCGGAGGAAATTTAAAATATTAGGACAATAAATTCAAACAAGTTTTCAGAAGAAAACTTCAAATATTTGCCAATCTGCAAACCAAAATGTAACATTAATAATAAAATATTCAAAACGGCGTTTGGATAGGATTAGTGTCGACGGCTAGACTTTCACTAGGAAAAACTAAAACTAGCTTCGAGAACTTGGTTCAAACAAATCAAACTTCGGTCTCTAACTAGGCTACTCAACCATAATAGGACGGCGACTTATAAATGCGTGGTCCTAGTTTAAGATAATATGCACACCCCTCTCGAGCACATTAAATACTCAGTTCAACCCGACGGCGTCTTATATTGCGAGGCACGAGTTTAAGGTCAAAATGTACACACACTCCCGAACACCATTTATGCTCGGTTCAACAACCAGTGTGCCTCATAAAGACACACTAGCCTTATAGTTGATGGCAAAAACGTAAACCCTAGAATAAATTACTCTAACCTCACACTTGTCCTTATTCAATAACTCTAAAACAAGTCATTATCGATATTCAAAAATAAATATAATCATTATACATAATATGAAGAAAAAAGAAACTTGCTAATTTTAGAAACTTGCTTAAAATAGAAATAGTCTTATAGAAAATACGTAAGTTATTAAAATAAGTGAAATGTATAAAAATAGTATTTCTAATGAAATTAACATTTTATTATTATCGTCGCTATCGTAACTTTAATATTTTTCTAAATTCGTTACTCAAAATATAAATAAAATAGGGTTATTTAATAGCAATAATACTGACTATTGGGCGTATTCCAATAATAATACAAATTACAGTTAATCCCAAAATAATACAGGGTATTGGAGTATTCTAATGAAAATGGTACGGTGGACGGGTTACCTGAGTAACCGGTCCACCTCCCCTTAAGCGCATCATTTACTTCAGTTTTTACTTTTCATTACTTTGAAATCCAACTGTCACCATCACCATTTACTTCACTTCACTCTCCATTTACTTCACCCTCTCCAACCCTAATCTTCTAATCTCGTTCGCAATTTCGTAAGTAAATTCGTGCCTATTCTTCAATTTTTTTTGTTCGAATTCTGCGAGTTGAAGTTGGTTTAATCGACACTGACAGATACTGGGTTGAAGTTCGTTCGCTTTAGAGTATTTTGACGATAATGGCAGGGGTAAGTTAGTCGATTATCTAAATTCAATTCATATTTCTAGAGTTTATGTTATGTTTGGATTTTTTTAAACATTTTACCACGTTGGCAAAAAAAGGGATCATTTTACCACCTAATTCAATCTGAATCAAGCAAATTGTTAGGTAAAATTAGTGTTTTTCATTCACTTACCTGACATATTGTGTAGGTTGACCCTTGGAGTAGTGTGACCGTGAAGTTCTTATTTGGGGTACATTTGTTAGGAAAGATTCAGAGTTGTGTTACACTGTTAAGCAAACTAGGACAATCTCAGTTGACCCGGACGAGTTGTGTTGGTTTACTGTGGTCGAAGAAGCTGACAAAACTTCATTCGACAATTTTGAGCCCCAAGAATTTGAAGAGCTTGCATTTGATGGAGAGCCCATTATTAGATTTAATGGAAATGAAGACTTTTTAAATTTTTTTGCAAAGTTACCATTGAAGACCTGGATTTAAGTAGGAGAAAGATGGAGAAAAAGGGTAAAGAAGAAGGAGGGTGGGTGTGGATTTAATGGAATGAAGTTGCCGGTTGTTTTTCAGGAAGATTACCTGTTGTTGCAGGTAACAAATGAAACTGTACCATTTTCATTAGAATACTCCAATTCGCTGTATTATTCTGAGATTAACTGTAATTTGTATTATTACTAGAATACGCCCAATAGTCAGTATTATTACAATTAAATCACCCAATAAAATATAATAAGTCGAAATATAGTATTTTATAAATACTTAGGAAATCGAGTTAAAATTATAAATTTTAGAAAGAGACGTTTTAAGATAATGATATCAAAATTAACCGAGTCGACGAATTTTACAAATTAAACGAGATTTTATAAAGCTTTCAAATTGGATTTAGCAAATAGATTTTATCAATAAGTAATACTGATTTTACTAAAAATAATCAATCTTAGACAAGTGAGAAATTATTAGGGAAAATAGTCTCGACTAAAAATTTATTTAAAACAAAATCGACTACTTTCTCATTTATTAATATAAGTCGTAAAACGAAATTAATTTATTGAACAAGTATACAAACCTCGATTATAATATAAAAATACGATTGAGTTAAAATTATAAATTGACAAAATATGACGAAAATATGAAATTGATATTATTTAGTTACTAGTGTCACGATAACCAACAAAATATTATAACGATCGTAAATAATTAAATTACTAACGATTTATAAAACGATATCCAAAACTTGTAAATATTTATAAGGTAAAAAATTTAAAATAATATTTTTTAGCAAATAATAAATAGCGAAAATTAGAAAATCAAAGTTAAAATATTTACTACATACTACATACATACGATATAAAATCGAGTAACGTCCTAAAGTTACCTTGAGTAACAGCGTTCAATGAATTTGTCCTACTTGCATAGTCCAAGCTCCAAAACTTCAATAGTAACGTCTTTAAGCTCCACATTGTAGAATCGACCATCTTCCGAGCATGATTCACCAGGAAGGTTAACTTGACACGCACAAAAAGAAAGATAAGAGTTGGATTCAGGTGGACTAATAACCTAAAAAGGGAGGAAGCTAAAACAGATATGAATTGATTGGAACCAAACGATACTCAACTCGGAATAGGGGAAACAAAAAGACGAGGGATGGTGATCGATGCAAGACGAAAGGTGAACACGATTTGAAGAAAGAAAATAAAAGATGATCGAAGAATAGGGGCACGAAACAAACAGCCACGAGATAAAAAAAATGACGAGGAGAGGATAAGAGTATAGGACAAGACAGCAGCAGAAACTGCAGTAGCACAAACACGAACAGAACAACACAAAGAACGAGAAGGAGACGGGAAAAGAATGAAGATAACGGACAGCAGTAGCAGCAGCAAAACGCAGCAGTACAAAAGACAAACCGACAGGAGAAAAAGGAGAAGAAAATAGGACAAAATAAGAAGAGGGAACAGAAGAGCATCAGAAACGATTGACAGCAGCATGTAAAGTCGACCCATAACAGCAGCAATAACGACAATTAATGACAACAACAACAACAACAACACCCGCTACAAAAAAATGTGAAAACAGAAGCAACATCATTAACGCAATAGCAGTAAAACGATGCAACAGGAGAAAAAAAGATGAGAAGATGGGGGAAGAAGAACGAATAAAGGAGGAGGAGGAGGAGGAGGAGGAGGAGGAAGAAGAAGAAGAAGAAAAAGAAGCAAGCAAGCAAGCAACAGTAGCAGTCCGTACATCACAGCAGCAGTACGCACGTAAAATCGAACCATAACAGCGGCGACACAAACGCAAGAAGGAAAATTAGCAGCAAGAGAAATGAGGTGAAGAAAACAAAGAAGAAGAACGATGAAGTCGGACAAGCAACAGCAAGGCAAGATGAAACTAAACAGAAAAGAACAACAACAACTGAATTCGAACGATAACAGCGGAAGAAGAGAGCGTGAAATCAACCGTAGAAGGGAAGAGAAGAAGAAGAAGAACGAAAAAGGGGAAAGGAACAGAGATTACCTTACGATACTAGGCAGAGATGAACGAATCAACAGGAGCAGAGAAGGGAAAACGAAAATTGAATTAGCTGATAGATAGTGATGTCTGAGCGAAGAAGAATGAAGAAGGTGTACGGTGAAGGTGAAGGCTGGTTGAATACGAATAATGAAGGAAGAATATGGGAGATAAAAGGTGGAGGAACGAAGAGGCTTGCAGGGGGTGAAGGTGAGATGCAAGCAGGGGGTTACGTGAATGTGGGAAAAAAAGTAAAGTGAAGCGGTGGATATAGAAGGCAAAGGGGAATGTGCTTAATCATCAATAAAGGGGAAAAGGGGAGTGAATCATGGTCCAATTACTAAATTAAATGTGGCCTAGGAAAACGGAATTAGTACATAACGGGTTCCGAGACAATAAGTTGGTTGACCCACAAAGTTGAATTAAAATCGAGTCAATAAAATTAATAAATAATCGAGCCGTCAAATAAAACGAGTAAATAAAGTATGCAAGACGAAAATGAAGTTTATAGAAATAAATAATTAGACGATGAAATAGTATTTCCCGATAAATATAAATCTTCAATTAACTGAATTAAGTTTTTTTATTTTCGAGGAAAGGTAATAGATGTTTTGACGAAACTTAAAATAAATGAGCTTCGAGCCGAAAATAGAAATTCGAGCTTAAATATAATTAAATAAAAAGAATTTAGAATTTAAATCGCCGAAATAGGCTTTCGATAAGAATTAATTTAAACGTATAAAATAAATCGAAACAGAAAGAAAAATATGTTTTTAAATATAAGAAGAGTTTCCGAGACAAATAAAATTTTTGGAGT
This sequence comes from Agrostemma githago, assembly GCA_958450325.1. NCBI lineage: Eukaryota > Viridiplantae > Streptophyta > Magnoliopsida > Caryophyllales > Caryophyllaceae > Agrostemma > Agrostemma githago. Next base: position 51,769,766 of record OY288251.1, read on the forward strand.
TTGAAACGATTAAACGATAAATTCGTTTTATAATAATTTTAAGAATTACGAGTCAAATCGTAAACAAAATAAAAAATACAAACATAATTTTAATTTAATTTAATTTATAAAATCAAGGGTGTTACAATCTTACCCACTAAAAAGAAGTTTTGTCCTCGAAACTAATAAAACATAATAATAGAATGGGAAACAAGGTTATATCACTTGAACAAAAGGAGAATGTTTAACTCGCATCACAATCTCGGTTTAAAATTTTTTTACAACTTCAAACAAGATATGAAATCGAAATCGAAGACAATTTATTTCAAGATGAGTTGGGCTCAGTTACCCAAAGTTCAAAATCATTTAAATTAATACAATCGTAAGTTAAAAAAAATTATTCGATAAAATAATGAGAATAAATAATATTTGTAAACGAACTCGAGGGGGAGAGTACTCAAATATATTCAAAACAATAGTTGGTAAATAAAAATCGAACTAGTCGTCAAATCTACCGGCAATAAAACAAAAACTTAGACACACAAAGTTTTTTTTCGAAGATTTTAAACCGTTTTACCTAATAAACTTATAGAAATCAAAATATTTACAATTATGAAAGTTTCTGTAAAATTTAAACATGGTTGAAAATTGGAATTTGAAACAATTTCAAAATATTTTAAAATAAATTATCAAGTCATTTTGAAACAGGACTAAGTATATGTTATCACCCAAAAATAAAACAAAAAACGAAGCACAAAGTTTTGAAATTTATAACTCAAAATGTTAAATTTTCATGATAGCCCAAAAATTTAAATTAGTCAAACTTTTCATAACATAGGTTCAGGGAAATGATAAACGGATAAATAGAGTCAGAGTCAACGACAAATTGAAACAAAAGTTTTCAAACCCGATAAAGAAGTCGAAGGGGATTGGCCGAAGAAGAAGTAGCAGGATTTAAGAAAAGCTAAGGGGAGAACAAAATTGAGAGTCAAAGAGAGCTCTCAAGGATTAAAGAATACATTAACCATCTCGAGATTCCCAGTACGACACCACGAAACTCAGGTTCCTAAATCCATCAAAACAATACTGAGTATATCTACAACCTCCAAGGTTATCAACCACCACAATCTCCAATACAAAATCACATATCAATCAGCGCGGTAAGAATCCATAAATAATTTGGAATCTAATCCATTAAATAAGATTCCAATGGTTATCAAAACACATCCAAACTCGTAATCGATAAAACTTCTAAAATTGAAGCTTACAAAGTTTGAACTCGAGGTATACTCTAAATTTTTCAAGTAAGGAACAATAAACACAATCCACCAATTTAACAATGTTCGGGTATGAAATCCTCAAAATGATTACGAACATAATTATAATGTCACAAGTACAGAAGTTGGAAAAGTGCAATAAATCCTCAAACGCGTTCAAACCTATAGGTAATGGCGCAAACACTCACATCTTCAAACACGTCATTCAACTAAGGTTTCGGAGAAGTCCATCAAATTTCTAATCACAATGGTGCAGCCACAAAATATTTAATAACTCAACAAATCCACAATCTTATTGGTCTAAGGTTCTAAATTGAAAGTCCCAATAAGATGATCTGCATAACAGTATTCCTCAAATCAACACAATAATCTCAAATTATGATTGTGCAAGATATTTCTCTTCTTCAAGGTCAACAATAATTCATCCAAGTTAAATCACTCAACTCCAAAGTTCATAGGTTACAACTTTAAACAACGATCAACGATCTAATCCTTAAGAAACACGGGTAATCTATGTCAACCAAAATTTCTAACAACATTAATGAAAACCTTCGATGGTGCTACAACACTCAAACTAACACTTTAAACAATACTCTATGATCTCGAATATTCGCGATGCATCCATCCAATAAGCATCAGGTAAGAATCCCAAAGTAGTATTATCAATTACACTTAATTCAGTTCTAGGTTAGGTACTAGGTATCCATCAAATATGATATACTAGGTACTAGGTATCCATCAAATATGATATACTCTTACTACTCCAAAATACTATTCAACTTTAAGCACTCTATATAATCATGTAACCTATAACCCAAGGTTGATCGGTATCTAAGGTATCATCCTAATTCCATCAAGAAATAATTTGCCATTCAAATCAATCCTCAAGAATTTCTTACTTGCTTAGAAGATGGGGTAGACTCAAAATCCTCAAAACCAGGTAACAAAGGGTTTACTAAACCTCGAACATCTATAACTTTTCACAGGGTTCACTGAGACGGAATTCGGTCAAACCAAAGAATCTCAAGAGAAAGATGGTAGAATAGAAGAATAGAACAAGGAATCACCAAGCGAATGAAGATGAGAATATATAAGAGAAGAATTAGAAGAAGTAGAGGCAGGAAGAAAGAATCAATGATCCTAAATAACTAAGATTTAAAACGAGAGGGGAATCTTCGGACCTCTACGGTTCCACAAAGGAATTCAAGGGGGTATCTTCAACATCTCGTATGGATATGAGCACACTAGTAATGGGTCCTTCCATCAGGATCCAAAGTGATTTCACATCTGAGTCCGTTGCACCGTCACGGAACTGGAATATACTCTTGATCATCTGGCCTGTAGTTTAAGCAAACTGAACCGGGGCTGAAAAGTCACCATCGACAACTTTCTTGGAGCACCAAGTTGTCCACTCGAGTCAGCAGGCATTGAGAGTTCTAAGCAGGTCTTGTCCCGATCTGGAGCAGCATCCTATCAATATCTTGTTCGTTCATCTTATTCTTGATAAACGAAACAAATATTCAATGCTAGTCATTGAGTTACAAGAACATATAAACCTAACAGTTAAGTCCTTATTTTGGATTCTACCCTTCTCTCAATAATATTTTTTTTGTTCGAATCATTTACGGGTATTTTTTCCTAAAATCAGGTGTAAGCGTCGGGAGCAACAATGCTCTGATACCAACTGTAATCTCCTAGAAATTCTAACGCAATACAGTGGCGAAAAAACTGTAGAGTTGGAATTAAAACACACTGACAAACAATATCTTATTAAAAGAAATGGTAAGTCAATACAAAGGTCTCTTTTTACAAAAGGGCTAAAAGGAAATTCTTCAAACGGGTTTATACAAATCCACAAATTACGTGAATGAAGAAAGAGTAGGATCCACGCTACTCGCTAGCTCACACCCAAAACCCAGCAGCAAATACCTGTCATGTTATAAACATAACAGTCATGTCAGTGGGGAGTAACTCGGACGTTCTCCCAGCCATATTATATCATATGGAAAATAATAGTACTACTAAATCAAAATAATTAAAATGGAAAACATTAAATGATATAATAAAAATAAGCATTTGGAGAAAACTCAAAATATTATGACAATAAAATCAAAACAAGTTTTCAGAAGAATACATCAAATATTTGCCAACCTGCAAACCAAAATGTATCGATAATAATAGAAATATTCAAAATGATGTTATGGATAGGATTAGTGTCGATGGCTAGACTTTCATTAGGAGAATACTAAAACTAGCTTCGAGAACTTAACTTAGTTCAAACAAATCAAACTTCGGTCTCTAACTAGGTTACTCAACCATAATAGGATAGCGACTTATAAATGCGTGGCCCTAGTTTAAGATAATATGCACACCCCTCCCGAGCACCATAAATACTTAGTTCAACCCTACGGCGTCTTACATTGCGAGGCACGAGTTTAAGGTCAAAATGTACACATACTCCCGAACAACATATATGCTCGGTTCAACAACCAGTGTGCCCCATAAAGACACACCAGCTTTATAGTTGATGGCAAAAACGTAAACCCTAGAATATATTACTCTAATTTCACACTTGTTCTAATTCCATAACTCCAAAACAAGCCATTATCGATATTCAAAAATAAATATAATCATTATACATAATATGAAAAAAAAAAAAAAAGGAATAAACTTTTATATAAAAGGGAAACTTTATATAAATAGAAACGTACTAATTTTAGAAACTTACTTAAAATAGAAATAGTCTTATAGAAAATACGTAAGTTATTAAAATAAGTGAAATGTATAAAAATAGCATTTCTAACGAAATTAGCATTTTATTATTATCCTTGTTATCGTAACTTTAATATTTTTCTAAATTCGTTACTCAAAATATAAGTAAAATATAATAAATCAAAATATAGTATTTTATAAATAATTAGGAAATCGAGTTTAAATATAAACTTTGGAAAGAGATGTTTTAAGATAATGATATCAAAATTAATTGAGTTGAAAAATTATACAAATTAAACGAGATTTTATAAAGCTTTCAAATTGGTTTTAGCAAATAGATTTTATCAATAAGTAATACTGATTTTACTAAAAATAATCAATCGTAGACAAGTGAGAAATTATTAGGGAAAATAGTCTCGACTAAAAATGTATTTAAAACAAAATCAACTACTTTCTCATTTATTAATATAAGTCGTAAAATGAAATTAATTTATTGAACAAGTATACAAATTTCGATTATAATAAAAAAACGATTTAGAGTTAAAATTATAAATTAACAAAATATGACGAAAATATGAAATCGATATTATTTAGTTACTAGTGTCACGATAACCAACAAAATATTATAACGATCGTAAAACAAACTTTTAATTAAATAGCCAAATAAAAATTATAAAAAAATTAAGGAGTATTATTAGCTTTGTGAAGAAATATGTTCATTAGAATATTACATAGATGAGGTTACTCGATTATCTTGATTATCATTGTAATTTTAAATTAATTACTCAAATCAAAATGTAAAACTTAAAATGTGAAAAGGTGATAAATTGCCAATAGATATTGTAATCAATAAATATAAAATTCTAAATTCACCGTGCCGCGGGATCTATACTAGTGTTTATTATAGAGTAGAATACTTAACGACCACTTTCAATTTTACCATTTACCACTTCAGGTATCTCTCCTAGCTAGTACCCTATTCTAACTAAAAAGATATGTGACACACAATGGGACAGAAGACCCGTACTGGCACTACTACAATTTTGATTATACAAGACGTCCAAAATAGAACGCTTATATAAGGAATCGTCCTTTATATCATAATAAATTTGGGCACCTCTTGACCTTGGTTAAATAGTATGGTTCATCAAAAGACGGTTGATCAATGAAACCATCCTCATTAATATAAAAGTGCGGTTATAGGTTAAACTCATCCTATTAAAATATTTTAAAAGCTCAGTTATACATTAAACCCATCCTATTCAAATATGGGTGTTGCTCTTCGCAGTACGCATTTTACTCGACGCAGTACGACATTTCCAATTTTACCCCTCTCATTTTCCCTCCCCTCAAATTCATCCTTTCTTTTTTTCTCTCTTTCTCTCCTTTTTCTCTTCTTTCCACCTAATCTATTTAACTCAATACAGTACGTCTTTTTTTTACTTTTACGCAGTACATTTTGTTTTACTTTCGTGCACTGCATGTTTTTTATCTTTGATGCAACTTTTTTTTAAACTTTGTTTACGCAATACGATTCTTATAAGACGCAATACATTTGTTTCTAACATTTCTTTAGACTTTGATTGAGTACATTTTGTTTAATTTGTAACATTTTTTTTGTAAAAATAATTACGACCGTACTACGTAGTAAAAAAAAAAAAAGATCAGACAAAAAAACTAAGAAAAAAAAATTTCAATAATTATTTTATAATTGCTCTTCAATCTAACTCGTATCCATAATCTTATGAATTAATAAATTGAGTGATTTGTATAATTAGAATTGTGAAAATCGATGATATTGGAAAATTGAATAATTTCTGTAATCCTAATTTCAATAATTAGGGATTTGAGATAATTGAAAAAATTGAACGATATCTATAACCCTAATTTCAATAATTAGGGATAAATAACAATCCATACCTATTTTTCGATCAAACTTGTATCTATAATCTTATAAATTTGATAAATTGAAGGAACTGTATAGTTAGTATTGAAATGAATCGATGATAATTGAAAAAGTTGAATGATTTTTAGGGTTATAATATAGAGGTTAGAGAGTAAGAGCAATACTTCCTTTTTCTGGTGGAGGGCATATAATGGAAAAATATGTACAAAAAGTATTGCGTCGAGTAAAATTGGTACTGCGAAGAGTAACTCCGTAAAATATATAGGACTGATCCTATTCAATCCTAGTTAGTAAGACACGGTTACACGTAGACCTGACAAAGCAAACACGCCGAACTCGAAAACCGATCGAAAATACATGAATTGATAACCGATCGAACACCCGACATGATTAAGTTCGAATAACACCCGAAACCCAATTCAACTGGAATCAAACCAAAACTGTACCGAACTTAATATAACCGGATGATACACAAACTTGAATATAACTGAACCAATAATATCCGAACCGATTGATTTGATTAATAAATACTTCTTCTCCTTCTTAAAAACACTCAAATTTAGGAATTTCCTCTTTGATTATTTATTTATTAATGATTTTATTAACTATTACGTACAATTTGAAACGTATAACAAACTCTAAAATAAATTATTATTTTTCTCAAGAAATTTATGACCCGAGACTCTCACCCGACCTGCTATTGACCCAACATGAAATGGACCCGACTCGAAATAAACTAAAAGTGACTAACCGAAATGAACCCTATCGAAATCGAATTGAAACTGAAATTTAGGCTAACTCGATTATGATCGAAACGATTTAACCTGATTCGAAATCGAATAGAATTACCCGTCTAGTTTGACGCATCAATGCATCATTCATCAAAAGTAATTTGTAATACCCTCAATACCCTTGTATGTCAAACCATACGACGCATACGCATCATTCAACCACCGCATAACCTCCCCCAGAATTCTTCACAGTTCCAACTCAACCTTCATAGTTCCAACTCCTCCGTCCTTGATCGCCTTCACACACAAGTAACTCCGCCTGATTCTTCAATTTTGCTTCGTGTTTCGTGTTTGTATGTATCTTAACTCCGCCTGCTTGTATCAAATTATTTGGCAGTAATTGTAGTTGCATCCTCTTATTTCGTGTTTCGTGTGAATTGTATCCTCTTATTCTTCATCCTTTAATGCTTCAATTGTTCAATTGGCACTAATTGTTCTGAACCTGATTGTTTTTGTTCAAGTGTGATTTAGATGAACATTGATTATTAGGCTGAAACTGATTTCAACCAACGCTACTGAAAGATCTAGTTTAAGTTGATTTTGCACTATCAACTATAAATTGATTTGATATAGGAATCCCTTTCAATCATTTGTTTGTCATTTCAAAATATGATTAAACTCTAAAAATTACAGTAATTAGAATTGGTAGAAAGACGGTATTCTAAAATTCTTTTTATAGTTAGAGGATTTATAGGTTCGTGGAAATCTATATTATCTGCACAGTAGCATGGCTTGTTGGGTTCTGTTAAACTGCTATGCCATGGCTATATATTCGATCAATTTATTTTCATGACTATCATAATTGAGGTTCTTTACGTTTCTGAACTTTTAATATAAGTGATTCGGAAACATACATCTGACATTTATATGGCATACTGTTGCATCTTTATAAGTCTTGATTTTTTTAATCTTAAAGTTGCATTGAGGTTCTCTCTTCAAATAGCATTTGGGGATGTACTTAGTTGCCTGTTGATCGGAGATAGTATTTATTTCCCTCATAATTTTCTTTTATGCACAATTTGGCGGTAGCTCTTTTGGGGTATCAGCTCATTATACACGTCGCTTTTCCATGAAGTCTCATGGGCGTGTTGGAGGCAGAATTGGGAGTTTTGTTTATTCTTCATTTCAAATGCTTTGAATTGATTATGACGCGTGTATAATTTGCTGAATAGGGCATTTACGATTGTTATATTTGGGGAGTTTGCTGATCATCATATGAGCATCACGCAAATACATACACATCTACTTGATAAGATTGCCTTTGACACTGATTTTCTCTTGTAGCAATGCTCTTGAGTTTGAAGTTGGTGGTGGCGGTAGAATATCTAAATTCAGCACAGTTTGGATGCAGTATACTATAAGTATTCAGGTAATGAAGACCTGATGCATTCCTGTACTTGGTGTCTTTCTTGTGACATTAATTTTGTCTTCTTATTTTTTGGTGAAAATATGAGATTTTATTTCATTCACAGCAAAAATTACATCAATTACAAATACAGATCATGTGTACCATCCTCAGAAAACGGAAGACTACAGCATGATAAGAGAGTTTAATGCATCTATATCTATTTGTTTCATCTGAGGACTTAGGAGTTTGCCCTTCATTCTGAATCTGACATCACTGTGTGTTTCCTTCACAACATGTTATGGCCTATGTAAATGACCCTCAGCTACGTATTCCTTTTTTTTCTCCGTTATGTAAATATATGCGGTTAACATATAGTCATTTTATCTCTTGGGTGTTTATTACTCCATTTTTTACCTCTGTTATAAAATAAATGTGAGTTTCATTCCTTGCTCTCTTCATGTTTTCAGTTTAGCTAGAATCCTCAATTATATTGATGAATATGAGTTAAGAAGACTTCAAATATCTAAAATGTCAATAAAGATATGGTACTTTGGATTCTTTGACTTTACTTTATATTTCCTAACTGAAGCTAACTTGAGACGATTTGGTAGAAGGAAACTAGCAGAGAGTTCTCAACTTATTCAGTGGACCCAAATTATTCATTTTGTCTAAAGAATTTCTCTAACCTAACCTAACCCAATCAATCCCACACATTGATACTTGATTCATGTCGTCGAGCTATTCATTATTATGCCTTGTAAAGTATCAAATTCCCGTTTGATTCTTAATTTGTGAGGCAGAAATTTGTTGAAAACGAATGTTGATGCTTTGGAGTCGGAAGTGAACCATCTTGTCCAAAAAGGAACGAGATAATTCTCGGCCGTTGTTTGGTTAGTATCGTATGTCACAAACTTTCTTCCTGGCTTTGTAATCTCCTCATCATTTTCCTAACAATTTGAACAATTGTGATCACTGTAATATTTTTATTCGTGAGCTTGATCGGTGTCTTATCCTTGTCATTAGTCGGGTTTTAATCTTTGTTACCATTGTCGGAGAGTAGTTTTCCGATCACGACATGTTTAAAGTTTGAATCTTTATGATGCATACCTTACATTAGATTATTGTTTTGAAGCATGTTTATCGGAGTAAATAAGAGTCGCGGGTCGAGTTCAGATTTCCATCTCGAGGCCGAGTCGGATCAATTTATCAGGTATGTGTTGGCCCTGGTTAGCCTTGGTCAAGGGTCGAGTTGGTTAGGGGGCCTGGACCGGGTATACTTATAGGCAGGGTCATCACAGGCCAAATCTATACGTAGTAATTTTCAATTGTTTTGATTTCGATTATTTTGGCTCAATTGCATGGTTGAATCATGATACAACAACACCATAGCCTTAGTTCCTAAATGTTAAATCATGATACTGAGACAAAATTTGGTAAGTACCAGTCACAGTGTCTACGAGGTACGGAGTATTTGAGTTAATTTTTTATCCTCTACTACTTGAAATTTCTTGAAGCTATTTGAGTATTACAACAATAGTTTGCTATTCTGCCAATGTTTCTCCAAGTATTTCATTTTTTGAGTTGATTTTGATTTGTTATGTTGCCTTAGTAGTTTACCCTTCATCTCCAATGTTATACCTAATTTTAAGTGCCCAATGATAATCATATGAAGTTTTTTGACCCTAGCTTGTATTGTTTTTTATTTGTAATGCTCTAACTTTTTTTCAATTTTTTATGACTATTGTTGTGTGTTATACGAGGAGAACCTTCGTTTCTGGTTACACTGGAGATATTAGAAATGGGGTCATAACAAAGGATAAATCGACTTTGTGGGTAGGTCGATAGTTTTCACGGGTAATATCATACTAGTCTCCATTGTTGTATGTCTCATTTTCTTCAAAAGATTCACAGTAAATGAAAATAAGAAAAGGATATGTTACGGCATTTCTAAAATTAAATAGTTTGTTATCTTGATTTTGTTAACCCCACCACTTATATGCAGACCTGTCTATATATCTGATTTCTAAAGCATCTTTTTGGTGATTCTTGTGGTGTTTTAGAGGTTAGAGATGCTCATGGCCGGTTCAACTATCTTTCATTCTGTTCGTGAAGTAGCCAGGTCGAGGTGAGTTTGTGTTGGTTTATCTTTATACTAAAAAAATCTCACTTCGATTTGTCTTAAGCTTAAGACAACAATATTTCATGTTACTTGGTGACATTTTGTTGGGTCTGTTTGGCTATGTTATTTCATGTGAGTACAACAATCATAACCGTAAACAAGAATTTTCAAAAATGCAATCTTAAACTAGCATACAAGTAGGAGACCTCAATTTAATACTCCGTATTTTTTTCAATAGGTTATGCTATACTTTTTTGATGAAAAATAGGTTAGATACTTATATACTCCGTATGTACTAACTTTGATTTTTTTTATTTTACAGGAATCGACTTTGTTTGCTTATTCGGATCTTGGAGCATCTTATGAATGTGAGAAGATAGTGAACAGTCTTAGAATTTGATGATTGGAGAAGAAATTTTACATAGTGAATAATGTAGTGAAAGATTTTAATGTACGTAGCTGTAAATCGAGAGATGTTATTTTGGTGGATACTTGTATCAGATATGCTTATATCTCCTTTTCTTGTTAATAAATGGATTTTGTTGCTTGTCCTTTTCAAATTGTAGGCGTGGTGTTACGGCATTTGTTGTAGCTTTTATGTGAAAACACCTATTAGCATCTAAAATGTGCATGCATGAAATAGAAAAAAATAACAAAAAATGTATGGGTTATGAAAGTATAATCATTGTCAAAATGACATCAAAAATGGCATCAGTTGTAAAATTGATTCAGATCTGCGAACATTTGCATCGGTTACTGTGATACAATCGATACCAATTTAGTAAGTGGGCATCGGTTGCTATTGATGCCATTTTTCCAAATTGGTATCGGTTGTGATCGATGCCAATCCAGCAACATTGGCATCAGTTAATAATCGATGCCAATTTTTTTTGGTCATTAGCATCGCCTTGATTGGTGTCGCTTGAAAATCGATGCCAATGACCATTTACAACCGATGCCATTCACTTAAATTCTAAAGGGAAATTCAAACGTTTCAACAACAAGAAAGTGAAAGCATAGGTGAAGCCTGGGACCGATTTCAGACATTGCAAAGGAAGTGTCCGCACCACGGCATTCCTAGTTGGCTTCTACTTCATATTTTCTTCCACTCATTATTGGATAACGCCAAAGATAATGTCAATGCGGCGGCAAAAGGCGATTTCTTTTTGCTTAATGAAATCGAATCTAAGAAACTCATCGAAAGGATAGCCAAGAATGATGAATATTCCAAGAATGATCAACGTGGAGAGCTAAGTGGTGAGTCAACGTCGTCAATCCAAAGGAGAGCCGATCTTGAAGCTAGAGTCGAGGAGTTGGTCAAGCAATTTGAAGTGTATGTTGCTAGAGCCAATTCTCCACCCAAGACTAGAACATCTCCAAGAAGATCGACTCCACCAAGAAGGGTGAGTTCACCAAGACGATCATCCGCTTCACCACCCAAATTGTATCGCATTGAAATTTCATGCGATCATTGTGGGAGATATGACCACGACTCTGATTTGTGTATGAGAAAGGAGAATGCTTATCAAGCCAACACCCAAGGAACCCACGAAAAATCTCACACGAATAATCCTAATTTGGGAACCGGATCTTATTCTATGTCAACTCAAAGACCATATCCTTTTCAAGATCTTTCAATTCCAAGGGCCCCCAATCAAAGGGTTTATCCTAATCCATATGGGTTCTACTATCAACCAAGACCTCCTCATGCAAATCAATTCAATCAAGGCCATCCATATTCTTAAGGACCACCTCGACCAAACTTTGGTCCTCCTTTTGGAACTTATCCTCCACATAATCAAGGTCCTCCAAGGCATTTTCAAGGTAACTCTCCACCTTTTCATGACATTCAACAAACAATCAATTTTCTATTGAAAGAAAATGCGTCAAATCGAGCTAGACTTGAAGCTCTAGAGGCACGTTCCGCCTCGCAAGCTCGATCTTCTCAAGAGCCGACCAATTCTTCCAATCAAGCATCCGTGAATGCCATTAAAGTGTTGTACAAAAAGGAACCGGTGAAACCCGTTGATCCACAAACTCTTACATCTCATCCCTCAATCAATGAATCCGATGAGAAAGTGGTCAAGGGTGTAACCGAAAGACCAAGAAAAGATCCATCCAAATATCTTGTAGGAGACCTTACCTACGTTATTGAACAAATTCTAATAGGACATGAATCTAGTCTCTAGAATTGAAGTACCACCCTTGAGTGACATGCCTCATGTCCCCTTCAATAACCAAGCTTTGGATAGTATAACCTTCACCGACCTTATCGAAAACATTGATACTAATTCTTCCATGTCCACCCCGTCCGAATATATTCGAGACATTATTTTGAAGTCACCGAGAGGGAAGAAGCTCCCGTTTCCCCAAGAGTCACCCCAAAAGTTACAATTCTCATCTAGTTAGGTGATCCGGGTAGCTTTTCTATACCTTGTTCCATAGACCATGTCTTGATAGACCGAGCCTTGTGTGACCTTGGCGACGACATTAGTTTAATGCCCCTAGCCATTGCTCAAACCATCTATATTATGGACTTGGACTACTTCCCAGTTAATGTACAAATGGCCGATGGAACTACAAAGGAACCTTATGGACTAGCCCGCAACCTCATGGTTAACATGGGGAATCTATACATCCCCACCGATTTTGTTATTCTCGACATGCCTATAGAGGAGCGGAATCATATTCTCTTGGGACGGCCTTTCCTAGCTACCGGTGGAGTAATTATTGATGTGAAGCGAGGGCGACTATCTTTCAATGTTGTTAATGATACGGTTCAATTTGTGCTTTCCGCATTCCTTCCCGAAAATTCTTCTCAAGGGGAGTTATGGAATCAAATGGTGGAATTTCCATCCACTGAAGATCTTGACTATGATAACGAAGAAGACGATGGTGACCTATTTATACTCGATCCTACCTCCGAAGAAGATATTCCGGAAGAATTTGCAATGCTTCCCGAGGTAGCACGACTTATGGGCTTGCCGGAGTTTAGAAAAGAGTTCGAGATCGGTAACATTGAATTTGAAGTTAATGATCAAGACCCTCCGGGTTGCTTCTCAAGCAACCCCGACTAAGCTCAAACAATTTAATTCGGTTTCGTGGTGTCCATAATAACCACCTTGTAAATATTTGTATATTCTTATCTCCTTTTATTTTCTTTGGACAATAGCTTTTGGATTTTTCTTTTGGAGCTCGCTTTTTAGGGTATCTGTAGGAATTGCGAAGATTTCTTTTGGAGTTTTTGGGCTATGCTACAAATGATTATGAGAGCTTTTCTCCGTGTAACTAATACATGGATCGAGAAAATTGGTTTTGTCAAAGAGTTGAGGTTGGTTTGGACCAAGTCGAAGAGAACTTTCGCGGCAAAAGGCTTATTTGGAGTGAAGGATCTCACCGGGTGAAATTTCACCCGGTGGAATTGTGACCCGAGGTCCGTCGGGTGAAACTTCACCCTATGGCAATTTGGCTGGAATTACTGAATTGACGGAAAACCCGTCGGGTAAATTTTCACCCGGTGGAATCTCACCGGGCAAAATTTCGCCCGACGATAAACTTGCTGGCGACTTGGGATTTGATGGAATTTTGACCGGGTGAAATTTCACCCGGTGGAATCTCACCGGGCGAAATTTCGCCCGACGGTGAAACTGCGCGAAAATGACGAAAAGTGATCCGAAGACCGTCGGGTGAAATTTCACCCGATGATGACCACTAGGCGAAATTTCACCCCGCGTCATCTATACCCAGCCAAACCCCCCTTCCCTTTTTCATAATCACCTTATCCTCTCTCTCTCCTCAAACAAACCCCAAAAACCCCATTAAATCCCCAAATTCCACCACCTTAAATCAACTCTAATCCCTCCATTTCTTCACCAAATTTTAATCCAATCATACTTCATCCCTACCACAATCCTATCACCTTCTCTGATTTTGTTTTGAGAAATCGTTCCAATTTCGAAAACCCCAAACCCTAACTTCCATAACCAAAATCACCACATTTAATCAACTAAGATGAGGAGAGTCAAGCAAATGGCAAGGAAAAGGATATCTTCTATGCTCTATCGTAATTCGGGTTCGACGTCCTCTTCAAGATCCGACGAGCCGGCCGAAGTTCGGGACGAATCCGTCCTGATGCCCGTTCAACCACAAGGCTCCGTCCCGCGTGAACAACCTGTTCCGCTTGAGGTACGTTACCCTTCAATCCGTCGTAATTTCCGTGATCCTGTTTCTGGTGTTTATTTTGCTAAGAAATCCCACCTTGAGAAATTTAAGAAATTTTGGGTCTGTCGTCTCGAGCCAACTCGTTGGGCAGCTCGAGATGTACTTGTGCGTATAGGTATTGAAACGCAGGTAGAAGCGATGTGCCGAAACCTTGGCTTGATTAAATTTTATGCCTCTAAGGAGGAAACTTTTCAAAAGGTGACGTTTGAGTTTTTCGCAACTTTTGAGCTGAGCAGTGATGACAATACCACCGTCACTTTTCAGTTGCAAGAAACTTTATACGTCCTGAATTTGAGAGATTTTGGTGCATTGCTTGGTTTGCCTACTTTTGTCCTTGGAAGGCCTAGGGCGGGACAGACTCGGGATAAAAAATTTGCCCATGATCGATTTTGGTTTAAAATTACCCGCCAAAGGACTTTTAAAGGAGAGAAGATGTGTTCTTTCTCCATTTGAAACTCCATCCTCCAATACTTGGCGCCTATCATACCAATTCCTTCTTGTCAAGCTATGATACGCACCACAATTGTAGTGCTACAGCGGTGCACCTGTTAGAGGATGCGGTTCTGAATAGAGGCCCGTCTATCGACATGTCTGAGGCCTTAGCTACGCATTTTGCCCAGGTTGCGAAGGGCAACCGCAAGAGAATATCTTGTGGTGGTGTTTTAACGATGATAGCTAGAGCTTTAGGTGTCGATTTTAGCAGCATGACACCAATAGACGGATCAGGAATTTATCTAGATGAAGTTTATTGCCCTTCCTTGTTTGACCCCAAAAAGGGGATTATAACAGTTTGTTTCTGTACAAGATTACTGAGTTAAGAGCTATTGCGATTCCTAACCCCGAATGGGTTAGGCTAGATGTTGAGGAGAACTTCGGCATGCCGAAGAGGTCCGGGGAGTACATTCGGGGTCATACCCGTGGTAAGTTTTATCAGATTGATTACCCCGAGGGACCTCTCTAGACTATGGTGACGATGATATTGAGGTAGTAGATGTGTCAGAGGAGGAACCGGAGGTTGAAACCTCTCGGGATGAGGGTCATATATAGCTTTACCTTCGTCATCGCACGGACCCTCTTCCTCCCATCAGACCGAACCTCAGGCCTCACAATTTTTCACCCCCGACTTTTTAGATTTCACACAACACCGACACTCCACTTTCACCCAGTCTACCTCCGGTTTTCAGGAGGACGTCCACATGAGTCCTCCGAGACATTCCTTTTTCTTCGGATCGAAGGATTTTTACAACCAGTGGGGGGAAGTTTATGACCGTACACGTCAGACTTGGGAGAATTCGACCACCTCACTCAACTTGGCCCAAAGCGCTTACAATGTAGCCCGAGATGCGCGCGATACTGCGCATAGTTCGTATACGTACTCTAGGGAAGGTTTTGAGTACACCCGGAACAGCTTTGAGATGGCTAGGGACGCTACTAGGGATGTGTAGACACCCACATTTTGACCGCCAGGTGTCTATAGCAGTTTCCGACAAACACCCGATGATGATCGGACGCAAACATGCTTTAACGTACTCGGAAATGGGCTCGAAATCATGGATATTTAGCTTGGACTTTTTACAGAGTACAAATTTCACAAAACCAACCTCAAATTCAGGCCCAGTGGGTCGTTTCGAGTCAAATAAGACTAATTTGGGTCGAATCCGACACCGGGGGTAAAACCGTCTTTTAGCGACCGAGTCAAACCCGGTCAAAGATATTTTCTCAAGACGCGTGAGTCAGCCGGGTCACCTCACGTGGCTGATTCGAGCTCAAACACTACAAAAAATCAGCTACACAAATATTAAACAATTCCGTTTAAGGTAGAATTTGATCTCGAGTAGGAATTCTATCCGAACACCGAATCAAACACTCGACCGAGCATCAAATGCTCGGCCGAGCAGCCTGTTTTCCAGCCAATTTCGTGGCTTCTTTACCAAGGAAAGAGAATTCTCGTTCCTCTCGACTTCTTACGTTTCCTATCCAAACCGGTATTTCTTGTTGTCTAAGCAAGAGTACTTCTCCTAACCTTTTCTCCTATAAATAAGACCCTCACATACACAATTAGAAAAAAAAACTTTCTATCAATCAAATATACATAAACTCCTCACACAACTCACAAAAAAATACACTTAGCATCGAGAAACCGATAGTGTAACCCGAGACTACAAAAAACCGGCCTTAGACCCGTCACCCTTCACGTCCAAATCAAAACCACCACAACTCACCGACATTAACCCGACGCTCCCGTGCCTTAGCCACATTCCGACGAGCCCCGATCCGAGTTAACAAAGCATGTAGGTTGAGGGTGTAAAATCAAACCCGATTTCTCCTTTCTTTTTTCTCTCTCGTTTTTTTACGGGTCGTCGGTTGTCATCGTTTTTTTATGGGTCGTCCATCGTTTTTTATTTCTAATATCGATATTACTAAAACTATTTTCATATAACTAAACGTTCTTAAATTACGATATCGATTCTCTAATCGAATATCGTATCTAACAAGAACTAAATCTCGTTGATGCTAAAAAAATCGTTATATCTTCTTTAAAATAAAATACGACGATTTTAACGCGGAGAGAATCGACATTATTTTTTTAGTTCAATTTTCGAAACGATTTATTAAACACTTTTTTTCATTCTTTTCTCAAATTTCATTCCGAATATTCGATATCGATTTCATAATCGAATATCGAATATAACGGATATCGCGAGATTAAGTCGAGTATAAATTATGCAATATTTGTATGCGGTTTAATAAAATTATCGACTTTCCAAAAAATCCCGAGGCAGCCTGTCACGCGACCCGCCGGCGTCCCAGGCGAGTCGCGCGACCGTCGGGAAGTGCGGCACAATTTCGTCTTTTTTTTATTTATTCTTCGAGCATCGTTTTTTAGACAAAACAGCGAGTTTTCAGACATACTTCAGATCTCGATATATTTTTTCCTTGACCTCGGTCAACACGTGTTAATCCATCACGTGTCATAAACTTTTTCATAATCATGCATATCGTCATATTTGCGTCTTTTATTCGATTTATAACTCGTTACTAACACGTTTGTTCATCTTCTTAGCAACTCTTTTCATTATTTGTTTTATTAGACTAAAACGAACCTCACATGCTAAAATACAACTTTGACGTTAATTTTAGTTGCATTAAACCGACTTAGCAACCCATTCAATTCTCGCATGTTTAGGAAAAACAATGTTTGCATATCATTCATCGTATTACTAACGCGCGTATTCAAAAATCAAACGATATCCTAGTAGAGGCCGCTAATGTGCGGGCGGGGTTGGGTGTTCTTTGTGAACTTCCCAACACGTACCCTCACCCCTTACCCAGAACCTCGGTTTCCGGATATCCGAAACCATTGGCAACGAGAGTCATTCAATACACGATATCCGATCAAGTCGGTATCAGTATCAAATGCTAAGGGACGAACCCAATAAACTCTGACATCGGAAATGGGCCGTATTTTATACACGGCCCACTACGACATAGAGTGGGTTCGAACGGTTCCGAATAACCACGAAATTCGGTGGCGACTCCAACTTCGATTTAAATTTCAATTCGATCCATTCTCATATGGAGATTCATTCGCCTCCCCAAACCCGCGCGTGGCCGCGTCGGGGTGGACTTATGTCATGTCCACAATTTGGCGACTCCGCTGGGGATTAACTGATGCGTTACTAACCATCGGCATCCTCAGGGTGAGACTCGAATAGAAATCGTTTGACTAGTATAATACGCGTTTTAGTTTTACGGTTCATGCATAACCCCATCTTTCCCGGGCCGGTACTGGTGACCGACGTCCCACTATACCATTGATGTAGTCCAAATTGGATATGTCAAAGGTGTCCATTACCCGATTCGTATGGGTTTTACAGCATGTCCTAAGCTCAACTCGACTTAGGGAGTCCGCCCCGATTCTCGATAGGCTATGTACACTGGTATAGACCCTTATAGACTGACCGAGACTTAGCTTAAGAGCATACATGGCGTCATTATACTGTTTCCATGACTACATGCTACTTGATCCATGTCTTTTTCAAAAACCGACATTTTCAAAAAATTTGCATCCTTTTTTCAAAATATCCAATTTCAAAACCCGGGTCAAATACCGAATTTAGGATTTACGATTTTACTCAAAATAGCCCTTTTTCTAGCCGGTATTATGCCCAATTTAAAACTCGAAAGTATTTTTGAACTTGCAAAACCGTCGCCCGGTTCGATTTCCGTTTTTTTTTCTCTTTCGAACAAAACCGGGCCATCAACCGAATTTCTCTTCGGGCTTTCAAAAATTCAAAATTTCTGACTTTTCAAAAAAATTCAAGCCCGATGACATTTTTGCCGATTTTAAAAGTCGGGATCCTGTTTTCGATTTTCAAATTTTCGGAAATTCATCTTCAATTCCGAAATTCCAAAAATGCATCTTTTCAAAAATATTCAAATTTTAAAAAATTGGAAAGCTGCCGAAATTTAGACTTAAGATTTGACTCAAAACAAGCTTATTTTCTAGCCGGCATGCTGCCCATTTCAAAATTCGAATTTCCGATCCACCATTCGATTTTCGAATTTTCAAAATTCAATTTCGATTTTAAAATTTTCGAGATACCAGTTTCGATTTTCAAAATCTTCGAGATGTCATTTTTAATTTTCAAATCTTCGAGATGCCGTTTTTTCGATTTTCAAATCTTCCGGATCTCATCTTCAATTTTCAAATTGTCGGAAATTCCTTTTCTCGATACTCAAGTTTCAAAATTTCAAATATTCAACTTTTCAAAACCCCGGAATGCTACCAAAATTAGGATTTACGATTTGATTCAAAGTAGCCTATTTTCCAGCCGGTATTCTGCCCATTTCAAAACTCGATTTTCGAACTTTCAAAATTATGGACCGATGCACTTTTCCGTTTTTTCGAAAAATTGGGCCATCCACCGAGACTTCTCGGATTTTCCAAAAGAATCCCTTTTTCAAAACCTTCCTCTTCTTAGGACTTCCCGTATTTAACAGTGTCGGGTCGTGTCATAAGTCGTCAAAGTCTTTAGCGTCGAAACTCCGTCGATCTTATATCACGAGTTTCCTCCCTATCCCAGTCCGCCTTATTTGACTAAGGCAAAGCCCACCTACGTAGGACATACTCCTACGAAGGTTGGCCCGTCTACACAATTATCGAGTCCAAAGTCTGGGGAATGTCTCACGTAAACCTCCTTCGAACAGGACTCGGCCCACACGCCGAATCCTAAGGGAGGCCCACCTTTCACGAGTCACCCGTCTAGGTGTCCTTTCCGAGTCATTTCCTTTTCAGGCTTTTCCCCACTCGGGGGGCTACCCTTCAGCAGAGCGATCAATCACGGTTGCTCTAAGGGTCATATCTTACACATTTTGTCTCACATATCCCACTTTCGAGTCACTTAGATGTCACACCATCTGAGTCTCTAGCCTTACTCAGGGGGCTGTCCTCCACCCGAGCAGTCAACCACGATTACCCTAGAGAGTACCCTACGTTCATCCTACACCGGCGTCCTTATGATGCCTTCTTCGAGTCGTACCCACGCTACGAATACTCGGGTCACCTAGGGTTAGGTCACCACGGTTGGTCCAAGCACACGGCACGGTCAAATACGGTCGCCCCATTTTCGGACTTATCCTTGTATAGCTCGAGTCTCGTGGTCGAGTCTAGGTCACAGTCGTTATTTTGTCCGGATTAACGTTTAAGTAGCCCGGTCATAGAATCTTAGTCATTCCCGCCTCCGGGCCGTACCTAGTTTGACTCTCTCTCTTGCATTTGCGCAAAACCGGGTTTAGGCGAGTTCTAACACCTGTCATTTCTTCCGATCAGAGACCCTATGAACGAGATACTACCAAACCATAACAAATCTCGCACCGTCGAGAATGGGGATATCCAAGGGAGTATGCTTATGCTGTCTTGCACCATTAACAATATCTTCTCGAAAATCAATACTGCCCTAGATAACCTAAGTTCCAGGGTAACCATCATCGAAGAGGATCTTGTAAGAACCCGATCCCGTCTAGCACAACTAGAGCGGGTAAGGCAGCCAATCGCCCAACAGAGCCATTTGAAAGGTGAACACTCTTACGAAACTGTCCGATACCCTCAAGATGGCAAGACCGAGAGAGGTAACCCTCAAGTCACCTCTCCAAAATTCAAGAACCAGTCAAAGGAAAGGACATTTACCCACTTGGATAAGTCCTACACCGTCGCTTTCCAGAGGTTGGTTCCGAAGGGCCTAATACTACCTATAGGCCCAACAGCCGACCCACCTTTGGAAAAACGCTCCAAAGCATGGAACGTCGAGCATTACTGCAAATTCCACAGAGGGAGGGGACACGATACAGAACAGTGCTGGAAACTGAAACACCTCATTCAAGACTTCCTCGATGCCGGGAAGACTCTCGTTTCGGAAACATTGTCACTTGCAAAGCACCTCATGGACTATACAGGGCCCGATGACCAAAGCATCCAATCTACCTCTTATGCATCCAAGAGTCCGGATTTGATTTAAGTCCAAGTCTGAGTCCGAGTCTAGGATATACTATTTATTTCAACTTCAAAGTCAGAGTCAGAGTCAGAGTCAGTTGTATTCTGTCCTCTTTTTTTTTTTCAAAATTCAATAAAATCAGCTTTCAATATTCTTTCTCATATATACTTTCCTTATGTGTTTCCGAGAACATGATGAACACCGTCATACACTGTGAGCACACACACGTGACTATTATAGGCACATCTATAATGATTGCAGGAAATGAGACCCGTGTTTTCCTTTACCTGTTCCATGTCTGGTATAGAAAGCCACATAACTACCCTTAGTAGGAGCGGTATCGAATCCTATGACAAATCTAGGTAATCTCCTAGTTTGGGTTAAAGACGGGAGGCAAGCCCATTTCCCACAATAAAACACCCATCCAATAAGACTAACCGACCGATCCCTACCTTACGTGTTAGTCTGACCAACAAAAAAAAAAGGAAAAAACTGGACAAAAAAAATCAGAAGTCCAATCCAAGAAAAAGCAAAAGGCCCAAAACAAAAGAGTTGGCCATGATAAAAAAAGAACTCCCAAAAACCCATGACCATGATCAACGGTCAATTCAAGTGGAAGCCCCATGACCAGGGTACGGTCAAAATTCATACCATCAAATAAGGGAGAGATAATCGAGCTGGTCAACTAACACCACATTTAGCCTTCCCATATTACAACCCTCAACACCTTCCCGAGACCCAGGCCAGAGACAGCCCGGAATTTTGAGGATTTAAGCTCCATAGGATACCCCTAACCAATAGGGCCAGACATGGAAATCAGATCTCGCATTATCAAAACTTATCCCGATCAAAGTTCGAGCCATTCTATTCGACTTCCCCTTTACATAACAAAATTCACAATCACCATACAAAGACACGAGAGCAAAACTCGTCAAATCCCCCCGAGAGCAAAACTCGTCAAATCCCCCGAGAGCAAAACTCGTCAAATCCCCCCGAGAGCAAAACTCGTCAAATCCCCCCGAGAGCAAAACTCGTCAAATCCCCCCGAGAGCAAAACTCGTCAAATCCCCCCGAGAGCAAAACTCGTCAAATCCCCCCGAGAGCAAAACTCGTCAAATCCCCCCGAGAGCAAAACTCGTTAAAATCCCCGAGAGCAAAACTCGTTAAAATCCCCGAGAGCAAAACTCGTTAAAATCCCCGAGAGCAAAACTCATTAAAATCCCCGAGAGCAAAACTCATCAAATCCCTGAGAGCAGAACTCGTTAAAATCCATGAGAGCAGAACTCGTTAAAATACCATCCCAATTCTTCTCATTCAAACCAGTTACCAACCCCAAACACGGGAACTCAAACTGCGGTCGGCATAGAACATGCCCAAATAGTTCACACCACCTCTGGGGGCTACCCCGGAGAACGCTCACAGTCACATGATCAATATCCTAACCATTCTAGCCCTTTGATCAAGACATCACTGGGAATGCACCTAGCCTACACAATCGCTATGGCTAGTTACACACAAAGCCCTGATAAACTAGGCACCATAATCCACTGAACTACGGCTTGGTTTGATTTCACCACACGTGAATACGTAGGCAGCCTTTCAGCAGAGGCACAGCCACCCACATTGACACACATTCAAAAAGCGACATCATTCCGGTCACGACACCATCATGTTCTCAACAGCTAGCTTTGTCGTCCTGGGGGCTTCTCTTAGGCAGGAAACCTCCATCCACTCACAAAATCCAGATAAATTCAAAAAATCTAGCCTCCTTTCTGTAGTGTGTCCTAATACTCGGCTCAGTCGAAGACAAGAATCTGTCAGGACTCGAGGCAATACCCACTTTGGAAATGTACCCTAAAATCAAAAATCCAAGAGAACACTAGACTACAACAGTCTCATTACAGACTACTGCAACCCCGTATAGCATATCTATCCCATTTCGATGTTCGACCGTGTTGCCACTCGCCTAGGCTACGGAATAGCGCAACTTAAGAGTCTTGTCATCTTAGGTGGCCCACCTCCTTACCAAGTCACGGTCCAACCCTTAGAGAGTCTCAGTCGTGTCTGTCAACTCGTCCTGTCGCGTCCAGAGTCGAGTCAGCCGGTAGGCCTCTCTTTTCAAATTCTCATTTGCAAAAACTTAGCCATTTGAAAAAAAAAATCCTTTTCGACAAGCTCAAATTTCAGTCTATTTAAACTGCAAATTTTTCCTCCACCTCTTTCAATTTTGGAAACCCATCTCCTAGCACGTGAGTTGCTTTCAGGACTTCGATTTCAAAATGCAGCAAAAATCATTTTTATTCCCCAGCGCGAGTCATATTTGTTTCGCCTACGTATTGCATGCAAAATTTTATGTAGCTTATACTGGTACAAATCACGACAGCGCAATTCACATAACTCCCCAGTGGCATTTAACAAGATGAGCCCATATACATGCGCACCTAAGTCTTATACGACGAGTTCAATTCCCCACAGAGTTATCATCAGCTCAGGTACATTTCTAATCCATGGCCGGCGGGCCCTTCACGCAGGTCTAATGGACTTTAAACGACACGACCGGAAGTCTGCCAGGTCTTGGCCTGGTAGCTACTCTGACTTTCGCCTTGTCCAAGCCTCAGTCAGAGTGGGGGCTCTGTAGACACCCACATTTTGACCGCCAGGTGTCTATAGCAGTTTTCGACAAACACCCGATGATGATCGGACGCAAACATGCTTTAACGTACTCGGAAATGGGCTCGAAATCATGGATATTTAGCTTGGGCTTTTTACAGAGTACAAATTTCACAAAACCAACTTCAAATTCAGGCCCAGTGGGTCGTTTCGAGTCAAATAAGACTAATTTGGGTCGAATCCGACACCGGGGGTAAAACCGTCTTTTAGGGACCGAGTCAAACCCGGTCAAAGATATTTTCTCGAGACGCGTGAGTCAGCCGGGTCACCTCACGTGGCTGATTCGAGCTCAAACACTACAAAAAAATCAGCTACACAAATATTAAACAATTCCGTTTAAGGTATAATTTGATCTCGAGTAGGAATTCTATCCGAACACCGAATCAAACACTCGACCGAGCATCAAATACTCGGCCGAGCAGCCTGTTTTCCAGCCAATTTCGTGGCTTCTTTACCAAGGAAAGAGAATTCTCGTTCCTCTCGACTTCTTACGTTTCCTATCCAAACCGGTATTTCTTGTTGTCTAAGCAAGAGTACTTCTCCTAACCTTTTCTCCTATAAATAGGACCCTCACATACACAATTAGAAAAAAACTTTCTATCAATCAAATATACATAAACTCCTCACACAACTCACAAAAAATACACTTAGCATCGAGAAACCGATGGTGTAAC
Organism: Agrostemma githago; assembly: GCA_958450325.1. NCBI lineage: Eukaryota > Viridiplantae > Streptophyta > Magnoliopsida > Caryophyllales > Caryophyllaceae > Agrostemma > Agrostemma githago. The sequence goes on from OY288251.1 coordinate 51,793,957, forward strand.
CCGAGACTACAAAAAACCGGCCTTAAACCCGTCACCCTTCACGTCCAAATCAAAACCACCACAACTCACCGACATTAACCCGACGCTCCCGTGCCTTAGCCACATTCCGACGAGCCCCGATCCGAGTTAACAAAGCATGTAGGTTGAGGGTGTAAAATCAAACCCGATTTCTCCTTTCTTTTTTCTCTCTCATTTTTTTACGGGTCGTCGGTTGTCATCGTTTTTTTATGGGTCGTCCATCGTTTTTTATTTCTAATATCGATATTACTAAAACTATTTTCATATAAAGAAACGTTCTTAAAATATGATATCGATTCTCTAATCGAATATCGTATCTAACAAGAACTAAATCTCGTTGATGCTAAAAAATCGTTATATCTTCTTTAAAATAAAATACGACGATTTTAACGCGGAGAGAATCGACATTATTTTTTTAGTTCAATTTTCGAAACGATTTATTAAACACTTTTTTTCATTCTTTTCTCAAATTTCATTCCGAATATTCGATATCGATTTCATAATCGAATATCGAATATAACGAATATCGCGAGATTAAGTCGAGTATAAATTATGCAATATTTGTATGCGGTTTAATAAAATTATCGACTTTCCAAAAAATCCCGAGGCAGCCTGTCACGCGACCCGCCGGCGTCCCAGGCGAGTCGCGCGACCGTCGGGAAGTGCGGCACAATTTCGTCTTTTTTTTATTTATTCTTCGAGCATCGTTTTTTAGACAAAACAGCGAGTTTTAGACATACTTCATATCTCGATATATTTTTTCCTTGACCTCGGTCAACATGTAACACCCGCTATTTTTCTAGCATTTTTTATCATTTCCGTTATGAGTTCTTCATAACTCTGTCACATTTCGACCTTATGTTTCATCATTATTCCAAGCTCTATTTTCATTTTTGAGTCTAATGGTATTTATTTTTATATTGAAATATTTTAATTCTTTTAAATCTATTTATTTGATTTTCTTCGTAAACTAATTATTTTTCTGCGAGGAATTCTACTTCTCTACGAATTAACGTTTTTAAACTCTGATTTAAGCTATTTCTTTTCCTACAAATATCTAGATATATTTATATAATATTTTTAACTAAGAAAATTTACGAAAATTTAGTCTTTAATGATTTTATTACGAAGTTTCGTAAATAATTATTTTCGAACGCGCGCGCGGTTTACTTGTATTGCTTTGAAATGCTTTTAATAATTTTATGATCCTTATTTTTATCAACCTACAACTAAAAAGAGACCTTTTTGGGCCGTGACACCATGTAGTAACACATTTGATTACAACTTTTATTTAGATAACACTTTATGTTTAAACTTTAAGTAAAAAGATATTTTTCTCTTTAATTGAATTACATGCTTAAATTACAAACTTTTCATGCTACCATCACATTCATTTTGGCTGAAATTTTAAGACTACATTCACATTGTTTTTATCAATTTTAATGCTTCATTCATCCACCATCCTTTCATATTTTTCTTATTCATTTTTACATCAATTTTATTTTAACAAAAACCTCTTCTTTCTCCCTCTTTTTGGCTGGTATTCCTGCCCATTTTCAGCAGCCATTTTCATCCATAATCAAGCTTTGATCGTCGTATTTTCATCTTCTAAATTATCGATTTTCTTTTCCCTTCGTTAAGGTAATAATCGATGTTATTTCCGATCGTTATTTACCTTGATTCTTTTAGTTTTCTCATGGTATTTTTGTACCATGTATGTCATGTGAATTAGGATTCTTGGTTGATCCTAAAGCCGACAAATTTATAATCAACTCGGATTTGGGTTAGAGGTAACGTCGATGTTACTTGGTATTGCATGATTTTATTTGTGTAATTGGATGTATATTTTTATATTTTTGTTTTTGATGATATATATGTGTCATATAATCTGGAATATTTTTAAAAGTTGAAAATTTGTATGTTTTGGTATTTTTATCGCTTTTACGAGTTTAACGATTAAATCGTCATATTAATTTGTAAAATCATAATATTCGGCCTAAACATGTAATATATGTTTATACTATGGAAAAATGTTGTTTTTGATGATTTTTAATAATTTAATATTTTTCTGATATTTTTGATATCGATTATTGAATTATTACCGTTATCGGACAAAAACGATTAAAAGCCGATTTTAGTTCTAGTACTTAAACATTTTATTTTAATCTAATTTTTTACGTGGTGAAACTTTCTGATGAAATAGAATTTTCTGAATTTTTTCATAATTTTTCGGAATTGTTAAGTGGATGAATTAATTAGTCACTTTAAATCATCGTTTATCGTTAAAACCGTGTTTGTCGTTTAAATTATCGATTTCTGGTTTATGGTTTAAATATGGAAAAAATTATGATTCTGATGATTTCATAATAAAATGTAATTTTATGATTTTTAGTGCTTTAATAAAAGGTTAGGAACGATAAGTTTTATTAATGGAATCGCTAATTGTGAAAATGGGTTTTAAAGACGGTTTTGACGGGATTTATTAAATCTGGAATTTTTGGAAATCTGAAAAAATGGTAGATTCTGGAAAATCATGATTTTTAAGTTTAATAATAATTTTTGGATATTAATATTTAAATCGTTTTGTAATTACTATTTTTATTAATCGTTATTGTCGATGTTAGACGATTAACGAGAAACCCTTTTAAAAACCGAGTTTTAGGATTCTTGAAATTTTCTTTTCTGGACAGAATGTCCATAAATATATTTTAACTATTTTACGTAATTTTTGTACTATTTATTAAAGTCTTTAACTAATAAGTATTGACTTTGGACAGCTTGTGATTTATTGTTAAAATGCTTCGTCTTACCTAAAAGAATTATTTTTCCAGCAATTTTGGAAGCATTTAAATCTGAAACTTTGTGAGTTAAATCATCCCTTAACATACTCTAAATATATCTAATGGTTTAATTAAATAAAAGACGTTAAAAGATTTAATTTGATATTTGCCGTAAAATCCTATTTATAATCGTACTGTCGAAACTAATAATAATTAGGGAATTTTAGTTTTGTAAATTTTGGAAACACCCTAATTAGTAGTATTTAAAATGTTTAAGACATTTCTAAATCATTTTATAAACACTTGTATGACGTTTCAATAATTTCATTAACTCAAATGTTCTCGTTTTAAGAGTTAATATCGTTAAGGCCGAAAGTACTAGCTTTATAAATCTACATTGTTTACTAAAATGTTCTATTAGTATAAATTAATATTTTGATAATTTGATATGATGCTATTTTTAGTAAAGTTTCTAAAAATAGAAGTTTCCTAAAATAGAAAGTTTCCTCTTTTAGAATATAATGGTTACTCCTTTTGTTCTCTTATTATTTTAATGATTATATCTTTTGAATATCGATAATGTCTTTGTTTTGGAGTTATGGAATAAGGACAAGCGTGAGGTTAGAGTAATATATTCTGGGGTTTACGTTTTTGCCATCAACTATAAGACTGGTGTGTCTTTATGGGGCACACTGGTCGTTGAACCGAGCATATATGGTGTTCGGGAGTGTGTGTATATTTTCTTAAACTCGTGCCTCGCAGTGTAAGACGCCGTCGGGTTGAACTGAGTATTTATGGTGCTCGGGAGGGGTGTGGATATTATCTTAAACTAGGGCCACACATTTATAACTCGCCGTCCTATTATGGTTGAGTAGCCTAGTTAGAGACCGAAGTTTGATTTGTTTGAACTAAGTTCTCGAAGCTAGTTTTAGTATTCTCCTAGTGAAAGTCTAGCCGTCTACACTAATTCTATCCATAACACCATTTTGAATATTTTATTATTATCGGTATAATTTGGTTCGCAGGTTGGCAAATGTTTTCTGTTTTCTCCGGAAAACTCATTTTTTATTATATTGTTTCGATACGTGAAATTCTTCACTGAAAACTTATTTTTGTTATACTTTTTTACTATTTTCCGTTTTTACTATATTTCTATATTAGCAATTATAGTTTTAAAATCCTGTTATACGGCTGGGAGAACGTTGACGTTGCTCCCCACTGATTGTGGCTGTTATGTTTTTAACATGGCAGGTATATGTGTTTTCCTTCGGGTGGGCTAGCGAGCAGTTATGGATCCTGCTTGTTTTAATCAGATCACTGTATTATGGATTGTTAAAACCCTTTTTATGGATTTTATTTATTTATTTATTTTGTAGCCATTTTTATTTTATGGCTTATGTATTGACTTACCATTTTTAGTTAATCAAGACATAGCTACAGTGTGTTATAATCTCACTTCTACAGTGTTTTCGCCACTGTATTGCGTTAGAATTTCTAGGGGATTACACAACACGTGTTAATCCATCACGTGTCATAAACTTTTTCATAATCATGCATATCGTCATATTTGCGTCTTTTATTCGATTTATAACTCGTTACTAACACGTTTGTTCATCTTCTTAGCAACTCTTTTCATTATTTGTTTTATTAGACTAAACAAACCTCACATGCTAAAATACAACTTTGACGTTAATTTTAGTTGCATTAAACCGACTTAGCAACCCATTCAATTCTCGCATGTTTAGGGAAAACAATGTTTGCATATCATTCATCGTATTACTAACGCGCGTATTCAAAAATCAAACGATATCCTAGTAGAGGCCGCTAATGTGCGGGCGGGGTTGGGTGTTCTTTGTGAACTTCCCAACACGTACCCTCACCTCTTACTCAGAACCTCGGTTTCCGGATATCCGAAACCATTGGCAACGAGAGTCATTCAATACACGATATCCGATCAAGTCGGTATCGGTATCAAATGCTAAGGGACGAACCCAATAAACTCTGACATCGGAAATGGGCCGTATTTTGTACACGGCCCACTACGACATAGAGTGGGTTCGAATGGTTCCGAATAACCACAAAATTCGGTGGCGACTCCAACTTCGATTTAAATTTCAATTTGATCCATTCTCATATGGAGATTCATTCGCCTCCCCAAACCCGCGCGTGGCTGCGTCGGGGTGGACCTACGTCATGTCAACAGGATGCCCAAGCAGCGAGGTTGGCGGCGAAGGAGAACCAGAGGTTGTTGCAACAGCAACCACACTATTTTGATCGATTTTTCAGTGCGCCTCCGGCAGGGTCTTACTACCCACCACCTCGTCCCCAGGGTCCTATGTGAGTGGTTAAGTGTCGTCTGTGTCGGTATGGGGGTGTAGGATGTCGGTTGTCAGTCGTCGGTAGCCATTTCTCCTGTTCTCAGTAATCTGTATCAGTCTCTGCTGCGCCAGTTTTGGCATTGATAATTCTGGTTGTTGGTTATTGTTGATGGTGATATTTTTGGTTGGTTTGGAAAGTTGTCAGCCCCTCCGTGACCCTACTTGGGTCGTTACACACGTGAGGTTTATTTGTAGGTACCTTAGAGAAGAAGAACCTGATTGTATACTCCCGGTCTTCGGTGACTTGATCGCACTAAGACAATTTGAAAAATCCAAATTCTTATTTTTCTTTTGATTTTTCCCGATTTGTGTGAAATTCGGGCGAGGTGACGTAATTACACCTACGCCCTTTTTCCCCCTTATCGATTTTTCTCCTTTTCTTTTTCATTTTTCTTTTATTTTTCACTTCATTTTCTTCTCTTATTTTTCGATTTTTGGCTAGGGTCTAGGTGACGTGATTACACTTAGACCCGCCACTTCATTTTCTTTTTATTCTCTTCTTTTTTGAAAAATACAAAAACATTTGAAAAATCAAAATATACAAAAACATTTGAAAATTCATAAAAATTCAAAAAGATTTTCCGTTCTTTTCTCTTCTTCAGTTCTTTTTCGATTCTTCCCCCATTCGTGCATTGAAGACAATGCACAGTTTTAGTGTGAGAGAGGGATCTACTATTCTTCATTTTCTTTTTCATTTTTTTTCCTTTAAAAACCAAAAACCAAAAAATTTTCCTTTTCCTTTTTTTTCTTCTCTCTTCATTTTAGTTTTCTTTTCTTTTCTTTTTGTTTTTGTGTCACTTGTATTGCTTTGCATTCTCCTTCTTATAGGTACACCATCGACCATTTAGCATGGGTGCGTAAGGTAGCGAAAATGAAATGAAGACCGTGCGGTAATATCATCTACCTTCGTTTTATCCTCTTCTCTTATGTATGGGAGTTTGGGCATATATGTTATTTGGAGGTTCACTTGGTGAACATTTTGGAATTGGTGGTTGTGGATTGTGTTGACTTGATGGAGTTTGGAGTGCTTGGCTATACTTGTGTATTTGTTTTGTTTCCTTGTGTTTTTGTCATTTTTGTGTCCTTTTTATTTTGTGTATAGCTTATCTAGGTAAAGTTTTCGAAAACCCGATTTTGAGTTTAGGCCGAATGTTTATTACTCCCTTGTTAGTAACCCTTTTTTATTTTGGACATACTTCTAGTAGAATGACCTTGAACCAATTTTTGCATTGGATTTTTACCATAAGTCCATCTTTTCTACTAGGAGTCTACATCGGGATTTGCATTTGACCACCTTGACCACCCATGGAGTGATAAGACCTTGGTTACCGTTTCCCATTTTCTTAGGTGACCTTACTTGAGAAGCCACCTTTTAGTCCAAAATTTCCATCCTTTTGTGGGTTCGGAGGGGGTGCACACCCGACTAGCCTATTTTTCTACCATTCACCCATTTCCACAAATAAATTTGCAAAAATGTGCTTTACCTTGATCTCAAATGAACCATCTAGCCAATTATGGGCTATTCAAAGTAAGAAAAAAGGAAAAATGAAGAAGAAGGGCATCTTAAAAAAAAAAAAAGCCCTCAAATCGAAATAATGGGGAAAGAAAAACCGAAAAGAAAATCAAAACCTCAAAAATCGTTCCCAAACCCCAAATAAACCCTTGTTTGACCAAGTCCTGATGAAGGAAAATAACAGTAATTAGTTAACCCTCACCATTTGCAAACACTTATCCATCCGTTTGGTCTAATTGGCTTTCTCGAGTTTGGGACGACCCTCTAGGCTTTAGCTTAGGAGACGGGATAACACTTACCTACAGTGCTTACTAACTCCATGGTTCTCACTCCATTTATCGTCCCGTTGTAGGCATCTTTAGTGGAATTAGACGGACCTTGGTAAATTTTCAATGTTTTTATTGTTTGATTGTCATCCTATTAGGATCTTGTCCATGTCAATTTGTGTTACTAACTTGGTAGTGTTCTCGCTTGTCTTAAGCTCAAATCGGTGCTTTCTCCGCCGTTTCAATGAGGGACTCGGCGATTTATTTTCTCTTTGGTTGCGACTATCTTTTTGTGCGTCCTTGTTTTATGTGTTTGTGTGTGTGTTAGTCGCAACCCCAATATTGAGCAAGACCCAACTTGCCTTGCATGGAGGTACTCTACCTCATGGGTATCTCGATGTGAGTTGAAGGGACGGAGCAGGCCCATTAATTGCCTCGTATCGGCTTAGCATAGTCTAGCTTAGTAGTAGTAGCTGATTTCTTTTTGGGTCTTTGCTCGAGGACGAGCACCGGTTTAGTGTGGGGGAATTGTTGTATGTCAAATTTGGACCGTTTTTTCTCCTATTTAGACCTGTTTTCCCTCCATTTTGCGAGACTTGAGTGCGATTATCGCCGTATTTTGAGTAATTCTCGCATCAGTGTCTCTCTTTTGCATTTTACGTGTTTTTGGTAGTTTTCTGTCTATTTTGATAGGATTTGCGACCAAAAGCTTGTCTGAGCTTCTACGAGCATGAGAGAGAGGAAATCATCCGAAGAGCAAAGCACACAACTAAAAGTTCAAGTAATCCAATCGATCGACAAAGAAAGAGACCCGAGATGACCGGGCGAAATTTCGTCCACCGGGTGAAATTTCACCCGACGACATTTTCCACCCCCGAAGATTTTCATGGACACTCACCGCCAGGCGAAACGACCGGGCGAAATTTCGCCCACCGGGTGAAATTTTGCCCGATGGAGAAAACATGCCAAAATCGCAAATTGAGAAAGAAATCTCACCGGGTGAAATTTCACTCGGTGGGATCAACTCGTCAAGCCGCAGGGTGAAGTTTCACCCCATGAAGATGCAAAAGATGAAGGTCTAGCTTAAGGAAGAAAAATTGGATTATGGGCTTTAAGATTGTGTGACCCATCAAGGATTAGTATATATAGTAAACCTAGGGTTTCATTTCAACTTGAGCCTGTGTGCCACTTTAAGAGTAGGAGTAGGGTACAAAATCTCCATAATAGTAGTAGTAGTTGTAGTAAGCTTCCATAGAAAAAACTCCATAAATCTAGTAAAACTTATTTGTTTTAGATTAATTCTACTCAACTATCCTCAGTCAAGTTTTTGTATTAGTTGAATATTTGTGTTTTTATGTTGAAGATTGAAGAATTTTGCAAGGATTGGTGACAAGTTCTTGTATTTTCTCTTCCAAGATTCAATCTTTATGTTAATCTTCATCTCCTCCTTTAGTCTCTCCATTGTTGGTAGTTTCTTTCCTCTCTCTCTCCATTAATTAGTCTTGTTTTTAGTTACTTGTTAATCCATTGTTAGTGTTTTTCTCCCTCCCTTGTTTGTTTCTCCATAGTTTGTGTTAGATTAATTATTCCTCCTCTATATCAAACATGCTTAGTCTTTCTCCTAGTCTCCATGGTGAACATTTGATTATGGGTAGTGAGTAAATCTAGTTAGGGAGCTAGGGGAGGAGGAATCCTAGATAAAGGTTTTATTTTGTGAGATTATTTGTAATACCCCGTATTTTTCAAATAGAGTTAAAATTTTAAACATTTATTTAAACTAAGTTTAACCCTTGAAAGATTATTTTTGTTAAATTAAAAATTATTCCGTATTAAAAACATGAGTATTTATTAATCGATTTATTAAAAAATTTATCTTTCGTTAAATAAAGTTTATAACTCGAAAATATTTTTAATATTGACTTGTCGTTTTAACGTTTTCTTGTCTCGTAAAATTTAATAATTTATCGAATTTTTAAAATGACGATTTCTTATAACTGTTGTCTCAAAATTATTATTTACCGTCTATTTTATTTACCGTCTTACAAATTATTTTTTTGAAAAAAAATATATATATTTTACGGTTTTCATTATTTTAATTTTCGTAATCTTATATTTCAACTTTAAAAAAAAAAAGACGTTTGTACGAAAAACGGACCGAAACTCGAAAACTTGGATCTTCTATTTTTTTTTATCTCCCACGTATTATGTTACTCACCCTACGCCCCCTCTCTCACTTACACCTCCCCGCCTACTCTCTCATCCTTACCTTCTCCATCCTCCTTCCTACACCTCATTACATACTCCTATCTCCCTCATCATTCTATTCTTACCTCCTTCTACTTACTACCTCCTTTATTTCGTCCCATTGCTCTGTCTACCAGCTCCGGCAATAACCCAAAACCGAAATCTACTTCCCCTGCTTCCTTCCTCTGTTTTGGTCCTCGACCAACTCCGACCTTTGCCCTTCTTCGGCTATTCGTGCCTCACCAGCATCAGAACTCCTCCTCCGTTCACCATCGTCCATTTTCGAAGGTAGTCCCCCGTACTTCCTCTTCCCTCCTTAGTTTTCGTATCAATTGTCTAATCGATTCTAATCGATTCCGTGCTTTGTTTGTTTGTTGTCACGTCCTCCCCTGTTCTGACTCACAACTCAAGCCAGTTACCGGACGTCCAACTTTCGTCGCTGCTACTGCTGTCCTTTTGCCATCGTGTTGTTGGTTGCTGTTGTACGTTGTTGCTTTTGTGGCTACTGTCACGTGCAACTCCGGCCTTAGCAACCCGGAACTGACTGATCGATTTCCCCTCGGTTCTCCCGATTTTCCTCTCCTCTCCTCGGGGTGTGTGCCTGACGTGGTGTTTGTCATGACCACCGTGCTTTCATCGTCATCCATCTTTGAAGCCTAATTCTTTACGTCACTATCGTCCGATCTCAGAAGGTAGTCCTCATCTCGTATATTTAGACCTTGTTCCAGTTCGATTATCGTGTCCTCGGTCTCAGTTTTGTTTTCGAATCGTTTCCGGGTCGTGTTCTTGTTGTTGGGTCACGCTTATTATTATTATTATTATTATTATTATTTTAATTACTACTATTTTGGTAAAAAATATACCGGGTCAAAGCGATCGTCCTATAACTACGGGTTGGTGAAATCGAGACAGAAATAGAGAACGAGGAACAACGAAAGAAAATAACGACACACAAAGTTTGGTGACGCGGAAACCCGATGTGGGAAAAACCGCGGGGGGAGTCGGAATCCCACCAAAGTTTTACTATGAATGGTGGAAGAATGAGGAAAAGAATACAAATATAAGTAATTTTTCTCTATAGTTTGGACTATGATTGTTTGCTATTACGTTCACTTGAGATGGTGTGCTTGAATGTCCCTCTCCTCTTCCTCTCTTCCCTTTATATATGGCCCCTCCTCCTTTGGTGTCTTTATGGCCCCTTTAATGTAGAGCAATTATTGTTCTTCAATGCCAAGTGACCGTTATGGCTGTTACAGTCAACTCATTATTCTCCTCCTTCCCTTTATGTTGCTGTTGCCCGTTGCCTTTCTTATCCACCAGAATCTTTTCATTTAATCCCTTCTTAATTACTTGAGATTTGGCCCTTTAACTCTCCTCAGCTGTTACAATCTTCTTCTGGATTCTTTCCTGCTCAGCAGGAGAGTTTCCTGGTTTGTAGGAGTGTTTGTTGCCTCCTTCTCTCTTGGTGTGGGCTGAATTTTACCTTTCATGTGTTGGGCCTTCTTGACTAAGTGGACCATCGTTTTATTTGTCTCATGCTTCATTTGACCCATTATTTTGTTTTGTCCCGGGTTTGTTTGGTTTGACGTCTTCCGATTATTTTGACCTCCGTCTTTTAGTTTATGACCTTGACTTTTCATCCGTGAACCGTGGACCCTTTTGTTGTTGACCCTTGACTTTTGACTTTTTGATCGTCCACTCGCTTCACGCCACGTTTCATTCTGAAGGTGCAAATTTTTGGCCCGAACAAATGCCCCCAAATTTCCGACTAAGCTCATCTTAGGCGAGAATTTCCGCTTGCCCCAGTTGTAGGCAGTTGGCTCTGCTTCAGCTGGCCTTGCTGGTTCTAGGAGAAGGCGTGATCTGTCCCCTCCCTTAGAAATTACTCCTGCAGAGAGTGGACCTCTGGTGGCAGACCTTTCTAAGTCTACCTCTTATTCTGCCCCCAGATCCGTTGATGAGGTTTCTGCTGAAGTGGTGCTCAAATTTCCTGAAGGCTTTGGGTAAGTCTGCAGAGGATGACTTTCCTGGATTATATGCTACTTCCTGGTCCCAGGTCTGTGCTAGAAGAAGGTTCTCTGAAGGAGTTGGACTTGGCTAGCGGATTGTTGGCGGAGGAATCTGGTTGTAGAGAAGAAGTGACTGGATGAGGAATTTCCTGTGGTGCCTGACCTGGATGCTCTTTCTGACGTGGAGGCGGAGGATCTGATGGAGTCAGCTGATTCCTCATTGCTGATCAGGAGGCTGATGGGCAAGAGAGCGTGGACCAGCAGGATGTCGTTGATGACCCTGGGGGAGATTCTGTTGTTGTTCATCAGAGACCCAGGTTTCTGCAGGAGAATCTGCTACAGTTCCGCCTCCACCAGAGGAGAATGTCCAGGCTGTGGACCAAGTTCTGCTGGAGTGATGTTACTCCTCCTTTGTTTTCGGCTTGTGAATCCTGCATGGCATGAACTTCCGATTTGTTAGTGTTTGCAAAAAATTCTGTAATGACTTCGCCTTTGCTCAGGGGAGCGAAGTGTGTTAGTACTTTGTGGCACTTCGTGCCTTAACAGAAGATCGTAATCGTTTGCTTTTGATCGTGGTTGTTTGTGTTTGATTGTAATCGTTTGTTGTAGTTTTGTCTAACTACCTTCTGTTGTATGCATGCCTTATGTTTGTATGGTCGACCTTTGATATAGTGGTGGCCTGGGGTTTAGTTCGCCCACTCAGTCGGAGGTGCCACGCTTTGCGTGGGTGCTAAGTGGCGCAGGAGACTGTAATGTCCCGGTTGTAGGCACTTAGTCACAGACGCACGCCCTCTGTAGAAATTGTACACTCCACCAGATTAGTCACCAGCACTCAGTTTGAGAAAACTGACAAAAATTTGGCAAAGATAGGGAACACAATATTTGAAGACATATGTGGAAGCAAAAAATCGAATTTCGAAAATATATGGAGAAAGAAAATCAAATTTCAAAAATGTATGCAGCAAGAAAATCAAACTTTGATGTAAAAGAAAATTGAATTTTGACGACACACGTAAAAAGAAAATCAAAATTTTATCTGATTTAAATATGCGGGAAAAAAATTGAATTTTGCTAAAAGAAAGAAAAGAAAACAGAAGAATGATAGGAAAATTTAAATACGTGTTTGCGAGGTTTGAAAAGATTAAACCTGGGTTCTGGTGGAGGTGCACCTGGCAGAATAGATGCCACGTTTCTGGCGGCTGTAGCCCATGTTTCAGGCGGCAGTGGCCCGGATTGCTGGCGGCTGTGGCCCACTCAGAAGAAGTATTTCTTTAGGTGTACGATGTTCCATGGCTTTTGGATGATCTTCCCCTCCATGGTCATAAGTCGATAGGCTCCGTTCCCAACTACTTTCTCTATTTGATAGGGTCCTTCCCAATTGTAAGCGAACTTTCCTGCTCGTTGGTTCATGGTATTCTGGAAGACTTTTCTGAGGACTAGGTCTCCTTCCTGCAGGATTCTGACTCTGACATTCTTGTTGTAACTTCTGGCGACTGTTTGTCTGTAGGAGGCCATCCTTATTTGAGCATCGGTTCTGAGCTCATCTATAGTATCCAAGCTGCTTGCCATCTCTACCTGGTTCCTGTCTTCGGTTATGCATCCGTATCTGTGAGTAGGCACTCTCACCTCTGAAGGGATGACCGCCTCAGCACCAAAGACCAAACTGAAAGGTGTTTGTCCTGTAGCCACCTTGGGTGTAGTTCTGTCAGACCACAGTACCAAGGGGAGTTCTTCTGCCCATCTGCCCCCTGCCTCCTCCAGCCTTCTCTTCAGGTTGTCTATCACAATTTTGTTGCTAGACTCCGCCTGACCATTAGACTGAGGGTTTCTAGGGGTAGACTTGCTTAGTGTGATGTTCCACCTGGCGCAGTAGGCCTCCATCTTGTTGCCAATAAACTGGGATCCGTTGTCGCAAATGATCTCTGAAGGAATGCCAAACCTGCAGATAATGTTACGTTTTATGAAGGATATAACCTACTTCTCAGTCACCTGAGGGAATGCTTCTGCTTCTATCCACTTGGAGAAGTAGTCAGTCATGGCCAACATAAAAACCTTGTTTCCTGGGGCTCTCGGTAGCTTGCCAACAATATTCATCCCCCATTTCATGAAGGGCCAGGGAGAAATTACTGGGTGCAACGGCTCTGCTGGCTGGTGATTGACCGGTGCATGTCTCTGGCAGGCGTCACATTTCTTAACATATTCCCTCGCGTCCTTGCGCATTGTCGGCCAGTAGTATCCTTGGCGGAGTGCTTTGTTGGATAGACTCTTGCCCCCTGCATGATTTCCACACTCACCACTGTGGAGGTCATGCATAACCACCTCTGCCTCCTGCTGACTTAGGCACCTCAAGTATGGTCCAGCGGCTGATCTTTTGAACATGACACCATCAATGAGAGTGTACCTGGACGCTTTCATTCTAAAACTCCGGGCTTCCTTCTTGTCTGCTGACAGGATATCGTTTTGCAGCCATTCTTGGTAGGGTTTTCTCCAGTCTGGGATTCCTTCTTGTTCTGCTGAGGTGCTGCAGACTCCTGCCTCCTGCAGCCACTGCAATCCCTGGTCTGGTGAATTGTCCTCCTGCCTCAGCATCTGGTGTTCCTGTGTGCCTGTCCAAACTGCTGGCTCCAGTACATGGACAATGGGTATGGTGGAAACTACGCCTGGTTTGAAGGTTGCCCCCAGGGTGGCTAGGGCGTCTGCTTCCACGTTCTGGTCCCTAGGGACTTGGTTGATTGAGAAGGCTACGAACCTGAGGGAGAGCTCTTTTGCCACTTCAAGGTAAGACACCATCTTGGAGTCCTTAGCTGCATACGAACCATTCATGTGATTGACTATTAGTTGGGAATCGCTGTAAGCCTCTAGGCACTTGATTTTGAGGTCTAGAGCCAGCTGGAGACCCAAGATTAGAGCTTCATATTCTGCCTCGTTGTTTGTTGTTCGGAACTCGCACCGTACTGCTTGGACTATGAGATCCCCCTGAGGAGACTTCAGAACTAATCCTGCTCCAGATCCTCGCATGTTGGAGGCGCCATCTACATTTAGCTTCCACACCTGTTCGCCTTTGTCCTCCTCAAGGAGGAGGATGTCTTTCTCTGCCTGTGTCTGCAGTGCTGGGCTGAAGTCGGATACGAAGTCTGCTAACGCCTGGGATTTTATCGCTGTTCTGGGGACAAATTTCAGGTCGAAGACGCTCAAGTGTATAGACCACTTGGCCATTCTCCCTGATAACTCAGGTTTTCTCATAATAGTTTTTAGTGGATAATTTGTTATTACGGAAATAGCATGCGATTCAAAATAAGGTCGAAGTTTGTAAGATGCTGTAACAAGTGCAAGTACGAGTTTCTCAAGGGATATGTACCTGGTCTCTGCAGGAAGCTGAGACTTACTAACATAATATACTGGGCATTGTGCTCCTTCGTGCTCACGTACTAATACCGCGCTGACTGCTACCTCGGTTACTGATAAATACAGGAAGAGTGGTTCTCCAGGTTCTGGTTTTGACAGCAGAGGTGGAGTGCTGAGGTAGTGCTTCAGGTCGCTGAACGCCTTCTCGTGCTCTGCTGTCCAATCAAACCTTTGGGCCTTCTTCAGGATATCATAGAACAGCCGACATCTATCTGAAGACCTGGAGATAAATCTGCTCAGAGCAGCAATTCTTCCAGTCAGCCTTTGCACGTCTCTTGGCTTCTGTGGTGATTCCAGCTGGAGGATGGCCTTGATCTGCTCTGTGCTAGCTTCAATTCCCCTCTGGGTCACCATGTACCCCAGAAACTTCCCACATGACACTCCAAATGTGCACTTTGAAGGATTTAACTTCATCTTGTATTCCCTCAAGGTGTTGAAGGTATCCTCCAAGTGTGTTGTATGTTGCGAAGCTTGCTTTGACTTGACGACCATGTCGTCAATATATACCTCCATAGTGTCCCCAATCTGTCTCCTGAACATCTTGTTGACTAGTCTCTGGTAGGTGGAACCTGCATTCTTCAGACCAAAAGGTATTACATTGTAACAATATATACCTCTCTCAGACCTGAAGACTGTCTTCTCCTGGTCTGCTGGATGCATCTTGATCTGGTTGTACCCACTCCATGCATCAAGAAAGGTTAGCATCTCGTGGCCTGCTGTAGCATCTACCATGGCATCTATATGTGGTAGGGGGAATGGATCTTTCGGGCATGCTTTGTTTAAGTCGGTGAAATCGACGCACACCCTCCACTTGCCATTCTTCTTTGGGACCACCACCACGTTAGATAACCACTCTGGGTACTTCACCTCCCTGATTTTTCCAGCAGCCAGCAGACTGTCCACCTCCTGATTTATGACTTGATTTCTCTCTGGAGCAAACTTCCTTCTCTTCTGCTGGACTGGTTTGTAGCTTGGGTCCACGCTTAGCATGTGGGTGATAATGCTCGGATCTATACCTACCATATCATCATGCGACCAAGCAAAACAATCCATGTTAGTTTTTAATAATTCAATGAGGTTTTGGCGGATATTACCTGTGCATTCTGATCCGATTAACACTTTTCGCTCTGGATGTTGCTTGTCCAAGTTGACTTCATCCAACTCCGCCTGAGGTGGCTTTACGTACTTCTGCAGAGGCAGATGAAGGCTCTGTAATTGCTATGCTGGGGGGCTCGCTGTCTTCTTAAGGGCTACCCTGTAGCAATCTTTGGCTTCTCCTTGGTCTCCGTTGATCTTCTGCACTCCCCAGGGTGTAGGGAACTTCAGGCACTGGTGGTAGGTGGAGGTGATTGCCTTCATCTCATGGATCCAAGGCCTTCCTAGAATCACGTTGTAGGTGGAGGGTCCATCAATGACTAGGTACCGTACTTGCTTGTTTACTCCTCCGGCATAGGTAGGAATGGTGATTTCTCCCAGAGAATGCTTGGTCTCACCGCTAAAACCCACCAAGGGAACCGCCTTCCTCATTAGATCCTTCTCGCTAAACCCCATGCTCTGGAGAGTTTCCAGTATGATGAGGTTAACTGAACTCCCAGTGTCCACCAGAATCTTCTTCACGGTGCAATTCCCTATAGAGAGGGTAATTATTAAGGCGTCATGGTGCATCTCTGGAGTAGCTTCTGCGTCAGTTTCGTCAAAGGTGACAGCTGGAAGATTCTTGCAACTGATTCTGCAGGAGTGCTCGGGTCTGTCTCCTCTGGTCTGAGAGGCATGTCTCTTGGCTGCTGAGTAGGTCAGCCCGCATAATTCCGATCCTCCTGTTATCACATTGACAATTCTAGTACATATTGGAGGTGGAGAAGGCAATACCTGATCTACTGCATTTATTCTGCTAGAGTTTCTGGACATGAGGTGATCCAGATTCCCCTGATCATATTGGAACTTAACCTCCCTCCTGAGCTGGACGCACTCATCGGTATGGTTTCCAATGTCGTCGTGGAATTCGCACCTCTTGCTGGCGTCTCTTCGGTCATTGGTGTACTCCTGTCTCCTGGGCCACCTGACTCTGCGCCCTAACTCCCTCAGAGCCTTGAGCACCCCATCAAGGTTGGTAGAGAACCCATACTCACTTACTTTAGGTGGCAATCCTGGATTGTCCTTCCAGTCTTTCTCCTCAAAAATTTTGCTCACGTTCCTGTCATAGGGCTTTGATCTTTCACCCCTCTTCTCTGCTGGCGCCTTTCTGGTGACATAACCATACGCAGCCCTTCTGGGGCCTGAATCTTCTTCTAACCTGATGGCTGCCATCGCCTTGGTCTGCACATCCTTGAATGTGGCACATGGGTACTTTGTGAGGTCTTTATAGAGGTCTGAATCCTGGTGGAGCCCTCGGCGGAAGGCTTCTATGGCGGTGGGCACATCACATCTGGGGATGGTGACTTTCTCCTTGTTGAATCTGTTGAGGAAGTCACGTGTAGATTCTTCGAACTTCTGCACTACCCGATACAAGTCACTGGTCTGCTTCTCTGGTTTTCTGCTGCTGGCGAACTGCTGGTTAAAGGCATTGACCAGGTCAGCGAAGGAGGTGATGCTTCGGTTAGGCAGACCAACGAACCAATGGAGGGCTGCTCCTGACAGAGTGGAGCCAAACCCCTTGCACATGCAGGCTTCCTTCAGGGGCCCCGTAGCGGTCACCACCATCATCTTCTGTTTGTACTGGTTGATGTGATCTAGGGGGTCTGCAGTGCCATCATAAAGCGTCATGGCTGGTGGCATGAAGCCCTTGGGTACAGCAACACAAGCTAGATCGTCGATGAAGGGTGAATCTGCATAGCTGTCCCTAGCTGCTCTCTCCAGGGGGCGTGGCATTCCAGGAATCTTGTTGATCAGGTCCCTCAATTTCTTCAATTTCTGGCGTTGCTGATCTGCTGTGCTGATTGTTCCTGCAAGAGGGTTAGAGACAGGAGGAGAAAAGTTGAAAGGAGTACTCTCTGCATAAGGTCCTCCAGGGTGTTGACTACTAGGAGGAGGAGGTAAAAGTGTTACTGCTGTCACAGATCTGGGCTGCCACTCTGACGCCTGCTGGTTGAGGGTAGGCGCTGTCCACATTCCTCCAGAGGGCTAGTTGTTGGATAAGGTGGTCATCTCTGGTGGAGTTACAAATTGCCATCCTGGCGTCTGGTGGACAGGGGTGCCTGCAGAAGATAGTGAGTTAGTCTCTCGACTTTCGATGTTGGAGAGAAAGTTACCTGCGGTAGGAGATCTGCCGGGTGTGGGGCCATAGGTCAAGTAACCCAACCCTTGGGGTTCAATAACCGGGCTTGGTGGAGCCAATCCTAGCTCCAGTCTGGTGACCAACTCTGAAGGGACCTCTCTGGTGGTCTTCCTGCCAGCTGCTGATTCCCTACGGGTGCTGGGTTCTCCCCTAGGCATCAGAGGCATCATCTCTGGTGACATCTGGAGCGATGCAACTGGGGTCTTGTCTGCTGCCGAGATCCGAGCCTTGATATCTTGGTTGTCCTTCTGCAGAGTTTCTACTGCTTGGCGCAGAGCATTGATTCCCTGGAGCATACTCTGCATCAGGTCTGGTGACCCCGCTCCACTGGAAGCTTCTTCTACGAATCCCCCTGGAGTCGAGGCTCTGGTTGGTACGCTTTCCTTCCTGGCCTTAGAGGAGCTGGTGACCCCAGAGGTTTTGGGCGTCAAAGGGGGCTTAAACGCCGATATTACGGGTTTCACCGTCTGGCTGGTGGGAATTGCCAGAGTGAGAGGTGTGAAAAATGGCTCTGCAGATGCTGGGGACGATCCTCCTACACTGGGCTGGATTGAAGCTCCTTGACTTCTGGAGGGACTTCGATCAGATCCGGACATGGCGACACGAAATTACTTCACGGTAGGATTTGACTTATAGGAGATGATCACTTTTCCCCACAGACGGCGCCAAATTGTTTTGGTAAAAAATATACCGGGTCTACGATTTAAGTTGTGGGTCAAAGCGATCGTCCTATAACTACGGGTTGGTGAAATCGAGACAGAAATAGAGAACGAGGAACAACGAAAGAAAATAACGACACACAAAGTTTGGTGACGCGGAAACCCGATGTGGGAAAAACCGCGGGGGGAGTCGGAATCCCACCAAAGTTTTACTATGAATGGTGGAAGAATGAGGAAAAGAATACAAATATAAGTAATTTTTCTCTATAGTTTGGACTATGATTGTTTGCTATTACGTTCACTTGAGATGGTGTGCTTGAATGTCCCTCTCCTCTTCCTCTCTTCCCTTTATATATGGCCCCTCCTCCTCTGGTGTCTTTATGGCCCCTTTAATGTAGAGCAATTATTGTTCTTCAATGCCAAGTGACCGTTATGGCTGTTACAGTCAACTCATTATTCTCCTCCTTCCCTTTATGTTGCTGTTGCCCGTTGCCTTTCTTATCCACCAGAATCTTTTCATTTAATCCCTTCTTAATTACTTGAGATTTGGCCCTTTAACTCTCCTCAGCTGTTACAATCTTCTTCTGGATTCTTTCCTGCTCAGCAGGAGAGTTTCCTGGTTTGTAGGAGTGTTTGTTGCCTCCTTCTCTCTTGGTGTGGGCTGAATTTTACCTTTCATGTGTTGGGCCTTCTTGACTAAGTGGACCATCGTTTTATTTGTCTCATGCTTCATTTGACCCATTATTTTGTTTTGTCCCGGGTTTGTTTGGTTTGACGTCTTCCGATTATTTTGACCTCCGTCTTTTAGTTTCTGACCTTGACTTTTCATCCGTGAACCGTGGACCCTTTTGTTGTTGACCCTTGACTTTTGACTTTTTGACCGTCCACTCGCTTCACGCCACGTTTCATTCTGAAGGTGCAAATTTTTGGCCCGAACAACTACTACCACTGCGGACTTACTCCTGCTGCTATTGTTAACTTTTATTATTATTATTATTATTATTATTACTATTATTATTTTTTATTATTATTATTATTAATACCATAATTTTTACTACTACCTAAATACCTATGATGTTGTCACTTTATTATTATTAGGCTCCCTAATTATTATTATGGTCGTTGCGTCTTGTGAGCCATCTCTGTTCCTACTCAATTTTCGTCTAATGTCACATAAGCCTTTTTGATATTTTCGTTCTCGTCATTACTGTCCGCCTTATTTTCAATAAGCGTCTTCTGTTCTATTCTTACTCCATCTTCCGTAGTTATCATCTATCCTCAGCTCACATCTTGTTTCAGTCCTCTCTATTCCTCTCTTAATTTAATGAGTTATTCGATTACTCATTTTTCCCCTTCCGTTTTACTCGTGCTTTATGGTATTTTATACCATATGTTTCTGTTTCGTAGGATTTCAGGAGCACCCTGACGAGGACGTGCATATTGAAGACTACAGCTATCATAGTAACCAAACTTTTCTTCTAACAACATTTCTTATATATAAGTATATTATGTTAGTAATTTAATAAATTGCTTACTTAAATATTTAGGCTTATTTGTATGACTAAATTACTTATGTATAAAAGAAAATGTTACGTGATATTTTATTTGTGTTATATATTTATTTATGACTAAATTCAACTCGATTAAATTATCACTTGTTTGATTTATATATTTATCACCTTTACATTTCTGTTTAGATGAAAAATGAGAAAATGAATAAAAGAACTTAAAATGATAAAATTTACTTATATCATTTTCATTGTATTTTATATGTATGTTTAATTCTATTTGTTATGTATGTTTATTTTATGTACTTTATATTTTGTATGTATTTTATATAATTGTAATTTCGGTCATATTTAAGTTTCTTTAGTATTTTTATATTCGTTTATGTATTATAAAAATAGAGTAAATTAGTAACCTACAAAATATTTTATTTTAATAATACTTTACTTATTATTTTTATATAAATAGAAATTTATAAAATTTATTTTCTAAAATAAAGGAATTTATTTTATTCCAAAACTTTTACACGACATTCAATAAATATTTTTAAAATGATTCTACGTCAAATTTTGTAAATCGTTCAAAATGATTTACATTATATTTTTCAGAAACTATAAATTTTAAAATAATATTTAATTATTATTATACCTTAAATTTTATTTTTATATATAAAATTTCATTTAAAAGACTTTACTATTTTAAAAATATTACTATATTTGGGATATAATGTTTCGGGTGACACTTGAGGATTAACGTATAACGTTGTCATACTGAAAGTAAGTATTTGAGGATTTGACTGTTTTAAATGAGTCCGACCAATTATTGAAGGTCACCAAATAAAGTACTACTTGTTCACGGGCGACTTTTATATAAAGTTTACGATGCGAGTCTGGGACGAATAGCTTGTGTTGTTGGATCCTACCATGCGTGGTGTTTCGACTGCACTTGTAATGAAAAGAAGACTCGAAGGCTGCGATCCGAGAGTCGACCTCGTGTTTAAGGTAGTCGTCCTACGGCAGTGAGTTCTGCGGTTCAAGAGTCTGCGTAGGGTATGTGGCGCACATATAGACAAGTACTCAATCAGTATTACCACCTAGGTAGTGGGGGCAGAACAGGATTCTGAAAACTGCGGGTTCCCTCTTGATGATGCAGAGAATGTAATCATCAGCTTTCATTTCACCCCCAGAGCCCCGTTTGAAAAAACGTATAATATAATAGAAGTTCGGGCCCAATTGAGCCTTATGGGTGAGATGTAAACCTCATAAGATCGGTTCGGTCTACGAGTTGGTAACATGGTTACTTCTATTAGTGAGATGCAAGCCAATAGGGTGTAGCGGTGATACTAGGAGCCACGACTCGTGTATTTATTCTCTGTTTACGTGAAAAATGATTTTTAAAATCAAATGGCTGCCAATGTCCCATCTTTTAAACTTTACCGTTTTCATCACCTCACATGTTGGTTAATTGAATTAAAGGAAACTATCTATTACGTGATATCCTTTAATATTTTTATAAGCATATTATTTGTTAGTCACATGATTGTCTTATATGTTTGAGGTGATATTAGATGAACGGTTTGGTTGCTGTCCCGCTCAGCGGTCTCTCTACTCTATATATTTGTGCAGGTATGGGGCGATGGGAAAGGATCGAGTGAGAGACTTAATAAAATATCTGTATAAAATACGGTTTATATTCTGTACTAAGTGAATCAAGACTATGTAATTAATAGTCGTTTATTAATGTAAGGATCCGTAGCGATCTGGATTTATTTCCACTCTGATATAATTTTAATTAAATGACTTAGATAACTTTCCGCATTATCTATTATTTTAAGTCATCAAAAATCCGGGTTGTTACATTATTGCATTTGAGGGTGATATTGTCTTGATGGTATTGTTGTGTTTTGTTTGACTTGGCTTGATCACCTAGGTTGACTTGACTCACCCGGATCAATATGGGGAAACTCGGGGTTCAGGTAGTTCCGTCTAGAGACCTTAGTTTATTCGTCACGAAAGCGGGCTTGGACTTGGTTGGTAGGGAAACCGAAAGGTGGCACCTCCCTTATACACCTTGTGATAATTCTTGCGATGTTACACCCTTTATCTTGATTATCGACTCCCCGACTCTCCTTAACGCCTTCCCCACTAATTGTTTCTTGACTTAGCTCCCTCTCTCGTCTAGTTAATCTAGCTCCTCTCGACCAAAACTCCCCCCTTCTCGACCCCAATCACTCCTAGACTTTGACTTGACCGACTACCCTCGACCGTCCCTGTGGATCGCGACTTGCCACTACTACGTAGTAGTTAGTTGGAGCTTATAAATATTGTTTGACCGCGTTGGATAGGCGACAATCGGACATGCATCAGTCGTTCCCATTTAACGAGTTAACCATTGGAGCAGCTCCTGATTTTATCAATACGAAGAGGCCTTCAGTAGTATCCGCTCCCATTTCATATCTTTTTAGTCTGCATCTTCCGGCAAATCTGATCATTGGGGACCATGTTCTAGCATTCGCAGGATCATCTACGTAGGAACAGGTAACCCCTTAGCCTAACTCTCAACTGGTACATATCTTTTTGAAACTCAAACTCGGCTTTCTTACATATTTTAGCTTATTATGTGTGGGCTCAACATGTTTTTCAAATCGGTGACACAACTCACAACACAAGCATCAGTGGTTGAAACTTTTGAATGATCTTTTTTTGTGTCGCCTTTTTGTAACACGTGATTTGTATAGAACAATTGAGCATCTTTTGGAGGATTACTGAATTATGATTGTTGACGATGTTTTTCTGGTTGTGATTATGAATTGCGAAAACACAGAATACACGCAACAATTAGTACGTGGTTGCTTGGCTTTTGTAAGAGGGTGAAACAATAACCCCCTGTAGTAGTATGTTTTGCTCATGAAATGATGAAATGTTGGAAGTAATGCAAATGCTCCTTTTTTACCTATTCCCTCTCCAACTCGACTAATCTCGGACGAACTTGAAAGAAAGCTCATTCTAGATCACTAAATTTCTCCATTTTAGGTGTGTTGGGACTTGGGAGATTATTTTGTATCCGTGTAAAACTTTTTCAATTCCTAAAAAATTTTTACATTACGACTATGTTCGTCGGATAAATAAACATTGATTGTCTGGGTCAGGGCTTGAGATTAAATTTGAGTTCGATGTGCTGGGTAGCGGGTTGGGTTATTCAAATTAAATCGAGTACTCGGGTAGCAAACTTGGTTATTCGGGTATTATATGAAGAAGGTGTTTGCCAAGGTTTTCAAGGAAAATGGTCACAAATCACAATCACACATCTGCAGAAATTCTAATTTAAAATGTTGTTGATGTTGTGATTTTTGCGGACATTTGCTTCATTCGTCCAACATGATTATGATGTCCACAACAAGTGTTCTTGTTGATTACAACATGCATTTATTTTTGGTTTAAGAAGAGTCATAAGACGATTATAATATTGACGAATTCGAATCCTCTCTTATGATGTTACCCATTAAGCTAATGTTTGGGGAGGAGGTCCCTGAACGTCCCTTAGCTTACGGATTTGGTGTGAATCAAACTGATATATTTATGGGGTGCGTAGTATCTTAAGAAAAGAGAGATTTAAGTGCAGTGAAAAAGATATTTCAACTTTTCGGGATGTGCAAAAGGTTGTGGATAAGTTGACAGAGGAGAATAAGGGAATGAAGAAGAAAAATGAAGAGCTACAATTGAAGTGTGCCGAGACTAATTCGTTACTAAATTTTTTTTTGGATGTAATCGGTAGTGGGGGAACATCAGATGAGAGTGCAAATATGGCAAAAACAATCTTGCACAGCATTGCTGATCATGAAGTAATTTATTTCTCTAATATGCATTTATATTTTCTACCTATTTATGGTTCATTATATGGTTTATTAAGTTTTCCTTATTATATTTTTTACCACTATAGGACGTTCTATAACACAAAAAGGAGATGATGACGGAATTGATGGATGACAAAATCGACTCACTGTTTTTGAACTTGGACATTAAATTCAATGTTTTTTCGGAGGAAAACACGTACCTTTTAAATAATACTGTAGTTTTTTTTAGTAATTTTTTTTATTTTACTCTGGGTTGCGAAATATATGATTGGATGGAGATTATTCTAGCCATTCGTCGTAAGAAACTCTATTTATTGATTGCGAAATATATATATGATTGAGGATTATTCTATTTAAGTGTTTGTTTTTTTCTGAATGACCAACTCGATCTTTGTGTATTATTGATATCAATTTAGTAAATGTGGAGTCGCGCTTTTTAGACAACATAAATATGTAATCGCAAGCTATAGTCAGTGGTTGGAAATATATAATTATATGTAATTATATTCTTTATGATAAGATTCTCGACGCTTTTACAATATCAAAGTGTCGAGAACTGAATTTTATATTATTATTTCTCGACTCTTTTAATAGAAGGAAGTCTCGCGCTTTGAAAAAAAAAATTGGCCGGGGAAAAAAATCGCGACTTAGAAAAACGTCGAGGTTGCATATTTTAGTGTACCACGTAGTGACGTCAAAAAGCGTCTTGAATAAAATATTGAACGTTTTAATGTGTCGAGAATGGCGACATAAAAATGCGTCGAGAATTCCCGACGCCCAAAATCTTCACACTTTCTAGAAGCGTCGAGAATTAAACTTGCGACACTTTAAAACGTCGAGAACCCACCTTTAAAGCGTCAAGAAATCAAGGTTTTGTAGTGGTGCGAAGGAAAAATAGGAAAAGTAGGAAAAGCAGGAAAAGCAAAGGTAGAGAGGAATTCCTAAGGGGAACACTGTTCCTAAGGGGAATTACAGGAAGTTTTGGTTTTTTAAAGAGTTATAGATAAAATTAAGGCATCAAAATTTATTTTTTACCCAAATCCGATCCATATTTGACTTGTTCTAGTAGTGTGGTGGTGGGTGGACCTTGGTGGTGGTGGTGGTGATGGTGGTGGTTGATGGTGGTTGATCGATATGAGGGGAAGGGAGTGGGAAAGATAATGATTGAATCGACCCAACAAACCCAAAGATACACCCTCTTATAAATACCTCAGACCAAACGACTCCTAAGTAAATTGACCGACAATAAGAGCCATGGAACGATGTGAGGGGAAGGGAGTGGGAAAGATAATGATTGAATCGATCCAACAAAACCCAAAGATAGACCCTCTTATAAATACCTCAGACCAAACGACTCCTAAGTAAATAGACCGACAATGAGAAACGAATACCCCACAGCAAATGACTAAGGGGGCGTTTGATTCAACAAAGGGAAAGGGAATGAAATCAACAAAGGGAAAGAGGGGGAAAGAAATGGGATTACCCCAGATTTAGGTTGTTGTTTGGTTTTCATTGAAAGGAAATGCATTTCATCCAACATTAATGGTTTGCCATCATCAAAATCATTAAAATATTATTTTGTAATATTTAAAATTTATTAATTTTAATATTAAAATTATAAAAATAAATTTTGTGTAACTTTTTTTTTTGGTGAAATGTAAGTGATTATATTCATCCAAAAAATATACAGGAAGAGCATATACTGTACAATCGATGTTCAAGACATATCATACCCAAAAAAATAACAAACAAACTATAAGCAATCAAGCCGTGAGGCCTAGCTGTTATAGCCTATTCTACGCAGGAAATTAAGGTCTTCATGGGATATATCATCCGTGTTCTGGATTCTAACTCGACTCTTAGTCTCCGATATGATTTGCCTCGCCACACTCTCCGGTCTAGCAATGATTCCTTCAACTCGAGCTTTGTTTCGTTGGTTCCATACATGATAATATGACGCCGTCAGAAGACAAGCTTTTGTTTTCCAATGTATCGATCCATCCGCAATATCAATAGTATGGTCCATGTTAGGCATCCATCCAGTACGGTCTTCAATGCTCATCAATATTCTTTTGCTATAAGCACAGTCAATTTTGTGTAACTTATATACTCCCTCCGTTCCAACCATTTGTATACGTTTGCTTTATATACGTACGTCGATACTCCTTTTCTTTTGTCTATATCTTTAGTTACGTGTTAATAAAAATTATAAAAATTTGATATTCATAATGTATTTTATTAGACGATTTAAACAAAATCTCACATGACTATCTTTTATCTTATATATTAGAAGTTACATTGAAGATTCTCATCACTTATAAATAGTGTTAAAAAATCAAATGTATACAGATGGTTGGAACGGAGGGAGTATATTTTAATGATAAAATATTTATAAAATAATATAATGTTTACAAAATTTTAATCTAAATACGATGATTAATAATTTTTTACAATATGATTAAAATTTTAAAAATTGTTTTTTAATTGGTAAATTAAAGGGTCAAAATTTATCTTTTACCCGTATTTTGACCCATATTTGACCCGACCCGATAGTGGGGTGATGGTCATAGTGGTGGTGGGGGGACCTTGGTGGTGGTCGTGGTGGTGGTTCATGGTGAGTTAGATCTAGCAATGTGCATGGTGATTACTCGGTGGGGGTTAGTAGGGAAAGAGAATTGATTTCCTTGGGGGTGGTGGAGGGTTAGAGAGGGGAAAGAGAATCATTGAAATTAGAGCTGATCAAATGGCCCAGGCCCGACGACCCAACCCGATTTTTTCAAGGGCTTGGGCCGTCGTGTTGGCCCAAAAAAGCCCGAAGCCCGACCCGATCTTAGCCCGATATAAATTTTGGGCCGGGTGGCCGGTTATGGGCCAACCTTAAAGCCCGAATTTTGGCCCGGCCCGGCCCGACTTTAAAAATAAAATAAAACATAATATATGTTTTTATACTTTTAAACTTTTATGTGGAAATTCATGTGTTTTTTATCCCATTTTTTTTTTAAAAAAAAATCGTGCAATTTTTGTATGGAAGTTTATGTTTTTTATGTGTTCATAGTTATTATACAGGGACACTAATACCGTGTGTGTATATATATTTGTACTGTGATATGTTAGTGTGACACATAATAATACGAAAAATTGTACAACACCAAAATTATGTGTGAAATGTCTAACCGAGGACTCGAGGTAAACTTTGTTCATATTTTTTAATACGGAGTATTGATATATCATTATGTACTCTAGTCGTCCGATTAATTTCGAGTAAATTTTAGTAAAATAGGGTTTGTTTATTAGTCGGGTTGACTGCGGACAAAAAACTTGATTAAATATTGGTTAATTTATGCTAATAAATATTTTTTTTAAGGTGACGTAAAAAAAATATTAACTTAATCCCGAACAATCGTTGTGACCCGACCGGACCCGAAAAGCCCGCAAGCCCGAACGGGTCGGGTTTGGGCCTTACAAATCGGCCCGTTTGGTGGCCCGATCCGACCCGCAAGGTGGGCTGTAATTTTATGGCAAAGCCCCGGCCCAAACCCGACCCAACCCGGCCCATGATCACCTTTAATTGAAATGGTTAAACCGACGCAAACAAAGGAATCATCGGCTTTTATTCCCTTTTTCTTTCCTGATTAGCTCAAACCAAAAGGTCCCTAAGTAAATCGACAGACAATGAGAAATTGAGAACCGAAAGTGTTTTTGAAACTCGGATAAGTTTGAGATCGCTCAAATTTTGGTCGGATTCCGCTCGGCCTGTGATGAGTTAATCACCCTTACCTGCATCCATACGCTCACTTCCCCACCTTACAACAAAAACTAGGGTTTTGTCGAACGATCCTTTCCTACTGTTGATCTAATCAATTTCCATTCAACGAATGGGCAAACAAAATGATGCTTCTTCAGTAATGGACCTCGACGTCCAGAAGGCGACTGCTTCCGATCAACATAAATTCTCTATCAATGGTACCATTCACGTTTCGATTCGGTCTTGTAGCGTCCATTATTTTTGGGACAATTGTTGACTCTTTTTTTGTTTGTTTGTTTGTTGATGTCAGTGTTGCAACTGTTGAAATCTGCTCAAATGCAGCATGGATTGCGCCATGGTGACTACACCCGTTACAGGTATTATCACCTATCACACTGCATTGTCTCTTATGTTTAGAGTATTTCATTTTCATCCTCATTCTTGGGATTTGATTTCCTTACAACAAAATCAGTGAATTTGTCTCATAGAGTAGTCATCGTTTTTGCTCTTGATAGAGAATCCAACACACTGAGATTGTTACAACAAACATTACTAAAGTGATGATCTGATTCCTGATTCTAAGATCTTCTGCTTCTTTTTATGTGTATCACTTTGCCATGCTGGATTCTTCCAAATTACTAAAGTGCTTAATTGGTGATGTGAATGATAGGCGGTATTGTACTGCTCGTCTGCGAAGAATTTACAAGTCCTTGAAATTTACTCATGGCCGTGGCAAGTATAGTCGAAAAGTTATTACTGAGAGCACTGTCACTGATGTAAGGTGCGGAATCCTAATCTTTCAAAGACATCTTATATGCATTTTGAAAGTATCACGCTTCTCTTTCTGCTCTTTCTTTTTTGTTGGCTGTTGGTCCTTACTTTGCCTGCGGTCCTATGGATTCTAATGGAATTTCTATCTCATGGCAATAGGTTTCTCCATATTCTTTTGTATACAACTGAAAGAGCATGGAGTCACGCCATGGAGAAAAGACAGCTACCAGATGGCCCAAATAGACGTCAACGTATCTACCTTATTGGCAGGTTAAGGAAAGCTGTGAAATGGGCTTGTCTTTTTGCGCAGCTTTGTGCTATCAAGGGTGATTCGCGAACATCTTTGGAAGCTGAGGTTTGTTCTCTGTCTAACTACTCTCAATTGCTGCTAAATATATCTAAATTTTGATTCAGGTCTTAAGGTCTCTTTTTATTCCTGTTGAACTTTTTGCAATGTTGTTTTTACCCTTCTTCATTGTTTGATATTTGCGATAGTATCCGTGGATGGTACGGTCGTATTGGTGGGGAAGCGTAGAGGGAGAGAGTGAGTGAAGGGATAAAAGGATACATTGATCAATCTTACCTTCCCTTTTCCCCAATCCATCGCCGTAAAACGGCTGAGCACTTTCTCTTCCTCCACCCACTGCTTTAATTTCACTTCATACCAGCCTATTGAAGCAAAGTGCTTGGAAGTAAGTTGGTAA
Source organism: Agrostemma githago (assembly GCA_958450325.1). Classification (NCBI taxonomy): domain Eukaryota; kingdom Viridiplantae; phylum Streptophyta; class Magnoliopsida; order Caryophyllales; family Caryophyllaceae; genus Agrostemma; species Agrostemma githago. Next base: position 51,823,082 of record OY288251.1, read on the forward strand.
TGCCACTTCAAAAAGGTAATGTCTAGATGATGGTAGTAATTTTTTTTTTGGGCAAAATGTCTTCATTTCCTCTGATCCCTAAGTAAGAGAAAATCAATACAACTCATTTGAAGATTAGTCATTAGCAAGATCGAGTAATACTATTAAACTGAATAATGCTAGATGCCATAACAAAATACGGCAAGGACACTTGAGCATGTTTCAGTCTTTCAAATCAATGTCATCATAAGGCCTAGTTACGGAAATGCAATAGCCTTGAAGTAAATGAACTTTTAGTAAGGCACTTAGATTTGTTCACAACAATACAATTGTTTGGCTTTTCGCCAAGTGTAGGAGATTGGAGATGATGGTGAATTCAGCGACAAGGGTTGGTGTGCACCATTGTTCTTTTCGACAAGGTCTTGCACATACCTACAAATGTAACTGAGTAGTGTGGTCGTGTGGATCACGCGTAAAATCCCTTGGCTTTAAAATTGTCAGGATTGGGAAGTTAAGCGCAAGGTGAGTGACGAGTCCTGCTACGGAAACGACCGTACTGTACCATTATGAAGCTCGGATCTGGCTCATGTGCATCATTAGTAGAAATTTTTCTATGCGTGAAACTTAATAAACTCCAGAATTGCATCTGTCTTTTAAAAAATAAATATTCATAAAGCTATAGAAGTAAGAGAAACCTCTGCCAGCCCACTTGTAGTTGCCGCTCCAGGTCTTCGCTGTCCTCTCACGCCATCATTGATTTTCGACCAAGTTTTGACATCAGACGTGTCCAACAACTGTACACACTCGGGTGGATGTCTAATTGTCTAGTTCAAACACCTACCCACTTAGGCGGACTTTTGTTTGACATTTTTGCTGATAATAGCACAATAGAAGCATAGCCGTGGGAGAAATCAAAGTGGGGTTGGGGTGATTGAGAGAAGTAAAAAATTAACGGTATGTGTTTACATTTATGTTATACTCCATAGCAGTTGGGAAGGTTCTGTCATTTTCCAAACCGTACAGGTTTCCGATGTCCTCACACCGTTATTGATTTTTGACCTAGTTTTGACATAGCTAGGTGTGTGCGACATCCGTCCACTGTGAATGATTAATTTAAATGTTACACTTACTCCAGTGGATATCTAGTTCAAACATTAGCCCACTAAAGGCAGACCTTTGTTTGACATGTTCACTGCTAATTGCATAGGATAAGAACAACTGGGGGAGAAAGTCATACTGTGGTACGGCCTAGGGGTGGGCTTTGGATGGTGGAAGTAAATCACGGACTATATGCTTCGACTTTTATGTTACAACAGCTTGGAAGTTTCTGTCATTTTCTGAATGGCACTGTGTAACTCGTTTGCCAAAACTGGACAGGCCTACGCATCATATATGAAAGGGAACTTGCTGTTCGAGCAAGACCAGAACTGGGACACAGCCCTAAGGAACTTTAAGAGTGCAAGGTATGTGTAAGTTTAGGCACATTCAGTATTCTTTGTATATTGTATTCGTTTAGATGCCGAATTTGTTCATATGATAGATAGTAGGTGGTAATTTATCAAGGGACTTCTTAACAGTAGGAACATCGCTTGTTTTTACAGGGCTGTCTATGAGGAACTTGGAAAGTATGGAGACCTCGAGTTTCAGCTTCTGTGCCGTGAACGTGTGGAAGAGTTAGAGCCGAGCATTAGGTACTGCTTACACAAAATTGGCCAGTCCAACTTGCATGCTTCAGAACTTCTGCAGATTGGTGAAATGGAAGGTCCAGCCCTCGATCTCTTTAAAGCCAAATTGGAGGTATATTGATTGTCATATATTTTGAGTAACTCATTGGACATGGGGATATGATGACACTTCTTTTTACTTTCTGGCTTCAAGTCATCTCCAAAAAATTGTTCAGCAGGCTTCAAATCCATCAGCTCATTTCACATTCTGATGATCTTAATTTCCATGCAGGCTGTTATGGCAGAGGCAAGAACTCAGCAGGCTGCTTCCATGACAGAGTTCAATTGGCTTGGCCACAGATTTCCTATTTCTAACCCTAAGACGAGAGTTTCCATCCTCAAAGGTAATAAGGTTTCCTGTTTTGTTATTAAAGGCAACTTATAGTTAGCTCACTTGTGACAACCTCAGGCAGTAAGTGACTTTTAGTTTCCTGCGTTCTCATGGTCAAATTTGGCAAATCCATTCAAGTCTAGAAGATGCTATTCCATTTATTTGGCAAATCTTTTTCAGCTCAAGTCTGTTAGAGTAATGTTAGAAAAGTTTCAATAAGAGTATCAGGATTCTTGAAGTTAGCTCACTTGTGACAACCTCATGGTCATTTATTTGTGTTGCTAGAATGAAGTTTGTAGTGCTGATTAATAATTTGCAAGTTTTCAACTGGTCATTTGGCTGATAGATGCATTGGAAATTCATGTGAAATATGATTCACTTCGATATAAGTCCCCTCATCTAAATTCATTTGAATTGGATTAATTTGTTTGGTTCACCATTTGGGAAACTTCAATGACTAAGAGAAGATTTGGTAAGCGAATTCCTAATCATGTGAATTGGCAATTTCTCCACAACAATAACATTACGAGAGAGTTCTTGAGGGCTTCCATGATTTGCGAAGTAAGGGTGGGTGGGAGGGATGTTATCTTGATATCTACAGGGAAGACTTGAACTCATCAAGGAGTGGTACTTCTGAATTCTGACCTTTGCATGACATCTCTTTGAACCAAAAAAATAAATTACTAATAACTTGCCAATTTGCTACGTTCCCATTAATGGCTGGCTGGAGCTAAGCATCCGTGATCATGAATAAGCATCATGATAGCTTAATAGGAAGAGCATGTCTTTTTGTTGACATGTGATCAGCTCAGGAATTGGAAAAAGATATCCAAGGTCCAACTGCAAACACACTACCTGGTGAAAAGAGACTTTCTGTCTATGACAAAATTTTTACGGCCTATCACGATGCAAGGGGTTCCATACGAGATGATTTGGTATGCACTCTTTTTGGAACGATCCATTATTATTTAAAGGCGAAGCTAATTATGTATTCTTGTTAGTTACGCTATAGGACGTCTGCTGGTCTGTTTTCTGATTTTTTTATATATAGGTGACAGCAGGCAGCACTGAAAATGTGAAGGATGACCTAAACGGGCTTGACAAAGCTGTAAGTGCTGTCCTTGGACAGCGTACCATTGAACGAAACCAGCTTTTAGTTAACATTGCAAAGAGCAAGCTTACCAGAAGCCGTGATGACAAAAATGAAAAAGTCACCAAACCAGAGGAACTTGTTCGCTTGTATGATTTACTCCTGCAAGTAAGCATTCAGAATGATCCAGCTTTGGATGTGGTTGATATTATATTGATGATTCAGTTTAAGCAAATTGACTACACAGATCATGTTAAGCTCTTTTACTATTTGCAGAATGTAGCCGATCTTTCTGATCTAGTCACTTCCGGGAGAGATAGGAGGCCCGAAGAGATTGTATTTGCTGACGAATGTACCATCAAAAGCTCATTTTTCCGCGCAGAGAGGTGATTCGTTAGTACTCCTGCATTTTGTGCGTGAACTTTTATTCTGTAACAAACTTTGGTATTCATAGAATAGAAGAAAAGAATTGACTTATAAATGAGGTCACAGGTAAAATGTACAAGTGACCCCTATAGAGGATAAGTTGATGGAGAATCGGTTAAGATGGTTTGAGCATGTGAGACAAAGGCCAATTGATCTACTGATAGTGAGATTTGAAGAATGGAGAGAGCATTGGTTGCTGAGGGACTGAGGGGTAGAGGAAGACCTAAACAAACTTGGATAAGAGTGATATGAGAATGATACGAAGTTTCTTCGGACTGGAGAAGCTATGGTGTTGGATAGAACGATGTGATGTGGAGGGAGAGAATTCGAGTGATTGATGATATTTTTTTTCTTTGTTTTTTTCACTAATATTACCACTATTTTAAGTACTGAACTTTTTTTCTTTAACTTAGAACTTGTAAGTAGACCTGGCAAAGTAAACCCGAACCCGAAAAACCGATCAAAAATAACTGAATTGAAACTGATCGAACACCCGATAGGATTGACCTGGAATAATACCCAAAACCCGATTCAATCCGAATCAAATCAAAATTGTACCGAATTTAATATAACCGAATGATACCCGAACCCGAATATAACCAAACCAATAATAATTGAATCGATTGACCCGATTAATAAGTACTTATTTTTTCATAAAAACACCCAAATTTAGAATTTTCTTTCTTAATTCTTTATTTATTAATAGTTTTATAAATTATTACCTACTATTTGAAGGTGTAACAAACTCAAACTCAAATTATTTATTTTTTTATTCAAGAAATTTATGACCCGAGACTCACCTGACCTGCTATTGACCCAACCTGAACCGTACCCGACTCAAAATAACATAAACCGATAAAAGTGGCTAACCGAAATGAACCCGATCGAAATCGAACTAAAACTGAAAGCTATGCTAACCCGATTATAATCGAACCGATTTAGCCCGATCCGAAATTGAATTGAATGACCCGTTTGCCAGGTCTACTTGTAAGTTGCAACCCTTTAAAATTTTTGTTATCAACGCTTTCAACCTAACCTTATTTTGAGCTTGAAACGGTGTATTTTTATTATTTTCCTTATTACTATTACTACTAGTATGCCTTTTTATATGATTGGAGATGACCTGATGATTTCGGATAATGATTAATGTTAGCCGACCCCAAAGCTTTTTGGGACTAAGGCTCTGATGTTGTTGTTATATACTTTGGTATTCGTATTCTGAAGTGTTTGTCCAAAATTGCCTTTGATGGTGTGAAACTGTGCATTGAATTATCAAATGCTGTTATTTTTCCCTGGTGAATTCCTTACTACATTGGATTGCAAATTTAAATCATCATATAGCTTAAGAAGCTAGTGGTGCATCACATTGGAGTGAGTGTGATCATTGTTGAATCATAGATAGTCAATCGTCAGACTATTTACCTAGTTCCTTGACAATGTGAAAAGTCTTCAGGCGGGGGCATGGAAATGGGGATATATGAAGAGAAAACTTGGAGTGACAGTAGTGCTATCTCCCCTTCTACTTTTTCGCCAGCCTTCGTTGCATATTACTGCATGTTTGCGTGCTTTCCATACGCTGATATATTTTTTTGGGGACATTCTTCATTTTTCATTCAGAACATCTAACTCTCTCTCTCTCTCTAAAACTGTATTTCTACTTTTTATTGTAGATGCTTTTACTTGGCAAAATCCTACAGCTTAGCCGGGAAGAGAGCTGAAGCGTATGCATTATATTCTCGTGCACTTTCTCTAGCAGAGGATCTGTTGAAAAAATTGCAGGCCATGGAAAATGTTGAATCGGTCTGTATTTAAATAACTCTTTTCCCCTTTATTATTTTTTTCCCATATACATGTATATGGGCAACATCTGTTAGTGACATGTTGCTTGGATAGCTGATAGCATAACTAGTTATCTCTTTGGAACTCTAGAATAAAAATGACCGAGGGCCTTTATTATCCTATTTTCTGTTGATTTCTTTTTGATGTCCTATCACAACACTACGCTCAGATTTTTCCTAAAGAAGCTCAAAATTTTACGTTCTAGATTGTGAAGTATATCAATCAATGTGATTATGGTATTATGCTGTACATCTGAATTTGTATAACTTTCGTTTTATTTGACAGGGAATGATGCAGGAGTTGAAGACATTTCATCGTGAATGCAGATCAAACATCTGTATAGAACATGCTACAGGAATCATTGAAGAGCAGAAGGTTCCTGAAAATCTTTCAAAGAAGATGTCAAATATGAATCTGACTGGGACTGATAAAAAGGTTTGCTCTGCTCAACATATGGCTTTTGTTTTCGACAATACTAGAAGTATCATGCTGTTATTTAAAATTGTTGAGTTTACCTTACGAGTGTGCTCCTCGTATGGAAGTGGGTTGGGCGGGTGGTTTTGGCTAATGAAACTTAACTTAGCCGGTGCATTATTCCTTTCTGTCACAATTTAGTTTAACTGCCTAAGCGTTGTACTAAATAAACTAGGTTGAAAGCCCGTGCATTGCACGGATTAATTAACTTAATTATATTGAAAATAAAGTTGCAAGGGTTTAATGTTTTCCCTTATGTCTTAATTTGTTTATAGTTGATTAAATCTCTTACAACGAAAATAAAAGATAAACAAATACATTAGAGAAATGTGATAGATTGATAGAAAACACTTTTGTTGATACCTCATGTTAATTAGTTTAGTAATAATTTGAAATCATGTCAGCATGTACTACCTATGTTATTTTATTGGTATGTATGTTTTCTCTTTTTAAGTCCAAAATATGATTAAGGTCTCGTTTGGTTCATCCGGGAACTTATTTCCTGAGGAAGTTGCATTTTTCAGGAAGTTACCTCCTACAGCAACTTACCGGGAATTTGCAATATTTGTTTGGTTGACATCCTGGAATTCACACTTCCCGTGAATTGAATTCGTGCATCTTGTTTGGTTGGCTCAACCTAATTCCCATGATTTTGATTATAATAACTACTCATTATGCCCTTTATTAATCAATGGTATAAAAACTTATGATTTTTTTTCCAGCAATTATTGAAATATTTGAAATTGTCTTCCCTATAATATGCAGTTATAACCAAATTACATTATCAGCGTAAAAAATAATTAACGTTATTAAAAAAAATAGATGGAGAATTATGAACATTATTTTTTAAAAATAATGAACATTATGAAAGTAATGTACCATGAATGATTTTGGCGGTAAAATGTTTTTTTAGAAGAAGGCAATAAAGAAGAGTTCAGAGGAAACTGTAGATGGAGAATTGGATGAGAAATCAGGGTTATAAAGTGAGAAATAGATGAGTATATAAGGGTAAAAAAGTCATTTGAGGGAAACGGGATGTGGAAAGTGCAACTCACCGAGGGGGGATGGTGAGCAAGTTCCTGCATCATGCAAGAATTGCAACTAATGGGGTAAATTTGAGTTCCTCATTTTTTTTACTTTTGGGTAACCAAACAACTCCCCAAGAATGCATTCATGAGATCTTGCAATTCTCGGGAAATACATAGGTAACCAAACGAGGCCTAAATTATACAGTATTACTTCCTCCCATCCATTCAATCATTTACATAGGATATTTCACCACTTTTAAGAAATATGGTAAAAGTAAGGGTATTATTGGTAAATCAAATGGTTTTATGGGCTCATCAAACTTAAAATGAGGAAAAAGTAGTGACATTTTGTGTAAATAGAGGAAGGATATGAGAATTATATGGTAAATTTTTTGTCAAAAGGGGAAGGTAAATATTTGATCGGATTGTCTATTTATAATAAGGGCGTGCTTGAGATGAGGGTAATACGGTAATGGAGGCTAAAATGTGAAGAAATGGAGGAAGGTGGTGGATAGTGGTGGTGTTTTTTAGTGTAAAGGAAAGGTGAAAGAGTAATAATTACCCCATATGGGGGTAATGCATTACTTAGGGGGAGAGGGGAGTAATGTATTACCTCCATATGGGGGGTTATTGTTCCTCCTTCACCTCTTTACACCATAAATCATAACCACTAACCACCTCTCACCCCCATTTTCTTCTCATTTTAAGCTCTATTACCCCTTAATGTATTACCCTCATTCCAAGCAAACCCTAAGTGTAAAGAATTGTGTGGATGAGAGGGAGTATTATTATGATAAGTTAGACACTTACATTAATATTGACTATTTTATTGCTCTTTCTCCCACAGTAAAATATGTTAAACTTTGAAAAATTACATTTAATTTCACGTCCAAATGAGTCCCTCATATATGTTGAGTGCATAAGTTCTAATCTCAACCACACAACTTTGAAGTTACACTGGAGGTATTCGAAATTATACGTTATCACTTGAAGTGACACATTGTTGAATGTGTTATTGTAGATAAAATTATGAATTTATGTAACTTTATCACAAACGTAGGTAACTTTAAAACTTGACGGTGTAACTTTATACTAACAAGTAATCACCCATATATTCATCCCCCATCCCACCATCAACCACCACTCCTCGTCTCCTGTCTCATTTCTCGCCGAACTACCCCACCACCCTCACCTTCAAACACCGGCATGCTTGCCGGCCGGAGCACCACCGGCATGCTTGCCGGCTCCACCAAATTTGACCCCAGCCACCGTAACACCACCACCCACTCCTTCATCTTTAAACCACCATCCTCCTCTCCTTTCTCATCCACCGGCCATACGAAGTGGTCGGCAGCAATGTGTTGGTGGTGAGTTAGGAGGAAATGTGGTTATTTTGTTTAATCTTCGCCCTCCATGTGTTTTAATCACGACCCTTTTTTTATTTATTTAATGCCCTAGATGAGGACATATGGACTCAACCAAATACGAGGGACTTCCTGATCATATGTATTACACATACATCAATGTAATTAATACATGTATTAAAAGGTTATTTTCTTTTTTGGTCTCTTAAATAAAATCCTAAAATACCTCTTGGTTGGAGTAAGATAGCCAACTCTTGTTCATTCCTTTTTGTATATTACATGGTCTTCTTGGATTTTGTTTAGGTTGTCGGACTCTTATACGTATCATTTTGCTTATTTTTACTGTGTATCAGTTGGGCTGCCTTTAGGCGTCTTTTATTTATTTTGACATTGAGCCATGAACTACACTGAATACAAAAATGTCAAATGTCAAATGGGTTCATATCATGCATATTTGATTTTTGTGTGAACTCTACTAATTGGATTGCATTTCAAACAGGATAAGTTCCTTTCTGAAAAGCTTGATGTATATGAAGCAGCAATTAGTGAACCCAACACAAAAACAGCACCTCGTATCGATGTCTTTCCTCCAGCATTCCAGGCAATTCCAAGGAATCCAATTGTTCTGGATCTTGCTTACAATATGATTCAGTTCCCATCACTCGAGAATAGAATGAAGAAGACACGCAACTTGCTTAGTCGGTTTTTTGGGTAATCACTCGATCAGGAATTATAGCCCCCTTCGGTCCCTTCCTATACCAGGGTCACAAATTGTCACAAGCAAGCTCCCAATGAACTACAAAAAATATCTAATTAATTTCCCTGTTTTTCCTTTTTTCTTTCTGGCACTCAGTTTTGTACTGTTAGGGTTTTTTTAGTCATAGGGAGGCGTTGGTTCAAGTATACAAATTTATACTGAAAACACAGTGAATATTTACTACAGTTTATTTCAGTGAACAACACTCTTGGTTCTCTAGAACTTACACTCAATTCGAAGTCTTGGTCTGGGTAGTCGAACAGAGATGCAACTTTATCTGTTGATTGAGGACCTATTTATTTCACGGTTTGATGCATATAATGCAAGGTTTAGGATGAAAATACTTAAATGTTTGATTTGTTCCAGGAGAGGAAATGAAATGGCAGCTGGAATCTGTCTTTTTATTTTTGGACAACTGTTAATATTAGGGGAGATCCAGTGGTGCTATGAAAATCTGATCTCTTGCTCAAGAACCAGTTACTCTGATAGTGGCATTGCTGTAAATCCTTTTAGGTGTGCCAACTCTATTGATGATTCTCAGACCCAAAATTAGGCTTGGCACTGATGCCATTTACGTATGTGATGAAGAAGCAAATCCTAGCTAGCAACCTTGGGAAAGAGTGTGCAAGGAGAATTGATCGTGGAATGCGAGGCAGGATTCCAAATAATGGGTATTGTGGATGGGTGACCATTTGTTTCTGCAGGAAACTACGGGTTTGCGTCTTTTCTGGAATTGTAGGGATTGGGTTAATTGACCGACCTGCTTGTCCCTACGATCCCCAAGCTTAGAGGGATGATCATTAAGAATAGTTGAGACCAAACGCAGTAGTATGTAGTTGGATGACATCAGTTGGTAAATCTCTTAGGTATTGTATTATGATGATGATGTATGTGTGGAAGCAGTTAAAGCTAGTGGTGGTCCATGGATTGGGTTTGGGTGGCACCACTTCATAAGATCTAGAGTAGTAGAGTAGTTACTAAAATGTAATAATTTCATCATCGTGGAAGTGAATCATAATCGATTTCTACGGTATTTGTTTGGAGTGTACGGGAGTCCAACTCTGGTTGGAATGAGCTGAGCTACAACCACTCACTGAGCCTTTCCTTTGGTGTGAGATTTTAATGCAAGACTCTTTTCCAATGTATGACAATGAAGCTCTCGATGGATAACACACGAGCCATTAGGAAAACATTTCATGCCGCAAGAGGTTCGTAAAGCTGTCGTTCAAATGGGAGCTTTTAAGTCTGCAGGCCCGGATGGAATACAGACTATCTTCTTTCCGAAATGCTGGGCTATAATCAAACATGACATTACGACAGCGGTTTGTAACATCTTGACTTCAGGGCACGGGAACGTTCTCAAGGAGAATAGAAGTTGTATTACTCTTACCCCAAAGATTGAAGCCCCTGAAATACTTGAAAACTACCGCCCCATCAACCTATATAATGTTATTATGAGAATCATAAGCTAATGCATTGCAAACCGATTAAAAGAATACATTGGTGGTCTAGTGAGCCGTTTCCGAAATGTTTTCATTTCCAGAACCACTGCGGACAACATTTTGACGGTCCATGAAGTTTTGCATAATATTAACTTAAGCAAAATGGGAAGAGTTAACAAGATGGCTATCACAGTGGATATATGCGTAAGGCCTCTGACAACATAGAGTGGAGCCTCTATCAACAGAGTGGACTTTTTTTTTGAGGATGACACCGTAGAGTATTAATGAACTCATTTTGTATATAATTTTAAACCCAATTTATCCTTTATTTTTGTTCGTTTTATGTGTAATAGGATTCGTTTTTCTGGCCTTTTATCTTTGTTTGTTATATCGGGTATTTTGTTTACGTTTTGCAGGAAACGAAGCAAATGAAAGTGATGAGCAATGACGCTATGAAATCATACAAGGAAGAAGTGATAAGAGTTAAAGGATACTAAGTGAAGACTTGAAGAAGGACATGGAGTGAAGACACGATAAGAATTGACAAAGAAATTATTCGCATATTATTAACATGACATAAATCTCATAAATCTTTGAACAACATGAAAGTCACAAAAGATTAATTAAGACGAGATTAAGACATACCTACGATCGATCTTAGATCTCTGTAAAACGACTTCATAAATAATAAGACGACTTGAAATAATAATAATAATACGCCTTCATATGATCTTCAAATAATAATAATATGTATGGTTTCTGTCTCTTAACGTAACAAGTGTTCTCGTCATTCATAATGCATAGAGTTTCTGATGGAGAAGACTCCATTGTAGAGGCAGAGAGGACCAGTTTCTTATTAGGGCTTTAGTTTAATTTAATCTCGACCTTCCATCAAGGTTGAGTAAAATATAGAAAGACTTCTTATTTACTCCGATATCATTGCACTAGCATATATCTTAAAGATTTGATTTCCAATAAGACCACAATTATAGGGAAGAAATATTGACATAATGATAGAGAAGATATATTGCATATCCCGTAATTTATTATATCATAAATATTCTTACAGACTATGCATAATTATACCATTAACAAAGGTTACCACTGGATGCGTGAGAAGCATAGCCCAGTTCCGTGGTATAGACTCGTGTGGAACACATGGACTGTTCCAAAGCATAAGATTCATGCTTGGTTAGTTCAACATCAGGCCTTAAATATGAAGGATAAGTTGCACAGAATCGGAGTCTCGGAAGACGATTGCTGCTGTATTTGCCGAACAGAAACTGAAACTGCTACCCGTTTGTTCAAAGATTGTCCGTATAGCACTAGAATTTTCCAGGATGTAGCTGAAATGTTGAAGTATCGAGGAGGTCTGAAGCATGATAATGAATGGAGAAAGAGATTGAGAGGAACAAAACTACAAAGAGAAGTGAAGAACAGGATAATCAACGCTATCACGTATAACATCTGGACTCAAAGGAACAAAAGTCGAGTTGAGAATGCTCTCATTAGACCTAATAAGGTGGCTGAAAGTATTGTTAAGGAAATAAGATTGTTTTGTAAGGGAAAGATTAAGAATAATCTTTCTACTAAGGATAGGAACTTCATTCTAGTCTTGTGAGGCTAGTTATGTTTTGTGTACTCTTTCTTTGATTGATTTATACCACTTACCTATTACCAAAAAAAAAAAAAAATCTTACAGTCTCCCACTTGGTCGTTTGGAACATCTGTGATGTTCTTTAGAGAATATATAAGTTGCGCATATTATGCTAAAACATTGTGCCCTGACTAATTCAGCCGTTAAATAGAGTCATGGCGTGCACATGTCAATTTGCAACATGCTTACTTCCATGTACCACCAAATCAACGGATTGAACAGTTAGGCCCATAAGTGGAGTTCTACGTAATGGTCCACATAATGTCTTAAAAAGACTATATATCTGTTATCATTCATCCAATAATAAATGTATACACAATGAAAAACAGAATAATGTTATATAGCAAGTGTAGAAATTGTTAAAGAGATCTCCATAATTTATGATCTAACATCTTGTTCAGTAAAAAATACTCCATATTTAAGGTTCATGTGTTTTGATCCCTTAGATATCCTATCATTCTTGGAGAAAAAGATTGCAATTTCATTATTATCACGATAATTACGCAATCTTGCTCCTTATATTAAAACCTCATAAAAAGCCACATATTCAGCTTCAATGGTGAAGATATAAAGCAACTATAAGTACAATGCCTTGTGTCATTACATTCTCCAAAATCTGAATCAGAATAACCAGCCACCTGTGGGTGATCTAGTTTTCTATATGTGAGCATCACTAAGGCCAGGTTTACCTGAGCATACATTAAGTTACCAACCAAAGATGATTGACAGGGGTTAGTCGTATCCCTAATCAAAGATACAGTAAGGTCCACTAACTAATGCAGATAGTGAAGTAGGGATTGAACCACAAGGAGACGGGACTCAATTACTTGTTCTATGGTTTAGACTTAAGACTACGGGTCACTGTTTTTCTATTTGTTTTAGTAGGCTAATAACTAATTACTCGAAGGTAAATCAATAAGAGAAACGTCTAGGGTCTCAGGTTCATAATGAATATTACTCGGGTCAGGGAGTTTAACTAACAAGTCAATAATCGAACTATCTAAGATGTAGGTCCGGTCGGTACTTCTACAACCTTTAGAACTAAACTTAACCTGCGGTCGCTAGGATCAAGCTAGTCTACCCAAACTATCGTGACTTAATTAGTCCTTAAACTGGTCGGCGAAAAGTCCTAATTGTGATGCTAATTAATTAATCCTGGCCAGTAATCAATCAATCATAATTTAAGCGATATTTAGGCGATAGTTCATACGATTAGAAACAGGTCAACTGACTATAACCCTAATAATACGCATCGACCCCCTTAAACCCTAGGTGGAATTTAGCTACTCATATTAAGAATAATCAAATTAACGAAAGACGAATTGCAATTAAACATAACGAAGGTGAATCGAATTAATCTACGGAAATCAATAATAATGCTACGCTAGAAAACGATAACCGATATGAATTACAGAAACAACAATTACTACGAATACGAAGAATGAATTAAGACAAGAATTAAAGTAGAAAACGGAAATTGAATTGAAATTAAGAAAATCGATATCGAAGAATTCAAGATCCAAGAAGGAAGAACAAGGTTCAATGTATCTCCCGGAAACCAAAAAGTAATGTAATGTGTGAATGTTTTAAAAGCAAAAAGCAAAAGTTGTCAAAATGAAAAGTGTCTGACATATAAGTCAGGAAACTGATTTAAAGAAAATCAGTTGGACTTCAAAACATGCCTAAATTCTATGTGAATTAAAAATTAACGTGCAATCCAGATTTGATGCACTCGATCGAGTGCACATAGTGGTACTCGATCGAGTGGGTCAGTAATTGCTCCAACTATGGTACGTTTTGGGCCCAAAAGGAGGAATCGGCCCAATTCTTCAATGCAGTCTAGTTGGGCATAAATAGAAGGCAATCGATCGAGTGCATTAACACTACTCGATCGAGTGGACACGCTGGAACTCGAAATTGAGTTTTCTTTTGTGTCTCGGCTTTTCGTTTTTTTCCTTGACTTCCGTTCTCATCTCGACTATCTGGGTTATTACTCTTAAATATGCTCGAGATTGTACCTAACCTGCAAAATAGCACGAGAATCGGCTGTATCAACTTTCTAATAAAAATCGACACTAAACATATAAATTAGGAAGAATAAAAGCTCAAAAATGGGTATCGGGGGACAATAAAATACAATATAAAATGTGTTGATCAAACTCCCTTAAACCAAACCTTTGCTTGTCCTCAAGCAAACAACTAATATATACATATGAGGACAAGTGATGTGAAACACGACTCAGAGCTAAATAACAATCATTCCCCTAAAATCGACTAAATCCGACGAGAAAACACGTAAGGGTCAAGAATACAACGAGATTAATAATCATGCCATAATCGAACAATTGCTTGCCAAACTTTCAATCTTGCAAGACCGATAATGTTGGACTTTCTTACGGTTGTCGCTCGACACTCATAAGCACGGGTAAGTATATATGTGAAGATAAGGAAGAATAAAGACACTCACTCGACTTATGAAATATGCATGCAATCGAATATGAAATCAGTCTCACCAATCGAATACGTGTTCCACCAATCAGGACCATAGTACATGCCAAGGACTTACAAATGGTGGCTTAAATCTGTGGGATTAAAATAGGCCGTGCTTAAAGCACGTATGGAAATGTGGGGCTAAGACCAGTAGTCGCAGCTACACAATAAAAATTTTCCATCAAAAATCTCGTCTATGAATTCTGGCCACCAACTAAAAGTAAAACTCAAAAGAGCATAAGAGAGAATTTTGTTGTCCTCCTAGTTATAGCATCTTGATCATTCCCCGAAATTTTAAAAGAAGCATTTATTTTATTTTATTTTTTCTTTTCTTTTCTTGGAAATTTTCTTCTTTTTCTAATTCCATTTTCTTTTTCTTTCTTTTCTTTTTCATGCTTCCATATTTTTCTCAATTTCGGATAGGGGGAAGGCGATGCAAAGTCGCACCAATGATATTACGCACTAGGATCCAAAAGATGTGAAAATCTCAAAATATGACCTATTAGTGAAGTAATTTTCATTAAGTTCACTGCGACTGTCCTGGTAGGGTAGGCTATTCTGGGTTGTAGCTAATTGATATATGTAATGAAAACATGCTTACAGCAGCTGCAATGGGCTAAACAATGGAAAATGACCTAAATCTACAGGGTAGAAAAAATGGGTCGTTTTGGCTATGTGGAGCTCATAAAAAACAGAAATGCCTTTTCTCATGTACCTCGTCCTCAAACCAAACACGTATTCTATATCAAGAGACAGACGTCATATTTATGCAAATTGATGTTACACATTCCATAAGGAGAAACTACTCAATTCCTAAATATAAATGAGACCAGTTATGAATGTTACTGGCTTAGGAAGCTCTAAATCCTCAGAATTTTGTGGGTTGCCGACCAAATGGTCGAATTTACTCATTTGGCAATTGACAGTTCAATAGGCATTTATATCAAAATCGTCTCATCTTGAGTATTAAATGCATTCAGGCATGGATTCAGCTGTCAATTAGGAGAAATAATGTAAAACGCATTGTCACCATCGCCGTTTTGCATGTTTCGCATCAGGAAAAAAAAAACAGACAAAGCATACAAAAATAAAATCTTTTTGGATTTTCTAATTTTTCATTTTTTTTTGGATTTTTAAAATTTTTAAAAGCAAAACCACACAACGCAAAATGAAAACACACAAAAACACACACTCTCTCCCAAACCTAAATGTCATAGTGTCCTCAATCCGACTCTTGATGTGGGTAAAGTCGTCTCACCCAATCAAGGTAAACCCTATGCTACTAACAAGAAGATAACGGCAAGCAAGGTATCGAATCCACAGGGAAACAATTAAACTAGTCAAATAGCTATGGCGATTCTAGGATGCTCTAAACGGTTGAATTGATAGAAGGATAAAAAAACACTACTAAAATGCGATAATAAATAATCGAATCTAATAAAGAGATGAAAGCTAAGGTCACGGGTTCACGATAGATACTCAACAATTATGCGACGATAATAATAAACATATAACATGCTAGTCGGCTGTAACACGTTCTCTCGAATCGTGTCAACCTAGGAAGGTTCTAACGGGCTCTCGCAACTTATTAGACTCCCTACCAAATCGCGCGTGATCTAATCCTAATTCGGCTTTCGCACAGGAACTAGAATTTCCCAAACAGATTAAAATGTTGTGGCCTTTAACAAATTAATCGACAAATAAACACGCGAAAGTGGTACTAGCATAATTATGAATTTAGTATCAAAGCAACATAATCGTATAATAACCCATCGATCCCCCTCGACCCTAGCGAGAAAATTAGCTACGCATGATGATTACGAAACAACTAATCGCATATATGGAATTCATGATAAAAAGGTGAAGCAAATAAATCTAATGGTAAACGGACGAAAATCTAACGAACTAAACGGAACAACAAATTGCGAATAGAGAAAATTACGACGAACTAAGTAATTTACGATGAAGATTGAAACGTAGAACTGAAAATTGCATAAAATGAAATTACCGAAATCGAATCCGAGTGAAAACCGAGTGCTAGAATCCTAAAGGTCACGAGTTTCTAGAGTAAAATTTCTAAGTATGAAAAGTGATAGTTAGAAAATAATCCCCTCCTCCTAGTTATACAAAATGAGGCGGAAAAAGAACTGGGTGTGCACCCCGGCCGGCCGGCCGGCCGCCTGCCACATGCAGGGGCCGAGGCACACAATAAAATGAAGCTAAAAATGGCTTGTGTCATGCCGGCCGGCTGGCAGGCCGCCGGTCACATGCAGGCTGGCGTGCACGCACTAATAAAAGAAGCTATGGGCCGCTTCTCATGGCCCATTGAATCGTCACCTCCCATTTCTTCTTCGCCTAAACGTCTTGAGGCACGGGTTTTGTCTCGGGATCGTTCTTCTAACCAGATATGAGTGTAATTGCACAAAAAGACCTGAAATCGTGTAGAATCTACAAAAACACTCACTCGAAGCAAAATGTTAGAAGAAACGGCTCTAAAGAGCGCGTTCCGACCATAAAAGACAACGGAATCGAGGGAATAAAGCTATATAAATACGACACATCAAACTCCCCCGAACCGAACCCTTGCTTGTCCTCAAGCAAGACCCGTAAGAAAATAACTAATATAATACCAAAACAGCTCAAAGCAAATAATAGGCAACCAAATACTCAAGTCCGTCATAGCAAACATCTAAACCAAGTCTAAGAAACGAATTCCAAGACGGGAAAAAGGAAAAATAATCCATCAACAAATGCACAATTTTACCAAGCATGATATGTAGAAACCACATTTTCAACCAAAGCCCTTGCATAGGCTTCTCACGGAGCCACTCATCGCTCAATTAGGAAGGGTGTGTAAATGTGAAATAAATATATGAAAACGCTCAACTACTCCAACTCATGGAAATATACCCGCAATCTAATATGGTATCGACCTCTAAATTTTTACAAAACGTGCTAAGATCACAAAGGGAGGCAAGGATGGTGATAACAAGGTAGAAGGTGGAAATCGATATGGTCATGTGAGGTTAAAGCCAAGCTAGTGAACTAACTAGTGCGATAATGCTCAACTCAAAAATTCTTCCACTTCCATAAACAAATCATACAAACCACCAACCAACGAGAACGAGTCCGGGATCAAAAGAGGGCGCTCAAATTTCATCAAGTAAACGGAAAATAAAAGTAACAAGAATAACATATATTTTTTTTTTTTGATTTTTTTTTTCTTCTTCTTTTTCGATTTTTTTGATTTTTTTTCCTTTTTGCTTTTTCCTTTTTTTTTTGAACTATATTTTTTCAGCTTGATGAAATTAGAAGCAAATATATACAATAACCCAAATTGACCCGGACAAGATCTACAAACTCCCTTGAGACAGAGTCAACCACATCCAATCATCCACCAAAAGTCTCCAAAATCACACAATAACGAGCATAGAACGCACTAGGTGACCTACTTCATCAAGCTTGGCTGGGTAGGCAAATTCGATTTTGTAGTTCATTTTGTGAATTCTTTTAACATTTTAGCCAAGGAGAAAATGGATAGAAATGGATGGAAATGAAAATGACCCAAAAATGATCACTAGGCAAGTTAGTCAAAATGAAGGGACAAACACCATACTTATGCGTATTGAAATAGCATATTCCACGAGGAGTCCTACACACAATCCTAAGTGGTAGCCAGGTATGAATGTACTGGCTACAGGAGGCTCTAAATCTCACCAATTTTGTAGCTAAAGCCTAAATGCAGGGTCGGTCTAAATGGGAACCACAAATCATAGCTCGGTTGGTTGCAAACTTGCCGATTAATTATTATTCCACATAACAAAGGTCAAATGAATGCCAATTAAGAATGAGTAGGTAGCCTAACGAGTGCAAATTATCATCATTGCTGCATAATCGGTATCATAGACAACCACTAAGACTCAAGGAAATAAAACTAGAAATACTAAAAACTCCCCCACGCTAGACTCGACATTGTCCTCAATGTCCATATCATACAGACCCAAAATTGGTGGGGGACACAAATAAAATCCGAGGAAAGAGAAAAAAAAAACATACCAAATATACACATGGAGAGGTAGCGGAGTCAGCAATCCGCTACTGATCATCATCATCATCACCAAAATCATCATCCTCCATACCATCATCTGCAGCGGTCCCAGAACCTGACACACCACCCGTATACCAACCACCTCCCTGATAATCACTAGCGGCTCCAAAAGCAGGGCCCGTTGGGGCACTGAAATAGTCAGTGTGAAGATGGAAGCTGCCATGAATCGAAGGGTCAGTATAACCACCCACGGGCCACGAAAAGTACGAGGGGTAAGGGCCCTGTGGTGGCACAGCTACACGCCTAGCATAGTCATCATAAACGGGATACATCCCGAGACACTGATCAGCATATAACCTGTCTAGACGAGCGTGAGTAGCAGCGGTGTCGGCACGAGTCTCCGTGCGAAAAGTATCAAAGTCAGAACGTGACGAACCGGCACTCAACTCCATGCGCTCCATCCATGAAATCAGATCGGGATGGAGGGGAGCATACTGAGGTGGTGGAGGAGGCTGCTCAAAAGTAGTAGTGGTGGTGGTCTCGGGAGCAGGCTGAGATGGACCGGGCTCAGAAGTGGGGCGGGAGGTACTAGGCTCGCTCGTCGGGCGACGAGTATAGGTAACAGCATGCGACGAAAGAAGAGAGCTAAGGGCAGCGACGGGTAATAAATAATTAGGCTGATCAGCCTCAAGTGACAAAACCGACCCGGCTTGCAAAATAATAGTCGCCTGCTCATGAATAAGCCAAGCCCAACGATTCTGATGCCTAGAAGAAATCCAGTTAAGAGAAGCCAAATATCGGAGGCTAAGAGTAATCTCACCCTGGACTGGATCATGATCTGCCTCGCGAAAAGCGGTCAACCGGAGAGCTAATTGCGTGACTAACCCGCCTATATAAATAGGAACGTCGGCAACGGCCGTAGCTATTCTCCTAAACTGGAGGACCAGGTGATAGGTAATATTGATATGCCACACCTTCGGCTTACGCCGCAAATATGAACCCAAAATAAACACCTCCTCGGTGCGCACATTATGTGGCTCCTTCCTAGCAAAAATCGTCCACCCCATAAACCTCTGCCAAACCTTAATAACAGGATTATGAATATTGTTTGAACTCATATGCCCCGCGGTAGTGTACGGGGCATCAGCAAGGCATTCCCAAAAATCACCCACCCTAAAATTAGCATGCTCGGGTGGTGTACGGTCGTCATAATCCTTAAGGTCAAAACAATCCCCAAACTGTTTCAGGCTCAGCGCAAAACTAGTATTTAATTAACGGAACTCAACAGAAATATCACCAGTCCGTCTATTCTTATGTACCTCAAACGAACTCAAAAATTCCAACGTAAGCTGGGTAAACGTGTTACGACGCATCGTAAAAAAATGTACCCATACCAACACCCTTAAACAATAGTTCCAAAGCAGAATCTAAGCCTAAAGTTCGCATAGCATCACGATCGATAAAACGAGTTGGAACAATAGACCGCTTTCTCAAGTTCTGAAACCGTACCTTTTGGTCAATAGTGGTAAAAATTACACCTGGAAAAACTGGATCGGGCTCAATGTCGGGTTGAGCATGTTCGTTTCTGGTGCGCTTGTTCCGAGGAGGCATTGCAAATCAGCTGAAAGTAGCACACTTGAGAGAAAAATGGGGAAATTTTGAGGAGAGAGAGAGGAGATGAGTGCTGGGAAATGGGGAAATTGGGGTTTTGGGGATGAGAGAGAGAAGAGAGGGGCGAGAGGAGTGAAGAAATGAATGAAATGACACGAGAAATTTGGTTTGGGGGTCTGATGTACGCCCCGGCCGGTCTGGACCGGCGGCCGGCTAGCCGGCCTGACACACTTCTTCAATTTTTTCGATTATTTAAATCAAACCTTTCCTCTCACAGCCAGCCGGTATGGACCGGGGGCCGACTGGCCGGCCGGACCGCGCAATTCCTTTCTTTTATCGAGATTTTGCCCCACTTTTTCTCAAATTCTTCTTGTGCCTCGGCCCCTGAAGTCTATAGGGGGCCTAGGGGCAGGCTGAGACGCACAAACCACTCTACTAGAACTCTAATTCATCTCGTGTCTCGGCCCCTATAGTCGACAGGCCCCCTAGGCCTAGGCTGAGGTGACCTGCTATATTATCACAAGTACAATGAATTTTTTTTCCTTCTCCTTATTTCACTAATATCTCCAAATCAAGTTATTTCCGATGATTCTGCGCATCTCCAAAACGTTAGTCCCTCCTCTCATCCTCACTAAGATAACTAAAATAAAAAAAAAAAAAAAAAAAAAACGAGAATGAGGGAAATTATGTACATACTCGGGCTGCCTCCCGGTAGCGCTGGTTTAGAGTCCCGCACGACTTGATGAGGATAAGGTTTAGTGGGATAAGGGAACGGGATGAAGTCGTATGACCTCAATCGCTCCAACTTGAGCACCTTCATGATACAACTTCAATCGTTGACCATTCACCTTGAATCGTTCACCCGCATCACTCTTGACTTCAATCGAGCCAAATTTACCCACGTGGGTGACAGAAAAAGGTCCGGACCAACGAGATTTTAACTTTCCGGGAAACAACCGGAGCCGAGAATTGAATAATAATACCTTATCTCCCACATTGAACTCACGGTGAAGGATATGCTTGTCATGCCAGCGCTTGGTGCGCTCCTTATAAACTCGAGCACTATCATAGGCACCAAGTCGGAATTCCTCCAACTCATTCAGCTGCATAAGTCTCCTCTCCCCACTCAAATGTGGATCCAAGTTAAGCTCCTTAATCGCCCACCAAGCCTTATACTCAAGCTCGACCGGTAAATGGCATGACTTGCCATAGACTAATCGGTAAGGTGAAGTACCAATAGGCGTTTTAAAGGCGGTACGATAAGCCCATAGTGTATCATCTAGCTTAGAGCTCCAATCCTTCCTAGCTTTTGACACGACCTTTTGGAGAATAGACTTGATTTCCCTATTGGACACCTCAACTTGCCCACTCGTTTGAGGGTGGTAGGCAAGACCGGTACGGTGCGAGACACCGTACTTAGCAAGCAAAGCATCAAGTCGCTTCTCATGAAAATGGCTTCCACCATCACTAATAATCGCTCTTGGAACACCAAAGCGGGGAAAAATAGTCTTTTTAAACAGAGATATTACCGTTCTAGCATCATTAGCAGGAGATGCTACCGCCTCCACCCACTTGGAGACATAATCAACCGCAACCAAAATATATCGGTTGCCCTTGGATGACGGGAACGGGCCTTGATAGTCTACACCCCAAACATCAAAAATTTCTACTTCGAGAATCCCATTTTGAGGCATCTCATGCCTCCTAGAAATATTACCGGTCCTTTGACATGCATCGCAGGACATAATAAAAGCTTGGGCATCCCGGAATAAGGTTGGCCAATAAAAACCCGACTGGAGGACCTTAGCCGTGGTTCGGCTCGGTCCATGATGGCCACCATATGGCGATGAATGACAACTCTCTAGAACCCCTCGAACTTCCCATTGAGGGACACATCGACGGAAAATACCATCGGCACACTCCTTAAATAAATAAGGGTCATCCCAAAAAAATTGTCGGACATCATGTAGAAATTTTTTCTTTTGTTGATAGGCAAGATCGGAAGGTAATACCTTGCCAACTAAATAATTAGCATAATCCGCATACCAAGGTCCTTCGCTTGCACCGGTACTTAAAGCCATGAGAGAATCATCGGGAAAAGAGTCATCTATGGGGATGACAACTCCTTCCTCCTCAACTCTAAGCCTCGATAGATGATCTGCAACGGCATTTTCCGCTCCCTTCTTATCCCGGATCGATAAATCAAACTCTTGGAGGAGGAGGATCCATCGAAGTAATCGGGGCTTCGCTTCTTTCTTAGCAAGGAGGTACTTGAGCGCCGCATGATCGGTGAAAACAATGACCTCCGATCCAACCAAGTAGGTTCTGAACTTTTCCAAAGCATACACTATAGCTAGCAACTCCTTCTCGGTGGTGGCATAATTCACCTGAGCATTATCAAGTGTTTTGCTAGCGTAGTATATGGCATGCAAGACCTTGTCCTTCCTTTGGCCCAAAACCGCTCCCACAGCATAATCACTCGCGTCACACATTATCTCGAATGGCAAATTCCAATCTGGTGACTGAATGATCGGAGCAGAAATGAGGGCCTGCTTAATCCTGTTAAAAGCTTCCACACACTCATCAGTAAAATCGAAAGGGACATCCTTTAGGAGCAATTGTGTAAGTGGCTTAGCAATTTTGGAAAAGTCCTTGATAAAGCGGCGATAAAATCCCGCATGACCAAGGAAACTTCTCACTCCCTTTACATTAACCGGCAAGGGCAATTGCTCAATCACTTGCACCTTTGCTTTATCCACCTGAATGCCCTTTTCGGAGACCACATGACCCAAAACAACACCCTCAGTGACCATAAAATGGCATTTTTCCCAATTCAAGACCAAACTAACCTCGACACATCGGTTTAAAATGGTATCCAAATTAGCTAAACAAGCTGAAAAACTCATACCATACACACTAAAGTCGTCCATAAACACCTCCATAATGGTCTCGATGTAGTCGGAAAAGATGCTCATCATGCACCTTTGAAAGGTGGCGGGTGCATTACATAGCCCGAATGGCATCCTGCGATATGCGAAAGTGCCATATGGACAAGTGAACGTGGTCTTTTCTTGGTCGGCGGGGTGTATCGGGATTTGGAAAAATCCCGAATATCCATCTAAATAGCAAAAATACTTGTGAGAAGCTAGTCTCTCAAGCATTTGGTCGATAAAGGGCAATGGGAAGTGGTCTTTAAGTGTAGCGGTGTTCAACTTCCTATAATCTATACACATTCTCCATCCCGTCACAATTCGTGTAGGGATTAACTCATTCTTCTCATTCGGGACCACAGTAGTCCCTCCCTTCTTAGGTACAACCTGTACCGGACTCACCCATTTTGAATCGGGAACCGCATAAATAATTCCCGCATCCAACAACTTCATAACTTCCTTTTTAACAACCTCTTGCATGTTCGGGTTCAACTTACGTTGACCCTGGACACAAGGACGATGACCTTCCTCAAGATTAATTCTATGCATACAGAAATCGGGACTGATTCCCTTCAAATCATCAAGACTATACCCCAAAGCTTTCCTATTTTTCTTTAAAACAACTAACAAATCAGAAAGTTGTTGCTCAGTTAAATCAGCACTTACAATCACGGGGAAGCTCTCGGTATCGTCTAAAAAGGCATATTTTAGGTGAGATGGAAGTGGCTTACGCTCCGGAACGGATATGTCGATAGCAAATGAGGTGTGTACGATGTTGGTTACATCGACACCTTGCTCCTCCGTGAGCATCCTTCCTTCCAAAGCGGCCTCTAAGGCATCAACAACAGCGAAGTCAACGGAAGCATCACCTGCACATGCTTCCAAACATATCAAAGCTTCTAAGGGATCCCGTATAAGGGACGCCTCCATAGAATCATGAACCAACACATCCACAACATCAATCATGCAACATGAATCCGTTATCATCGGATTCTTAAGTGTACTATCTAAGCAGAAAACAATGGTGTCTCCACCCACTTCCAAGGTCAATTTACCGTTCTTGACATCAATCACCGCGCCGGCGGTGTGCAAAAATGGCCTTCCCAAAATTATGGGAATTTGGGTGTCCTCGGCCATGTCAAGGACGATAAAATCAACCGGGATAAAAAATTTCCCAACTCTAACGGGCACGTCTTCTAAAACTCCCAAAGGGCGTTTTATGGAACGGTCCGCCATCTGCAAAGTGACACTAGTACACTTAAGAGGACCCATATTAAGTTTTTCACAAACAGAGTAGGGCATGACACTTACACTAGCACCTAGATCACATAAAGCCTTATCAATCGATAAGGTGCCAATAGTGCAAGGAATCAAAAAACTACCGGGGTCCTTTAGCTTTGGTGGGGCCTTGTTCTGTAAAAAGGCACTACACTCTGCAGTAAGAGCAACGGTTTCTACCTCACCAATGCTTCTCTTCCGAGTCAAGATGTCCTTCATAAACTTAGTGTAAGACGGGACCTGCATAATGAGCTCGGTAAATGGGACTGTAACCTGCAAATTCTTCACAACCTCCATGAACTTGCCAAACTGGGTAGTTTCCTTTCGATTCTTCAATCGACCCGGAAATGGTACTTGAATTGTTGGACTAGTCGGAGTGGGAACGGGAGTAGTGGGTGGTGGAACTCGCTCATTACTTGGAGTTTCCACATTTGCATCCTCATTGACATCTTCCACTAAAACCTCCTTCTCGGCCGGTGAATCATCCTTAGGCATCGACGGACCTTCATAGTGTGTGCCACTACGAAGAGTGATCGCATTAGCCGTATCATGTTGTTGATCACCTTGAGAAGGGAGTTTACCTTGTTGACGCGTTGCTTGTGACGCGGCAAGGTGTCCCACTTGGTTCTCCAAATTTTTGATGGCATTATCCTTAGCTTGATCATTCTTTTGCATTTGAGCCATCATAGATTCCTGGGTCTTGGCCATCATCTGCATCATATTACGAAGCTCAGTCATTTCATTAGAACTCGAAGAAGAAGAAGAATTACCTTGAGCTTGTGATGAGGATTGGCCAAAATTCTGCTGACTAGTATCGAAATTCTGATGAGAATTCCCGAAGTTCTGATTAGTATTGCCAAAATTTTGTTGATGTTGACCCAAGTGAGGTCGCTGCTGAAAATTTCCCTGATTTTGGAAATTCCTTTGATTTCCGAAATTCTGTTGATTCTGAAAATTCCCTTGATTATGGAATTGCTGCTGGTTCTGAAAATTTCCTTGGTTCTGGAAATTCTTTTGATGCTGATTCTGGAGATTCTGCTTGTGCGGGGGCACATAGGGTGGTGTAATAGGCGGGTTCAAGACATTAGTACTCCTGTAAGACAAGAGAGATGCATCATAGCCCGGTTGATTCATATATGGATAACGTGGGCGCATAGAATGAAACGCATTCACCTGTTCTATGGAGCCTAGGCAGTCTTGAGCTTGGTGGTCCGCGGCACCACAACGAACGCATGCATATTCTTGCATGGCATGTACTTGATGCATGCCCCCTCCCCCTTGAGAATTTGACACTTCGAATGCATCAAACCTCTTAGCCAAAGCGGCTAATTGAACGGCCACAACATTCGAGGATCCACTTTCACCGGAATTTGATCGAGTATTACCACGTGGATTACCCCATCGGGAGTGATGAGATGCCATCTCCTCTATCGTTTGCCAAGCCTTATCATCATCCACATTACATTGGAAACGCCCATTGCATGCCGAATCCAATGTACTCCTGCAATCATCATACAGCCCGTTATAAAATTGGTTACAAAGAAACCAAACCTGAAAACCATGGTGCGGGCATTCCTTCACAAGCTTCTTGAACCGCTCCCATGCTTCATGAATATTCTCGTTCGGAGTTTGACGGAAATTGGTGATTTGACTCCGGAGCATGTTCGTCTTCTGTGGAGGGTAATAGTGCTTGTAGAAGGCAAGAGCAAGAGAATTCCAGTCGGTAATCCCTTCGGTGACTTTATCAAGATCGGTTATCCACTCCCTAGCGGAATCCCGTAGTGAGAACATGAATAGCATCTCCATGACTTCTTCTTGAGTTACCCCGGCCGGAAGTGGAATCGTGAAGCAATAGTCGGTAAAAATCCTCATATGCTTGTGAGGATCCTCCTTAGGGTCACCACCAAATTGATTCTTCTCCACCAATGTGATAAAAGCGGGTCGAATCTCAAATGTACCTTGAGTGGCAGTTGGTCGTTTAACCAACTTGGGAAGAGCAGTTTGCTCGGGTTCCGAATGACTAGAAAGCTTCGGCATTTTTACGTTCGGAAGGGGTGGTAAAATGATCTCGGGCTGAGATTGATGTTCCTCTTCAAAGGACTGATTCTCAGCTACAAACTCCGTATGAATAGCTTCCAAAGTCGCAAGATCGGGAGCTGCGGAGATCTCTCTCCAAAACTGTCGTCGCCTCCGAAAAGTTTTCTCGGGCTCAGGGTCGAACGGAGTAAGCTCTGATGACCGAAAAGACCTGGGCATAAGCAAAACTACAGTAGAAAAGTGAGATCAATCTCAAGGAGTTTTAATTCCTTGAGACGGAAGAGAGCATAGAAGAAACAAGCTAAAAAAAACAAGAAAAACCGTTTCCCCGGCAACGGCGCCAAATTTGATGTGGGTAAAGTCATCTCACCCAATCAAGGTAAACCCTATGCTACTAACAAGAAGATAGCGGCAAGCAAGGTATCAAATCCACAGGGAAACAGTTAAACTAGTCAAATAGCTATGGCGATTCTAGGATGCTCTAAACGGTTGAATTGATAGAAGGATAAAAAAACACTACTAAAATGCGATAATAAATAATCGAATCTAATAAAGAGATGAAAGCTAAGGTCACGGGTTCACGATAGATACTCAACAATTATGCGACGATAATAATAAACATATAACATGCTAGTCGGCTGTAACACGTTCTCTCGAATCGTGTCAACCTAGGAAGGTTCTAACGGGCTCTCGCAACTTATTAGACTCCCTACCAAATCGCGCGTGATCTAATCCTAATTCGGCTTTCGCACAGGAACTAGAATTTCCCAAACAGATTAAAATGTTGTGGCCTTTAACAAATTAATCGACAAATAAACACGCGAAAGTGGTACTAGCATAATTATGAATTTAGTATCAAAGCAACATAATCGTATAATAACCCATCGATCCCCCTCGACCCTAGCGAGAAAATTAGCTACGCATGATGATTACGAAACAACTAATCGCATATATGGAATTCATGATAAAAAGGTGAAGCAAATAAATCTAATGGTAAACGGACGAAAATCTAACGAACTAAACGGAACAACAAATTGCGAATAGAGAAAATTATGACGAACTAAGTAATTTACGATGAAGATTGAAACGTAGAACTGAAAATTGCATAAAATGAAATTACCGAAATCGAATCCGAGTGAAAACCGAGTGCTAGAATCCTAAAGGTCACGAGTTTCTAGAGTAAAATGTCTAAGTATGAAAAGTGATAGTTAGAAAATAATCCCCTCCTCCTAGTTATACAAAATGAGGCGGAAAAAGAATTGGGTGTGCACCCCGGCCGGCCGGCCAGCCGCCTGCCACATGCAGGGGCCGAGGCACACAATAAAATGAAGCTAAAAATGGCTTGTGTCATGCCGGCCGGCTGGCAGGCCGCCGGTCACATGCAGGCTGGCGTGCACGCACTAATAAAAGAAGCTATGGGCCGCTTCTCATGGCCCATTGAATCGTCACCTCCCATTTCTTCTTCGCCTAAACGTCTTGAGGCACGGGTTTTGTCTCGGGATCGTTCTTCTAACCAGATATGAGTGTAATTGCACAAAAAGACCTGAAATCGTGTAGAATCTACAAAAACACTCACTCGAAGCAAAATGTTAGAAGAAACGGCTCTAAAGAGCGCGTTCCGACCATAAAAGACAACGGAATCGAGGGAATAAAGCTATATAAATACGACACATCAACTCTACAACAGATAAGATAGAAAATTTCACAACCAATCCTAAGGACAACTCGACCTAAGGGGAAGAAAAAAATCTAGGAAAGCAATAAAAACAGAAATAAAAAGGAAAGAAAGTATCGTATATACAATGGTAGCTCCCTTAAACCGGCTAATCAGCCATCTCATCCTCTCCACCGATCCCAGATGGACCGGCTCCTAGATCGTCGTGGACTGAGCTGCTAGTACCTCTCTGAGTACCTGGCTGTCTCAGGTCCCGCAGCCACTGTATGTGCTCCTAGGTCGCCATAGGTGCGCCCGTAATCCGGACCCCAAGTAGCTGGATCTACCCCGTAGTCGTGGAAGATGCCGCTAGTATTACCCGGACCCCCCAGTAAGTCGGGTGGTGAGGTGTCGAGATTCCAAGAGTAGTCATATACTCGTGGATCTCGCGGTCAACGATGCTCTGGTTAATTCCCTCGTGAATTCGCCGCTGGTGCTCGTATACCTGGTCATACATGTACGGATATGGGTGCAGAAACTCCGCACCCACAATGTGAACTGGGAAGGTCGAGGTGGGTGTAGGTGTGGGCATAAGGGGTTCGGTCTCATCGGGTTTGGTCTCGACGCGAACTCTTCGTCGAGAGGGTCGAGCGCCCTCTGTGGAGAACATGAGCTCCTCGAGAATGAGGTAGCTCGGTGGCTCGGGTGGGTTCTCACCGGCGGGCATTACTTGCAGGGCAAAGAGTGGTGGTAGGACCGCCCCTTGGGCGACCGGAAGGTTTATCCAAACCTTATCCTGGATGCGCCACTGAAAGTTCGGGAGATCACCCCGAATCCAATTCAAAGTGGAAGTGAGGTAGTTAAGTCCTAGCAAAGGGACGTGTTCAGTGAGACTCTCATATTTGACTGTTGTCCCAAAACCCGTAAGATAGCACTTTGCTAGCGTAGTGACAATGGCTCCATAGGCGAGCGGTCCAGTTCCACTGATCTGTCGCTCAATACCGACCCAAATCATCCTTGGGGCACTGAATGTCCTTAGGGACTTCCGAAAGGGGTTGAGGTAGTGCCCCAAAATCAACACCTTTAAAGAGTGAAGTTTACTCATGTCGGAGCGTGGAAAGACCAAGTGACTCAGAATCCGCATAACGAGGCGGATGGTGGGGTGTGGGATGGCATTAAGTGCCATCGCAGTGACGCTTGCAACGCAACCCGAAAATAATTTAAAGTAAGGAGGGTCTCTCACACCTTCGGGTATGTCGTACAAGTCGACATGTCGGTCTTACGTGAGCCCTAAGCGTTCGACTATGTAACTAAGGAGGATACGTTTCTCCAAGTTATTTATACGAAAGGATATCACGCGGTTTTCTCTATCGTACTCAAATGAACTAAGAAACTCTAAAGTGAGTATTTAGTAAGATAACTCACGGAAGTCCGAAGTCCACCAAATCCGGTCACGGACAGAAGCTAAGTGAGCTGCTCGTTCAAGCCTAGCTCGATCACGACCTGCGACGAGTAGCATCGTGTGGCTTCCATTTGTCTCGGCATCAAGGCAACTAAACAAGCTTGCTGAGCCTCGTTCCGACAGATAATCCTCTCGTAGCCTGGAACCGGATGAATAGCTGGCACAGCTGGGACAACCGGTTCCTCTGCGTCTTGCTCGATGTTCCGATTTCTATTACGAGTATTCCGGGGTGTGTTTCTTTTTCCTGCCATGACTATAGCATAAAAACAAAACAAAATCACACAAAAACCTCACATAAAAATGTCATAATCTCGGCCAAAAGCACACTTCTCATACAAAAATCGAATTTTGGGCATAAATGGGTGAAATCAAGTATGAAATGGGATTAATATGGAACTAAGGATGAAATTAAGCTATAAAATCAAGAAAAGAAGCAAGAAATTGAAAAACCCAAAAAATACCTCAAGGAGGACGAAAATCACGAAAGTTGGGGGAGGGAGGACGAAATGTTCTCATAATAACACCAAGGAACACAAGTAAATACTACTAACTGCAAATTAGAAGCAAAAATTGTGAAAATCGGTGAAGATTTGATGAGATAAGAGTGATTTGGGTGATTTGGGGGTTAGGGTTCTTAAGAATTATGAGGGGAGAGGGGGTTTTGAATTATATGACTGATTTAACAAAAGAATAGGAAACAAAGTAAAAGGGCGAAAAACCGACAAAGGACCCAGATCAGGGGCACTCGATCGAGTGACCCCATTAAAAACTGGCAGGGAACCTCTCTTCAGGACACTCGATCGAGTGCACCTGGGCCACTCGATTGAGTGACCTTGTAGCTGCCCATCCTCGCATTTCCTCTTCAAATGCTTCCTAAATTCCTGAAATTAATTCAATCAAACCATAAAATTCTCTCGTCCTCACTCGATAATTAATACTAAATCCCAAGGGTTAGAGCTGCCAAGCTAACTAGAAGAATAAAAAAATTAAAAAAATGCGGAAAGGGAAATTACAAATTTATACAAGTGGTTCCGGGTTGCCTCTCGGTTAGCGCTGATTTATACGGTCCCGCTCAACCAGTTTACCTCAATTGAGTTAGGTGGAATCGAGGATGTCGTTGAGGTCCATGGCCTCTACGACACCGACGTATGCACCATCGTGATAAAGCTTGAGGCGTTGACCGTTCACCTTGAATATTTTGCCTTTGTCGGTAATCAACGTGACCGTCCCAAATTTGTTCACTTCAGTTACCATGAACGATCCATACCTTCGGGATTTAAGTTTCCCCGGGAAAGAGTCGAAGTCGGGTGTTGAATAAAGTACCTTATCACCGACATTGAACTCTCGGGGGATGATGCGCTTGTCATGCCATCTTTTGGTCCGCTCCTTATAGATTCTAGGGTTATCATAGGCATGAAGGCGAAATTCATCGAGTTCGTTCAATTGCATTAGGCGCTTCTCTCCGGCTAACTTTGGGTCAAGATTGAGCTCCTTTAAGGCCCACATTGCCTTAAACTCGAGCTCCACCAGTAAATGGCAAGCCTTGCCATAGATGTGCCTATACAGGGATGTCCCGATAGGATTCTTGAAAGCGATCCGGTAAGCCCAAAGAGAGTCATCGAGCTTCAAACTCCGATCCTTCCTCGAAGTATTGACAACCTTCTTGAGAATTGATTTGATCTCGCGATTTGAGATCTCAACTTGCCCACTAGTTTGTGGGTGATAAGCTAGCCCGGTACGGTGGTGGAGACCGTATTTCTTCAATAGCTTAGTGAGTTGGTGTTCATGGATGTGTGAACCGCCATCACTAATAATAGTCAGTGGGATCCCAAAATGAGGGAATATGGTTCTCTTAAAGAGCCGGATCACCACGGTAGCATCATTAGTAGGTGAAGCGATGGCTTCCACCCACTTTGAAACATAATCGACGGCGACCAGAATATACCGATTCTCATAAGAGAGGGGAACGGTCCTTAATAATCGATCCCCCAAACGTCGAATAATTCCACTTCTAGAATCCCGGTTTGGGGCATTTCGTGCCGTCGAGAGATATTACCCTTTCATTGATGATGCGCTCTTATCTAGGATCGGTTGTTAACGATAGACAGGGGATCAAACAATATTTATATGACTCACAAATAACACAAAAACAAATAAATGTTGTCGTGGTAAGTCGAGGTCGGTCCACAAGGATGACAGTGAGAAAATCGAGTAGGAGCTATGCGTTTAGGGTCTAATTGGGGGGTTTTGAGTCTAGTCTATACCAATAATGCGATGAATGACGAAGAGATAATCAATAGGGAAAAGGTGTTAGGGGGAGTCGGGAATCGGAAATTGGGTTCTATGAGTCTCGGAATTTTGGGTCGGTCACAAAGTCGATAGAGGGAGAATGCCACCTTTCGATTTATTCACCCAACTTATCTAGATCCCGCTTTCGCGGCGAAAAGGGTAAATCTCAAGTGAAGGTAACTTCTACCCCGGATTTCCCGACAAACGGTAAGTCTCAAATCGAGGGACCTCTTACCCCTGGTTTCCCTAAATGATAGAAGTGTGTCAAGGTCGATCTAGTTGGCTGGACTGAGTCAACAATGACACAAAAACCTCAAACATGATAAATCAACAAGCATGCAACCAAACCACAATTTTTTAATTCATATTACCCAAGATCTTCCTCCCTTAACCCCCTAACAAGAAAACTACTTGTGGACGCCCGTCCGCACCACGCGTGCGCCCGCGCGGAACCTCCCGATTTGTCGCGGCGGCCACCCACGCGGCCTTCTCCCGTCGGGGGCTGGTTCGATCTCACGTTCGGGGTGATGTGTCGGACCTCGATTTGGTTGACGATTCGGATAGTACTAGATGGATGCGGACACCCGTGTTTCCGTTAGAATCGATCGAGACATGGTTGTAAATGTTTAAAGGCCAATATGTCTGGTAAGACGACCCTATTAGTGAACCAAATTCGTTGCCGATTTGTGGAATCGCCAACGAGTCAATTATGGGGACTCGGAAACCATTCAAGTCAACTTTGATCTTTAGCCGGCTCAAAGCTGAGTGGCACGGGCCCTAAAGATAAAGACTTGTACCGTTAAGCACTCCATGCCTGGAATGACTCTCATTACCAATGATTTCGGACATCCGAAAATCGTCGATTCTGAGTAAGGGGTGAGGGTACGTATGGAAAAGCCAATGTCCGATAGACATCGACAACCAATCCCGCCCGCACATAGCGGCCTCTACTAATCAATCAATGGGCTGATAACTTTGTTCCTTATTTGTGGCGGAAGTGCGATAACATCCATTGTTTTAACCCTATGCCTTTGCTATGTCGGTTGTTTAAGGACAAGTAAGTTTTTGTAGTCGAAGTAGTTGCGTTTACATTCTTTGCATGCGATTTCACGTGACAAGCAGGCCATGAAAAGATGCACGTAGGAGAGTAGAGAGTACTAAGTATTATACGTATGAGCAAATCATATTTAACGCGATAATACGAATATTAGTCATTCTCGTGGTATACCTTACCTGGTATTCTGCTTAAGGTGCGTCGATTCGACATTAATAGGGATGCATCAAACCACGTGTGGTGAGCATCGGGATTAATATGGAACCTGACCACCGCTTTGTTCAGTTTTATCTTATTTACATTTTGAATTCCGTGTTAGGTGATTTAGCATGCGATTATAAGGTCATAAAAGCGATAAATCATACGAAAGCTGTAAATGCGAAATGTAAGTAAATCACGTAGTAAAGAGTTGCACCCTCGCAGTGTATAGTAAACGAGACACGATGCATAGATGGTTGATAACGAATCTCGGAACTACTCGGGTTTAGTTAAGGTGTTTTAGTGTTTATGGTTGAAGTTGAGGATGTTACGTATGTTTATAACGTGCCATGGACCTAGTGTCCATATTTGACGATATCGAAGTGTATAATAAAAGTGGGAAAATGTAAAGTTTTGTTTAGACGACAACCTAGTGACGATTCAACTTCGAGGCGGATCCCCCTAGCTTGTCCTGCGGTGAATTCGGCAGAGCTTCGCTACTACAGCTGATTCTGCGGTGAACCCGGCAGAGCTTCGCTGCTATACTCGGAGTTGGCTAGTCGAGCGCAGGTGCTCCTCGGTTTGAGTGGAGTGCTCGAGAAATGAGGAGTAGCGTCGATTCGCTTATCGGGACAACGATCGAGTGGATCGTACTTAGTGTAAAAGTGCGACTTAAGTTAGAGAAGAAGAGGGGGAGAGCGAATTGTGAGATAAGTGATTCAGGAATTCGTAAGTTGTGTGTTGAAATGAATGAAGTGAGAGGGGGTATTTATAGTTGTTCGTGCAGTTTAAATTGACCTGTAGGACGCTTGAGCTTCTGCGCACCAAAACTCAGTCGCCTGACGTCGTGCGCACCAATACAAGAACATCCGGTGTGAGGCGCCTGGATTTTTGAAGATCCGATTTCGAAACTTTCCAAAACGGAGAAGAAGTGTATATTGTTATTGCTTAGGGATTAAGGATTCCCGTTAACCCTAGCGCGTCGAGCACCGGGTGGGCCTCAAGCACGTGTCTTGAGGTTTGCTCGGCCCGATACGTTGACTCGGGTTTGACTTTGCATATTTCGGGACCGATTCGGGGTCCCGGTGTCAGAATTGACTCTAATTAGTGTTGACGCGGCCGTAATGACACGACTAAGGCTGTCTTGATGTTGAATTAATTTTTCCGAGTAATTATTTGATCCGTTCTATAAAAAACTATCTAAAACATCGTAATTTCGTGTTGCGTTGCAGTCCGATCGTCATCGGGTGTTTGTCGGGCACCCCTGTAGCCACCAGATCAGAATTTGGGTGTTTACAGAAGCCCCCACTTTGACTGAGGCTTAGACAAGGCGAAAGTCAAAATATATCCGCCCAGGTCAATCGAGGATTATGACCTGGTGACTGTCCGTTCGGGTCATTTTAAGTCCGTTAGACTACGTATTTGAGGCTCGCCAGCCAAGGCTTAGAAATCATACCTGACATCCTTGCCTACGGTTGCTTCGTTTGAGATCGGGTCCGGCCTTGCTAGCTTGTCTTGGGTTTGTTGTTTTAGTAGTTTCGATTTTTGATACGGGCCTTTTGCTTGAGTCTCTTATTAATGTCTTAGTTGTGGTTTTAATATCCTTGGCGGATGGTTGGGCTGATTTAGGTTTTTGCTTTTTGCTTCAGGTATCCCTCTGGGGGCGTGAATTGGATGCTTAGGGATTCGTTTCGAGTCGATTAAATTGTTCCGAGTGCTTTAGGATATGTTTAAAATTGACTTGGATCGAGTCGAGTTGGGTTGAATCGAATTTAGTTGAATTTGATTGAATTGAATTTAGTTGAATTGAAATGAATTGAATTGAATTGTGATTGAGTTGAGTTGAGTTGACTTGACTTGAATTGGACTTGAATGGGTTGACTTGAACTTGAATTTGAATTGACTTGAATTGATTTGAATTGATTGACTTGAACTTGAACTTGAATTGATTGAACTTGAACTTGAACTTGAATTAATTGAACTTGAACTTGAACTTGAATTACCTTCAGAATGCTTTGCGATTCGTTAGGCGTACGGGTTAAAAATTTTCGAATGCTTCAGGATTCACTCGAGTTTGAATTGACTTGAACTAGAATTGCCTTCAGAATACTTTGGGACTCGTTAGGCTCACGAGTTTAAAATTTGTTTTTGAATGTTTCAAGATTCAATCAAATTTGCTTCGATCAGATTTGTTTTTTTCGAATGTTTCAGGATTCAATCAAGTTTGCTTTGGTCAGATTTGTATTTCGAATGTTTCAGGATTCAATCGAATTAGCTTTGCCAGATTTGTTTTTTCCGAATGTTTCAGGATTTAATCGAATTTGCTTCGGTCAGATTTGTTTTTTCGAATGTTTCAGGATTCAATCGAGTTTGCTTTGGTCAGATTTGTTTTCGAATGTTCCAGGATTTAATCGAGTTTGCTTTGGTCAGATTTGTTTTCGAATGTTTTGGGATTCAATCGAATTTGCTTCGGTCAGATTTGTTTTCTCGAATGTTTCAGGATTTAATCGAATTTGCTTCGGTCAGATTTGTTTTTTCGAGTGTTTCAGAATTCACTCGAATTTGAATTGAATTGAGTTATTTTGTTTGGGCTGTCATGTGCTTTGGTATGAGTGGTCTCGTTAGCTGGAGATTTTCATGTTCGTTTTTCGCTGAGGGTTGATTTCGATCAGATGAGGTTTCGAGGCTTGCTTTATCGGTTGGGGGTACGGTAGTAAGCTGTCTCGTTCTTGCTTATCTTGTTTAGTATAGGAGCGTGCGTCACGTGACTATTGGGTACCATGTCCCATTTGTTCAAGCCTTTGCTTTGGGCTGAATAGTTAGACGCGGGTCCTGGGGCGCTTTAATCTTCGGATGCCTAACCCCTAGCAATCCAAAGTAAGGACTCTTGACATGGGGCGCCCGGGATTTTGAGGGTCAGATTTGTTTAAAATCAGCGAAGGAAAGAGGAATGGGTTATTCGTCTTAAAATCAAAACGTGCGACACCCTTCGACTCAATCCCGCGTTCTCGACTTCATTCAACCGATTTCTATCTCGATTTTTGCCGTATACGATTATGTCGATCTCGGGTAAGTGTTCCTTACTCGTCTATTGTCGATTTGTGCTAGTTGGGTTGATTGTAAGTCGATTTTGCTTAAACCCGAAAAATCGATTTGGGCCTTTTGATTTTGCTAGGTTTCGATGTTTACTCTTGGTCCCATTGTTAAATTAGGGTCGAATAGATAGGGTAGTTATTAGCTTGATAGGAAGTTTTGAGGTGCTCTAATGGCTTCCTATGGGGGAAATTCGAATTGCTAGGGTTTAGGGATCGTTTTCCCGGTAATTCCCGTACTTGACCTTTGTAATTTCGCTCAAATAGTGTTTGTGACGTTATGAGTGACTTCCATGTTGACTTTTGTGAGTAAGAATGCACTCTAGGGCATTCCGTGAGGGTTTGTGTGGCTTACGACGGGTTAAAAGATACCGTAACGATGTCGGATTTTCCCGCAACCGTTTTTATTGTGACCGGGGTTGAATGGGTGCTAGTGGGTCTTTTGGAATTTTGATATCTCTGTTCAAAATTTTGAGCTTATTTTGACTTGTTTGTGCTGTTTTGACCTGACCCGGGGCGTTCTTTTGTTTTGTTTTGCAGCTAGAGATAACCCCGAGCGTTCCGAGGGAGCTCCTTTGACTAGCACTAGTGGTGAGGCTACCGGGACGAGCTCGCTTACTCCCCGGGGGGTTCGTAAGAGGCGACGAAGCGTTTCTTCGCAGCGTCGTGAACCAGGGGCCATAAATGAGGCTGACTTTGATTTGGTCACGAGGCGTAGACAGCTTGTGACGGTTGCCAGGAGAGCCCATGTCCTAGGTCCTGCCAACGAAGGTGAGGAGGTTGGTTACGATGATCCCTCTTGAGCTCGTGATTGGGACGATCATCATTTATTGTTTTGTCCCGACTTGCACATCTTTAGCTGTATCGTGAACCGCCTGGTGAGTACCTTGACTCGTGCTTATTAGTTTAGGTTTTGATTTTGGTTTGGGTTGGTTTGGTTTGTTTATGCTTGTATTATCTCGGTTTGCAGTCCACATGTCCGATGAGGACCTTCTCAGATTTTACGACGTGCTTGGAGATTTATTCTCAGAAGCTTAGCCCCGCGGCAAAGGAGATTATCGCGGGGACGACCTTGGGTCCCGTGGTCGGACACTGGGTCCGATTGGTAGGTTACAAGACCAAGTGCAACCTTATGGTGATTAGAGTGATGATAGATGTTGTGTACTAAATTTAGAATGTTATTCCTCCCATTTAGACTCGTTTTCCCCTCGTTTCGCGAGATTGAAGTGCGATTATTGCCCTATTTTGAGTATTTCTCGCATTAGCGTCCCTCTTGTACGTTTTACGCGTTTTTGGTAGTTTTTCTATCAATTTTGACAGGATTTGGCACCGAAAGCATGATCGAGCTTCCACGAGCACAACGGAGCGGGATATCGTCCAAAGCATGCCATAAAGCGAAGTCCAAGCATCAAAGGGTGAAACCTTGAGCAAAAGAGCGAAACTATAGTCCATTGGGCGTCTTCTCCGGAGAGGTCGAACTTCAAATGAATATATCTAGAGTTCTAGACCTCGGATCAAAGCGATTCTAGTTGGAGGTGAAAGCTTATCTTCTTAGCTTCCCAACGACATATCACACGCCCCAATCGGAGATCAAACGAGAGAGTTATGGCCCTCCGAAGACATAGGGCGAAGTTTCACCCGATGAGATCTGACCGGGCGAAACTTCGCCCGACGGTGTTCCTCCCATATTGCCATTTCGGACAAAAAAGTTCTTAGGGTGAAACTTCACCCTATGAGATTTTGACCGGGTGAAACTTCGCTCGACGGTATTTCAGCCATATTGGAGAGAATCCGCAGGGCAAAACCTCACCCTATGAAGAGTCATTGAACAAAAGTCTTACTCAAAGGACAAAAGTCTCACTCAAAGGGCAAGGTTTCATTCATGGGCAAAGATTAGAATTGAGGAGGAGGATCTTAGATTATTTGAATTGAGGAGTTTTTGGTTGGTTGCTCGCGTGTTGGTTTATCTTGCTTAAGGTTGTTGTGTCATTGTTGTTTTAGTCTAGCCGGGTAGATCAACCTTGACTCACTCCTATCAATATGGGGAAACTCGGAGTAAGAGTTACCTTGACTTGAGACTTACCCTTCTTCGCCGCGAAAGCGGGATTTTAGGCGAGTTGGGTGAAGAAACCAAAAAGTGGCATTCTCCCTCTACCGATATTGTGACTGACCCGAATCCCAAGATTCCTTGACTCCAATTTCCGAATCCCGACTTCCCCCTAACACCTTTTCCTTAATTTATTATCTCTTGTTACTTATTGCGTTTTCGTATAGACTCAACCATTAAAACCCCCATTAGATCCCATGCACATCGCTTTTACTCGATTCTAGACCGTTCCCTGTGGACCGACCTCGACTTACCACGAATACACTTAGTTGTTTTTATGTTATTTGCGAGTCTTACAAGTATTGTTTGATCCCCATCCTTCGCTAAACGACCGATCCGATTGGGAGGCGATCAAAATGGCGCTGTTGCCGTGGACGACGATAGTTAATTGAGTTTTAGTAATTGTGTTTGGTTATTTTCTTTAATTTTATTTTCCCCTCTTTTCCCTAATACCAATTTGTGCTAGGAGTTTCACTTGCTTCTTGAGTTGTCCACAGGACAGGTTCTTCATCGTTTCTCTTCGATCCCGAGCCCAAGAAGGTATTCCATGCTCTAAGGTTCCGGACACTCAACGCGGTGATACCCTTCTCTCTTTCACTCTCTTAAAAATAATAATAAAATAAAATAATAGTTAGTCTTTTTGTTTGCTTCTTGGTGTTTTTTTTGCTTGCCTCTTGCATTCATCTCATTCGTTGACCAATCCCTTATATGTCTCTCATGATGACCTTAGCCGACCATAGTAGACTCTATGACCACATGGTCACCTCACCTATTACCATTAGAGATGAGGATAGAGCGAAATTTGAAGTAGATCAAGTGTTTATCACGATTCTTCAAAGAGATATGTTTTGGAGATCGCCTAATGAAAATGCGCTTGAGCACCTTTCGGAATTTCATACAAATTGTTTAGTTGCGAGGAAGAATTGATTTGCCAATCAACACCTTTAAACTCTTAGTTTTTCCTTTCACCCTTGGAGGTAAAGCCAAGAGATGGCTACGTTCTTATCCTCCTAACACATTTTGTACTTGGGATGAACTTGTTCAAGCCTTTCTAGACCACTTCTTCCCACATCACAAGACCAACAAACTTAGACGAGAGATCTTTACCTTTGAACAAGGTGAGTTTGATTGTTTAAGTGATGCTTGGGAGAGATTTCGAGATTTGTTGAGATATTGCCCACATCATGGGATTCCGGTTTGGCTAACCAACACAATATTCTTTGACAACTTGCTTAAACACGTTAGAGACTTGATTCATATTTCGACCGATGGTGACTTTTATGAATTAGGTGATGATGAAGCGAGATTATTGTTTGAGAAAGTGGCTAGAACCGATACCCGTGAGAGATATGGGAGAGTGACACCTTTGAGAGAACCGAGAGTTGAATCTTCCTCTCTTGTTTGCAATGTTCAATCCTCTCTTGTTAACTCTTCTCCATTTTTTGTGAATAATTTGCATGATTCTTCACCTTATGCCATTTGTGATGATGTGAAACATGAGTTTAATGCTTCTTCTTCTTATACATCTCCACCCCTTTCTTATCTGGATATAATATATGAGGAAGAAGATAAAGAAGAAGATGTGCATATTGTTCAATCCCAACTTGTTCCCCCTCTCCCTTTGAATACATGTATTGTGCATGATTCTCCATTGCATTTGATTGATAATGATGCTCTTGATAATAATTTTATGGAGTCATGTAAGAATTGTGATGATGTCAATGTGTCTTGTAATGATGATGTGCTTGAGCTAATTAACTCCTCTTCTTTGCAACATGATATGAGCTCCAAGCCTTTAAATGTGACAATTGATGATAATCTTGGGAGTAGAAGATGTGTTAATGATGAGGTTATTAAGAATACTCTTGTTGAGGATTTTGAGGGTGTTGATGAGCCTTATAATGGGGAAATTGTGAGTATGTCTTGTGATGTTCTTGACATGAAGAGGGATGATGACTGTGTGTTAATGGAGGTTGAGAACCCCGTTCTTTCCCTTGAGAATGATTGTATCCCCCACTTTATTGATGAGAGTAAATTTGAGGA
The DNA here is from genome assembly GCA_958450325.1 of Agrostemma githago. Taxonomy (NCBI): domain Eukaryota; kingdom Viridiplantae; phylum Streptophyta; class Magnoliopsida; order Caryophyllales; family Caryophyllaceae; genus Agrostemma; species Agrostemma githago. The sequence goes on from OY288251.1 coordinate 51,863,486, forward strand.
CATACCTACCACTACTACTTGTGATAAATTTATTGAGCTTTCCATGACCAATACCTTTGAAAATCCGACATTTGAGAGCTTATGTGAGGTTTTGATGCATAATCCTCTATTTGAGTGCATGGTAGAGGGAGTTAATGTTTAAGTGATATAATCTTAACAATTCTATATATATTATTAAAAGTCAAGCAAAGCAATTACATTTCACCATTTGAGTTTGAAAGCATTTCATGATGCCACGTCACCTTCTTCCCATCGGCCAAATTTATTATTTTAAAAAAAGTATAAGAAATAAGTTTATTGAACATATATTTTGTAACACCGAATTCTTATGCGAAAACTTAAATTAAAAAACCTACAATCGTTTTAACATATGATACAACTTTTTTGTTCATTCCAAAACTAATTTATATATGTATATGTCAAAAAAATTGCAAAAAAAAAAAACAATGTGCCCGCAAGGTTCAACGGAATACGCGATACAACATACAAGTACAATCATAGTATATAATATAAACTTGAACAAATCATCATGCATAATTTAGCTTATCTAACATCTTATATTTTAATAAAAGTAAGTCTCAAAATACAATTAGACTTCATCTATTAAACATAATCTCAATCAAGTCAAATTACTAACTTAGAAGCAATATGACGCTTCACCTTATCTCTCCAAGTATCGTTTCATTTCATATTTCACCTTCGGCAATAAAGTTTCAACCTTATGGATGATATTGACAATTTTTCATTTGTTTAATGTAATGTTTTAGTTTTCTTCCTTCTCCATGCATTGAATTTTTATTTAGCGTTGCAAAATCAAATAAAAACAATGAATTGAAATATAGCAAATGAAAAATTATATCAACTAATCTATCTATATCTATATACCCCGTTAAAACCTAAACAAACCATCCTCCATCCATTATTTATTTAATACCATCTTCCAATAAGGCCACGTGTTATGTTCTGATTGGGCAAAACAAGTAAACCAACTGATAAACCCCAGAAGCAATTAATTAATAATTTTTTTAATTAAAAAAACAATCAATTAAGAAAGAAGAAAAAACTACGCGTCTATCGCCTAAACGTCAAATAGTGCATAAGTCTATTTACTGCTTATGATATTATGAATGACTGGGAAAATAAATAAAGTTACAAAGACATGAAATAAAAAAATGTATGATTAATTAAATAAATATTGGATCATGAGGCAAAAAGATGGAACTGTGAATTACAAAATGCATAAAACAATATAGTCCCGTGCGGTGCACGGGTATGCCGACTAGTGTTACTAAAATAACGATTATTATATGAATTTAGTCATTATTGTTATTATGTATGTATAACAACTGATGAATTACGAGTATAAAGACATTATATCAAATGAAATGTATAATATATCAGCTTACATAAATAAGAATATATATTTATAATTTAAAAATAAAGATAATAAATGTAATAAAAAGGCTTTAACCCTGTCGATATTTTGATATATCCCGATCTAAAACCCGTATAAAATCAATACATACAAACTCTTATATTTCAACCCGTAATATATACCCGTGCAAAAATTTATCCGAACGTAAAATATCAAAACCATGACCTATCCTCCAAACCAATTTCGCTAAGTTTACACTCAACTATTGTAGACACCCGCATTTTGTCTGCTAGTGTCTACAACACTTTCCGACGAAACACCCGATGATGGTCGGACGTAAACATGCTTTAATGCGCTCGAATATGGACTCGGAATCGATAGTATCCGACGTGAGCACTTAGCGGTGTAAAATTCTCTCAAAACTGATCTCAAATTCAGATTCAGCGGGTCGTTCCCAATGAAATAAAGCTATTTTGAGCTAAAACCATCACCGAAAATTAAACAGTCTTTTGCGACCGAGTCAAAACCCGGTCAAAGTCGAAACCCGAGACGAAACCAGCCTCACGCTGCGTCCAAATACACAAAATGCAAAGTCAAAACAAACAAATTCAACCAAAATCAAAGTCAAAATCAAAATCTTAACATTTCCTATTTTGACTCTACCCGCCTAAGCCCACTCGATCGAGTGACATGGGTTCACTCGATCGAGTAGACTCCCAAAAACCGTACGGGCACCCTTTTTCAGGCCACTCGATCGAGTGCATCTAGGGCCACTCGATCGAGTGCATCTAGGGCCACTCGATCAAGTGACCCTTAGCCGGAGGGTAAAATCAATAAATACCCCCGGGCTCTTAACAACTCATCTCATTTTCCATCACTTTAACCTACATTTCTACCTCACTACAATCCTCTCCTTCACCATTTCGAGAGCATCACACATATCAAGCAACTCGATACCTAGCCTCCCAAAAAACCGAGAAAATCGTCTCTACAACCCTATACACCCTCACTCACCCTACATTCTCGACGCTCCCGCGCCTACGCCGCCACTAGACGAGCCCATATTTCCGAGACCATAAGCATGTAGGTTGAGGGTGTAACAAAACCCCATTTCTTCTCTTATCTCTCTAATCTTTTTATCAATTCCTCTTACTAATTTCCAACTATTACTAACTTTCATTTTATCGTTATACTAACTTTTTTTATTTATCGTAACGCTAACTCGACTATAAAATACTCGCCTTTTACGTATCGAATACAAAGGATGACGGGATAAGGAAACACGAATACAAGAGTATCGCACTCGCATTGCCGGTCGCTTATCCCGTCACCCCGCGTATTTTGTTATTTAAGGCGGGTCAACCCTTAAAATGCTTTTACATTTTTGTTCATTTTAATATCGCATCTAACATTTAATTTCCGTTTTTATATTCCGTCATATAATACCGCGTATAATTATTTAGTAAAACTATTTCAAATCGAGTGTGTTTGACAACGAATTCCGCCCAAAGTCCGTTATACCTCGAAAGTTGTATTCGAGGCGCGCTGCCCTAGACACTTACGGGTATAATGTGATCGCGGTAATTTATCGTCAAGCGTATTCGACACCATTTTCAAAATACTACTTTAAAGGTACGGTATTGACTCCTTAGTTAAATGTCACGCCTAAAGGGTCATTGATAATTGAGTTAGCACGAAACCCGTTGACGCGGAATCGAACATCACATGATCCATAAGGATTAATAACGATGTCGTGACGCGGAAGGAATCGATATTTGTTCTAATTCGATTAATAACAATTTCACAAGTTATACTCTAAATGCTCGATACTGGTTTCGTAACCGAGTGTAGTGCAACGAGTTATCAAAATTCGAATAAGTAAAAATTATTTAGTATTTATGACTAGCTCGATTAGCCTTGATTTAAATCAACAATTTTTGAAATGGGTCGTTTTGAAATAAATCCTTCGCCTGCTACAGTGGGCACTCGATCGAGTGCCTATGGGCCACTCGATCGAGTGACCCCTAAAATGGGCAGAGGGTCCTTACGAAGGACACTCGATCGAGTCCCTTCCATGACTCGATCGAGTAACCTCCGTAGCTCTCCAGCGTCAGCCTACTAGTGACATACAATCCCATCAACACATTTTTATGACATTTAAGTCGTCATGTGTTAATTCAATCATGTGTTTACTCGTTTCAAAACCCATACATTATATCCATCATTTTCTAGTCACTTTATGACTTCGAGCCACGTCTCGTAAGACTAGTCCTATATTGACAACTCTTTAGTCGTTTTCCAATATAGGACGGGTCAAGGCATTTTCATTTCGCTATGATAAGTCGGGACAAGACTCCGAGGCCCGAGATCGAGCTAGCACTATCCTTCGATCCCATACGCTAGACGTGTATTAAAGTCTCCGTCCTCCGATCGATACACAATGCAATGTGTACCCGATCGTAGTTCGTCCATTTAGTCAGTTTATGGTTTTAATTACATTTTCTATTTACGAGTCCGTTTATAGAACACTATCACCGTCGCTAACCAATTTACATTCTCGCTTTGTACAAGTGTTGTATTTCCAGGTTGTATTTCCGCCCGCGTAACTTGTAATTTATTTTAAAATTTATTAACTTTCGATATTTGCCATTTACCGTTGTCTAAATGAACATCACATGGTAAATTCAACGTTGACGATAATCTAAGATGCATTAAATGACGTAGCTTAACACGTATTTCACATGCGTATTTAAAAATGTTGTTTGCATAACATTTAACCACCTTACTAACGCGTATACACGAAAACCGAATGATATCTTAGTAGAGGCCGCTAAGAGCGGCACGGTGGTGTCCTTCGTGGGCTTCCCAACACGTACCCTCACCCCTTACTCAAAACCATTGGTTTCCGGATGCCCGAAACCATTGGGATACGAGAGTCATTCGATACAATATACCCGATAACTCAGCATCGGTATCATTATGCAAAGAGATGAACCCCCATAAGCTCTAGTACTAAAGCGGGTCGTGCTTTGTGCATGAAACGCCCAAGTTTAGAGTGAGTTCGAACGGGTCCGAACTCCCATAAAGTTCGGTGGCGACTCCTATTTTGATTTAAATTTCGACCCGAGATCAATCTTACCACGAGATTCATTCGCCTACCCAAACACGCACGTGGCCGCGTCAGGCTGGACCTATGTCATATCCACAATTTGGCGACTCCGCTAGGGATACCTTATGTACTACTTGTCATCGGGATTCTCAAGGTGAGACTCGAAGAAATATCGTTCGATTATTAACGTGCGCGCATTAGTTCGATGGTTCATGCATAACCCCATTTTGCCCGGGCCGGTTACTTGTAACCGACGTCCAACTATACCGCGGTACATTCCTAAATTGGTGCGTTAAAGATATCTATAGCCGAACTCGTATGGGTTTCGCGGCATGTTCTAAGATCAACTTGACTTAGGAAGTCCGTCCTGATTTACGAGAGAGCCATCGGTGTTGGTATAGACCCTACATTAACCGACCGAGACTTAGTTTAAAAGCATACATGGTGTCGTCATATTGCTTGAGTGACTACGTGCTACTTGGTTTCCGTGTAATCTTTTTCAAAAATCGTTCTTTAAAAAAATGCATCTTTTCAAAATGTCAAGTTTTCAAAAACTCGGAATGCTGCTGAAATTTAGACTTACGATTTGACTCAAAAATAGCCTATTTTTAGCCGGCATGCTACCCATTTCGAAACTCGAAAACTTTCAACCTTTACAAAAAAACTCATTCTTGTCAGGACCGTCCTTCGAATTTTTCGAAATCCTTTTTTTCAGAAAAAAAACCTTCCTTATTATAGGACCTACCGTTATCCATGTTTTGGGTCTTTTCATAGTATGTCGAAGGTTTATAGCGTCGAAACTCCGTTGATTACATTACGGGTTTCCTCCCCATCCCAAGTCCGCCTTGTCTTAAAAGGCATGACTGACCCGCGTAGGGCATACCCCTACAAAGGATAGTCCGTTTAGACACTCAAGTACAAAGTTTGGGGAAAATATCACGTGGTCCTTCCTTCAAACGGGACTCGGCCCACACAGACGAATCCTATGGAAGTCACTGCACCCATGATTCACCCGTCTAGGTGTCTTTCTCGAGTCTTTTTCTCGTTCAGTCATTTCCTTGCTCGGGATGTACTATTTTGATTCCAAGGTCTGGGTTTGGTTTCTGATTACGCGGTATTCCTGCAGACAGGCCACCGTCAACCGAACTCAGAATGTAGCAAGCATTGAACAACTTGAAAGCTTCGATGGACACCATGGTCAAGCAGACTGAGATCGAGGCCCAACTGGCAGCAATGAGGGCCGATCAAGCAGTTGTCAATGCCCGTCTAACTGCTGTGGAGCAAGGGACTCCTACCACTGGGCCGGAAAACACTTGGCCCATAGTTAATCTAGTTAGCGCGGTGCGCCGACTAGAGGAACAAGTCCACCTATCTGGGGATAACAACATCCATCGGGAAAATTCTCGTGACTACTCCCCAGTGAACGACAAGCTGCTCGCAAACCTGAATCTCACACGTTTGCCCATGTTCGAGGGGACTGAAGACCCGCTACTACATGTGCGGGCCTTCAAGGAGTTTATGGCAATCAAGGGAGTTGATTCGAGCATGTTCAAAATTCTGTTTGCCGCTTCCCTTGAGAAACACCCAAAGGCCTAGTACTATAGGCTAGACCCCAAGAAATACTCGACTTGGGATGATGTGGCTACGGAATTTGCTCGGAACTATGTTGATAACACCGAGATACAAGCCACCATGCGCTCCCTGGAGGTTATGGCCCAGGAGCCCAAAGAAGGTTTCACTAAGTACCTTCAACGCTGGAAGGACGAAAGTGTGAAGCTGGTCGATAAACCCAGTGAGTAAACTCTGGTGGAGGCCTTTGTCAAGAACCTCCTCCTGTCCTACCGGGTCCATCTTCGATATGTTGTCATACCCAATTTCACCACCTTTACTGAAATGGGTATGAGGATTGAAGACGATCTGAGGCTAGAGGGCCTAACTAAGGCCTCTAGCAAAGGTTACCAAGGGGCCTCTTCCTCCACTGCTAAGGCCCCAGCTGCAACCCGCAGCATTTTCGACGAGGTCAACCTACTTGATGCCTCGTCTAAGAAAAATACCCCAACTTGGGTATTCACTAATATAGGTACTACCTGTACTTATGCCTTACAAAGAAAATCTTCCAAGGGCCTAATCCAACCGATAGGCCCAACTCTTGAAGTTCATGTTAACCGACAGTCCAAAAGCTACAATGCACAGGCTTATTGCCAATACCACCAAGGCAATGGGCACGATACTGAAAAATGTTGGAAGTTGAAGCATCTTATTCAGGACTTGATCGAGAGTGGTAAGATCTTGTTGCTCGGGGACAAACCGAGTAACAAAGACAATCCCTTCAGCTCCCATGCTATCTTTACTGGGGAGGTGATCGACTGTTCCCATCTTATCTTTCCTTTCATCCCGCAAATGAACAGGATCTGGTTCGATGATGAGGATGATGTGTACCTCGTCAAATGGGAAGTTGTCCCCATTACCACCGAGGAATCCGAAAGGCTAAGTCCAAAGTCTTAGCTAGTAACCTCCTCACCAAAACTAGTCGTTCCTATCAAGTTACTAGCTCTAGGGACACCCATGTCTCAACGACCGTCACTGAGCCAGTCAGGGCGGAAGCCATCTCTGAAGAGCCGACTACTGAAATGACTCTCGTGAAACAGCTGATGAAAACCCGAGTTGGCCTCTCTATATGTCAACTCCTGGTTAGGTAACAAGAACATCAAGAGGCACTTACTAAGGATCCCGATCAAATTAAGGTCGACTCCTTGGTTACCCCTGCTGAAATGGTAGCCACGGTCCTGCCCCACTTAAAGGGCAAAACTAAGGAAGGGGGCCCATTAATTACCTTCTCTGAAGCTGATGTGCCGCCGTTCGGGGCTTCCCACAATTTAGCCCTTTATATTACGGTGATTTGCCGCGGGAAGTACCCCCCCTGATGACTCTAATTGATGACGGGTCCGCGGTCAATGTCCTTCCCTTAAGGACCGCCAAAGCTCTCGACATTACCGAGGCTGATTATATTCCGACTGCTCAAACCATTCAGGCTTTTGATGGAAGCCCAAAGTCGGTAGCTGGGGCCATAAAACTTTCAATCATAACGGGCCCAGTAGAAAAGGAGCTGGAATTCCAGGTGATCGACGTCACCTCTTCTCTCAACCTGCTCCTAGGGAGGCCATGGATCCGCGCTGTCAAAGTTGTATCCTCTACCCTCCACCACAAAATCAAGTTGCCCCTGCATGATAGTATTATCACCTTGGAGGCAACCTCTATGACCGTGGCTAGCTGCAATGCCACGGGACGCCTCGGCACGGACCTCTGAGGGTTCAATTTCGTGGGGATGATCGAGAAGGAATACCTCTTCATGCCCTAGTTCACCACTAGCGTCGACACGATGCTACAGAATTTGGAGTACTTTCCGAGGGCTACCTCCAGACCTTATCTTCCAGCTGGGAAAATTATCGAGGTCCTTAAGGACGAAGACTCTCACTTCGGCCTCGGTTATGCCACAACACCGGGCAACGTTGTCCGAGCAAGTATTGAAATGGCCTGCAATATCATCAAGGGTATCTACTTGAGCCCTTATAGCCCACGACTGACTGACTACTTTGTCACGCCAGTATTCGGGGTCGCTCAGGTAGGTTTGTTCCAGCCCAATGCTGTGCACCCCGGGACCCAATTGGCCCGGGATTGCAATTATATTCTGGATGATGTGTTCACCCTCATCCAGTCTGAAGGTGCTGACAATGCTGAGCCCACGCTGGGGCTAATTTTTGGGGAAGACACGATAGCCTAGACTCCAAAGGAAGACCTGGTCAACCTCATCCTCCGTAGCAACAGGTTCGACCCAACAAAGATGATCTCAGATGTTGGTTCCGAGACGGGAAATAGGGCTCGGAGGAAGACTGTCAAGTGGACTGACAGTCATGGAAGAATCTACAAATTGGTCACCGGGGATAGAGAAATGCCTGCTTCTGAGTCTGATTCCAAGTCGGTGTCAGAGTCATAGTCTGAGGTCGAGTCTAGGGGGTCCGGTGCTAGAGTCACTCCTGTAACCCCTCCCCTTAGTTACTCCTGTTGGTACTTCGGGGACTGTCCCGAGTGCCATACCTATCCCGCCACTGACCAATGATCAGATGGCTGCTCTTTTCGAGCTATTTCTTAAATTTTCAATCAATAATAACAACCGTTCTGCTTATGACTTGTCCCTTTTTAATTCTAGTTTCGAAAATATTTTATGCAATGACATTGTGAATCCTGACGAACAGGTACCCCTACCTCCTCATCTGATCGAGCAGTTAGAGCAAAGGGTGTCCCGGAATCCGGTAATCAAAGAAACTGACGCCATCAATGTAGGAACAACCTTAGAGCCCCGGATGCTTAAGATAGGGTTATCCTTAGATCCCGAGGAGAGACAACAGTTCAAAAGCCTCCTCCAGGAATTTAAAGACGTCTTCGCATGGTCCTACAAGGACATGGCAAGGATAGACCGGGAAATAGCCGAGCATCACATACAAATTAAAGACGGGTGCAAATCGGTTAAGAAAAACTCCGCCGAATGAGACTCGAATGGTCTCTCAAGGTCAAAGAAGAAGTTGATAAATAGTTCAAAGCCGGCTTCATATAGGTGTCCAAATATCCAGAATGGGGCACGAACATCGCGCCGATTCCTAAAAAGGATGATAAGGTGCGCGTATGCATTGACTTTCGGGATCTTAACAAGGCGAGCCCGAAAGACGACTTTCCGTTACCACACATCGACATATTGGTGGATAACACGGTCGATCATGCCCTCCTATCATTTATGGACGGGTATGCCAGGTATAACCAGATCAAGGTGGCAGAAGAAGATATGAGTAAGACCACCTTCACTACACCTTGGGGTACTTATTGCTATACCATGATGCCGTTGGTCTATGATAACACGCAAATTTGGACAGTTTTACCTCCCATTTAGACACTTTTTTCTATCGCTTTTGTGAGATTTGTGTGCGATTATCGCGTTATTTGAGTCTTTCTCACTCTAGCGACCTCTCTTGTGTATTTTACGTGTTTTTAGGTAGTTTTCCTACTATTTTGATAGGAATCCATTGTTCGAGAGCATGTTCGAGCTTACATGGGCACAAGGGAGCGGAATATCGTCCCAAAGCATGATTAAAGTCCAAAGTCTAAACCCAAGAAGTAAAATCTTGAGCAAAAGGGAAAAACTATAGTCCATTGGGCATCTTCACCAGAGAGGTCGAACTTCAAATGGATATATATATAAAGTTCTAGACCTCGGATCAAAGATATTTTAGTTGGAGGTGAAAGCTTATCTTCTTAGCTTTCCGCCCCAATCGGAGATCAAATGAGAGAGTTATGGCCTTCTGAAGTCATAGGGTGAAGTTTCACCCGATGAGACCTGACCGGGCGAAACTTCACCCTACGAGATTTTTAAGTTTTTGGTCAGATTTTTAATCGGGCGAAACTTTACCCGATGAGATTTTGACCGGGCGAAACTTCGCCCGACGATGTCTCCTCTCCGGATTGCCATTTCGGACGAGAAAAGTTCATCGGGCGAAACTTTACCCGATGAGATTTTGACCGGGCGAAACTTCGCTCAACGGTATTTCGGCCATATTGGAGAGAATCCGCAGGGCAAAACTTCTCCCTATGAAGATCCAAAGGGCAAAGTTTCATTTCAAGGGCAAAGATGAATTTGGGCTTTGGTTTAGTGATCCATTAAGCTACTACTATATATATAGTTAACCTAAGTAGGTGCACAATACCATACTTTAGATCATCCTTTCATTACACTACTTAGATTAGATAGAAAGTCAATATATAGAAGATACATAGTTTTCATCAATCTTCATCTTTTTCATCTAGCTTTAGATTCAAGCTTTTGTAAGAAATTCTAATTTTAATCTTGAAGTTCTTGGAAGAGATCATTAAGGGATTAGTTACAAATTCATTGTCTTCTTCATCGAGGCTTTTCCTTAGTTTTATGCATCTTCATCTTCTTTATTGTTATCTTTCTCCATTGTTGGTATAATTCTTTTCCTCACCCTTATTCTCTAGATTCGATTTAACTATTGCTCTTTCCTCACCCTTATTCTCTAGATCTCGTGCTCTCAATAATATTCAGATATATCAGAAGATGATCCAACGGGTCTTTAACAAAAGACTAAGGCCCAGGAACATTAAGGAAGGAGATTTGGTTCTCAAGTCCATTTCAGCTTTATTACGAGTAGACCCAAGGGAAAAATTCAAATCCAAGTGGGACGGGCCATATCTAGTAAAAAAGGTTCTATCGGGTGGAGCTGTGAAGCTGACGGATCTAGACGGGAATGAATTCATCAACCCTACCAACCTAGACCAACTGAAGCGTTACTACCCCTAACCTTTTCTCAATGTCATTAGCAAACGTTTATCAAAATCGTTTTTTGTACATAAAATTTCAAAAGCAAGTCAATAAGCTAGAATTATTTGTCCTACTATCGTATACATCTCGAACCAATAGTCTTGGTGTATTTCGAGATTGCAAATTTACAAAAAATTCTAACTACGTTTGGTTTGATTTCGCTAATTGTGGATACATAGCCAGCCCCTCAAAAGGGCACAACCACAACAATCGAGAAAAAAGACAGGAACGGTTTAATTAATAAACTTTCATTATTTATTACTAAAAAACCGATAAATTTGGGAAATTACAAAACACAAGAAGAATTCAAATTCAAAAACACACGACGCTACGAATAAATAATAGTACTGCGTAAATAATAAAAAACTTAGGACTCGGGTATTCAGGGCATCTTGCCCTTACCCTTATCCTTAGCCTCTTTGGCCGTCCACTGACGACGAGGCGGATGCGAACGTTCTCGAATAACTATGGGAACTTCCTTGGCCCGAACCCGTTTCTTCGAACTCGGGTCCTCGATCACTTCAATTGGCCCAAGTTGGGCCCTCACACGTTTAGGCATGCGATCACGCGGGCCCAGTCGGTCTTTGGCCGCCAGTCTTGGCCCGAGCCTCTTCTTTAAGTCAGTCTGGGGGCTCAACCGCCCCCACACGCAGCTAGCACCGACGTCCCTAGTTTGAGTCTTAGTTTGTGACTTAAGACCCGGATCCAATCGAATCAAAGTAGCGGGAGTCTCTCCTTCATCGTAGAAAGCCTGTTGTCTTTCGCCATCTCCTGGCGAACCAAGTCAAAGGCCTCATCGACCTTCAAAGCCTTGCGGACCTCTTCTGACTCCTCGGAAGTCCACTTCGGATATGACTCGGAAACTCAAGCGGATTGGCAAGGGTGGGTATTGTCCAGACGGCACGGGTGTACCACCGATTTAACCATGTATCACACACCGCGTCCGGCAATTGGAGCGAAACGCTAATGATGGCCTTAGTCTCGGGGATTCGTTGAGACGAACCGAACTGCCTCAGAATGCGATCCGGGTAAATATTGACAGTCCAATCGAGTGACAGGATGACGAGGTATCGGGTTTGATCCCTCTTGTCTAGCCCCGTCAATTTCAAGAGGAACCACCAGGCGACATTCCACCTGATAAAAGGATCACCGTGGAGCACTAGCTACTCATCCCAATAAGTTCGGTTTATGTTATGGCTCAAACTTATGTGTTGTTTTCTTGAGCTGACTTGACTGCGATACCCAAGCAAATTCATGGGAGGCTCCACGATCGACAAACGCTCATATAGCCAAATCTGACAGAGAAAAGTATACAAGCTTCCGTGAGTAAATATGGGGTTCGCTATAAGGCACTCGATCGAGTACCATGGTTGACTCGATCGAGTAGCCCCTTTGAAAACAGGCAAGAGGCATTAACCGAGGTCACTCGATCGAGTGATGGGTCTACTCGATCGAGTGACTCACATACGTCAAGATTTCGCAAAAAAAAAAGCGCGAGACGTATACCTGCAAAAGGATGGATACTACTCGTCAATTGACGGTCCGGATCAACTCTCCTAGCATCGAGACCCATAATGATCTCTCCCGTTATCAGCCAAGCCGGGCTGTGACCAGTCTCCATCTGGTCAACCACACCAATCAGCCGGATTTGACCCATGCAAGAGTCAGCCTCCATCCTCCCCTCAAAGGGATATCGGTGCAGCACTCAAAAGGCGAAAGCCCTACGCCTGTGAGATGCATGCCTTCTCACATCCCTGGTATTCATGAATTTTTCAGCCAGGTCAAACAGGGAAACGTAATTTCCCTGCACCATCCAGTCCGCCTCAGCATGAGACAAACCCAAGAATTTCCTCCATCTCCTCCTTGGATTAGGATAGAACGGAGGCATGGCAGGACGAGCCTCCGGACACCAACCGCCCGCAGCCACAATTTCTTCCGGAAGAGGACACACCTCTCCTCGAGGGAACGCAAAAACATTATGGGTAGTGTCCCAAAACGTTAGTCTATCCTAAGAGGTTGTAGCGGGAATAAAGTAGAAATTTCCATTTGGGTCAGCTGAACCTTTTCCTCGTCCCGAAAGCACTGAGACCATGCCAGAAGCATCGCAGTCATATTTTCGATACCCATAGGAGATACTCGAATTATTTTTTCACGAAAGTTTAAAGAATTTTGAGAAGAAAATATAGATTTGATCTGAGGTGCAGAAAAGTGAAACAAGAGATCATGTATTTATAATACGAAACCCTTATAGCCTCCAGGCCACTTAAGCCCACGCGACCCTGCGCGCGCAGGCTTGATCCCAAGATTTAGCCCTTTCCAAACCTGTTACAGGAATCAAGTCATCCCGAGCATTGCTATTTTTGAAAATTTCAAAATTTTCAAAATTTCCAAAAACATCAAATTTTTATTTCCCTAGCGGAACGAGTCGGTGTTTCACCTAAATGCTACATTCGAATTATTATGTGTCTGCATACAGGTACACCCTGGACCTCAAAGGCAAGTCCGACTCGCCACAGAGCTATCATCATCAAGACAGGTATGACCCATTGCTTATGGCTGGCGAGCCCTTCACGTAAGTCTAATGGACTATAAATGACCCGACCGAAAGGCTACCTGGTCGTAATCCTCGATTGGCCTGGTTGCCACTCTGACTTTCGCCTTGTCCAAGCCTCAGTCAGAGTGGGGCTTTGTAGACTCCCGCATATTGCCTGCTAGTGTCTATAACAGTTTCCGACAAAACATCTGATGATGATCGGACGTAAAAATGCTTTAATGCGCTCGAATACGGACTCGGAATCGATAGTATCCGACATGGGCACGTAGTGGAGTACAAATCTCTCAAAACCGACCTCAAATTCAGACTCAGTGGGTCGTTCCCAATAAAATAAAGCTATTTTGAGCTAAAATCGTATCCGGAAATAAAACCATCTTTTGCGACCGAGTCAAAACCCGGTCAAAGTCGAAACCCGAGATGAAACCGGCCTCACGCAAAGTCAAAACAAACAAAGTCAACCAAAGTCAAAGTCAAAATCAAAATCTTAACATTTCCTATTTTCACTCTACCCGCCTAAGCCCACTCGATTGAGTGACATGGGTCTAGTCAATCGAGTAAACCCCCAAAAACCGTACAGACACCCTTTTTCAGGCCACTCGATCGAGTGCATCTAGGGCCAGTCGATCGACTGACCCTTAGCCAGGGGGTAAAAGCTATAAATACCCCCTCTTGGCTCTTCACAACTCATCACATTTTCCATCACTTTAACCTACATTTCTACCTCACTACAATCCTCTCCTTCACCATTTCGAGAGCATCACACACATCGAGCAACTCGAGACCTAGCCTCCCAAAAAATTGATAAAACCATTTCTACAACCCTATACACCCTAACTCACCCTACATTCTCGACGCTCCCGCGCCTACGCCGCCACTAGACGAGCCCGTATTTCCGAGACTATAAGCATGTAGGTTGAGGGTGTAAGAAAATCCTATTTCTTCTCTAATCTCTCTAATCTTTTTATCAATTCCGCTTACTAATTTCTAACTATTACTAACTTTCATTTTATCGTTATACTAACTTTTTTTATTTATCGTAACGCTAGCAACTAACTCGACTATAAAATACTCATCCTTTACGTATCGAATACAAAGCATGACGGGATAAGGAAACACGAATACAAGATTATTGCACTCGCGTTGCCGGTCGCTTATCCCATCACCCCGCGTATTTGGTTATTTAAGGCGGGTCAACCCTTAAAACGCTTATACTCTGTACATTTTTGTTCAATTTAATATTGCATATAACATTTAATTTCCGTTTTTATATTCCTTGATATAATACCGCGTATAATTATTTAGTAAAACTATTTCAAATCGAGTGTGTTTGACAACGAATTCCGCCCAAAGTCCGTTATACCTCGAAAGTTGTATTGGAGGCGGTGCCCTTTGAGGCGCGCCGCCCTAGACACTTACGGGTATAATGTGATCGCGGTAATTTATCGTCAAGCGCATTCGACACCATTGTCAAATGTCACGCCTAAAGGGTCATCGATAATTGAGTTAGCATGAAACCCGTTGACGCGGAATCGAACATCACATGATTCTTAAGGATTAATAACGATGTCGTGACCCGGAGGGAATCGATATCCGTTCTAATTCGATTAATAACGATTTCACAAGTTATAGTCTAAATGCTCGATGCCGGTTTCGGAACCGAGCGTAGTGCATAACGAGTTATCAATAATCGAGAAAGTATAAATTATATAGTATTTATAACTAGCTTGATTAGCCTTAATTTAAATCAACAATTTTCGAAATGGGTCAGTTTGAAATAAATCATTCACCTGCTACAGTGGGCACTAGATCGAGTGCCTATGGGTCACTCGATCGAGTGCCTATGGGTCACTCGATCGAGTGACCCCTTTTAAAATGAACAAGGGGTCCATACGAAGGGCACTCGATATAGTCCCCTCCATGACTCGATTGAGTAACCTCTGTAGCTCTCCAACGTGAGCCTACTAGTGACATACAATCCCGTCAACGCATTTTTATGACATTTAAGTCGTCACATGTTAATTCAATCATGTGTTTACTCTTTTCAAAACCCATACATTATATCCATCATTTTCTCGTCAATTTTACGACTTCGAGCCACGTCTCGTAAGACCAGTCCTATATTGACAAATCTTTATTCGTATCCAATATAGGACGGGTTGAGGCATATTCATTTCGCTATGATAAGTCGGGACAAGACTCTGAGGCCCAGGATTGACCAAACACTACACTTTGGTCCCATACGCTAGACGCGTATTAAAGTCTCCGTCCTCCGATCGATACACAATGCAATGTGTACTCGATCGTAGTTCGTCCATTTACTCGATTTACGGTTTTAATTACATTTTCTATTTACGTGTCCGCTTATAGATCACTATCACCGTTGCTAACCAATTTACATTCTCGCTTTGTACAAGTATTTTATTTTCGGGTTGTATTTCCGCCTGCGTAGTTTGTAATTTATTTTCAAATTTATTTACTTTCGATGTTTGCCATTTACCGTTTTCTAAATAATCATCGCATGCTAAATTCAACTTCGACGATAATCTAAGATGCATTAAATGACGTAGGTTAACACGTATTTCACATGCGTAGCTAAAAATGTTGTTTGCATAAAATTTAACCACCTTACTAACGCGTGTACACGAAAACCAAACGATATCTTAGTAGGGGCCAGTAAGAGCGGGCGGGGTTGGGTGTCCTTCGTGGGCTTCCCAACACGTACCCCCATCCCTTACTCAGAACCATTGGTTTCCGGATGTCCGAAACCGTTGGCAAACGAGAGTCATTCGATAGACGATATTCGGTAACCCGATGTCGATATCCATATGTAAAGGGACGAACCCCCATAAGCTCTAGTACTAAAGCGGGTCGTGCTTTGTGCACGAAACGCCCAAGTATAGAGTGAGTTCGAATGGGAGTTTCGGCGGCGACTCCTATTTCGTTTTAAATTTCGACCCGAGATCAATCTTACCACGAGATTCATTCGCCTACCCAACCCCGCGCGTGGCTGCGTCGGGGTGGACCTATGTCATGTCCACAACTATAAACCTAATTTCTAATGCATATCTAAGCAACCTGTATCGTATCTTACATAAATAACAAATTTTACCTCAATAAGATACACATAATCCTTTATTTTATCTTTGTCTCAGTCATTTGTTCATCTTTGATTTTTTTTTCACAAATAAGAGTGGTACCATAGTAAATTAAATATAATAAACTGATATCAAATGAGCAACATTCATTCAATTTTGTAGAAGGATTGATATAACATTAGTTAGAAATTCGATAACATCATACAATTGATGCAATTGAACAATAACTTTGATGTTCCATAACGTCATTATTAATCGAGAAATATGTGTAGATATGGATGATACATGAATATTTCAAAGTGCTTATAGGAATAATATTAGCAGTAATCATAATTAGGCATCAATTAAGATCATAATTAATATTAAAATATTAATCAACGACCGTAATTAGTCAATAACAACAATAATTTATTTTAACCAATGATATAGTCAAATTAACGTGATCTTTGGTAAAAAAAATTACTCGTAGTAGTTTGAAGATAAATTAAATATTTTTCTAGTTTTAAAATAAAATAGTTGCTTAATAATCCCTCTGATTTTGTTTGTTCTTTCCTATTTCTTAAATGACTTGAAACACCTTTTCTTATCTATTTCCATTTATGGAAAAACTTTTTTCACACCACGGTATCATCTTACCCCTCATTAATTAATATAATATTTCTCTCTCCTACTTTTTTCAATCCACCGTAAATTTTTTAATAATATAATACCCCCTTCTTATTTTCTTCCATAAAAGCAAAAGAGAAGAACAAAATAAATCCGAGAAAATAATGTCTATTGAAAGAAAATATTCAGAAAGGACAACTTAATTGATATTGACAAAATTTTGATTTTTTTTTAAAGTATATCAATTTTTCTACTTTCTTTTACTACAAATAAAATCTATGTCGGCCGTGGGCATTTATACAAGCGGTAAATAAAGATGACTCTGAACTTTTTGAAATGATTCAGTCTCACACTCTGTGACCTACGTCCATTATTCTATCTTTAATATTTAAGCGTTGATCCTTAGGATTACAAAATATTAATCTCTACCCAATGGCTACTAAGCCGCGGTATCCCACCCAATGGCTACTCAGCCGCAGTGCTAGAAATAACACTAATTATTCTATCCTAAACCAATTGATACGAAAATGTTTAGCCACAAGATCTTCTTTGAGTTGTTTTCTTCATAAGACAGATGTAGGAGCATCGTTCTTCAACCGACAAGTACTTAGAGCAATGTGACACAATAATCAAACACAAAGTGACTTTTCCTTGACAAATTCTAACCTTAAAGAAATATGCAAAAACGTTTTTAGTTAGAAAATGTTTTTGCCTTAGACTCTAAAACTCAATGGAAGAATTGTGTGAGTAATATGAAAGACCGAGTTGACTTTTATACTACTTCCAAACGTGCGCTTAGGCTACGAGTAGTAGGATACTACAAAGATTAGGAAACTATATGTTAAAGATATTATGAAAGATAAGTAGATAATATAAGACTCTTATGTTTGGTAAAGACATAAGATCTCACGTGTAGTAGGAATAACTTTCCTAAACACATGTGATTCTTATTGACCAAGTAACCTATTTCAATTTAATTAGATCTTATTTCCATAAAGTTGGTTTATTTAGGAAAGAGTTTTGCCTTAAAAAAAACAATAAAATATTTCTCAAACCTAATGGAATATTATTTCCATAAAACCTCTAAAAGATATTTTAGACAAATACTTTTAGGAAATAGTTTCAAAGCAAATCTGGCGCACGACACAAGATCTTTATGACAAAAATTCTATCACGGAACTTCACAGACTGTAACATCTGTTAACTGGACTGTAACATTCAGAGTTAAACTGTAACAACTAGTTTCAGACTGTAACAATTCCAACTCCGACTGTAACAAGTTCCTAAGTCTCTTCAAAGTTGACTCACCCAATCAACCTTGTTCGTAAACTCGATTCATGACGTCAAGTTAGTGAACTAGATCGATAAGTTTCTTGTTCATTCCGCCTTTTCCTTGTCCTTCCAACAATGAAGTGACTATAGCTCCATGTTAGGCGTCTTCTTCCAACCATGAAGTGAATATAGCTCTATGTTAAGTATCCTCTCCAACCATGAAGTGATTATAGCTCCATGTTGAGTATCTTCTTCTCCTTCTCCTCTTTTACAAGCTTTCACAAATTTTTCTATGATCTTCAATGCTTGTTTCTTTCCATGCGTGCTTTATCACGATTGAGTCTTCTATCCATCTTGATACTTGACTCTTTTTTCTCTATCAGGTTTAACTTGTATGACTTAGCATATGCGACTAGACTAACAAAACCGTTACGTGTCATTTGTAATCATCAAAACATAACACGAGATTGCTATAAATAGAAGTTACTATAAAGAGCATGAAACCAATTTCGTACCTTCAAATTCCCCCTTTTGATGATGACAAGTGTCTAGTCACGTAACCTAGGTTCCCCCTCAACCCGAACACAAAGTCAAAAGAAGTCATCACAAAAGCAAGTTAGTCTACTTATCTCCTAGCCTTCAAATTTAAACTAAATATGCTAAAAGGTCAATAAGAGAAGTTAAGGTCTCGATGAGAAGCAATAACAAGCAAATAAAATCTATCACTACAAGATAATACTTCATTAGCTACCATACACGTGCGACCAAAACTGTCATTCACTCCTTTAGCGACCGAAAAAAACTCGGGCGGCCGATACCCGTCGCTGGACGAATAGACAGAGTTGGGTAAAGGTTGGAAAAAAAATTAACATAAATTAGCAACCAATATCGGTCGCTAAAATAAATACATGTGACTGATATCGGTCGCTAAGTGGTGACTAAAACATATGAGAAACCAACCTCAACGACCGACCAAAAAAGAATGGGCGACCGCTGTCGGTCGCTAACATCCTGACATTTTTTAAATTAGACGCACCCCCCTCCCCTTCCTTAACTTCTCCATTTCACTTTCTCTCTCTCTCTCTCTCTCTCTCTCTCTAACTTCCTATCCTCCTCTCTCTAACTTCGCTGATCCTTCTTTCTCTTCATTCCTTCTTTTTTCTCCCATTTTCCTCGATTAGGGTATGTTTTTTTTTATCTATACTTAATTTAAATTACTTGTTAATTTTTGTATTTATTAATTTAAATAAATTAGTTATTGAGTTAGATATTTTTTAGTGTAGTCTTATTGTTGTCGGAATATTTTGTGTAGTTAACATGTTAATTGCCCATAGGTTCACCCAATTTGAAATAGGTAGGTTGTTAGTATAAAGTTAGGGTTTATGGTTGGGTACTTGAATGAATTGGGTTGTTTTAATGTGTTAGGAAATTGAAAGTGAAAATACAATTATGCCGATTTAGTGATGTAATTATAGACGGATTAGGTGCAAATAGTATTATGTTTAGGTGAATTGAGAATTTTACAAAATATGTGAGTAGTGTATATTAGTAAATTACTTTAGAGGAAATAATGTGTATTTGGTTATTGTCTAAATTTTTTTAGATAAAAAAATATAGAGATTTGAACGAAAATGGATGTATGAGGGAAGATTGGATAAGAGACGATGTCCCACAATGCAATTTTTAGAGGGTGTGGATAATTTTTTAGATTTTGCTAAACAACACCCCGAATACGCATCGGATGGTAGACTTAGGTGTCCTTGTGTGAAATGTAAGAACCTCAATTTTTTGGAAATTATTGTGATTAAGGAACATATTATCTCAAATGAGTTTTATCCTAATTATTATTGTTGGATTTATCGTGGTGAGACATCTCCTATTGAGGAATCTGAGGTTGAACAAAATGCGGGGGGGGGGGGGGGGGGGGGGGATGATAGTTGATGTAGTTGGGTGCAATGTGTTTAATGATGACAACATGTACACTAACGACGATGACCAACCATTCCACAAGAGCCAAAACCACGAGCGAAAGCGTTTTTTGATATGTTAGACGCTTCCGAGAAGCCGTTATATGTAAGGTGTGATGTGACATTGTTAGAAGTCGCGTCTATGGTAGTGACCCTTAAATATGAGTACAACCTACCGTATGGGTGCGTAAACGGTTTCGCTGCGTTGCTTGAGAAGGTCATCCCAAAAGACAACATTATGACCAAAACATTCTACACTACCAAGAAAATAGTTATAAAGGTCTTCAACTTTCGCATCAAAAGATCAATGCTTGTCCCGATGGATGCATGCTCGTTTGGAAGGACGATGCCCTACTTGAGGAATGTAAGAAATGTGGTAAGGGTAGATACAAAAGTGTAGATGGGAATATTGTTTTGAGGGGTAGGAAGGGAAATAGTGTTGCGAGGGATGAAAAACATATACCACTTAGTCGACTTACCTACTTTCCCATCGCCCCTAGGCTTCAAAAGTTATATGCAACTAGAACCATTGCCGAACAAATGAGGTGGCATAAAGAAGAAACTCGTGTAGAGGGCAAGATGTGTCATCCTAGTGATGGGGAGGAGTGGAAACACACTTTGATAGAATTTTTCCTAATTTTGCTGAGGAACCCCGTAATGTGAGACTTGGGTTGTGTACCGATGGGTTTGCCCCTTTCGGTCACTTCGGTAAGTCGTACTCCTGCTGGCTTGTCATGGTCACACCATACAACTTACCCCCATGGCTGTGTCTGAAACCACCGTTCATCTTCCTTTCTCTTATTGTTCCCGGTCAAAAAAATCCAAAAAACCACTTGGATGTTTACTTACAACCAGTGATAGAAGAATTGAAACACTTGTGGGAAGTAGGGGTGGAGACATATGATGTGTCGTTGAAATAAAATTTCCAGCTTAAAGCATCACTTTTGTGGACTATAAATGATTTCCCTGCGTATGGTATGTTGAGCGGTTGGTCTACGGCGGGCCTAAAAGCATGCCCTTGTTGCATGAATGAAAGTAAAGTGTTCTACCAAATAAATTAAAGCAAAATTAGTTGGTTTGACTGTCATAGACAGTTCCTACCCGAGGGTCACCCATACAGGAAAAATAAGAGAACTTTCAAAAAGGGTGAGGTGGTGCTAGATGAGGCACCTATTCGTCTCCGGGGAGATGAGATATGGGAGGTGATTTCGGAGTTCCCATCTACTATTGACGGCACCGATCAAGATTTCAACCATCTTAAGAAATTAAAAAATGGTTGGTTTAAAAGAAGCATCTTCTTCGACCTTCCATATTGGAGTACTTTATTACTCCGACATAATTTGGATGTGATGCATATTGAGAAGAATTTCTTTGAAGAACTGATTCACACCGTAATGGATGTAGACGGTAAGACATGTGACACCGCAGGCTCCCGAAAAGATTTGAAGATCACTACTACAATAAAGGTCTGTTGCAACACAGAGAAAATGTTGCATATGACCTCTAAAATGTTGCTTTATGGTTTATGCAACATTTTTACCTGTGCTGCTTAAAACTCCGTTGCAATAGCCTAATGTAACATTTTGTGCAACATTTTCTACTCAAATGGAACATTTTTTTAAAAATGTTGCAACGATACCCTAATGCAACACATATATTGAGAAACTATTGCAACACATTAAATATACATATGCAACGCTTTTTTCCCCTCTCTCTAAAATTTTCCAACACTTATTTCAACATTATGCCACATATTTTGGTCCAAATGAAACATATAGGCAACATTATTTTGGTGCTAACGCAACATATTCAATTTTTTCAAAGGCAACGCTATTGTAATTACGATGCAACTTTCTTGCATGAAAATATGTAATATATATTTGTTTTAATTTTTTAACGTCTGCATAATTTAATACTCCATAGTTGCAAATAGTATCTGCACATGCAGGACAATTGATCCAACAAATAATCATTAATTGATCCGCAAAAGACAGGTTTTTTATCATTCAAAAACCAATATTCATATTTTGTACATCTTATTCAAAAAATGTCAAAATAAAAGAGCTAACAAATACATTAACAAATAAACATTGTGCATTTATAAGTCTTCAACGAATCCAAATTTGTTGCTACCGTTGCATTCTTACGTAACCAAAAAACTGGCCTGTGACAAGAAAAAAAACTAATCACAACAAGTATAATGCCACAAGATGTTTAAAGATTAAAAAAGCCAAGGATTGTTTTCCAATTTCTGGAGATATATTTTTAAGAATGAGTTTTTCTATGGAGTACCCCTCAACTATTGACTTTTCCAAGTGGTACCCCCGCCTTTTTCGAATTATAAGATGTACCCCTAAACTTTGTAAATTAGTCTATATTGTAACCAAAGTTATAATTTTCCAACGGAAATTTCTCAGTTGATGTTATAAATAGTGATTATTCCCTATTTTACTTTCATCGACCATGATATATTTCTTCAATTTGAATCCTTTACTTGAAAAAATCCATTCCACCACACTACGACATGGGGGTGACGGAGGGATTGAGGTTGACGGATTTAAAAGAGTGAGGGAGATAGGTCGATGTCGGCCGACAACAGAGTGCGTTTTGATGGGCATTTGGTGGTTTTGTGAATGGTAAAGAAAAAGAGGTGGTTTGTAGCATCAAATTGGATTGATTAATATGTTAATTATGTATTTTAAAAAAATAATTGTAATACACTTATCACTTTGGTTATGATATGGACTGATAAGTAATGTTTAGGGGTACACCATGTAATTCGAAAAAGGCGGGGGTACCGCTTGGAAAAGCCAATAGTTGAGGGGTATCCCATAGAAAAACTCTTTAAGAATTGTAGGCGTTCAAATCACCTTCTCAGACGTTCAAGGCATGAGTGCATGACTATTCAGAACACAAATAGTCGCAGACCTATAAAATAAGAAATAGAGAAACATCATCTCAAACATAAGAATACGCCAAGAGTAATTTCATAACTAAAACTGTATTTTCAAGATGTTTTTGTATAGTGAAGATGGTTAATAGTACTTCATTCGTAAATAAATAAAGCTCGTATAGTCTTTAATGTCATGAAGTAGGATAACAACTTAGATTTTAAATGTGTAGTACAGTAGGTAGAAAACAGACACTAAGATCAACAAAAATCCATTCCATCACAAGCATACAAGTGCTCCAAGTCCAAAATACACAAGAATAGAATTATACTTACCTAAACAAAACTATAATAGAGATTTTACTTACCTCCCTCTTCAAAAGGAACGAAGAAAATTTGATATTCACACATCCATCAAGATTTGAAGGTCCTCATTGCTGAAATTTACTGCAGATAGCCCATCTGCTAGGTTACCAAAAAGATTGGAATATGCTCCTTAACAATTCTTAGCTTTATCTAGCCTTTATCGATAATATCTAAACATCGACCTCCTTGAATTAGAATATCCACTCGAATTAAATCTCCATTCACACATACTCTAATATCATTCAAGCATATAGAAATAATAAATGATAGTATCGACCGAATGAAATTATCTAGAATGAAAATTAGGTGGACAATAAAGTTGGTCTGCTAAATAAGCTATGCTTACAAGTACCAACCAACTATCACATTAATAAGTTCCAAGAAAAATTAGGACTAATAAATACAGATAATTATATTATATACGGAGTACAGTTAATTAAAAGAAACTGATATGTAAATATCAATTTACACCTCAATCAAATATCGAAATCACCAAAAGTATAGCAAAAA
This sequence comes from Agrostemma githago, assembly GCA_958450325.1. Classification (NCBI taxonomy): domain Eukaryota; kingdom Viridiplantae; phylum Streptophyta; class Magnoliopsida; order Caryophyllales; family Caryophyllaceae; genus Agrostemma; species Agrostemma githago. Next base: position 51,887,618 of record OY288251.1, read on the forward strand.
GAAGTCCATAAAAGAGAGGAGAATACGGAAAGTAAGGGATAAGCAAGGAGACGACCAAAATCGTGCATAATTGAACAGAGTTTCCGAAAATTGCATAGCCCTAATTTCACAAATCAAACTAATTGATTCAAATGAAGTGATTAGGGATTAGAATACACCTGGAATTGATTGTCTAAAAAGTGTGAAGTCTAACTTTATAACAAAAGAGAAATCGTATATACTTGCCTACAAGCAGTAAGAAAAATCATGAATACTAGCATATGAATCACTAACTTGATCTATCCTAGAAAGTGACCATTATAAAAGCTGACATCACCAAAAAAAATAATTAGAAACCAACAATATAGCTCACTTGATGTCAAAATACCTGAAAAGGCTTTTTAGTGTAAACCATGCCAACTTATTCCATATGAAGCACACTACTACTTGTTAACTGGCATACAAAAGAAACAATGTGCTAAAGTGTTCAACATTTAACTAAGGAAACTAACCTTGAAGCCAAGTAGTGTTCTTTTTCCAAACCAAATCTTGTAAAGTAATAAAATTTAGACGAATATAAGTGCTTACTGTTCAATGACAGACAATATGGGAATAAATTGCTCAGCTAGATCCATTATATTAGCAGTTCCTGAAATTAGTCAAACAACATGATAACAACCTGTCAAACTTATAGGGTCATCAAACTTACAGGCTCATTTTTTATGTTTTAATATACGCATCCTTGGTGTTCCTCCACAAGAAGAATAATAATGGGTCCTCCATAAGACTATAATAAACGTAATGGTGCGTGAAATGCAAAAGTTCAGTTTTGCATACAGCCTTGTGAGTAATTCCTATATTGAAATGAGTGTGTGTGCACATTATACTCCCCCACGTTCGTTGAAAAACGGAGCAAGTGTTACTCAGCCTTCAGATTAAAATATGTCCCAACTTTGAAGCAACCTTCACCAATGCACTAAATAATCAGCTATATTACAGCTTGTATTCAGTCCGAAACCGCACCTATATTCATCGGTGGAGCAACCCTTTTACATTGCATTCAAGTGAAAAACTCCAGTCAATATAACACCTGAACTACTCCCCTTTCCCCTCCTTGATTGATATAATGCAACAAATATCTACAGTGAGGCATAGATGCAGTAACATTTGTTTAAAACTTGGCATGCACCTGTATTTAGTCACAATAGCCTGGCATGACAGTACAAACCACGACCTGAATTAACATTTTATAAATAGTATTCTGGTTAGATCTACACCATTTTCATGAAAGATAAGAGCTTACAGTTCAACGACAATATATATGCAACCAAATCTATCACGCACAATTAATGCAAACAACAATCGGGAAAAAACGCAATCGTAAAACTGGGGTTAAAGTTTTGCAATCAATTAAAAATAGGGATACCCTAAGCCAAAAGAGCAATGACTTTTAGGTTTTCGTCTCGGAATATTTCTGAGTAACCTTACTTGACTGCAAAACCGAAAACCCTAGAAATGAGATTGAAAACCAACCTGGTGTGACAGACCCTCATCAAGCAAAAATTAAGCACTGATTTTGGGACTAAAACTAAACCACGTTAAACAAAAAATTTAGAAAACTGAAGAGATTAGATTGAAGACTAGCCTTGGTGAAATTCGTCAAGGATGGCATCAGAGACAATAGGCCTGGTAGGTGTGAACGTCTTATCGTCGTCGTCGTGGTGGACATGGCAGTGATGCTGATTAACAGGGATTTAATTAGATCTTCTAAGGGAAGTTAATAAAGATGGGATGTATCATGTAAGTTAATTTTGGGGGAAATACTCATAAAAAGTTTGAACTTTTCCAGGGGAACGAGAACGTGATGGTAACTAGACCGGTCGAAATTTGATCCGCCCGCAACCCCTTTCTTTGACCTCGATCCGTTTGACCCGAATTCAATACTCCCTCTGTTTTTATTTTATTGTCCCGTTTCATTAAAATACTCCACTTATGTATTGGGGAAATGAGGCAATAAATAAAAATCGGAGGGAATATTAATTTAGAGCTGAAACACGAGTCGACATGTTTGATCCATTAGCTCAATTTTATTTGTAGTTCTCTGGTTATCAATCTTATCAGGTCGGGTTTTAAATGGTTCTGGTTCAAATCACTAGTTATCTGATCCTGTTGGGTGTCGGTTCACAATTGGGTTAGGTCAAGTTACTAAATTTTTGGATTCTATCGAGTCGTATTTCAGACAAGTTGGATCTGGTTTGTCAAGTCGGGTCAGCTTTTGCCAACTCTAGTTTGCAACACTTCTAAACTGATGCAAATAGTGTTGCAATTGCTTTAGTCTAATGCAACACTTCATAAGAATGTCGCCTTAGGTTAGTATAAGCAACAATTTTACCCAGTGTAGCAAATCAATTACTTTGACATCATATTGCAATGCAAACTAAAGGTGTTGCACGCAAAATGTTGCAATAGACCATTTGTGTAGTAGTGAGAAAATCTGTGACCGTCCGAAATTGCATATCAAGCGGGATGGGTCCAAGCCTAGGGCCTTGTTTAGCCTTGATAAGGCTTAGAGACAGGTCGTGCTAGAGTGGTTTGGGAAATTGAAGTTCCTTGATGAGTACGCCTCCGATTTCAGTCGGTGTGTCGACAATAAGAACTTGAAGTTTCAAGGTTTGAAGAGTCACGACTGCCACGTTTTCATGGAGCAGTTACTACCTGTATCGCTGAAGCAATTCCTGCCGCAAGGTTTTTGGAATCCTATTACTGAGATATCTCAGTTTTTTCAAGATTTGTGTTCGTCGACAGTTACAATTGACGACATGACACGTTTGGAGGATCAAATTCCTCAGATACTGTGTAAACTTGAGATGATCTTCCCACCCTCCTTCTTTAAGTCAATGGAGCATCTACCGGTCCACTTTCCCTACGAAGCTAAAGCGGGAGGATCGGTCCAATATCGATGGATGTACCTGTTTGAGAGGTGAGGACTTTCAAATACTTAATGAAGCACTAACGTTAAATATTGTAATTTATTATTAATATAATTGCTTCATTGTCATAGATTTCTCAACCATTTGAAGAAAAAAATTGGTAACAAGGCGAGGGTCAAGGGCTCCATATGCAATGCTTATCTAACAGAGGAGATAGCCAACTTCTGTTCTATGTATTTCGAGAAAGAAGTCAACACCAAAGCCAAAAATCTTAACCTAGAAACACCTGAGATGATTGACCCCAACATACCAGACTTTTTTCAAACTAAGGTAGGTGAAGGATCTTTATCAGCTGGGGTGGAGGTTGTTAGATGAGAAGGAATACAATCGTGCTCACCTTTACTTGTTATCAAACTGCGAAGGTTATGGAGCCTTATGGGCAGCAGTTTGTAACTGAATTTCTCGCTGCTAACCCAAATTTAAATGCTGATGATGTTTGGAATAAACATGAGGAACAGTTCTCTAGTTGGCTTAAGGATCATGTAATTGCTTCGAATATCCAAGATGATTTGGTTAGGAGTCTAGCATTAGGTCCTTTGCAGAAGGTTAGAACTTGGAACCGGTATTCGGTTAACCGTTACAATTTCCATACATTCGCCCGTGGTAGCAGTAGGGCTAGATATAATTTCGGTGTGACTGTATCGTCACTTGGTGGTGACGACTATTATGGTCTACTCGAGGACATCTTCGGGTTGTGCTATGCTGGAAGTGATCGTTGGTATAGAGCTGTGGTATTTAAATGCGAATGGAAGGACAACTCAGCGCATGGTACTAGAGTGCACGAACGATACAAACTAGTTGAAGTTAATCATACCAAAAAATACTCCAGGTACGATCCGTTTATACTTGCACATCAAGCACACCAAGTGTACTTTGATCCTTATCCAACCACAAAGAACGAGAGAAGGTCAAAATCAGTGATGGGCGGTGTTTAAAACTAAGCCATGGGAGCACATTGACACTAACCTCTTCCAAGAGGAGGTCATTTCTAGTGGTACAACATTGTCTCCAATTGATGAGACTCTTTTTGCAAGTGAGGATGATAGTGAGGTGGATGTGAGGGAGGATTTTGAAGACGATGAAGGTGGTGAGGACATCGAAGATGCTGTTGGTGATATGGTCGAGGAGGAGGAAGACAGCGAAGTCGAAGGCACCGATAATTTGGAGTTCGATGATGAGGAGGAATAAGATAATTACGAGGAGGAGAATTTACCCTAGTTTTCTGACCGACTTGACGACGTACTGCACTAGTTGTACTAGGGTCCCTGCATGGCAGCAGGAGAAGTGGTTCAACAATTTTAAGGTGGACCGTTTTTTGGGTTTCGTAGTTACCTATTACTGTTTACGGATTAATTTTCTAACAACAAACGAACTTGCAGCTAAAATTATGGTGGGACCCGAGCCTGGAGGTGGCTGCACGGGACCGCTACATGGAGGTCGCTAAGACACGGTAAAAGGACAACATGTTCAAGTTGGCGAATGAGGGGAAGGCAGATAAAGTGCTTAGAGGTTTGATTACTCAATTAGTGTTCGTACTTGAATAGAAAGTTATATTTTTGCTTACTGATCTCTTTATATGAATTGTAGGTCCCGTACTTGAGCAGTTCCACAAATCCCGCTCCGACCCGAAGTTTATTAAGAGATCCGCCCAAGCGAAGAAAAACAAGAGGCGGGGAGACCCTCAGGCCGAAGTGGAGCCTACCCATTATGGTGGGTCACAGTCGATTCTCCAGCGGGCTATGGACGTAAGTATTTCAAACCTTTCATTTTTATTTTGGAATTCATGTTTTCATTAAAATGGGATTCATGTTTTCATTAAAATTAATGACAAGATATCGACATGTACTGTTAACTTATGAAGACCAAAACAGGACAACTCCCAGACGCTGCGGAGTTATTTCTTCAGACGAATAGCATGCTGGACTGCAGAGGTGGAAGACATTTCATTTCAGCGAGGGACGCTGAAATTTGGGTGAGTTTCCAACATATGACTTCTTTACATTGTTCTTTATATTGTCAATTTGTCGACGAAATCTCTTTTAATCATCAAAACAAATTTTTTTAGAAAGCTTATCAAGAAGCCAGATCGACCGTTGATGCTAAAGGTAGAGATCCGAACCAGATATGGTTCGACACTGTCGAAGGGTACCGTAAGGGAGGGGTTTACGGTAGGGGGAATGCTCACACCCTATACTTCACTCCACCAATTGCTCGGGGAGAGGGGGGGGGGGGGCATTCGACCTCGACGGAGTACGTACCATTCGTCATGGCTGAGATGAGGTTGGAACTGGAAAAGGAGACGGCGGAACGGACCGCTCTGGCTGATTAAGTGAAGCTACAGTCCGACCATATAAGGCGACAGGACAGCAGCAGAATTGCAACTCCGTCCCCATTCCTCGACACCGAGACCCAAGAGACCCCTCCAATGGAGGTGGTAGTGGTGCTTTAGCCAGTTTCTCTGTTTTCTGAGTAGATACTGTCAATAATTGTAGTTTATGAATGTTGATTGAAAAATGTTTGTAACATTATTACTCTTAATTTAGTTTATTCACGACGTTTTGGTTGGCAATTGTGGAAGTGTAAAGCTGGGGTTAAGTGGCCGATACGGCATGGTGTTTGGTATGTATTGTCATTGTTGGGTTTGTTTTTTGGTTTGCAGATTTTGGTTACAAATGAAACAAATTCAATCAGCTAATGACAGGTTCACTAACAACCGATATCAGTCGCTAACTGGAAAAATACGCGACTGATAACGGTCTCTAAATAAGATGGCCCAAGGCTCGCAGGACGTCAGGAAGACACATAGGGCGACTGATATCGGTCGCTAAACCATCCCCATTAGCCACCGATATTGGTCGCTAAGCGTCCCATTTAGCGACTGACGTCGGTCGCTATACTTAGCGACTGATTTTAGTCGCCCGTGTTTTTTAGTGACCGATATCACCCGCCCGTCTCTTTTTCAAGCGGCTACCTTGTGCGACTGCTTCTCAGCGACTATCATCTGTCGCCCGTCTTATTTAGCGATAGAAGACGGTAGCTAATTTCGGTCGGTTGTTTCATTTTTCCTTGTAGTGTATCTTAAGAGACATTCACCAACACCTAAACTTCCTCCCCCTCTTGGCATCATCGAAAAGGAGTAAGTGTATAAAAGACCGTCAGCGAAGATCTTTTTACCCAACACAGGTTAACATAAGAAACAATGGAAATCGCACCAGGCGAAGTAAGATATCACACACACATTCATATAAACGTAAACTATTAAGGATGAAAATCCATAGTCTGAGTAGTAAAAAAGGAGAAAGGCAGAGTTGATTACAAATCGAATAAGAATTCCAAATACGGTTGTCAAAATCATAAGGAACTGTTTAGAAAAAAGGGCAGGGTTTAAGGGAGGGCAGGATATGAAGGAGGTGGTGGTGCAGGTACATGGAGGTGGGAGAGAATCTGGTGGCAAAGGATGTGTGTCTCACGTGAGCTTTCCAGTGCATGGTTAGTGGAATTCTGCAGCTCATCGACCTTCACCATTAGATTGTCAACCTTCTTGTCAACCTCCCTAATCATTTCCCTTGGAAGGTTGGATACTCTTCCGAATACAGGAAACTGCTCTTCAAAGTATTTCATCTTCTTGATCAAGCAAGAATGGTATCCTTCTAGAGGGGACATGATCTGGCAGATTTCTGGAACTTGAATCTTTGACAGGTTGTCGAGCATCTTTTGATTAGATTTGAGCCATAATTCCTGGACCTTAATAATGGGCTTAGAGCAATCTTCTGCTCTTGAATTATGTTTCCCCTTAGTCCTAAGCTCCTTAACTTCTTCCTCAACCACTTGTTTCTCTTCCTTTTCAGGCTTCACAACACCTAATTCACATAAAGGAATTAACTGATTATCATATAGGCACAACTGCATCTGCCCAAGTACACTATCACCTATCTCATCACTACCATCAAATTTGATACTCTCCTCTTTGACAACCCCCTTTATGACCAACAACTGTGATAGCCACATTCCATAAGGTATACCCTTTGATTTAGTACCTGGGTTCTTCACAGCAGTTGATACAGCAGCTATCTGTTTGAACACAACAGAGGCAATGTCTACCCTCTTCTCCAGAATTAGTTTCCCCATCATTAGCTCATCAGAGATAGAGATTTGACCTCTTGTGTTACCCTAGGGAGCAGTGAGCGTCTAACTATATTAACCATAACAGGTGATTTGATTGAAGCCTCTGGGTTGATGGTCTTCTTGATTTCTAGTTTGTACTCATCAGACATGGACGACCAAGAATTGACACAGTATACATTGTCACCTTCACCATCTAATCCAAATTCATCATTAAAATCTTTCTTTGTAATAAGGATCAGCTCTCCATTCACATTAGCCACTAGCCAATCATCTTGTACGGTAACTGAGCAATATAGTTGAATTAACTCACTCGGATAAATTTGACTAAAGAACCCCAATAACTTTTCCCACTTCTAAGTTTCGATAATATCAGCAAGAAATTTAAAAGAGAAGGAGGATTCATACCAAGATTTGGGATAAAATCTTCCCTTCTGAATCGAAAACCTCAGAGCCAGCTCATACAGAACCTTCATCTTCCCGTCCTTTATTGAAGAGTTCAGTAAGGACTCTCTGAGTGAAGTTGCATAGGAGTCCCTTTTTTTTGTTGCATGTTCCTCTACTTCATCCTCTTCCAACTCCGCACCCTCTGTTTTCCCACCCACATCCTCGACCATCTTTACTGCATCATCATCCTCAACCCTAGGTTTTTGACTGCTTCTCAACCGCGCGTTGCGCGAAGTTAGGAAGAGCTCGCCAAAAACCTCTTCGACTTTCCGCTTCTTTGAGCTTAACGCAGCGGTAGTTTTGTTATTGGTGGAGGTTTTCTTTCCATCTTTTGGCGGCATGGTCGATGAGAGAGAATATGGTAATTTTTTGAAAAAATTTATTTGGAGAAGGTGAAAGGATGGGAGAGAAAATATAAGGAGGGTAATAAAGATGGTGGGTAGCGTGTGGTATGAAGTAGTAGGATAATTATGTGAAGTATATAGAGTAGGTCTCTTTTGAAGATATTCTTTCCTTATTTTTGTGCACTATGCTCAGATTTAAGGAAAACGTAAGTATAGAAATATTTCACATAATATGCATCAACTACATCTACTCGAAATGCTTCAAATATAAACAAGTATTAGGTTTACAGTTACGGTTTTAAAACACACATTCCACACATAGCTCATACGAGAAAATTGGAATGACGAATTTCAATCTCTTAATTAAACCAATTTCCAACTTAATCTTCTCAAACCGATTTCTCTGCAATGGTTTAGTAAAAAGGTCAGCCAATTTGTTGAATTTCAGTACTAAAAAACTCTAAACGAATGTTACATTTTTCCACGTGGTCACAAAGAAAGTGATGTCTTATTTCAATGTGCTTCGTTTTGGCATGCGGGACCTGGTTTTTAGAGATATTGATAGTACTATTGTTGTCACACGTAATTGGTACGCATGTAAGGTCAATCTTGTAGTCACATAGTTGTTGTCTAATCCACATTATTTGAGCACAAACATAAACATGAGCAGCAGCGACATACTCACTCTCCGTTGTGGATAACGTGATACTGTTCTATTTCTTTGACGCCCAAGATATAAGACATGGTCCGAGAAACATATCCATTCCGGATGTACTCTTCCTATCTTGTAAGCAACCTGCATAATCAGCGTCTGAAAAACCAACTAGATTAAAGTGACAATCAGTGGGATACCATAGATATAAATCCGATGTACCAACGAGATACCAAAAAATGCGTTTTACGGCAGTAAGGTGCGACTCTTTGGGACAAACCTGAAATCGGGCACATAAGCATACACTATACATAATGCCTGAACGACTAGCCGTTAGGTAAAGCAAAGAACCAATCGTATCTCGATACATGGTTTGGTCTATCGACTTACCAGCCTCGTCATTTCCTAACTTAGTTAGAGTGGACATAGGAGTAGCATATGGTTTTCCATGATCTAGCCCGAATCATTTCAGTAAATCCTTAACATACTTTTCCTGATGTATCATGGTTCCCTCCGGAGTTTGCTTAATCTGAAGTCTAAGGAAGAACCCTAGTTCTCCCATCATGCTCATCTCAAACTCCGACTTCATTAAATCTCCAAAGTATATGCATAACATATCATTAGTAGCTCCAAAGATAATGTCATCAACATAAATTTGAACTACTAGAAGATTATTCCCATCGTGTAAAGAACGTCTTATTTGTAACACCCGCTATTTTTCTAGCATTTTTATCATTTCCGTTATGACTTCGTCATAACTCTGTCACATTTCGGCCTTATGTTTCATCATTATTCCAAGCTCTATTTTCATTTTTGAGTCTAATGGTATTTATTTTTATTTTGAAAGATTTTAATTCTTTTAAATCTATTTATTTGATTTTCTTCGTAAACTAATTATTTTTTTGCGAGGAATTCTACTTCTCTACTAATTAACGTTTTTAAACTCTGATTTAAGCCATTCCTTTTCCTACAAATGTCTAGATATATTTATATAATATTTTCAACTAAGAAATATTTTATTTACGAAAATTTAGCCTTTAATGATTTTATTACGAAGTTTCGTAAATAATTATTTTCGAACGCGCGGTTTAATTGAATTGCTTTGAAATGCTTTTAATAATTTTATGATCCTTATTTTTATCAACCTACAACTAAAAAGAGACCTTTTTGGACCGTGACACCATGTAGTAAAACATTTGATTACAACTTTTATTTACATAACACTTTATGTTTAAACTTTAAGTAAAAAGATATTTTTCTCTTTAATTGATTTACATGGTTAAATTTCAAACTTTTCATGCTACCATCACATTCATTTTGGCTGAAATTTTAAGACTACATTCACATTATTTTTATCAATTTTAATGCTTCATTCATCCACCATCCTTTCATATTTTTCTTATTCATTTTTACATCAATTTTATTTTAACAAAAACCTCTTCTTTCTCCCTCTTTTTGGCTGGTGTTCCTACCCATTTTCAGCAGCCATTTTCATCCATAATCAAGCTTTGATCGTCGTATTTTCATCTTCTAAATTATCGATTTTCTTTTCTCTTCGTTAAGGTAATAATCGATGTTATTTCCGATCGTTATTTACCTTGATTCTTTTAGTTTTCTCATGGTATTTTTGTACCATGTATGTCATGTGAATTAGGATTCTTGGTTGATCCCGAAGCCGACGAATTTATAATCAACTCGGATTTGGGTTAGAGGTAACGTCGATGTTACTCGGTATTGCATGATTTTATTTGTGTAATTGGATGTCTATTTTTATATTTTTGTTTTTGATGATATATATGTCATATAATCTGGAAAATTTTTAAAAGTTGAAATTTGCATGTTTCGGTATTTTTATCGCTTTTACGAGATTAACGATTAAATCGTCATATTAATTTGTAAAATCGTAATGTTCGGCCTAAACATGTAATATATGTTTATATTCTGTAAAAATGATGTTTTTTGATAATTTTTAATAATTTAGTATTTTTCTGATATTTTAGTATTTTTCTGATATTTTAGTTATCGATTATTGAATTATTACCGTTTACGGACAAAAACGATTAAAAGTCAATTTTTAGTTCTAGCACTTGAACATTTTATATTAATTTGATTTTTGACATGGTGAAACTTTCTGATGAAATAGAATTTCATGAATTTTTTCATAATATTTCGGAATTTTTAAGTCGATTAATTAATTAATCACTTTAAATCATCGTTTATCGTTAAAACCGGGTTTGTCGTTTAAATTCTCGATTTCTGGTATGTTGTTTAAATCTGGAAAAAAATGTGATTCTGATGATTTCATAATAAAATGTAATTTTATGATTTTTAGTGCTTTAATAAAATGTTGGGAACGATAAGTTTTATTAATGAAATCGTTAATTGTGAAAACGGGTTTTAAAGACGGTTTTAACGGGATTTATTAAATCTGGAGTTTTTGGAAATATAGAAAAAATGATAGATTCTGTAAAATCATGATTTTTAAGTTTAATAATAAATTTTGGATATTAATACTTAAATCGTTTTGTAATTACTATTTTTATTAATCGTTATTGTCGAGATTAGACGATTAACGAGAAAACCCCTTTAAAAACCGAGTTTAAGAATTCTGGAAAATTTTATTTTCTGGACAGAATGTCCAAAAATATATTTTTGCTATTTTACGTAATTTTTGCACTTTTGATTAAAGTCTTTAATTAACAGTAATGGTTTTTGGACAAAATTACGATTTGTCGTTAAAATGCTTTGTTTTACCTAAAAGAATTATTTTTCCAGCAATTTTGAAAATATTTAAATCTGAAACTTTAAGAATTAAATCATCCCTTATCATACTCTAAATATGTTCATTTGTTTAATTAAATAAAAAACGTTAAAGTATTTAATTTGCCATTTGCCGTAAAATCCTATCTATGTTCGTTTTGTCGAAACTATTAATAATTAGAGAATTTTAATTTTATAAACTTTGAAAACACCCTGATTAGTAGTATTAAAATGTTTAAGACATTTTTTTCATTTTATAAACACTTGGAAGATATTTTAATAATTTCATAAACCTAAATGCTCTCACTTTGATAATTAATATCGTTAAGGCCGAAAGTATTAGTTTTATAAATCTATATTGTTTACTAAAAATGTTGTATTAGTATAAACTAATATTTTCGATATTTTGATATGATGCTATTTTTAGTAAAGTTTATAAAAATAGAAGTTTCCTAAAATAGAAAGTTTCCTCTTTTAGAATATAATGGTTACTCCTTTTGTTCTCTTATTATTTTAATGATTATATCTTTTGAATATCGATAATGTCTTTATTTTGGAGTTATGGAATAAGGACAAGCGTGAGGTTAGAGTAATATATTATGGGGTTTACGTTTTTGCCATCAACTATAAGACTGATGTGTCTTTATGGGGCACACTGGTTGTTGAACCGAGCATATATGGTGTTCGGGAGCATGTGTATATTTTCTTAAGCTCGTGCCTCGCAGTGTAAGACGCCGTCGGGTTGAACTGAGTATTTATGGTGCTCGGGAGGGGTGTACATATCATCTTATGTAACACCCGCTATTTTTCCTTGCGTTTTATTCTTTCCATTATGACTTCGTCATAACTCTGTCAAATTTTGGCCTTATGTTTCTTCATTTTTTTCCAAGCTTTATTTTCAATTTTTGAGTTTAATGATATTTATTTATATTTTAAAAATATTTTTAATTCTTTTAAATATATTTATTTGATTTTCATCGTAAATTAATTATTTTTTCGCAAGGAATTCTACTTCTCTACGAATTAACGTTTTTAAGCTCGGATTTAAGTTATTTTGTTTCCTACATATGTCTAAAAATATTTATTTAATATTTTCAACTAAGAAATATTTTCATTTACGAAAATTTGGCCATTAATGATTTTATTACGAAGTTTCGTAAATAACTATTTTCCAACGCGAGGTTTACTTGAATTACTTCGAAATGCCTTTAACTATTTTACGATCCTTTTTTTTTATCAACTTACAAATCATTTGAGATATTTTCCTCGTGTTTGGACCGACTCACCCCCCTTGTGACTCACCCATTACATTTTTTTATAACCTTTCATTTATAAAAACGATTTAAGAAATTAGATAATTCTTCACTACCATTTATTGGGATGACTCATGCACAACTCTTCATGCTCCATTCTCTTCATTTTGGCTGCATATTTTAGTCTAGTTTCACCTTGTTTTCATCAAACATTAATATTATTCAAACATGAAACCATCCATTTTTCCTTATATTCATTTCTACACTTAAACAAAAATAAATCTCTTTCTCCTCCATCTGGCCGTGTCATCAGCAGCTCCTCAAGGCTTATTCTTGCTTCAATTCAAGCCATAATCATCTCGTTTTTATCGTCAAATTAATCGTTATTCCGATCCTTTCGTTAAGGTAATAATCGATGTTGTTTTCGATCATTATTTACCTTGATTTTATGAGTTTTTCTCATGGTATCTTCTGCCATGATTCTCGTGTATTGTAAACTCCTTGGATGATCCCGAGGCCGACGAATATATAATCGATTCAGACTTGGAGTAGAGGTAACGTCGATGTTACTCGGTATTTCATGATTTTAATTGAGTATTTGCATGTATATATTTTTATGTTTTATTTTGGCAATATATGTATGTCATAAAATCTGGAAAATTTTTAAAAGTTGAAATTTGCATGTTTCAGTATTTTTATCGCTTTTACGAGATTAACGATTAAATCGTCATATTAATTTGTAAAATCGTAATATTCGGCCTAAACATGTAATATATGTTTTTATTCTGGAATTTTTTTTTGATGATTTTTAATAATTTAGTATTTTTCTGATATTTTAGTTATCGATTATTGAATTATTATCGTTTACGGACAAAAACAATTAAAAGCCGATTTTTAGTTCTAGTACCTAAACATTTTATTTGAATCTGATTTTTTGACGTGGTGAAACTTTCTGATGAAATATAATTTTCTGAATTATTTCATAATTTTTCGGAATTGTTAAGTGGATGAATTAATTAATCACCTTAAATCATCGTTTATCGTTAAAACCGTGTTTGTCGTTTAAATTCTCGATTTCTGGTCCTATGATTAAATCTGGAAAAAAATGTGATTCTGATGATTTCATATTAAAATGTAATTTTATGATTTTTAGTGCCTTAATAAATGTTCGGAACGATAAGTTTTATTAGTGGAATCGTTAATTGTGAAAACGGGTTTTAAAGACGGTTTTGACGGGATTTATTAAATCTGGAATTTTTGGAAATCTGGAAAGATGGTAGATTCTGTAAAATCATGATTTTTAGGTTTAATAATAATTTTTGGATATTAATACTTAAATCGTTTTGTAATTACTATTTTTGTTAATTGTTATTGTCGAGATTGGACGATTAACGAGAAAACGCTTTAAAAACCGAGTTTTAGGATTCTGGAACATTTTCTTTTCTGGACAGAATGTCCATAAATATATTTTAGCTATTTTACGTAATTTTTGTACTATTTATTAAAGTCTTTAATTAATAAGTATTGGTTTTGGACAAATTATGATTTATCGTTAAAATGCTTCATCTTACCCAAAAGAATTATTTTTCCAGCCATTTTGAAATTATTTAAATCTGAAACTTTGTGAGTTAAATCATCCCTTAACCTACTCTTAATGTATTCAATGGTTTAATTAAATAAAAGACGTTAATAGATTTAATTTGACATTTGCCGTAAAATCCTATTTATAATCGTATTGTCGAAACTAAAAATAATTAGGGAATTTTGGTTTTTTAAATTTTGGAAACACCCTAATTAGTACTACCTCCCATTCACTGGAAACCTACCAAAGATTGAATATATGTGAGGTATATTTTAATCAAATGGTAGGATTCCAGTAAATGGGAGGGAGTAGTATTTAAAATGTTTAAAACCTTTCTAAATCATTTTATAAACACTTGTATGACGTTTCGATAATTTCATTAACTCAAATGTTCTCGTTTTGAGAATTAATATCGTTAAGGCCGAAAGTACAAGTTTTATAAATCTATATCGTTTACTAAAAATGTGTTATTAGTATAAACTAGTATTTTGCTATTTTGATATGATGCTATTTTTAGTAAGTTTCTAAAAATAGAAGTTTTCTAAAATAGAAAGTTTCCTCTTTTGGAAAGTGATTCCTTTTCATTTTGTTCGGTTATTGTTTATGTTGAATACATCTTTTAAATATCGATAATGGATTGTTTTGGAGTTATGGAATAAGGATAAGTGTGGGTTTAGAGTAATATAGTCTGGGATGTACGTTTTGCCATCAACTATAAAGCTGGTGTGTCTATGTTGAGACACATTGGTCGTTGAACTGAGCATGGTTTGTGTTCAGGAGTGTGTATATTTTGACCTTAAACTTAGATATCGCATCGTGTAAGTCGCCGTCGGGTTGAACTGGATTACGGTTGGTGTCCAGGAGGGGTGTACATTACTTAAGCCAGGACCTCGCTGCACGCAGTCCTGTTATGGTTGAGTTGCCTAGTTAGAGACCGAAGTCTGATTTGTTTTGACTAAGTTCTCGAAGCTAGTTTAGTATTGTCCTAGTGAAAGTCTAGATTCTACATTAATCCTATCCATAACGCCATTTTGACTATTTTTATTATTATCGATATATATAATTTGGTTGCAGGTTGGCAAATGTCTTATGTTCTCTTCGAAAAACTCATTTTTATTATATTATTTCGATATGTGGAGTTTTTCACTGAAATCTTATTTTCATTATAATGTTTTACTGTTTTCATTTTTACTATTTTTCTATAGTAGTAATTACAGTTTTTAAAATCCTGTCATACGGCTGGGAGAACGTTGACGTTGCTCCCCACTGATTGTGGCTCTTTTGTTTTAACATGGCAGGTATACATGTTCCGGGTGTGGGCTAGCGAGCAGTGTGGATCCTGCTTATTTATTTTAATAATTATGTCTTATGGATTGTTCAAACCCCTTTTGTGGATTGTTTTTAAATTTTGGCCATTTTATTTAAGGCCTATTGTTTGACTTTACCATTTTATTTTTTCTAAGATATAGTTACAACGTGTTTTAATCCCGACTCTACAGTGTTTCCGCCACTGTATCGCGTTAGAATTTCTAGGGGATTACATCTTAAACTAGGGCCACGCATTTATAAGTCGCCGTCCTATTATAGTTGAGTAGCCTAGTTAGAGATCGAGGTTTGATTTGTTTGAACTAAGTTCTCGAAGCTAGTTTTAGTATTCTCCTAGTGAAAGTCTAGCCGTCTACACTAATCCTATCCATAACACCATTTTGAATATTTTATTATTATCGGTATAATTTGGTTCGCGGGTTGGCAAATGTTTTCTGTTTTCTCCAGAAAACTCATTTTTTATTATATTGTTTCGATACGTGAAATTCTTCACTGAAAGCTTATTTTTATTATACTTTTTTTTTTACTATTTTCCGTTTTTACTATATTTCTATAATAGTAATTATAGTTTTAAAATCCTGTTATACGGCTGGGAGAACGTTGACGTTGCTCCCCACTGATTGTGGCTGTTATGTTTTTTTAACATGGCAGGTATATGTGTTTCCCTTCAAGTGGGCTAGCGAGCAGTTGTGGATCCTACTTGTTTTAATAAGATCACTGTATTATGGATTGTTAAAACCCATTTTATGGATTTTATTATATTTTTATTTTGTAGCCATTTTTTATTTTATGGCTTATGTATTGACTTACCGTTTTTATTTAATCAAGACATAGTTACAGCGTGTTATAATCCCACTTCTACAGTGTTTCCGCCACTGTATTGCGTAAGAATTTCTAGGGGATTACATTATTAATCGAACCATATGAAAAATTGTTCGAAAGCAAAAACTTTGATAGGCGATCGTACCAAGCTCTAGGAGTCTGTTTTAAACTGTACAATGCTTTGTCAAGTTTATAAACATTGTCTAGATAATCATTGTTCTCAAAACCGGGAGGTTGTTAAACGAACACCTCTTCTTCCAAATAGCCATTAAAAAACGTGGTCTTAACATCCATTTGGAAGAGAGTAAGCCCCTTATGTGCAACAAATGCGATAAGCAAGGGGATGACCTCCAAACGAGCTACCGAGGCAAAGGTTTCATTATTGTCAATCCCCTCTTGTTGATTGTATCCTTGCACAACCAATGTCGCCTTGCTTCTCATTATAACACCTTGCTCATCAAGTTTATTTCTGAACACCCATCTTATGCCAGTTACAGACCATTGATTTGGTCTTGGCTCTAAGCGCCACACCTTATTCCTCTCAAATTTGTTCAACTCATCCTGTATAGCAATAATCCAGTCAGAGTCAGTTAAGGCTTCATCTTTATTGACAGGTTCAATAGTAGATAAAAACGAATGGTAAGCACAAAAGTTTTTCAAAGAAGATCGAGTCTGAATTCTCGTTCTTAGATCAGATAACACTTTGTCCAACGGGTGTGAACTTTGGTGTTTCCATTTCTTTATAAGCAATGGGCGATTCTCCTATTCTTTTTCTTTATGTTGAGATTGATGAGTTATACCACTTGTTCCCCCTGAGCTGTTGCTGGGTGTCATAGTTGTACCAACTGTGTAATTTGCTTCAAACTCAGATGTTACAGTTTGATCAACTGTTCTATCAGTGGTGGTATTAGATGTTACAATCCGATGGATTGTTCCATCTGCTTTGCCAGTCTTCTTTTCTTGATGTCTTCATGCTTCATCATTTTTTCCCTCTATTTTCCCATCTTCTTCACTTAATTCTGGTGGCTCCTCATGTCAGACTAATCCAATTTCAAAGTCCACATCATCATCCTCTGACGCATGATCATAAGTATCAGTTTCATCAAATATAAAATGTGGACTTTCCTTTACACAAAGAGTCCTTTTATTCTACACTTTGTATGCCTTGCTCGCTGTGATTTGAATATCCTAAGAATACAGCCTCATCACTTCGTGGATCAAACTTTTCCAACTTGTTTTTACCATTATTGTGCACAAAGCACTTGCTTCCAAAGCATATCAGATGGGAAATATTTGGCCTTCTACCACGAAGTAATTCATATGGTGTTTTCATTAGGACACTTCTGATAGTAGCACGATTGTGTATATAAGAGACTGTATTAACAGCTTCAGCCCAGCAATTCCTTGGTAGTCCACTACATAGCAACATCGTTCTAAACATATCTTCAACTGTTATGTTCATGCGCTCAACAACTCCATTCTGTTGAGGTGTCTGAGGGGATGAAAAGTTATGATCAATTCCATATTCCCTGCAAAATTCAATGAATGACGAGTTCTCAAATTCAGTCCCATGATCATCGCAGCATATACTAAGTTACTACTGAGTTTGTTTTGGGTTTTCTTAATTAGTACTTCAAACTTAGTAAAGGTCTCATCCTTGGTACTAAAAAAGATAGGCAGGGCATATCCAGAATAATCATCTACTATTACAAAGACATATTTGTATCCTCTTCTACTCATTGCTTTCACTGGGCCACAAAGATCCATATGTATGAGTTCCAAGGGAATGGTGCTAACATGTTTCTTCGGTTTAAAAGAAGCTCTAACATGCTTGCACTTTCCACAAGTATCACAAATTTTATCAATCTTGAATTTAATATGTGGAAGACCTTCTACAAGTTCACGGTTTGACAGTTGTTGAATAAGACCCATATGAACATGACCAAACCTCTTGTGCCACAACAGAGGATCTTCCAGAGTGCTAATCATGCATGAGATAGAGTTAGTATCAATCTTAACAATGTCAATCTTGTAAACATTCTCGTGTCGCTTACCTTTGAGTAGGATAGTATTATTCCTTCTTGCACAATATGACACACACTAGAATAAAATACAAACTTATTACCTTTGTCATATAACTGAAAGATACTCAGCAGATTGTACCTCAAACCTTTTACCAGGAATATATTATTGTTGGAATGAGTTGAGATATGCCTACTTTACCAATGGCAATGATCTCGCCTCGCTTTTTATCTCCAAAGACAATTATTCCATCATTGTAGGCCTCCAGTGAAAGAAATAATAATTTGTTTCCAGACATATGCCTCGAACAACCACTGTTCATATACCAGCAATTGCTTTCTTTCACCTTGACCTATAAAATCAGTTCTTGGTTTTAGGAACCCAAACAGATTTGGGTCCCTTGTTAGAAACAATAGGCACATATATCTTTTTAGCATGTTTAACAACAGCTGTATTACTAGAGGAAGGAATGTTGTCAAAAACATGTTTGGAAATCATGAGACTTCTTAATCTCTCAAAATAGTCACTGTAGATATGACCTTTCTTATTGTAGTAAGAACAATGTAAGGCAGGTTTGGTGCGATGCTTATTTCTAGGAAGTAATTAACGCTCAATAATGGAAGTGGGTTTGACTACCTTCTCAACAAACGGTTTCTCACTAGGAAGAAGATTTCGATGAACAAGTTATTGTCTAAGCTCCTCTCCTTCCAATGTCCCTCCATAAACAAGGTTAGCTGTTTTATCAACTTCAGTTCTCACACGATCTACCAACCTAGGACCCCCGTTCCACTTATGGTTGTTTCCTCCACGGAAAGTACAGAATACATACTCAGGTCTATTAGCATACTTCCTTTTACGAAAGTTAGTGTCCGTCCTCAAGATTAGGTTTCACAAGGAACCTGGGATGCATGGGGTAGTCAGGATACCCAAGACCTTCCTTAAGGGTATTGGCACATTGGTAAATCAATGATTTTCCGAGCCCCATCCCATTGGTCAGAGATTCTAACCTCATTCTGGATTTGGTTAGACAGTTTAGAGTTCATCTCATTAAGTTCTAAGTTCTCTAGTTCCACAACAGAAAGGTCCATCTCAAGTTTATCATGTTTTGCCGTGATCAATTCATATTGACCTATGCAATTCATCCGCTTAATTTCAAAGTCAGTCTTAAGTTTCTCCAGCTTATTACGAGTATTGGTAAGTTCATTCATTAACTCAGTATGGATATACTCAGAAAACAGAGAGGGATGATAAGAAGAAGTGTTAACATGAGAGTTGACAACATTATCTTCTCATATGACTACTTTAATCAATTCATCCTCCAAGGGCGAGGATGACTCCGGAATCAAAGTTGTCACATGACTTGATTTAGCTGCCCAATGATCAAAGGAAGTAAATTCAGAAACCGCAACATCAAATGTTACAGTTGCTGTTTCAAGACAAGCAAGTCTAGCTGACAATATGATATCAGATGTTACAGGTGTCGTAACATAAGATGTTACAGTTGATGCGACCGTTTCATCAGATTTCAGAAATTCCTTGAAACAAACATTGTCTTTGGTAAGTTTATCCATTTGCCTTTTTAATTTTTCAAGTTCTAGACACTGAGCATAGTAGTCATCTAGAACTTCTTCAAAGATAGGAATTAGTCTCTCCTTAGAGATCAGAATGTTTGAATCTGGAAACGAAGAAGATCTAAACATACCTCCCTCTTCTCATCTTCCTCAGTATAGGATTCTTCAGATTTTGTCACCAGGTATACATGTTGCCTAGGAGATTTGAGGGTAAGGGCAGTCATACAGACATTTTCTTCTTCCTTGTCTTCTTCACAGTCATCATCTTCCTCTGAATCAGGTTCTCCCCAGATAGATGCAACCATAGCCTTTTTGAACTCCTTAATTAATTCTCTCTTGTCCTTTGACTTAATCTCTTTCCATAAAGGACACTTCTTCAACATGTGCTCCTTTTCTCCAGACATAAAGAAACTACCACCGAAGGGTTTGGTGAATGTTTGCCTCTTGTTTGACATAGGTTTCTTTGATCCAAATTTGCCACGAAAGTCTTTGGAGAACCTTCTGAAAAAGAGAGACATCTCATCATCGGCATCATCATTGTCGCTTTCTTCAGCGGCTTTTAACGCTATTCCCTTCCCCTTGCTTGTTTCACTGGAATGTCGAGAATTCATGGTCATCTCATGAGCCATTAAGGATCCTAAGAGCTGCTTCAAAGGTATTGTGTCTAGATCCTTGGCTTCTTCAATTGCAGTAACCTTGGGTTGCCTCCTTTCGGTTAGACTTCTGAGAATTTTCTGCACCATGTCTTTTTTTTTTTAACTTCTTCCCAACATTCCTTAACTCATTAGTTAGAGTTATGAACCTTGTGGACGTCTCATCAATGAACTCGTCTTTTAGCAAGACGAAAGTCTCATATTTGTGAGTCAGTAAGTTGATTATGTTCTTTTTGACTTGATTGGTTCCTTCATAAGCCAAAGATAAGTTATCCCAGATGTGACTCTGAAGACGTGGTCTAATTCCTCTTTGAAGAAGGGATATCGCCTTTGAATTCTTTTCAGCTTTACTACACTGAAGAGTGGTGTAGTCGTCATCATTCTTTTCTTCGTCAGTTCCAGTAATGAGAATGGAAATAGGTCCGTTCTTGATAATGTTCCCAGTCAGTTCCCTTGATATGATACATCATCCTGTTTTTCCACACATCATAGTCTTCCCCGTTGAAGACAGGACACTTCTCGTTCTTTGTAATCCCCTAGAAATTCTAACGCAATACAGTGGCGGAAACAATGTAGAGTCGGGATTATAACACGCTGTAACTATGTTTTGATAAAAAATTAAATGGCAAAGTCAAACATTAGGCCCTAAATAAAATGGCCAAAAATAAATAAATCCACAAAACATAATTATTAAAATTAATCGAGCAAGGATCATGACTGCCTGCTAGCCCACACCAGGAAACATGCATACCTGTCATGTTAAAAACATAACAGCCACAATCAGTGAGGAGCAACGTCAACGTTCTCCCAGCCGTATAACAGGATTTTAAAATAGTAATTACTAATATAGGAAAAATATTAAAAATAGAAAACATTAAACAACATATTAAAATAAGCTTTCAGCGCCCAAACCAAAATATTAAAATGGGTTTCCGAAGAAACATAAAAATATTTGCCAACCTGTAAACCAATTTATATCGATAACAAATAAAATAGTCAAAATGGCGTTATGGATAAGATTAGTGTAGAATCTCGACTTTCACTAGGACAATACTAAACTAGCTTCGAGAACTTAGTCAAAACAAATCAGACTTCGGTCTCTAACTAGGCAACTCAACTATAACAGGACTGCGTGCAGCGAGGTCCTGGCTTAAGTAATGTACACCCCTCCTGGACACCAACCGTAATCCAGTTCAACCCGACGGCGACTTACACGATGCGATATCTAAGTTTAAGGTCAAAATATACACACTCCTGAACACAAACCATGCTCAGTTCAACGACCAATGTGTCTCAACATAGACACACCAGATTTATAGTTGATGGCAAAACGTACATCCCAAACTATATTACTCTAAACCCACACTTATCCTTATTCCATAACTCCAAAACAAGCCATTATCAATATATAAAAGATATAATCATTATAAATAATAAGAGAACAAAAAGAAAAGGATCACTTTCCAAAAGAGGAAACTTTCTATTTTAGGAAACTTCTATTTATAGAAACTTTACTAAAAATAGCATCATATCAAAATAGCGAAAATATTAGTTTATACTAATACCACATTTTTAGTAAACGATATAGATTTATAAAACTAGTACTTTCGGCCTTAACGATATTAATTCTTAAAACGAGAACATTTGAGTTAATGAAATTATTGAAACGTCATACAAGTGTTTATAAATTGATTTAGAAATGTTTTAAACATTTTAAATACTACTAATTAGGGTGTTTCCAAAATTTACAAAACTAAAATTCCCTGATTATTATTAGTTTCGACAATACGATTGTAAATAGGATTTTACGGCAAATGTCAAATTAAATCTTTTAACGTCTTTTATTTAATTAAACCATTGGATATATTTAGAATATGTTAAGGCATGATTTAGCTCTTAAAGTTTTAGATTTACATACTTTCAAAATTACTGGAAAACTAATTCTTTTAGGTAAGACGAAGCATTTTAACGATAAATCTCAATTTGTCCAAAAATCAATACTTATTAATTAAGGACTTTAATAAACAGTAAAAAAAAATTACGTAATATAGCTAAAATATATTTATGGACATTCTGTCCAGAAAAGAAAATTTTCCAGAATCCTAAAACTCGGTTTTTAAAGCGTTTTCTTGTTAATCGTCTAATCTCGACAATAACGATTAATAAAAATAGTAATTACAAAACGATTTAAGTATTAATATCCAAAAATTATTATTAAACCTAAAAATCATGATTTTCCAGAATCTACCATTTTTCCAGATTTCCAAAAATTCCAGATTTAATAAATCCCATCACAACCGTCTTTAAAACCCGTTTTCACAATTAACGATTCCATTAATAAAACTTATTGTCCCAAACATTTTATTAAAGCATTAAAAATTATAAAATTACATTTTATTATGAAATCATCAGAATGATATTTTTTTCCAGATTTAATCATAGGACCAAAAATCGAGAATTTAAACGACAAACGTGGTTTTAACGATAAACGATCATTTAAAGTGATTAATTAATTCATCCACTTAAAAATTCCGAAAAATTATGAAAATATTCAGAAAATTCTATTTCATCGGAAAGTTTCACCACGTCAAAAATCAGATTAAAAGAAAATGTTTAAGTACTAGAACTAGAAATCGGCTTTTAATCGTTTTTGTCCGTAAACGGTAATAATTCAATAATCGATATTTAAAATATCAGAAAAATACTAAATTATTAAAAATCATCAAAAACATCATTTTTACAGAATATAAACATATATTACATGTTTAGGCCGAATATTAAGACATTACAAATTAATACGACGATTTAATCGTTAATCTCGTAAAAGCGATAAAAATACCGAAACATGCAAAATTTCAACTTTTAAAAATTTTCCAGATTATATGACATACATATATTGTAAAAAATAAAATTATAATAATATACATGCAATTACACAAATAAATAAAATCGTGCAATACCGAGTAACACCGACGTTACCTTCTATCCAAATCCGAGTCTACGATAAATTCGTCGGCTTCGGGGTCGACCAAGAATCCTAAATCACATGACATACATGGTACAAAAATACCATGATAAAACTAAAATAATCAAGGTAAATAACAATCGGAAATAACATCGATTATTACCTTAACGAAGGGGAAAGAGAGACGATAATTTAGAAGGCGAAAATAGGACGATCAAAGCTTGATTATGGACAAAAATGGCTGCTGAAAATGGGCAGGAACACCAGCCAAAAAGAGGGAGAGAGAAAAGTTTTTTGCTAAAATAAAATGGAAGAATGAATAAAGAGGAAAATGTGAAGAGATATGGAATGAATGATGACTTAAAAGTTGATGAAAACTAGGTACATTCACCTCAAAAATTTCAGCCAAGAGTGAATGTGAGAGGAGTGTGAAGAGTTTGTATTAATCCACGAAAATGAATGACGAAAGAAATAAATATCGAATGTTTAACATAATAAAATGAAGTGTATAAAATAATGTAGTAGGGGTGAGCCAAGGGGGGTCACGGTCCAAAATGTGGGAAAATGTCCCAAAATAATTTGTAAGTTGATAAAAACAAAATCGTAAAATTGTTAAAGGTATTTCAAAGCAATTCGAGTAAACCTCGCGTTAGAAAATAATTATTTACGAAACTTCGTAATAAAATCATTAAAGGCTAAATTTTCGTAAATAAAAAAAATATTTCTTAGTTGGAAATATTATATAAATGGGTTTAGACATTTTAGGAAAAGGAATAACTTAAATCCGAGCTTAAAAAACGTCAATTCAAAGAGAAATAGAATTCCTCACGGAAAATTAATTGGTTTACGAAGAAAACCAAATAAATGGATTTAAGAGAGTTAAAATCTTTAACATTAAAAATAAATATCATTAAACTTAAAACTAAAAATAAAGCTTGGTAAATGATGAAATATGAGGTCGAAACGTGACAGAGTTATGACAGAGTCATAACGGAAAGGATAAAACGGTAGGAAAAATAGCGGGTGTTACATTCTTTTGCTCCATTATACCTTAAATAAAGAAATAAGAAAACATATATTAGGATCACTCAATGCGGTTAGGCAAGACTCGAGTACCCGCTTTGATACTGTGGACATGACATAGGTCCACCCCGACGCGGCCACGCGCGGGTTTGGGTAGGCGAATGAATCTCCATATGAAACGGATCAAATTGAAATTTAGGTCGAAGTGGAGTCGCCACCGAATTTTGTGGTTATTCGGAACCATTCAAGCCCACTCTATGTCGTAGTGGTCCGTATACAAAATACGGCCCATTTCCGATGTCAGAGTTTATTGGGCTCGTCCCTTTGCATTTGATACCAATACCGACATTATCGGATATTGTGTATTGAATGACTCTCGTGCGCCAACGGTTTCGGGCATCCGGAAACCGAGGTTCTGAGTAAGGGGTGAGGGTACGTGTTGGGAAGCCCACAAAGGACACCCAACCCCGCCCGCACATTAGCGGCCTCTACTAAGAATTCGAATGACTTTCCAATACGCGCGTTAATTGAACGGGAAAAAGATATGCAAAGATTATTTTCCCTAAACATGTGAATGGAATTGAAAAGGGTTTCTATGTCGATTTAATACAATTAATTCTACGTCAAAGTGGAATTTTAGCATGTGGGTTCATTTTAGTAAAATAAAATAAACGACAAAAATCGACAAAAGAAACAATCAAACCGTTAGTAACGATGTAACGAGTAATAAATTGAATAAAGATATAGATGTGATGAATGCATGATTTTGGAAAGAATAGTAGGTCACGTGATGGATTAACACGTGTTGACCGAGGTCAAGGAAAAATATATCGAGATCTAAAAAAAATGTTTTGTCTAAAAAAAATGATGTTCGAAGAATAATAATAAAAAAAGAGCGAAATTCTTTTCTTCGGAAAATTGATGATTTTATTAAATCGCGTACAAATATTGTGTAATTTGCACTCGACTTAATATTTTCGATATTCGTCGTATTCAATATTCGATTATGAAATCGATATTAAATACTTGGAATAATTTATACTCGATTTTGATTTTGATGCTCGTTATATCCCATATCCGATTATGGAATCGATATGGAATACTAGAGTGAAAAAAATAAAGAAAATAATATAAGTCGTTTTAAATTAACTAGCACAATATAAATTTTCTCCGCGTTTATTAATGTCGTGATTAATTCAATTGAATTAGAGGACATCTATATTAGCATCAACGAAAATCGTGTTAATTAATTTATTTGACTAAATCATTAGATTCGACATCCAATTATGGAATTGGTATCGAATCTAATAGATCGATACTTTAATTAAAAAAAACTCGACTTGATTCCCTCCGCATCCCGACATCATAATTAATTCTTGCGAATTGTTTGATGTCGGATCCGCATCAACGGGTTTCGACCCTTATTAAATATAATGCTTGTTTTTGAAAAATAATGTAAATATACGACTAATGATAATGATGCAAACGAAATTAAAAAAAAAAATATTGTTTAAGTTAACTTATCTCAATAATCAAATAATCGGGGTATTGGAACAAGCGACCGTCAACGCTGTGTGCAGTACACTTGTATATTCGTGTTTCCTTATTCCGATACCCCTCTTATTCGACACAAATCGATAAGTATTTTAATGTTTTGTATTAGTATTATCGATATTATGATGCAATAAAGGAAAAAAAATAAAAATAAAAAAGTAAGAAAAAGCGAAGAAGATGACGAGAGGAAGAGAAGAAGGAGAGAACGGGGTTTTGACACCCTCAACCTACATGTTCTTGTCTCGGATCGAACTCGTAACCGTGGCTTTAACACAAGAGTCTTCGAGGTTTTATGGAGGTTAAGTTATGGTGGCTCGGGATTGATTCCTAAAACTAGGTTTACGGTTTTTTTGCTAGTCTAGAATTGCTAGGGTTTGATTAGGGTTTGTAATAGATGTTGTATGTGTGTGTAGGGTTGCTCTAGGGTTTTTTTTCAATGTCAAAGTGTGTTGCATGGGGGTGTTTATATAGGCATGGTCATGCACTTTGGTGTCTAGGGTTTTGCCTTGACGGACTTGACCTGATGGCCCGTCTGAAGATGGACTGTTGGTTTTGCTTCTTGAGTTGGACTTTTGATGTTGTGAATGGTTGTTTTGTATGTCTCGGAAACGACCTTGACCAGGGTTGACCCAATCGCAAAAAAGTCGGTTTTAATTCCGGTGTCGGTTTTGGCCCAAATTAGTCTTGTTTGGCTCAGAACGGTCCGCTGGGCCTGGATTCGAGGTTGATTTTGTGAGATTTGTACTCTGTAAGTGTGTTAGCCTGCGATTAATGGATTTGAGCCCGTATCCGAGCGCATAGAAGCACGTTAGCGTCCGATCATCATCGGGTGTTTTTTGGAAACTGCCATAGACACCTGGCAGTCAAAATGCAGGTGTCTACAGATACCAATTGAAGAGTTTAATACGTGAAAGTAATACTCAAGAGAGGGTGGGGGGGGGGGGGGGGGAGGGGTGAATTAAGTATATCAATTTTTCTACTTTCTTTTACTACAAATATAATCTATGTCGGTTGTGGGTATTTATACAAGCGAGAAATAAAGATGACTCTGAACTTTTTGAAATAGTTCAGTCTCACACTCCGAGACCTACGTCCATTATTCTTTCATTAACATTTTAGCGTCGATTCCCAGAATTACAAAATATTAATCTCTACTCAATAGCTACTAAGCCGCGGTACCCCACCCAATGGTTACTCAGTCGCGGTGCTAGAATAACACTAATTATTCTATCTTAAACAAATTGATACGAAGAGGTTTAGCCACAAGATCTCCTATGAGTAGTCTTCTTCGTAAGACGGATGTAAGGAGTGTCGTTCTTCAACCGACAAGTACTTAGAGCAATGTAACACAGTAATCAAATAAGAAGTGACTTTTCTGTGACAAATTCTAACCTTAAAGAAATAAGCAAAAACGTTTTTAACTAGAAAATATTTTTGCCTTAGACTCTAAACTCAATGGAAGAATTGCGTGAGTAATATAAAAGACCGAATTGGCTTTTATACTATTTCCAAACGTGCGTCAAGGTTACAAGTAGTAGGCTACTACAAAGATTAAGAAACTATATGTTAAAGATATTATGAAAGATAAGTAGATAATATAAGCCTCTTATCTTTGGTAAAGACACAAGATCTCATGTGTAGTAAGAATTAGTTTCCTAAACACATGTGATTTTTGTTCACCAAGTAACCTATTTCAATTTAACTAGATCTTATTTCCATAAAGTAGTTTTATTTAGGAAAGAGTTTTGACTTAAATAAAACACAATAAATATTTCCAAAACCTAATGGAATATTATTTCCATAAAACTTATAGAAGATATTTTAGAAAAATACTTTTAGAAAATACTTTCAAAGCAAATTTGGTGCACGATACAAGATCTTTTTTACACAAATTCTATCACGGAACTTCACAAACTGTAACATCTGTGAAAAAGATTATAACACCTAGTTTAAGACTCTAACAATTCCAACTCCGACTGTAATAAGTTCCTAAGTCTCTTCGAACTTGACTCACCTAATCAACCTTTTCCATAATTTTGATTCATGACGTCAAGTTAGTAAACTAGATTGATAGGCTCCTTGTTCATTCCGCCTTTTCCTTATTCTTCCAACAATGAAGTGATTTTAGCTCCATGTTAGGTGTCTTCTTCCAACCATGAAGTGTGTGGACATGACATAGGTCCACCCCAACGCGGCCACGTGCGGGTTTGGTAGGCGAATGAATTCTGTGGTGAGATTGTTCTCGAACTGAAAATTAAATCAAAGTTGGATTCGCCACCGAACTTTGTGGGAGTTCGGACCCGTTCGAACCCACTCTATACTTAGACATATCGCGCACGAAACATGACTTGCCTTATAGTACTAGAACTTGTGGGGTTCGTCCCTTTTCATAACGATATTGATGTCGAATTATCGAGTATCGTATATCGAATGACTCTCGTTGCCAATGGTTTTGGGAGTCCGGAAACCGAAGGTTCTGAGTATGGGGTGAAGGTACGTGTTGGAAAGCTCACAAAGGACACCCGACTCCGCCCGCACATAGCGGCCTCTACTAAGATATCGATTGATGTTTATGTACGCGCGTTATTAAGACGATGAAAATGTATGACAACCATTATTTTAGGCTATACATGTGAAATATGTGTTCACTACGTCGTTTAATGCATCTTAAAATATGTCGAAGTTGAATTTAGCATGTGGGTTCATTTAAAAGTGATAAATGCCATGCAATGAATTAAGTTACTTGAAAATAGAGATTACAAGTTACACGGGCGGAATACAACCCAGACTTCACAATACGACAAAAAATTATAATATCAAGTTAGAAAAACTAAACGTAAACTATAAACGGACTCGTAAAAAGAAATGCAAAACTGAAACCGTAAACCGAACGATTGGACAGACTCTGATCAGTTATGCATTATGTTGCGTTATGATCAGAGGATGGAGGCTCAGGAGCGTAAGTTTATGCGACCTGGAAGTCAGGCGCAAGGAGCTCGGCGTCCCAGCCTTCAGGTGCTTGCATTGGGGCGCCCAAACCGGCAGCATATGGGACCAAAGCGTGATGCTAGCTTGATCCCGAGGCTTCGAAGTCTCGTCCCGACTTATCCTAGTAAAATATGATTGCCTTTATTTATCGAATATCAAGTCCGACTAGGGAGTCGTCGATATAAGATTAACATCGCGAGACGTTTACTCAAAGTCGTAAAGGGAAGATGATGATAGAGTGAAAATAGGCACGAAATGTGAGTTTTAAAAGGAAACACGCGATATATTGACATGTGCCGAGTTGCGTCGCAAATACAATTCCCTAGGCAAAATTTGTATCTTTGTTTAACTATTTTGGAAGTCCACGATACCTCGTTTTGGCCTTCATTGTCCTAATCATCCCAATTTAATGATTTAGATCGAATGTATCGACTTAATACGAATATCAAAGCCCTACGTATTGCGATGTCGTTGCCGGTTCTTGTGGACCCTACGAGGCTCGGATTGACGTCATTAGGTATCATATTACTTTGATTCTCGATGGCTCTTCATGCGCGACATTCAATTACAGAATCGACATCAGACATTTAGAGCGACGCTTGTAAATGACATCGAAAACACACGACGAAGAATTCCGCGATCGCGTCATAATTTGAGAGTCAGGCGCCTGAGTTAAGGTGCCCTAACCATCAGGCGCCTATGGTGGCGCGTGATGCGCGTATTATATATACACTTTCTATGCCTTTTATACGCGCATTCTCGTGTTTATCGAGTAGTGTAAGCTACCATTTTGCCCGGAATTGGCTACTTTGTGGTGTATTTTATCTTTTTGCAGGAATGGAAGCCATAGGAGCTCAAACGAACCAAAACCGAGCCAAAATGAAGCTGGAAAGAGTTGATCGCTGAACTGGGGTTAATAGTCGACCGACTATCAGAATAGTCAGCCGACCATGACGATAGTCGACTGACAGTTACTATAGTCGGCCGACTATTCTGGAATCTGCTGAAGATCAAATTAGTCAATATTAGTCGACCGACTATTAAAATAGTCGGCCGACTATTTTCTGGGCCGTGGACAGATTTCGTGTTAATCAAGCAGTTTCTTAATCAGTTTAACTCTCTTTAAATTGTATAAATAGGGCTATTTAGCCACATTTGAATTCACACTTTTACTTTTACTTCTCCACTTTTCCTTAAACTTCTCTTTAGATTTTTACACTTAATCTCTCCTATAATTACTTTTGCTTCTAGTTTAATTTCTTTCTTAAAAACTCGGTTATTGTAAGATTTCAAGATTCGAATCGCCTTCATTCCTTTTGGTAATTTAATCTAATCTTTCTTCCTTCTTCTTCTTCATTCTTAATTATTTTTAATCTTTGTTTATGCTTGTCGTAATTTTATTATCATTTATCATGTTTAATCTAGTAAAATCGTTTATTAATATTGTTGTTCTTGATTTACATATGAGTAGCTAATTTTCTTCGCTAGGATTAGGGGATCTGCGAATTGAATGTGGTCGCTAAATAATTTATAGATCTGTCAATAATATTATGTCTGAGTTGTCAATTGTAGCATATAATCGCGATTAGTCAGTTAATGCGCATGATTGATTAATTGAATTGGTAAACTTGAACCTAAGATCGGAAGCCTGGTAAAAGCTAGACCTGCTACAACACATTAGTTTGCCCTAATAAGATCGGAAGCCTTTAGACGCATGCTATGGTGAATAGCGGACCGGAAGGACCTTTTCATTACCCCTTAGACCAATATCTGCGACTGACCTGTGACTTAGACCGTGACCATATGTGATTCGTAGTGAACCGACAATCCTAGTTTTCTCTCTATATTTATTCATCCTCACTCGTCTTATTTCATTTAGTTATTCTTCTTTATACTTTT
Organism: Agrostemma githago; assembly: GCA_958450325.1. Classification (NCBI taxonomy): domain Eukaryota; kingdom Viridiplantae; phylum Streptophyta; class Magnoliopsida; order Caryophyllales; family Caryophyllaceae; genus Agrostemma; species Agrostemma githago. The sequence continues at coordinate 51,918,570 of OY288251.1, forward strand.
CTTCCTTCACTACTTTTAGATTAATTAAACACAAAAACAAAATCCCCGATTTGGTTACTTAGATAAACTTTAATTGCGAATAGAATTTATTTGTCTCCCCGTGGATACGATTCCAACTTCCCTGACTATATTTTTAGTTGGACCGTAGTTGGTTATTTTTTATATGTACACGACTAGCTTATCAGCGCCTTAATTGTGAGGTGCCACCACCCAAGCGCCCTGCCTGATGGTTATGCAGAATTTTGGCAGAAACTTTAATCGAGTGTGTTCGTTTTTAAAAGAAAATCGATTCAAATTAAACGATTTGCACTAGTTGACATTAACATTGACCATGGGTCCATGATGTGCGAATTTTGCGTCATATGGCGTTTATTTCAAATTGATAACGACTTGACCTCGTAGGCATTGTGTCCTACGTATCTTGACATCGTAATTTGATCGTTGAGACCTACGATGTTGATACCGTCATTGGACGCCTACTCGAGTCATGTTAAAATAGTTTTTGATTATATATACATGGTAGTAATATAACAAAATTGTAAAAGTGTTTTAGGGGGTTGACTCGCCTTGAACAACCAAATACGCGGGGTGACGAGATAAGCGACCGACGACTCGAGTGCGGTACTTGATCTTGTGTTCGTGTTTCCTTCTTTCGTCACCCTTAGTACTCAATACGTAAAAGAATGAGTATTTTATCGTCGAAAAGTTAGTTGTTAGATGTTAGGAACGAAAAATAAATGTTAGATGCGAGTAACTAAATGTTAGTATACAAAAACGAAAAGTTAGTAACGTTAGTGTATGATAATTAAAAAGATTAGAGATTGGAGATGGGGTTTAGACACCCTCAACCTACATGTCAAACGCTTCAAAATGCGGGCTTGCGGAGTATCATCGTAGACACGGGGAGCGGTTCGAGGTATATAGGAAGAGTTAAGGTGTGTTTTATGGGTATATTTGAGAATGGTACTCGGTTTTTTAGAGATGAGGATGAATTTTTCGACCCTTGAAATGGTGTGCATAAGGGTGTATTTATAGAGTTGCAAAATGTTCTGATTTCGAAAGTCAAGCGCCTGAAGGCTAGTGCCCTGATATTCGGGTGCCTCCCTCGGGGCAACTCAGTTCTGAGGCGCTTGGGTGCAGGCAGTTAAAATCGCGCGTATCGAAAGTTGCTCAAAATACGGATTGATATCCGGGTTATTCGAGGTAAATGAGGATTTCGTTTTGACTTTGATTGATTTGTGTATTTGGACGCTATTTTGAATTTGGTTTGTTTCAATTTTCGACTTTGACCGGGCTTGGCTTGGTAGGCAAAGACGGTTTTGCCCTCGGTGGCAGTTTTGGCTCAAAGTAGCTTTATTTTAATGGAAATGACCCACTGAGTCTGGATTTGGGGTTGGTTTTGAGAGATTTGTAATCCTCTAAGTATCCACGTTGGAAACTATTGATTCTGAGTCCGTATTCTAGCGTATTGATGCATGTTAACGTCCGATCATCATTAGATATTTTGTTGGAGACTGCTACATACACGAGCAGGCAAAATGCGGGTGCCTACAGAGCCCCCACTCTGAATAAGGCTTGGACAAGGCGAAAGTTAGAGTAGCCGCCAGGTCAATCGAGGATTAAAACTTGGTGGCCTTCCAGTCGGGTCGTTACGTTAAACTTGCGTGAAGTGCTCGCCATTAAGTAGAGGATCATACCTGTCTTGACGATTATAGTTCCATGGGGATTCAAACTTGCTTTCGAAGTATTGGGTGTATCTGTATACAGACACAACATATTTTGAATGTAGCATTTAGGGGAGACACCGACTCGATTATCCGCTTAGGAGTAAAGATTTTGATATTTTGAGATTTTGGATTTTAAAATGAGGAATGCTCGGGATGACTCAATTCCTATATTTAGAAAGACGTTTGAATATGGATCAGGCCTGCGCGTACAAGCACATACTCTGAGGTGGCCCAGTGTTTGGGTGCGGGCTCCTGCGCGCCCTGGTATTCAGGCGCCGAGGCCGAGCGCCCTGTCTTTTCATTTCTGTTTTTTGCGTTGCAGCGTGGATTCCGAGGTGTCATAAAGTTTTCGTGTTTATATATATGACCCTTCTGCCTCGTCTTTCCTCACTCGTCTTTGCATCCTTCTTCAAAACCTCTCAAAGAAACCTGAGCAAATTTGTCATGGGTATCGAGAATTTGACTACGCTGCTACAGGTATGGTCCCGAAGTTTTAGGGATAAGGAGAAGGTTCATCTCAATCAGATGAGAATTTCTGCCCTATTTTCGTTGTAGCGTCTTAAGGTTGACTCTTACTTTGTAGACGCTTGTCTGTTTTTTTGGGATACGACCCATCATGTTTTTATGTTTCCTCGGGGAGGGGTTTGTCCTCTCCCTGAGGAGATAGCTGCTGTTGGTGGATGGTGTCCTATTGCCCGTCCTACTATTCCTTCATTTTATCCTGACCAAAGGAGGAAGCTGAGAGAATTTTTGGGTTATCTCATGCTAAGGTAGACCGAATGGTGCATCGGAATTCTGTGTTCTTGTTTGAGTTAGCTGACAAGTTCATGAATAAAAAGGGCAAGAGGATTATTGCTTCTCACAGGCGCAAGGCCTTTGCTTTCTGCATGCTTCATCGCTACGCCTTTGAGGGACGTATGGAGATTGACTCGTGCATGGGCCAAATTCGGTTATTGGGCATCGTAGACCAAATAGAGACCGGTCATAGTCCAGCTTGGCAAATAACCGTGGAGATCATCATGGGCCTTGATGCTAGGACGATCGACCCTCACAGGCAACTAGCGGGCAGCTGTCGATTTCTGCAGGTATACATCTCTCGTCTTTTTTTTTTGAAGTCTTATAAGACCTTATCCTGCCAGATTTGGCTATACGAGAGGTTGTCGATCATGGAGTCCCCTCTTGATGTACCCAAATATTGCAGCAGTCAAGTGAGTTCGAGCAAGAGGTGCATGAGCCCGAGCCATGACATAAACCAGGCTTACTAGGAGGAGGAACTTGTGTTCCATGGAGGTCCTTTGATCAGGTGGACTGTTGCTTGGTGGTTTCTTTCCACACTGACGGGATTAGCCAAGAGGGATCAGGCTCGATATTTGGTGATCCTGTCACTCGATTGATCTGTTCATATATACCCGGACAGCATTCTGAGGCAGTTGGGATGGACTCAGCGAATTTCTGAGACCGAAGCCATAATCATCGTCCCACTTCAGCTAGCGGACGCGATGTGAGACACTTCGCTGTAACGGTGACATACACTTGTTATTTGGACTATTCCCAACCCTTGTCACTCGGTCTGGGTTTCCGAGTCGTATCGAAAATGGAGTTCTGAAGAGTTGAAGGAAGCTCGTAATACTCTGAAGATTGATGAAGCCTTTGATCTGGTTCGCAGGGAGACGACTAAGGATAATAGGGGGTTTCTTTGATGACAGAGATGCCCCTGTTACCTTGGTACGACTAGAGTCGGGTCCTAGAACAAAGACTAAGACTCAAGCTAGAGACCCCGATGCAAGAGGTGTGTGGGGAAGACTGAGCCCCCATACTGACTTGGAGAAGAGGCATGGACCGAGACTCGTGGCTAGAGACCGGCTCTATTCGCATGAAAGGCTTCCGGAGCATGTGAGGGCCAGACTCGGGCCGATCAATACAGCTGAAGATCTACTCTCGAGGAAATGGATCCGGGCTTAGGAGGTCCCTTTAGTGATTCAGAAACGTCCGCCCCCGCCTAGTCGCAAGTGGACATTTAAGGAAGCAGGGGATACCCGGTTCCTTAGATGATTTATTACTTAAGTAATACTACTATTTTTGTAGTGTCGTGCTGTGTTTTGTTTTTGTACTTTGAATCTCCCGAATTTATCGGGGTCTTAATAATAAAAGAAGTTTTTATTATTTGAACTATTTCTGTCCTTTTTTGCGATTGCGGTGGTTGTGCCCTTGTGGGGGCTGCCTACGTATCCACGGTTGGTGGAATCAAACCAGACATAGTGCAAATTTTGTATCTGCAATCTCGAAATACACCAAGACTAATGGTTCAAGATTTGTATGACAGTAGGATTAATAGTCCTAGCTTATTGTCTTGTTTTTTTTAAGTTTATGTTTTGAAAAGACAACTTTGATAAACTTTTAGCAAATGACATTGAGAAAGGGTCAGGGGTAGTAACGTTTTAGCTGGTCGAGGTTGGTAGGATTGGTAAAATCATTCTCGTCCAAGTCTGTCAACTTCACAACACCTCCTGATAGAACCTTTTTCACCAGATATGGCCCGGCCCAATTGGGTTTGAACTTTCCCCGCGGGTCAACTGGTAATAGAGCTCAAACGGATTTGAGGACTAAATCCCCTTCCTTGATATGCCTTGGCCTAACTCTCTTGTTAAAAGCCCATTGTATCCTCTTCTGGTATACCTGAATATTATTAAGGGCGCGGGATCACCGTTCGTCCAATAGAACCAACGAGTCATATCACGCTTGGACCCAATCTACTTCAGGTACTTGGCTTTCCAATAGAATTCTGAGAGATGGTACCTCCAATTTGACTGGTCATACTGCCTCCATATCGTATGTTAAATAGTAAGGTGTTGCACCGATTGCGGTTCAGATTGAAGACCGGTATCCCCATAGAGCGAACGGTATCTTGTCGAGCCATTCTCGATAATTATCGGTCATCTTTTTAAATTTGGTGATAATTTTCTTGTTGGCTGCCTCCACCGCTCCATTTGTTTGGGGATGGTAGGGTGAGGATGTATGCCTCTGGATTTTGTATTTGGTTAGCAAGGCTGCTGTTTCTGCTTGGAAATGGGTCCCGCGATCACTGATGAATTCATGTCGGGTCCCATATCGACATATAATTTTATTTTAGATGAACTTGCCGACATGCTTAGCGTTCAAAACGCGGTACCACTCAGCTTCGACCCATTTGGTTAAGTAGTCGTTTGCTACCAAGATAAAGTTATGTCCACCCGAACCTGAGGGGTTTACTTTTCCGATTATGTCGATTCCCCATGTCGAGAATGACTAATGAGTGTTATTTATATACATATTCCCATCCCCAAATTGTTAGTTTTATCTTGGTTTTTGTGCTTAACTCGTTAATAATGATGAAATACATACTTTGAATGTCGATACTTCCGTATTTGTGTGTATTTTGTAGATTAGGATGCATTTGGAGCTAATCAGAGCAATATGAAATCGACAATTGAAGAATTTACACCTAAGCACGGAATTGAAGGAAGAAGATGCGGAATACACGAAGAAACAAATATCAAAGAAGGAAAAGACACCAAATGAGATGAAAGAATGATCGCCTACACAAGGATCAATTTCAAACGTTCATATCTTGAGTTCTACAACTCCAATCAAGTTTATTTAGGTGGCGTTAGAAAGCTCTTGATCTTAGCCTTCCAACGATATACCGCACGCCTAATTTGAACAAGTAACGAAGAAAAGGTAGCCGTATGAAGTAGAGCGCGTGATGCTGTGATCTACAGCACTACTCGATCGAGTGCCCCTACTGCACTCGATCGAGTGCCACTCCGTGAAACTCTCTGCCCATATTTTGGGGGGTCACTCGAAAGAGTGTCATCAGGCTCGCATCATTCTTGTTTCAACTTAGAATTTGGGCTTGTTTTCAAGTCCAACTGCTACTCTTTAAAATCAGTGTTCCTGACTTGTGTCAGACACTTTCATTCTACACTTTCTTTTACCTTCTTTTACACACTTTTCATTATTCAGTTTTCATAGTTTAGTTTACCTACCTAGAGATCTTTACAATTTCCTTCATCGTTCGGTATTGAATTTCAATTCTCTTTAAATTCATCTTTATTTATTGTTCTAGTATTATTATTTCCTTCAATTGATTGTTAATTCATCTTGATATGTTTAGATTCGATTTCTTTCTTTCTTATCTGATTAGTTTTATTATGCGTAGCTAATTTCTCATCTAGGGATAAGGGGATCTATGCATGTTAGGAGGGATTATAATTGATTGATTAGTTGTTAATCGCATGAACTATCGCTTGTTTATCGTCTTAAATCTGATTGATTGTCTGATGCATAATTCAATTAATTAGCATAGCAATTAGGGCTTTTCACCGATCGGGTTAAGAACTAATTAGGCCACGATAATTCGGGTAGACTGACTTAATGTTAGCGACCGCAGGTTAAGTTTAGATCTAAAGGTTGTATTGTACCGACCGGACTTGCACCTTAGGCATTTCGATTATTGACCTGTTAGTTGACTCCCTGACCCGACTAATATTCGTAGTGAACCTGAGACCCTAGACTTTTCCCTTCTTGTTATTCCGTTTTAGTTATTTAGTTTCTACTTACCAAACCAGCCAATTGTGACCCATAATCTAGAATCTAATTCTTAGGATAAACATTTGAATTCCCATCTCCTTGTGGTTCGACCCCTGACTTCGCTATCTACATTAGTTAGTGACCTTAGGGTACTTTTGATTAGAGATACGACTATCCCCTGTCAAATTTTGGCACCGTTGCCGGGGAGACGGTGTTATTTAGTTGTTTATCTTTTTTAAGTTCTAGGTTATTTTTTTGTATATATTTTTTTTATCATTCACCATTATGACCAATTTTTACTTCCCACAATTCAAACATGAGTCACTACATAATTATTGGGATAGACTTGAGTCTTCCATTACTCAAAATGGCTTTAATGTTGATATACGGGATATGTGTCATATGATATATAATGGTGTTGATGATGAGTCACGGGCTAGAATTGAGGAAAATTGCGGAGGGATGTTTAATTATATCTCTTACGAGGAACGATTGGAAATCCTTAAATATTTAGCCCGTAATAGTGCTGAATTAGAGGTGAGGCGTAAAAATGACAAAGCGGAAATCGAGGCTTTGTTGCTGCAATTCGTGCAAGCTCAACAAAAGCAAGATACTCAAATAGGTCAGTTGCTAGATCATTATGAAATCTTGGACAATCAAATTGCCCAATTAGCAAGCCAAGAGCAACAAAGTCAACCGGGTACGCCTATGGAATTAGTGAAGAACCTCCAGGTAAGTGAATCATGCCCATCTCATGTGAACATAATTGATGATGATGATGATGATGGGTATAATGTTCAATCTATTCAAGATCACCAAACCCCCGTGAATGACTGTGAGCTAGAATGTGTATTTTTTGAGGAAAACGTGTGTTTGGATGCTCTGAATGATGCTCTTTTAATTGAGGATAACATTAAGGAATTTGATTTGTTTGATTTTGAGAGAGTGTTATTTGATGTCAATTATGAGGTTTTGGAGACAGAATTGAACAAAAGAGAGGATCTTAAGCTTGAGAGGAAAAATGAAAGGGAAGAGAAGAATACACTTTTTGACGATTTCTTGAGTGGAAGAGGTGTGGCTAGATGGGATAGCGAGAATGATTTCTTTGAAACACCAATTTTAGAGACATTTGAGTTTTTCCCTTATATTGAGGACGACCCACTTCCACCTATTGATTGTCTTGATTATATTTCTCTTGACCCTTTGTTTGAGCTTATGATTAGTGGGGAGGATTGTGATAATTCTTTCACGGAGATCGGTAAGATTGATCCTTTGAGTAGTCTTAGGAGTTCTAACTCTTCTTTTATGCAATTTATACCCGATGATAAGCCTTGGGGAGAATCTGAGATATTTGATGTGTATGTCTTGTCTTACGAGCCGCCTATTAACATTCTTACTCTTCTTATGCACTATGACCACCATGCTGAGGATTGGTCTAGCTCGTCTGATAGGCTATGACAATCATTGACTTTGTCTCTGTTTGTCTTCTTTATATCTTGGTGCTACTTATGCTTTTGTGTAGCACATGCGCAGATGTTTGATCGACTCTTGAGAGCCTTAAGCTGTTTTCATCACAGTCATCTGTGGACAACTGATCTATAAGACGAACCCCCACTTTGCTGCTGGTTACGGTAGTTTCCTTCCATTATTTATTTATTTTTTTTCTTTTATTATTCGATTTCTTAGATTTTTTTCTTCCCCTAGGTTACGTTGTCCTTAGGATTGGCTGTGGATTTGTTGTCTTATCTACTTTAGAGTCACATTGAGAACACTGTGACATTTAGGTTTGGGAGAGAGTTTGTGTGCTTTTGTGTGTTTTATTTTGTGTCGTGTGTTTTACCGCTTTCAAAAATTATAAAAATCCAAAAAAATTGAAAAAATCATAAAATTTCAAAAATATTTTATTTTTTATGTGGTGTGTCTGATGTAGAAGCATGCAAAACGGCGATGATGATAATGCTCTTAACATGATTTCTCCTAATTTTCAGCTTACTTCGTGCCTAAAAACGTGTTTTGTCTTGAGATTTGATTAAATTGATATGATATGCCTATTTGAAATTTTAATTGCCAAATGAGTAAATTTGACCACTTGTCGGCAAGCCACAAAATTCTGAGGATTTAGAGCTTCCTAGGCCAGTAATATCCATAACTGGTCTCATTATTATTTAGAAATTGAGTGGTTTTCTCCTTATGGAATGTGTAACATAAAATTGCATAAATATGACGTTCGTCTCTTGACATTGAATACGTGTTTGGTTTTTGGAGGAGGTACATGAGGAAAGGCAATTTTTGTTTTTGATGAGCTCCACATAGCCAAAAATGACCCATTTTTACTACCTTGTAGATTTAGGTCGTTTTGCTTTGTTTAGCCCATTTCACCTGTTGTAAGCATATTTTTACCGCCTACATTATTTATCTACAACCCAGAATAGCCTACCCTGTCGGGAAAGTCGCAGTGAACTTAATTGGAATTACTTCACTATTTGATCATGTTTGGAGATTTTTGCATCTTTTGGACTTAGTGAATAATATCGTTGGTGCGACTTTGTACTCGCCTTCCCCCTATTCAAAATTTGAAAAAATAGAAGCGTTGAAAAGAAAAGAAAATGAATTGAAAAAAAAAAGAAAAAAAAAAGAAAAAAAAGATGAAATATATGCTTCTTGTAATATTTCGGGGAATGGTCGAAAAGATTGAAACTAGAGATTAATTGTGATGATGAACAGAATTCACTCTTACACCTAATCTTGAATTTATATCTCTAGTTGGTGGTTCGACGTTATTTGTTGGGGTTTTTGATGGATAGTTTTTATTGTGTTGCTGCGATTAGGCCCGATTTTTAGCTCCACATTCTCATACCTGCTTTAAGCACAATCCATTTTATTCTCTCACATATTAGCCACCCTTTGTAAGTCCTTGGCATGTACTGTGGTCCTGATTGGTAGAACACGTATTTGATTGGGGAGATTGATTTCATATTCGATTGCATGCATGTTTCATAAGTCGAGTGAGTGTTCTTATTCTTTCTTATCTTCACATTTATATACTCACCCATTCTTATGAGTGTTGAGCGATAACCGTGAGGAAGTCCGACATTGATGGTCTTGCAAGATTGAAAGGTTGGCAAACAATTGTTTATTTAAGGCATGATTATTGATTTAGTTATATTTTTTGGCATTGCGTGTTTTCTAACCGACTTGAGCCGATTTTTAGTAGAATGATTGTAAGCTTGCTCTTAGTCGTGCTTCACATCACTTGCCCTCTCTTGTATTTATATGTGTGGTTTGCTTGAGGACAAGCAAAGGTTCGGTTTGGGGGAGTTTGATGAGTGTTATTTATATACATATTCCCATCCCCAAATTGTTAGTTTTATCTCGGTTTTTGTGCTTAACTCGTTAATAATGATGAAATACATACTTTGAATGTCGATACTTCCGTATTTGTGTGTATTTTGTAGATTAGGATGCATTTGGAGCTAATCAGAGCAATATGAAATCGACAATTGAAGAATTTACACCTAAGCACGGAATCGAAGGAAGAAGATGCGGAATACACGAAGAAACAAAGATCAAAGAAGGTAAAGACACCAAATGAGATGAAAGAATGATCGCCTACACAAGGGTCAATTTCAAAAGTTCATATCTTGAGGTCTACAACTCCAATCAGGGTTATTCAGGTGGCGTTAGAAAGATCTTGGTCTTAGCTTTCCAACGATATATCGCACGTCTAATTTGAACAAGTAACGAAGAAATAGTAGCCGTATGAAGTAAGGCGCGTGATGATGTGATCTACAGCGCTACTCGATCGAGTGCACCCAAACCGGGCCTCGCGCCATTCTTGTTTCAACTTAGAATTTGGGCATGTTTTCAAGTCCAACTGCTACTCTTTAAAATCAGTTTTCCTGACTTGTGTCAGACACTTTCATTCTACACTTTCTTTTACCTTCTTTTACACACTTTTCATTATTCAGTTTTCATAGTTTAGTTTACCTACCTAGAGATCTTTACAATTTCCTTCATCATTCGGTATTGAATTTCAATTCTCTTTAAATTCATCTTTATTTTTTGTTCTAGTATTATTATTTCCTTCAATTGATTGTTAATTCATCTTGATATGTTTAGATTCGATTTCTTTCTTTCTTATCTGATTGATTTTATTATGCGTAGCTAATTTTTCATCTAGGGATAAGGGGATCTATGCATGTTAGGAGGGATTATAATTGATTGATTAGTTGTTAATCGCATGAACTATCGCTTGTTTATCGTCTTAAATCTGATTGATTGTCTGATGCATAATTCAATTAATTAGCATAGCAATTAGGGCTTTTCACCGACCGGGTTAAGAACTAATTAGGCCACGATAATTCGGGTAGACTGACTTAATGCTAGCGACCGCAGGTTAAGTTTAGATCTAAAGGTTGTATTGTACCGACCGGACTTGCACCTTAGGCAGTTCGATTATTGACCTGTTAGTTGACTCCCTGACCCGACTAATATTCGTAGTGAACCTGAGACCCTAGACTTTTCCCTTCTTGTTATTCCGTTTTAGTTATTTAGTTTCTACTTACCAAACCAGCAAATTGTGACCCATAATCTAGAATCTAATTCTTAGGATAAACAATTGAATTCCCATCTCCTTGTGGTTCGACCCCTGACTTCGCTATCTACATTAGTTAGTGACCTTAGGGTACTTTTGATTAGGGATACGACTAACCCCTGTCAATGACCATGGCGACGTCATGGTGTATAACAAAGACGATGGAATGTGATGTACATTGGCGAAGATTTGACAGTTATGGCAATGTTTGACGTCCTATTTGCAGTCGGTTCCCATATTATTCCAGTAGTATCCGAGCCTCATGAACTTTCGGACTAGCATTTGGGAATTCATATGTGGACCACACTCACTGTAATCTCCTAGAAATTCTAACGCGATACAATGGCGAAAACACTGTAGAGTCGGGATTATAACACGCAGTAACTATGTTTTGATAAAATTTAAATGGTGAAGTCAAACTTTAGGCCTTAAATAAAATGGCCAAAATTAAAACAATCCACAAAGGGGTTTAACAATTCATAAGATAAAATTATTAAAATTAATCGAGCAGGGATCATGTCTGCCCGCTAGCCCACACCCGGAAACATGCATACCTGTCATGTTAAAAACATAACAGCCACAATCAATGAGGAGCAACATCAATGTTCTCCCAGCTGTATAACAGGATTTTAAAACAGTAATTACTATTATAGGAAAAATAGTAAAAACGGAAAACAACAAAACATTATAATGAAAATAAGTTTTCATTGAAAAACTTCATGTATCGAAACAATATAATAAAAATCAGTTTTCCAAAGAAAACATAAAATATTTGTCAACCTGCAACCAAATTATATCGATAATAATAAAAATATTCAAAATGGCGTTATGGATAGGATTAATGTAGAATCTAGACTTTCACTAGGATAATACTAGAAACTAGCTTCGAGAACTGTAGACTTAACTCATAACAGAATCCAGACTCTAACTAGGCAACTCAACTATAACAGGACTGCGTGTAGCGAGGTCCTGGCTTAAGTAGTGCACACCCCTCCTAGACAACAAATATGTCTAGTTCAGCTGACGGCGGCTAACACGATGCGATATCTAGCTTAAGGTCAAAACATACACTCTCCTGGGCGAAACTACGCCCAGTTCAACGACCAAATGTGCCCCAATTAGGCACACCGACTTTATAGCTGATGGCAAAAACGTACATCCCAGACTATATTACTCAAAACCCACACTTGTCCTTATTCCATAACTCCAAAACAAGCCATTATCGATATTCAAAAGATATATTCAATACAAACAATAAGAGAACAAAAGGAAAAAGGATCACTTTCCAAAAGAGGAAACTTTCTATTTTAGAAAACTTTACTAAAAATAGCATCATATCAAAATAGCGAAAATATTAGTTTATACTAATACAACATTTTAGTAAACGATATAAATTTATAAAACTAGTACTTTCGGCCTTAACGATATTAATTATCAAAGTGAGAGTATTTAGGTTTATGAGATTATTAAAATATCTTACAAGTGTTTATAAAATGATTAAAAATATCTTAAACGTTTTAATACTACTAATCAGGGTGTTTTCAAAACTTACAAAACTAAAATTGCCTAATTATTATTAGTTACGACAATACGATTATAAATAGGATTTTACGGCAAATGTCAAATTAAATCTTTTAACGTCTTTTATTTAATTAAACCAATGAATATATTTAGAGTATGTTTAAGGGATGATTTAACTCTAAAAGTTTCAGATTTAAATATTTTCAAAATGGCTAGAAAAATAATTCTTTTAGGTGCAATGGATCATTTTAACGATAAATCGTAATTTTGTCCAGAAATCATTACTACTAATTAAAGACTTTAATAAATAGTGATAAGTTTAGTTTGTAGTGCCTATTTTGCTGTGTTTTGGTCCCAATTTCCTCGCGGAATCGCTCCTTGGGAGCGGTTCATGGGCTACTTATGCTTCCTCTAGCTCGTTTCAGGTTCCCGAGACCATTCATGGAGATTTGGAGCGATTCCGACTCAATACATACACTTTTCGGAGCCAACGAAGCGGAGGAACGATCACTCGATGCCTTGGATTCGACCCCGAGACCTTGGGACCCGATCCCGAGCCCCTTAGACTCGATCCCGAGACCCGAGAGTCGATGAGAAGTCTATGTGAAGCAAGGAGGAACCTTAAAGATCATATTGGAGGCCTACAAGACTCATCCCCGACGGGTATGGCCTCATCCCGTCCGGGATGAAGTGCGCATTTTGCATAGCTTCTGTTTTGGACCCATCCCGGTCGGGACCGACCCGTCCCGGTCGGGATCAGACCGTCCCGGTCGGGACCAATCCCGTCCCGGTCGGGACCATGGTGCTGCTGCGCGTGACTCTTTAATTCATCCTCCCTCATTCTTGTAACCTTATAAATACTTCTCTCTTGTATTGTTTATGGATCATACCTTACATTAGACTCTCTTAAGCCTCTCTACAAGATAAAAAACCCTAGATTTAGAGTTCATCCTTTTAGTTTAATCTCTCTTTAATCCTTAGTTAATCTTTGTTAATCTAGTTTAGTTAATCTTGTATTAAGAGGATACTTGAAGATTCATCCAAGCTTGACAACCTTGGAGTTGATTTGAGTTTCTTATTTATGCAAGTTTACATCTTTTTCTTCATTTGGTTGTTGGTATAATCTTCTCTACTCTTATTCTTGTTTATTCAATCTAGTTTCAATCTTTTTATATTGTTCTTGTTATTGTTCTCATTGTTCATAATGGATGTTTGGTTTTTCATGTTGTTTTCTCTTATTATGGTTAGTTTGTTCTTGATAATGAGTGAGTAGTCTCCTTGTGGAGTTAGTAGGGAGATTAAGGGTAGATTATGGAGGATTAGGGTTTGATTAGGGGTAAAGGTGGCTCTTTTGTTGTTAGTCACTTAATGGGCACTCTATGTGTTTGTTGATTTGCTTGTGTAAGTAGTAGTGGCCAATGCTCCCCATACTTGTGCTCATCTTCTCATTGTTTGTCTATTTTGTGGTTGTGTTGAGGTTAGTCTTAGACACGAGAGCGCGAACTTACCTCGACGTTGGTCTACGTAGCGAGAGCTCGGACCGACTCTAGCAACTAGGAGACACCTATACCCATGATCGCCCCAATTACCCTACTACACTTATGAACCCGACCTACCCCACTTCCTTTCATATTTGATTTCATCTTCTTAGTTAGTCATCATTTCTCTAGTTCATTGTCTAGTTTGTATTTAGTTATTTCATTTAGCCTTGTTATAGCTAATTTGTTATTAGTCTTGTTCACTCCTCTTCTCCTATCCTAGTTTGTCAATCATCATTTCTTTGTGTTGGTTTGTGACTTAGTCTCATTTTTAGGCCGACCTAGTCTAGACCTTACAATACCATCTCCGTGGATATCGACCCTACTTGCCCTAGCTACCCACTAGGAATAGTCGGTTAAATATTGATCGGCGGGACCCACGACAAATCCCACCATCAAATAGTACAAAAATTACGTAAATTAGCTAAAATATATTTTTGGATATTCTGCTCAGAAAAGAAAATATTCTATCGTAGTTAGTTTTATTTTCGTAGTTTTTCTAAAAATCTTCAAAAACCCTAAAAATTTGAAAAATTTTCACAAAAATCAAAAAGATTTTCTTTTGTGTGTTTTCCTTTTATGTCGTTGTATCGTGTATTTGTTTTGTTGTGTGTGTTTTGCCTCCCTTTTTCCTTATAGGTTACTTGAATCACCGATAGCTTTGGAGAGCTTTCAAGATTTCCGGTAACATCTTTATCCCTTTTTCTTCTTTATCTCTTGTGGAGTTTGGAGGAGATTGTGATATGGTGTGCTCGGGTGGAGCTTTGTAAAGTTTGCGGTTGATTTGGACGCTTTCTTGGATGTTCGGGGTGGTGTTTATTTTGTTTATGTGTTTGTTTCTCCTTGTTTTGTTGTGTCATCTTTTATTTATTTTTCTTTCTTTTTTTGTCGTGTCTTTGTTTTGTGTGTATATTTGTGTCTTGTGTGTAAAAATGGTTTTCGAAAACCCGGTTTAGAGGCTAGTGTGCGAGTGTTTACTTTTCCTTCCTAGTAATATAAATCGAGTCTTGGACTTTATTCTAGTAGAATGACCCTAAATCAACGATTTCGTTGGTCCTTTACCTTGAGTCCACCTAGCTTACTAGGGATTTACTACGGGATTTGCATTTTGACCATTTTGACCACCCATGGTGTGAAAAGGCCTTGGCTGCCGAGTCCCGTCCCTTAGGTGACCATGTCTAGGATGGTTTGATTAGTCCAAGTTTTCCACTTTTTGTGGGTTTGAAGGGAAATCGTGACCCACGATTCACCCATTTACCTACCTCCTACACATATCCACACAATAAATTGCAATTTGTTGAGTTCTCCCTTTCTTGTCACACAAAGAAATGCCAAAAAACCAAATCAAGCCAAAAAGGGCAAAGAAAAGAAAATGAAAGAAAATGAAAGAAAGAAAAGAATGAAGAAAAGAAAAGGCACAAAAGCCAAAAAGAAAATAGAAAAGAAGAAAAAGAAATGGCATGGCAACAAACAAAGCAAAAATGCAAAAGAAAAGAGAAAATGCCAAAAGAAAATCGTCTCACAAAAAGATCTTAACCCCACAAAAATAAGCCTTTTTCCGACTATTACTGTGAAGAGCCTACCAAAGGACCGAGTCCCTAGGAAGGATGATAGCGGTAATGGTCGGTCTTCCCTCATTTTGCATATTTCCATCTTTTTACTTGGACTAGTTAGGCGGTTTTGGACATGGGACAACCCTCTTGGCTCTTTGCTAAAGGGGGCGGGGTCTCACTTACCTACAGTGTCGACTAACACCGTGGTTCATCCTTTTTCCATCCCACCGATCGTCCCGTGGTACGTTCTTAGAAGGTTAGGAGGAACCAAGGTAAGTTACCAACGTTTTTATTGCTTTGTCGTCATACTATTAGGGTTTTGTCCATTTTGGTTTGTATTTCTAGCTTGGGAACGTTGTCACTTGCCTCGAGTCCTAAACCGGTGCTTCTTTCACCGCTTGTTTGAGGGCAGCGGTATTTCTTTTCTTTTGGGTGCAACCTTTTGTGTGTTTGTTTGTATGTTTATGTGTTTTTGTGTCCGGTTGCATCCACAGTTTTGTCGCAAGACCCCACTTGCCTTGCGGAGTGCACTTTTCCTCTAAGTGTACTCGCGTGAGTTGAAAGGGCGTAGGGTGCGCTAATACCCACTCGGCTAGTTTAGTAGTTAGTATGTGCTTACTCGAGGGCGAGTAAGGGTTAAGTGTGGGGGAGTTGATAAGTGTAGTTTGTAGTGCCTATTTTGCAGTGTTTTGGTCCCATTTTCCTTGTGGAATCGCTCCTTGGGAGCAATTTATGGGCTACTTATGCTTCCTCTAGTTCGTTTCAGGTTCTCAAGACCATTCGTGAAGAGTTGGAGCGATTCCGACTCAATACATACACTTTTCTGAGCCAACGAAGTGAAGGAACGATCACTCGATGCCTTGGATTCGACCCCGAGACCTTGGGACCCAATCCCGCGCCTCCGAGACCCGATCCCGAGTCCCGAGAATCGCTGAGAAGTCCATGTGAAGCAAGGAGGGACCAAAAGGATCATATTGGAGGCCTACAAGACTCATCCCCGACGGGTATGACCTCATCCCGTCCGGGATGAAGTGCAAACAAAGAAGCTCTTCTGCTGAGTCAACCGGGACGGGATGAAGCCATCCCGGACGGGACCATGGAGCCATCCCGGACGGGACCATGAAGCCATCCCGGACGGGACCATCCGTCCCGACAGGGATGAGCCCAATACAGCACCGCGTGACTTCCTTTCAATTCCTTTGCTCTTGTAACCTTATAAATACCCCCCTCTTGTAATCTTAGCTTATGTTCTTCACTTCCCACTAAACCCTAGACTATTTTAGGTTAGATTAGTTTAGATTAGATTAGATTAGTCGGTAATTAGTCGTTAATCTAGTGATTACTCTTGTATTATTGGATCTCTTGAAGAATCCAACCAAGCTTGACAACCTTGGTGGAATTATTTGGATTTTCTTCTATGCAAGTGTTCTCCTTTTCCATTTCCTTTGTAGTTTGGTATAATCTTCTTCTCTTTTTACTCTTAATCCTTTATTGTTTATCAAGTTCTCATCTTTATTCATTGTTTGTTGTTTATCCTTGTTTTCCAGTATGTATGTTTGAATTCTTATGTTGATTCCTCTTGTTCTTTTTAGTTGTAGTTTGATTATGTTTGAGTAGATTCTTGCTAGGGTTAGTAGGGTGATTAGGGTGTTAATTGGATGATTAAGGGTTTTTTGGAGATGTTGGTGGAAGATTTGGGTTTCTTTTTGGTTTGATGCATATTACATGTTTGTTGAAATGCTTGAATGACTTGTATGCATATGCTTGTTTTTCTTGCCTTTCTCTTGTGGGTAATAGTTTGCTTATGGGTTTGGTTCCCTCACTAAGTAGCGAGAGCCCGGTGAGGACGACCCCTAGGTCGGTCTAAGTTGCGAGAGCCCGGATGCGATGTAGGCCACAATAACACGCTAGTAGCCCCGTTTGTCATGTGTATCGCCAAGATGGGTTTTAGGTGGAACCTCTAGGTTGGTCTAAGTAGCGAGAGCCCGTACCACACCTAGATTAACCGACTACCCCCTTCACCTTTACTCTTCCTTGACCATTCCATTGCCCCTTTGAACCCGACCTAATCCTAGCCCGTTTCTTTAGTTGTTCTCTCCGTTACCGTAGTCATAGCATTAGCCTTTTCTCCTCCCCTTATCATTCTAGCTTAGTTTAGCTTGTGGACTTAGTCCCGTTTTTAGGTGACCTTAGTCTAGACGCCTCTTACCATCCCCGTGGATTCGACCCGACTTGCCCTAGCTACCCACTAGGATTAGTTGGTTATTTATTTGATCGGCGGGATCCACGACAAATCCCACCATCAATTTGGCGTCGTTGCCGGGGACGGTGCCAGTTTAGACTTTGTTTTCCTATTTACTTGACTTTGTCTTTGTGTTTGTGTTTTTCTTTTTTTTTTCTTTTTGTTACCTTGCTTCTTGTGTGTGTGAAATTTATTTCTCTCTTGTCTAGTGCCCAAAAAGCACTAGGCTTCTCACGTTTGCTCTTAGTCTACAGTTTGTGCTTAGAGGTGGTGACCATCTTCTTCTTGCGACTTAGAGCCGCTTTAACGGACGGTTGCTAGATTGAGAAGTCCTCAACCGGGTATGTGATGGTAGGGATTTGTCGTGGATCCCACCGCCAAATAAATAACCAACTAGCACCTAACGGTAGTTAGGGTAAGTCGGGTCGTGTCCACGGAGACGGTGTTGCAAGGTTTAGACTAAATCGGCCTAAAACGAGACTAGGTCACACAAACAAACACAAAATCTACTAATTGGTGAATTATGATGAGAGGAGAGGAAGAAAGTAGGCTAACAATGAACTAGGCTAAAACAATGCTAAACAATGCTAATAGTCAAACTAACTAGCAAACTAAAGGAGATGATGACTAAGTAATAAGATGAATCAAATATGGAAAGAAAGTGGGTTAGGTCGGGTTCATAAGAATAGTAGGGTGATCGGGTTGATCATGGGTATGGGTGTCTCCTAGTGCTAGAGTCGGTCCGGGCTCTCGCTACTTAGACCGATGTCAAGGTGAGTCCGGGCTCTCGCAACTTAGACTCTAATCGAGGTATGTCCGGGCTCTCGCAACTTAGACTATCCTCAACACTATCCTCAACATGACCACAAACAAGACAAACAATGAGTAGAGGAAAACTAGCATGAGAAGCATGGCCACTACAACTCAAACAAGCATTTCAACAAACACATGGTGTGCCAAGTATGTGACTAACAACAAAGATATACCCTTTACCCCTAATCAAACCCTAATCACCCATAATCTACCCTTAATCCCCCTACTAACCCACAAGTAATCTACTCACTCATAATCAAAGATAAACTAACAACAATAAGAGAAAACCACATCACAATCCAAACATCCATTATCAAGAACAATAACAAGAACACTAAGTAAAGATTCAAACTTGAAATAATAACCATAAACAAGAGAAAGGAAGATTTTACCAACAATAGATGAAGTAAAAGATGAAATCTTGCATAAATAAGAAACCCAAATAATCCCAAGGTTGTCAAGCTTGGAGAGATCTTCAAGTGTCTTCTTAATACAAGAACTAATTATAACTAGATTAAACTAAGATTAACTAGGGATTAACTAAAGATTAAGAGAGATTAATTAGGGTTTACAAATCTTAAGAGAGGCCTAAGAGAGTCTAGGGTAAGGTAAGGTAAGGTAAGGTCCATAAACAATACAAGAGAGAAGTATTTATAGGGTTACAAATGGAAGGTAGAAGAAAGAAACAAAGCACAGCTGCCACTGGGTCTTTCCCGATCGGGAATGGGAAATCCCGATCGGGAAACTTCCACTTTCCCGATCGGGAATATGCCAACCCGATCGGGAATGCTTCAAAGTGAGTGCGTCTTTTGTGCACCTCATCCCGATCGAGTTTTAGGCCTTCCCGATCGGGATGGGTCTTGTAGGCCTCCCTTAAGAGCTTTTTGGTCCCTCCTTGCCTCTCATGGGTTTCTCGTCGATTCTCGGGACTCGGGATCGGGTCTCGAAGGCTCGGGATTGGGTCCCAGGGTCTCGGGGTCGATTCCAAGGCATCGAGTCATCGTTCCTTTACCTCGTTGGCTCCAAAAAGTGTATGTATTGAGTCGGAATCGCTCCAACTCTTCGTGATTGGTCCCGGGAACCTGAAACGAGCTAGAGGAAGCATAAGAAGCCCATAAACCGCTCCCAGGGAGCGATCCCACAAGGAAAATGGGGCCAAAACACAGTAAAATAAGCACTACAAACTACACTTATCAAATGTGTTTTCCTTTTGTGTCTTTGTCTCGTATATTTGTTTTGTTGTGTGTGTTTGGCCCCCTTTTCTTATAGGTTGCTTAAATCACCGCTAGCTTTGGAGAGCTTTCAAGACTACCGGTAACATCTTATCCCTTTTTCTTTTTTTTCTCTCGCGGAGTTTGGAGGAGATTGTGATGTTGTGTGCTCGGGTGGAGCTTTGTAAAGTTTGTGGGTGATTTGGTGATATGTTTGGAAGCTAGGGGTGGTGTTTGTGCTGTTCATGTGTTCGTTTTGTTTTGTTTTTGTTTTGTCGCTTTTGTTTCTTTTTCTTTCGTTTTCGTTGAGTCTTTGTTTTGTGTTTTGTTGTGTGTATTGTGTGTAAATGGTTTTCAAAAACCCGGTTTAGAGGCTAGTGTGTGAGTGTGTACTTTCCCTACCTAGTAGTGTAAATCGAGTCTTGGACTTTAATCTAGTAGAATGACCCTAAATCAATGATTTCGTTGGTTTCTTACCTTGAGTCCACCTATCTTAGTAGGGATTTACTACGGGATTTGCATTTTGACCATTATGACCACCCACGGTGTGAAAAGTCCTTGGTTGCCGAGTCCCGTCCCATAGGTGACCGTGTTTGAGATTGTTTAATTAGTCCAAGTTCTCCACTTTTTGTGGGTTTGAAGGGAAGGACGCTCCCCGACTCTCCCATTTCCCTACCTCCTACACATATCCACACAATAAATTGCGAGGTGTTGATTTCTCTCTTTCTTAATTGTCAAGAAATGCCAAAAAAAGCCAAATCTAGCAAAAAGGCAAAGAAAAGAAAAAGAAAAAAAATGAAAGGAAGAAAAGAAAGAAGAAAAAGAAAAGGCACAAAAGCCAAAAAGAAAATAGAAAAGAAGAAAAAGAAATGGCATGGCAAAACAAAACAAAAATGCAAAAGAAAAGAGAAAATGCCAAAAGAAAATCGTCTCACAAAAAGATCTTAACCCCACAAAAATAAGCCTTTTTCCAACTTTTGCCGTGAAGAGCCTACCAAAGGACCGAGTCCCGAGGAAGGATGATAGCGGCATTAGTCGGTCTTCCCTCATTTTGCATGTTTTCCACCTTTTTACTTGGACTAGTTAGGCGGTTTTGGACACGGGACGACCCTCTTGGCTCACGCTAAAGGGGGCGGGGTCTCACTTACCTACAGTGTCGACTAACACCGTGGTTCATCCTTTTTCCATCCCGCCGATCGTCCCGTGGTACGTTCTTAGAAGGTTAGGAGGAACCTAGGTAAGTTACCAACGTTTTTGTTGCTTTGTCGTCATACTATTAGGGTTTAGTCCATCTTGGTTTGTATTGCTAGATTGGGAACGTTGTCACTTGCCTCGAGTCCTAAACCGGTGCTTCTTTCACCGCTTGTTTGAGGGAAGCAGTATTTCTTTTCTTTTGGGTGCAACCTTTTGTGTGTTTGTTTGTATGCTTGTTTGTTTATGTGTCTTGTGTCCGGTTGCATCCGCAGTTTTGTCGCAAGACCCGACTTGCCTTGCGGAGTGCACTTTTCCTCTAAGTGCACTCGCGTGAGTTGAAAGGGCGTAGGGTGCGCTAATACCCATTCGGCTAGTATAGTAGTTAGTATGTGCTTACTCGAGGGCGAGTAAGGGTTAAGTGTGGGGGAGTTGATAAGTGTAGTTTGTAGTGCTTATTTTACTGTGTTTTGGCCCCATTTTCCTTGTGGGATCGCTCCCTGGGAGCGGTTTATGGACTTCTTATGCTTCCTCTAGCTCGTTTCAGGTTCCCGGGACCAATCACAAAGAGTTGGAGCGATTCCGACTCAATACATACACTTTTTGGAGCCAACGAGGTAAAGGTACGATGACTCGATGCCTTGGAATCGACCCCGAGACCCTGGGACCCAATCCCGAGCCTCCGAGACCCGATCCCGAGTCCCAAGAATCGACGAGAAACCCATGAGAGGCAAGGAGGGACCAAAAAGCTCTTAAGGGAGGCCTACAAGACCCATCCCGATCGGGAAGGCCTAAAACCCGATCGAGATGAGGTGCACAAAAGACGCATTCACTGTGAAGCATTCCCGATCGGGTTGGCATATTCCCGATCGGGAAAGTGGAAGTTTCCCGATCGGGATTTCCCATTCCCGATCGGGAAAGACCCAGTGGAAGCCGCGCTTTGTTTCTTTCTTCTTCCTTCCAGTTGTAACCCTATAAATACTTCTCTCTTGTATTGTTTATGGACCTTACCTTACCTTACCTTACCCTAGACTCTCTTAGGCCTCTCTTAAGAGCTTTTTGGTCCCTCCTTGCCTCTCATGGGTTTATCGTCGATTCTCGGGACTCGGGATCGAGTCTCGGAGGCTCGGGATTGGGTCCCAGGGTCTCGGGGTCGATTCCAAGGCATCGAGTCATCGTTCCTTTACATCGTTGGCTCCAAAAAGTGTATGTATTGAGTCGGAATCGCTCCAACTCTTTGTGATTGGTCCCAGGAACCTGAAACGAGCTAGAGGAAGCATAAGAAGCCCATAAACCGCTCCCAGGGAGCGATCCCACAAGGAAAATGGGGCCAAAACACAGTAAAATAAGCACTACAAACTACACTTATCAGTATGAGCTACGATTTTTGAGCGAGCATGGGGTTTGATCTAAACTCCCCACACATGGAAGCCGATATGAGCTACTCCTCTTCTTCTATGAACCAAAGCTATGACATGATGACTCTTAATTACTATCAAGCTCCTTGGGGGGATCAAGACTCTAGTGGGTATGAACTTCAAGGTTATGAAAATGGCTACCAACAAGTGAACGATTACCAATCCTACGATCATGGTGACTATTACTCGAGTTATCAATGTGAACCCACCATGTTCAATCAAGATTCACCTTATGGAAGCCAATACCCCCAAAACCCACCATATTACCCTCCACCCCAACCACAATATGAACCCCATGACCCACAATACTACCAATCACCTCAACCTCACTACCAACAATATGATGCCCCACCCCTTGGGCATCATCAAGATTATCAAGGAGCTTTACAAGACCCCGATGACCATCAATCGTCAAACTTGGAGTTGTATCATTCGATTCTTCAATTGCAAAGGAGCACACAAGAAATGGCCATTCAAATGAAAAAGAAGCAAGATGAACTCATGGCCCAATTTCGAAGGGAAAACGAGGCGAGGGATGCTCGATTAAATGCAATATCGGTTCAAACCGTAATGTTTTTATCCCGAACATCACAATTAGATGAAGGGTGCCCACTTGAGAAAGAGGAGCCACCTAACCATGAAGCCACCGATGTAGTTCCCTTTGGAGGAGAGATTTGCTTTGAAGAACCTCAATCGTCTACCCAAAAAGTGACGAATGAGGATATGACCCTTGGTGAAGACAACATTGGTGAGGAATTGGAGGAAGTTAGTGAGTTGGATGGGTTGGTAGAATTTGTGAAGTTGTTGGGTGAAATTGATAGCCTCGAGTTGCCCTTGTGCGAGAATGTGGATAAGCATCAAGAGCCCCTAGATAGTGAACCAACCAATGACTTGGAAGAGATTGAAACCGCCGGTAGAAGTTTCAATCCTCTTCTCCAAGATGATGTGGGGACGAATGATGAAGATGGGGAACCACAACTTGAGGAAAGTGTGGGGGTGTGCAACAAGGAAATGGGGCCAAAGCCATTTTTTGTGCCTCGTTTCTTGGAAATGAAGCTTGCTTGTGATTGGAGACGGTGTCTAGGGAGGAAGAGGTCGGTGAAGCTCGTAGGATGGATAGACCCCGGAGACGACATGAATGATGATGTTGGGTCTTGGGATTCCTACTTCTCGCCTCCACCTTGGAGGCCGTGGAGGTTGGCTAGGCTCGAGCGCTTCTTGGGCCTTCATTATGATGTCGGTAGCGCGTTCGATTTGCTCCTCCATGCCCTTGAGGGCTACGGTTGAAGAAGAGTCCACCATCCTAGGTTTGACGGAGTTCCTAAAGAACCGTCATGTTGTATATTCCCCCTTCCTCTTCTTTAGAGTACTTGAGCTTGTATTTGTGTGTTTTATCTCTTGATTTTGTTAGTTTTGTGATATTCTTGTAATATTGGATTGTTGATGAGCTTTGTGAGGGAGAGAATTTGATGTTTTGTTTGAGTTTATTGTGATAGATAAAGTGAAAGTGACTCCTAGAAAGGAGTGGTTAGTGATAGAGCTTGGATCGTGAGTAAGGAAGTCGGTTTTTGGGGTCATGGGAGTAATGAAGATCCTTCCCGACCGGGAAGGGTGTGTCATCCCGACCGGGATGGGGCCGTCCCGATCGGGATGAGGGTGCCAAAAGTCGAGTCTACTGGAGTGCCATCCCGACCGGGAAGGGAGCTTCCCGATCGGGACGGGTGTGACATCCCGACCGGGACCATCCATCCCGACCGGGATGGTCCCCTACTCCTTTTTGGCGCCTCTTCTTCGACATTCAAGCCCACCCAACCATTATATACCCCCACCCAACCTCCCTACCTTCCTTGCTCATATCATACCACCCACATACTTCATTTTCATATCTTCACTTCATCTTCTACACACCAATTTCCACCCCCTCACACCATTATAAACCCACTACCTTAGCCATGCGGTTTTCTCAAGCTTGAAGAAGGATGACAATGACGACAACAAGCAAGTACCTATATTGATCATTGAGACGATGGAGCGAGTGAGTTGCTAACCGGTCGGTATGGCAACTATCCTTTCTTTTCCGTTTTTTTATTGCTTGTTTTCCCCTTGTTTATCCCCTTCCCCTTTGTCATGGTGGCCTTCGAGGCCTTGGTATATGGTTGCTCCCGACTCTCAATGATGTGACTACATCGAGAGTCATTTCAAAATCCAAATTTACAAGTTTTTCACCCTTTTTAAGGAATTAGTCGGATTTGGGCGGAATCCGGGCTAGGTGACTTGATTACACCTAGTCCTCTCCTCCCATTTCCTTTTATTTCTTTCTTTTTATTTCTCCCCCTTTCCATATCTTTTCTTGTCTCGGCCCATGGTGACTTGACTACACCCCGGCCGGACGCATTCTACCCTTTTCTCCACTTTTCTTTTTGATTTTTAGCTTTATTTTCGTAGTTTCTTTTCCTTTCTTTTGTGCTCCCATGCACTACGGTCGAGCATGAGGACATGGCTCGGCTTAAGTGTGGGGGAGCGATATTCTATCGTAGTTAGTTTTATTTTCGTAGTTTTTCTAAAAATCTTCAAAAACCGTAAAAATTTGAAAAATTTTCACAAAAATCAAAAAGATTTTCTTTTGTGTGTTTTCCTTTTATGTCGTTGTATCGTGTATTTGTTTTGTTGTGTGTGTTTTGCCTCCCTTTTTTCCTTATAGGTTACTTGAATCACCGATAGCTTTGGAGAGCTTTCAAGATTTCCGGTAACATCTTTATCCCTTTTTCTTCTTTATCTCTTGTGGAGTTTGGAGGAGATTGTGATATGGTGTGCTCGGGTGGAGCTTTGTAAAGTTTGCGGTTGATTTGGACGCTTTCTTGGATGTTCGGGGTGGTGTTTATTTTGTTTATGTGTTTGTTTCTCCTTGTTTTGTTGTGTCATCTTTTATTTATTTTTCTTTCTTTTTTTGTCGTGTCTTTGTTTTGTGTGTATATTTGTGTC
Source organism: Agrostemma githago (assembly GCA_958450325.1). Classification (NCBI taxonomy): domain Eukaryota; kingdom Viridiplantae; phylum Streptophyta; class Magnoliopsida; order Caryophyllales; family Caryophyllaceae; genus Agrostemma; species Agrostemma githago. Next base: position 51,943,929 of record OY288251.1, read on the forward strand.
TTGTGTGTAAAAATGGTTTTCGAAAACCCGGTTTAGAGGCTAGTGTGCGAGTGTTTACTTTCCCTTCCTAGTAATATAAATCGAGTCTTGGACTTTATTCTAGTAGAATGACCCTAAATCAACGATTTCGTTGGTCCTTTACCTTGAGTCCACCTAGCTTACTAGGGATTTACTACGGGATTTGCATTTTGACCATTTTGACCACCCATGGTGTGAAAAGGCCTTGGTTGCCGAGTCCCGTCTCTTAGGTGACCATGTCTAGGATGGTTTGATTAGTCCAAGTTTTCCACTTTTTGTGGGTTTGAAGGGAAATCGTGACCCACGACTCACCCATTTACCTACCTCCTACACATATCCACACAATAAATTGCAATTTGTTGAGTTCTCCCTTTCTTGTCACACAAAGAAATGCCAAAAAACCAAAACAAGCCAAAAAGGGCAAAGAAAAGAAAAAGAAAGAAAATGAAAGAAAGAAAAGAATGAAGAAAAAGAAAAGGCACAAAAGCCGAAAAGAAAATAGAAAAGAAGAAAAAGAAATGGCATGGCAACAAACAAAGCAAAAATGCAAAAGAAAAGAGAAAATGCCAAAAGAAAATCGTCTCACAAAAAGATCTTAACCCCACAAAAATAAGCCTTTTCCGACTATTACTGTGAAGAGCCTACCAAAGGACCGAGTCCCTAGGAAGGATGATAGCGGTAATGGTCGGTCTTCCCTCATTTTGCATATTTCCATCTTTTTACTTGGACTAGTTAGGCGGTTTTGGACATGGGACAACCCTCTTGGCTCTTTGCTAAAGGGGGCGGGGTCTCACTTACCTACAGTGTCGACTAACACCGTGGTTCATCCTTTTTCCATCCCACCGATCGTCCCGTGGTACGTTCTTAGAAGGTTAGGAGGAACCAAGGTAAGTTACCAACGTTTTTATTGCTTTGTCGTCATACTATTAGGGTTTTGTCCATTTTGGTTTGTATTGCTAGCTTGGGAACGTTGTCACTTGCCTCGAGTCCTAAACCGGTGCTTCTTTCACCGCTTGTTTGAGGGTAGCGGTATTTCTTTTCTTTTGGGTGCAACCTTTTGTGTGTTTGTTTGTATGTTTGTATGTTTATGTGTTTTTGTGTCCGGTTGCATCCACAGTTTTGTCGCAAGACCCCACTTGCCTTGCGGAGTGCACTTTTCCTCTAAGTGTACTCGCGTGAGTTGAAAGGGCGTAGGGTGCGCTAATACCCACTCGGCTAGTTTAGTAGTTAGTATGTGCTTACTCGAGGGCGAGTAAGGGTTAAGTGTGGGGGAGTTGATAAGTGTAGTTTGTAGTGCCTATTTCGCAGTGTTTTGGTCCCATTTTCCTTGTGGAATCGCTCCTTGGGAGCGATTTATGGGCTACTTATGCTTCCTCTAGTTCGTTTCAGGTTCCCGAGACCATTCGTGAAGAGTTGGAGCGATTCCGACTCAATACATACACTTTTCGGAGCCAACGAAGTGAAGGAACGATCACTCGATGCCTTGGATTCGACCCCGAGACCTTGGGACCCAATCCCGCGCCTCCGAGACCCGATCCCGAGTCCCGAGAATCGATGAGAAGTCCATGTGAAGCAAGGAGGGACCAAAAGGATCATATTGGAGGCCTACAAGACTCATCCCCGACGGGTATGACCTCATCCCGTCCGGGATGAAGTGCAAACAAAGAAGCTCTTCTGCTGAGTCAACCGGGACGGGATGGAGCCATCCCGGACGGGACCATGGAGCCATCCCGGACGGGACCATGAAGCCATCCTGGACGGGACCATCCATCCCGACGGGGATGAGCCCAATACAGCACCGCGTGACTTCCTTTCAATTCCTTTGCTCTTGTAACCTTATAAATACCCCCCTCTTGTAATCTTAGCTTATGTTCTTCACTTCCCACTAAACCCTAGACTATTTTAGGTTAGATTAGTTTAGATTAGAGTAGATTAGTCGGTAATTAGTCGTTAATCTAGTGATTACTCTTGTATTATTGGATCTCTTGAAGAATCCAACCAAGCTTGACAACCTTGGTGGAATTATTTGGGTTTTCTTCTATGCAAGTGTTCTCCTTTTCCATTTCCTTTGTAGTTTGGTATAATCTTCTTCTCTTTTTACTCTTAATCCTTTATTGTTTATCAAGTTCTCATCTTTATTCATTGTTTGTTGTTTATCCTTGTTTTCCAGTATGTATGTTTGAATTCTTATGTTGATTCCTCTTGTTCTTTTTAGTTGTAGTTTGATTATGTTTGAGTAGATTCTTGCTAGGGTTAGTAGGGTGATTAGGGTGTTAATTGGATGATTAAGGGTTTTTTGGAGATGTTGGTGGAAGATTTGGGTTTCTTTTTGGTTTGATGCATATTACATGTTTGTTGAAATGCTTGAATGACTTGTATGCATATGCTTGTTTTTCTTGCCTTTCTCTTGTGGGTAATAGTTTGCTTATGGGTTTAGTTCCCTCACTAAGTAGCGAGAGCCCGGTGAGGACGACCCCTAGGTCGGTCTAAGTTGCGAGAGCCCGGATGCGATCTAGGCCACAATAACATGCTAGTAGCCCCGTTTGTCATGTGTATCGCCAAGATGGGTTTTAGGTGGAACCTCTAGGTTGGTCTAAGTAGCGAGAGCCCGGACCACACCTAGATTACCCGACTACCTCCTTCACCTTTACTCTTCCTTGACCATTCCATTGCCCCTTTGAACCCGACCTAATCCTAGCCCGTTTCCTTAGTTGTTCTCTCCGTTACCGTAGTCATAGCATTAGCCTTTTCTCCTCCCCTTATCATTCTAGCTTAGTTTAGCTCGTGCACTTAGTCTCGTTTTTAGGTGACCTTAGTCTAGACGCCTCTTACCGTCCCCGTGGATTCGACCCGACTTGCCCTAGCTACCCACTAGGATTAGTTGGTTATTTATTTGATTGGCGGGATCCACGACAAATCCCACCATCATATATACATTACACATCCCTCTTATACTAAGAGGATAGGAGAAGTAGAATTGCGCCTACGTGTCAACACCAGGTTAAAAAAAATTCCGCTCAATACCTTTCCTACACATATATGCTAAGTATATTAAATAATACGACCATAGTTAATTTGTACAAAATAATAGTATTATCATATATACTACTCCGTATTATTGTGCAAATAATAGACTCATATTTATATATACTCATACCAAAAATTAGCCATATATTTTGATAAATATAGAGAAGTGGGTACTCTATGTGAACTAAAAAACAATACGGAGTAATATTTATTTTACAATACACATTTCATGTTATTAGTTAAAGTCTTTATTTTAATTAGATTAATTTCAAAATTATTTTCTCGAATCAAAATATAAATATGAAAAATATTTTTAAAAAATGAATTGCTAAATAACATTTATTTCGTATAAACAATCAACTAATAATTAAACTTCTATATGTACCGTGCTGGGCACGGGGCCTATACTAGTTTAGTGATTATTTAGTTTAAAGTTGTAATTTTTGTCCGTTAATTATGCTTATCTCATGTTTAATTTTAGTGGGTAGATTAATTAGATTCATTTTAATCATGTCTGAGTAGTTTATTTCTAGGATTAGGGTTAGTTCAGTTCGTCTTAATTGGGATTTTATCTCAAGTTAATTTAATTGTTGATTAATTGTTCGTAATCTCTTTTTGAACGTTATAATTATATGATTTTCTTGTCCTGGCCAGATTAGTTAATCAATTTAGTTGACCTGAACTTAAGATCGAAAGCCGAATTTAGATTAGACTTGCGTTCATTGGAGTAGGTCGACCTAGTAAGTAGCGAGAGCCAGCTAGGACCGTCCTATGGTAGATAGAGACTCGAGAGAGCCTATCTTATGCCTATTACTGACCTTAATTAACTACTTTATGAGTCCGATAACTCCCCTGAGACTACCTTATTGGCCTTGACCCTAGTCCCTTTTATTATATATATATATATATATATATATATATATATATTAGTTACTATTTTGCTTTATCGTTAGCTTAGTTACTTAGTTTAGATATTTCAACCCAAACTGAATTTTTATGACTAAAAATTCAAGTAGATCAAGACTTTTCATTTAGTTGACGGTAGTGTTTTTCGTCTATCCTACCGGTCAAATAAAACCAACTATTCTTAACTGGGTGGATAGGGCAAGTCGGGTCGATCCACAGGGACGGGGTGTCGGACTAAGGTGTGCTACGGTCAAAGACTCGGTTCAAGATAAGCTAATCTAAGCGATGGCTAAGGACTAAACTATAGTCTATAACAACGAATAAAAAGGCTAAACAAGCATCTAATGACTAGCGGAAGCTAATAAAACGATAAGAAGAAACTAGGGTTAGGTCGGGTTCATGGATGTCAAGGGCATAAAAAGGGGAAAGACGGGATTACTAGCGTGCTTTCGTAGCCTAGGTTCCGATCGGGCTCTCGCTACTTAAACAGCCTAGGGGTCACCCTCACCACGCTTTCGCTACTAATGAGGTTACCAAACCTAAAACCAAACACACACATACAAGAGAAGAGGCAAGAAAAACAAGGATTGATCGTCTCGAGTCTCACAAGCATTACATCGAACATGTGGAGTGCAAGGTTAATAGGAAACAACAAAAACAACATCTAGTACCACCCATCTCACCCTAATCATCCACAATCACAACCAATCACCCTAATAACCCTAGCAAGAATCTACTCAAACATATCTAAAGGAACACTAACACTAACAAGAGAAACCAAAATAAGAACAAGAGCATACATATGTAAAACTAACAAAGATGATGAACAAAACAATAAACAAGATATAAAGATGAAAACTTGAATGATAAAACAAAGATTAAGAGAAAGGAAAAGAGATTATACCATACTAGAAGATGAAAGCAAGAATGAAAACTTGTATAAAAGAGAAAACCCAAAACAATCTTCCAAGGTTGTCAATCTTGGTGAAGATCTTCAAGAATTCCTTAATACAATATTAGCTAACTAGATTAAGGACTAATTAACGACTAATCTACTCTAATCTATGCTAATCTATGCTAAAGTAGTCTAGGGTTTAGTGGGTAATGAAGAACCTAACATAAGATTACAAGAGGGGGGGGGGGGTATATATAGGGTTACAAGAACAAAGGAGAAGAAAAGAAGCAAATGTGGGCTACAGCTGCCTCATCCCGTCCGGGATGAAATGGTCCCGTCGGGGACGAACCCAAAACAGACCCTTCGCATTTTGTGCACCTCATCCCGGACGGGATGAGGTCCTTCTCGATGAGGATGGGTCTTGTAGGCCTCCAATATGATCTTTTTGGTCCATCCTTGGTTCTCGTGGGCTTCTCACCGATTCTCGGGACTCGGGATCGGGTCCCAAGGTCTCGGGGTCGAATCCAAGGCATCGAGTGATCGTTCCTTCGCTTCGTTGGCTCCGAAAAGTGTATGTATTGAGTCGGAATCGCTCCAACTCTTCATGAATGGTCTCGGGAACCTAAAACGAACTAAATGAAGCATAAGTAACACATAAACCGCTTCCAAGGAGCGATTGCACAAGGAAAATGGGACCAAAACACAACAAATTAGGCACTACAAACTACACTTATCACTCATTGTCCATGTGGATTTGATACCCGACTTACCCTAGCTACCCAGTTAGTAGAGTTAGGTTCTTGTTTGATTGTGGGGATCTGCGACAAATCCCTACGTCAGTACTAGCATTGTTTTGGTTGTAGTATTAGTCATTTATTTATTTATTTAATTAAAAAAAAAAAATCATACCCACCACCTGTACGTATTATTATTACTATTATTATCATAGTTATTTTTATTATTATTATTTATTTTTTGTAAAATAGTAGTAGTGGTGGTCTTTTCTTTTGTTTATTTTGCTTTATTTCTTTCTTCTTCTTCATCTTCTTCTTTACCTGCTTCCCTTATTGAGTGTTGTTCTTATCTCTTGTCTTCTTTATCTCACCATGCCTACTCTAGCAGACCATAATACACCAAAACCCGAGATATTAACCTTGGAAATTTGGAGGGTCTAGACTTCTATGTTGACCCGGGATTTATTGAGTTGGTGGAGCAGAATGCTTTCCACGGGTTTGAGAGTGCGGACGTGTATGGACTCCTTCAAAAGTTTGTGGATTATTGTAGTTTTGTGAGGAGGGGTGATTTGCCAATTGAGACCATGTTTCTCATGCTTTTTTCCCTTTTTCCTTAAGGACGAAGCATGGGAATGTTTATACTTACACTCTCCTAACACCTTTTTCTCCTGGGAAACATTAGCTCTAGCCTTTCTTAGGAATTACTTCCCTCCTGCGAAAAGCGCCAAATTTACGTAGGACATTCTGAACTTTAAACGGGGCGAGTTTGAGAGTTTGAGTGATTCTTGGAGCAGGTTTAAGAGCTTATTGAGAACTTGTCCCCATCTTGGCATCCCACTTTGGCTTACCACGTTGACATTCATTGATAACTTGTTTCCTTCTAATAGAAATTTGATACTTGTTGCATCTAATTGGAAATTTTATGATTTGGAAGTGGAAGAAGCGCATGCTTTGATTGCAAAAATAGCCAGTGGCCATGACCATCGGGCATTTGGGAGAGGACCACAACCTAAACATGACCCACATGTTCCTTCTTCGCTAAGTGACGGGGTCGATTCTTACTCTCTTGGTGAAGTGTATGATGCTAGTGTATGTCATGTTTCTCCTCCTTGTGTCAATGTGAGTGTTATGCATGATATTCCATCTTCCCCACCCTTTGTGAAAATAATTGATGATGAAGATGATGATTATGTGTATAATGTTCAATCTCACCATGTTGACGCTGAAAATGAAGTGCAGGATTTCTCATTGGGTAATTGTTTTGAGAATCCTGTGTTTGAGGATATAATTAATGTTGAAATGATGCAGAATAGTCTTTTTGACTTCTTGGTAGTAGAGGGGGTTAATGATGATAATGATGTTCTCCTTGATCCATTACAATTTAGCACTTCTCCTTATGAATCTGTGCTTGACGATACATGGGACTGTGATGGTTTCTTTGAGAAACCTATTTTAGAGAAATTTTTTGAGGATGAATCTCTTTTACCTATTGATTGCCTTGACCTTGTTTCTCTTAGCCCTGTATTTGAGCTCATGTTAAGTGAGGAGGACTGTGATAGTTCTATCCAGGAGATTAGTTTGCTTTTGGACTAGTCTCTTATGGATACTGTGATGGAGAGCATTGAAGACGGAGACATTAGCACCTCTCGTAAGGAGAGTGAGAGTGGTAAGATTGTTTTTTTGAGTGGTTTTGGGGTATTAGACCCCTTTCTTGTGCAACTTGAATTTTATGATGAGTCTTCTGGTAAAATTGAGATATTCGGTATGCACATCTTGCCTCACAAACCGCTTATTAGCCTTCTTACCTCTATTATCCACTATTGGTCATGCTTATTAATGTTAATTCATTATGACCATTTTGGTGATGACTGGTCTAGCTTGTTTGACAAGCTAATGAGGCCCTTGACTAATTTTTTTAAACAGCTCATTTGTTTGCTGAGAAGTGAATGCAATGTGTATATATCTCTTTGCTTGTGTCGTGTGTTTTGTGTTTTTGTTGTTTTGTGTGTAGGTGAGCTCCAAGAAATCGACAAAAGATACGATGGGTACGAGAATAAGGATCAAGTATCAAGCATCAGTTCACTTGGTAATTTCTTTACCCACCCTTCTCTTTCTCTCCCTAGTTCTTGAACATTGAGGACAATGTGCGATTTAAGTGTGGGGGAGGATTTGTTGTTGGTTGATTGGAGTATTTTGTGTCGGTTTTTTTTTGAGTCGTAGTATGTTATTTTTTTTGTGTTAAAAAAAGAATGTCAAAAATTTAAAGGAAAAAGTCCAATGGTACCCTCGAACTATGTCACATTACACATGGTGCCCCTGCTTTTAAGTTTCTTCCCATGGTAACCTTGAGTTTTATAGTTTAGTTCCCGATTTGACCTTTCCCAAATTTCTGTCATAACGCCGTTAAGTTATGACCAAAATTAATTACATTACTCAACAACTACTTTTCTTCAAAAGGAGAGGAGTTCCCACGGTACCCCTAAGTTTTCATAATTGTTCTCATGGTACCCTTAAGTTTTCATAGTTTTTCTCATGGTACCCTTAAATTTTTCATAGTTGTTCCCATGGTACCCCTGAATGGAAAGCAACGACTCATTGAAGCAAAGCAACGATTAGGTTACTGAACTAGCCGTTACACAAGTGCTTATAAATTCACTTCCCTTTCTATTTTGGCAGAAAAAGAACAAACAATCCACACTTACTCACTCAACTTTTTCATCTCTTTCTTCACTTGTACAAAAAAAATGGAAATAATTGATGTGGATTGTTTTTCATCTCTTTTTCCATTTTTTTGTACAAGTGAAGAAGAAGGTGAAAAGGTTGAGTGAGTAAGTGTAGATTGTTTGATCTTCTTCTACCAAAATAGAAAGGGGAGTGAATTTATAAGCACTTGTGTAACGGCTAGTTCAGTAAACTAGTCGTTGTTTTGCTTCAATGAGTCGTTGCTTTTCTTTCAAGGACACCATGAGAACAACTATGAAAACTTAAGGGTACCGTGGGAACAACTATGAAAACTTAAGAGTACCATGGGAACAACTATGAAAATTTAATGGTACCATGAGAACACCTCTCTTTTTGAAAAAAAAAAGGAAGTAATTGTTGAGTGATGACAGAATTTAACGGCGTCATGACAGAAAATTTGGTAAGGGCAAATCGGGAACTAAACTATAAAACTCAAGGTTACCATGTGAACAAACTTAAAAATAGGGGTACCATGAGTAATGTGACATAGTTCGAGGGTACCATGGGAAATTTCCGAAATCCAAAAAGATTTTATTTTTCGTTTTCGTTTTTTTTTCAACTTGTTTTCTTTGATTTAGTCGTTTTTCTAACTTTTAACTTTTTTTGTAAATAATTATTTTTAGACACTCGATAGTTGTAATTGTTCATTATATATCAATCGGTCTCCTACTGTAAGTCGCTCGAGGGTGTGTGTGCTTCACTTGTTCCATTTTCCACCTCCCGTGATTTGATGTGACACTAGTTGACTTGTCTAGGTGACGGTGACCCAAGTGACTTTCTTTTTTGCGATCCCTTTTTGGGAGAGAACGGCGTTACAAATTCTGCTCGATCCTTCCATACAAATAAGTGCATGTTTGTAAGCACCAAAAAAAATTACAAAAATATCAAAAAGATAAAAATAAGGGGGAGATGAAAAAAAGCTGAAAAACGAAAAAAAAAATTGATTGAAAAGAAAAAAAAAATTGAAAAAGAAAAAGAAAAAGAAGAAAAAAGTATGATTCCTCCCCGAGTTAGTTGTTTTTATTTTTATTTTCTCATTATGGATCGTTTACTTTTTTCACTTGGACCATTAGGACGATCCTTGACTCTTTGAGTCGAGACGAGTTTTTCTTAAGTCACTAACGTCATGGGAGTACTCATTCCGCCTCCATCTCATACCCTTGACATAGCATGGACCGAAACCGAGGGATGTATAGGATTGATTGCAATCGTCTTAGTGTCTGATTATCATTGTTTATACTTGATTTGAATTTTAGAATTTTGACTTTTGATTAAGAAGCTTGTGACGTCAACTTTCGTGTCATTAATTTGTGTGTTGGTTAGCTTTTCCAGTTGTTTTTCTTTAAGCTAAGGGTCGTTAGTTTGGTTTAGTGAGCTTACTCGAGGACGAGTAAGGGTTAAGTGTAGGGGAGTTTGATAAGTGATATTTTAGTAGTGATTTACCCCTACTTTTACCCGTTATTTAGTCCGATTTTGTGCTATATAACTATTATATAGCTCACTATATGTTATTAAGTGTTAGTTAGGGTCCGTTAATTGTTTTAGTTATAATTGTAGTAATAATTATTATTTTCCGAGGATTTGGTACTGCGTTATCTCATTTTTATTTTGTAGGTACCTTCTCGGGAATAACCAAGTAAAGACGGGTCAGAACGAGTTAAAAGACAACGGGAGCGAAACAAAAGACGCGTGTTGGATAGGTCCAAAAAGACCAACTTTCGGTTTATTCTCAAACCCACGTACTTATGGCTGGCCCATGATTTGCATTAAAAAAAACCTGAGCAGGATGTTTGAAAAAAAAGGACGAAAGACCGGATGAATTAATGAAGGAGCAACAGGAAGATTAGGGGTTTTTTTTTTCTTTTTCTAATTTTTTTATCCCTTAGCTTAAGACTAGTAGTAGTATGTAGGAGATGGGGGAGATAGCCTTGGTTACTTCGCTTTTCTTGATATTTAGATTAGATTCAGAATTATTTTAGGTTTATAATCTTAATCTTTCGGTAATCCAACCTCAATTTCTCATAATTCAAGTTTGGTATATTTACTCTTATCTTTTCATCTTATTGTTTTATTTTGTTAAGTTACTTGTTTAATTGATTTCGTGATTATTTAGTTTAAAGTTGTAATTTTTGTCCGTTAATTATGCTTATCTCATGTTTAATTTTAGTGGGTAGATTAATTAGATTCATTTTAATCATGTCTGAATAGTTTATTTCTAGGGTTAGGGTTAGTTCGGTTCGTCTTAATTGGGGTTTTCTCTTGAGTTAATTTAATTGTTGATTAATTGTTTGTAATCTCTTTTTGAACGTTATAATTATATGATTTTCTTGTCCTGGCCAGATTAGTTAATCAATTTAGTTGACCTGAACTTAAGATCGAGAGCCGAGTTTAGGTTAGACTTGCGTTCATTGGAGTAGGTCGACCTAGTAAGTAGCGAAAGCCAGCTAGGACCGTCCTATGGTAGATAGAGACTCGAGAGAGCCTATCTTATGCCTATTACTGACCTTAATTAACTACTTTATGAGTCCGACAACTCCCCTGAGACTACCTTGTTGGCCTTGACCCTAGTCCCTTTTATTATATATATTAGTTACTATTTTTCTTTATCGTTAGCTTAGTTACTTAGTTTAGATATTTCAACCCAAACTGAATTTCTACGACTAAAACTTTAAGTAGATCAAGACTTTTCATTTAGCTCACCGTCCCTGTGGATTCGATACCCGACTTATCCTAGCTACCCAGTTAGTAGAGTTAGGTTCTTGTTTGATTGTGGGGATCCGCGACAAATGCCTACGTCAACGCTCGGTATAGTTATGAGATGGCACGGGAAGCTACGAGGGATGCCCATGCGGCTAGGGAGGCGGCGGAAGAGAACCAGAGACTATTACTCCAGCAGTAGCAATATTTTGATAGATTCGTTCTTTGGTCTCTTTCCACCCAGGTCATACTACCCACCACCTCCTCCCCTGGGTTCCATGTGAGGATGGTCTAATGTTGGTAGTTGTTTGTGGGGGTGTCGGTTTCCCATGTTTAGTATTTTGGTTGAAATCTCTGTAACGCTTATTATGGCAGTTTGATGATTTATGATGATTTGTTTTTATTGGTTATTTTGGTTGTTGGCTCGTTAGTGGCCCATGCTGGGTCGATTATATTTGTGTGGATATCAAGTAGGTACCCTTGGAGTTGAAGGGCCTTGTCGTAAGCTCCCGATCTTTGGTGACGTGATTACACCCTCGGCCATTTTGAAAATAATCCAAATTAATTTTCCCCTTTAATTTTTCCAATTTGTGCGGAATCAGAGCTAGGTGACGTAATTACACCTACGCCCTTTTACGCCTTTTTAATTATCTTATTTTTAATTATTTTTCATTTATCCTTCATTTTTCTTATTTTCTTCTTTATTTTCTTTTTCATCATTGGCTAGGGTCTAGGTGACGTGATTACACCTAGACCCGCCACCCTTTTCCATTTTATTTTATTTTCTTTTATATTTTATCATTTTATTTGAACTTAATTTTGAAAAATACAAAAACATTCGACAAATTATAAAAATACAAAAAGATTTTTCTTTTTTCTCTTGTTCTTCTTTTTCGATCTTTTTTCCTACTTGTGGATTGAGGACAATGCACGGTTTTAGTGTAGGGGAAGGATCTACTATCCTTTCCTTCCTTTCCTTTCCATTTCTCTTTAAAAAACCAAAAGCCCAAAAATGATTTCATTTTTCTTTTCATTTTAGTGTCTCTTGTATTGCTTTGTTTTCTCCTTTCTCGTAGGTATGCCACAAACCTAATAACATATAGATGCAAGATATGCCACAGTCATTGGTGGCGCCTCTAGGGTGATAATGCCATCACGCAAAGGCAACTTGATCATCCGGTGTAGGGTGGAGGACACTGCCTTGACAGCGTGGATCCATGGACGTTCCAAGAGCAAGTTCAAGGAGGAGGTGACGACGATCCTTTGGAATTCCAGTTCTTTCTATACTGGGCACGTTATAATAGTCAACTTAATGGCCCCGGCTACCGACTTTGGGCTTCCATCGAAAACCTGGATGGTTTGAGCAGTCGGGATATACTAGGCCTCAGTAATACCGAGAGGTTTAGCGGTTCTTAGAGGTAGGACTTTGAGAGCATACTCATCGTCTATTAGGGTCAAAGGAAGATATTTCTCGCAGTATATCACCGTGATGTATAGGGCTAAGTTGTGGGAAGCCTCAAACGGTGGTAGATCGGACTCGGAGAAAGTAATCAGTGGGCTCTCTTCCTTAGCCTTGCCCTTTAGGTGGGGCAAAACGGTAGCTATCATTTCAGTGAGGGTAACTGTTGAGTCGATCTCGATTTGATCGAGAGCCTTAGTAAATGTCTCTCGTTGTTCTTTCGAGCTGACTAGGATTTGCCATATAGTGAGGTCAACTCGGGTCTTCTTCAACTATTTTACGAGAGCCTGGCCTATCGGTAGTTGGCTCTTCGGAGACGGCCTCTGTCCTATCTTGATCAGTGACCATTGTCGGGATAGGGGTGTCCCTAGAGCTAGTAGCTTGGTAGGGACGACCGGACTTGGTGAGGTGGTTACTGGCTAGGACCTTAAACTTAGCCTTCCGGATTTCCTCACTAGTAATGGGAACAGTTTCCCCTTTGAGGAGGTACACATCATCTTGATCGTTGAACCAAAGCCCGTTCACTTACGGGGTGAAAGGGTAAATGAGGTGGGAACAATCGATCACTTCCCCATTAAAGACAGCATAGGAACTAAAACTATTGTCTTTGTTGCTCGGGTTGTCCCCGGGCAATGCAATCTTGTTGCTCTCGATTAAATCCTGGATAAATGACGATGATACAAAGGTTCGAGATCAGCTATTTCAATATCTTCGATGGCGTGGATACATGCCGGTTCAGACCGTCTTTCGACGCAAATCGGCATACTGGTCAAGTGATCAGGGATATTCAGCAGAGATGCCAATTTGGAGAGTGCATCTGCGAATTGGTTCTCCTCCTAGGGCAAGTATATGTATTCTACCTTTTGGAATTGCTTCTCAAGAACTCTTACTCACGCCTGGTAGGCCACGAGATTGGCGTTCCGAGTTTTCCACTTCTGGAGAGCCTGATTGATAACCAAGGATGAATCACCGTGTACCCGGAGATTTGTGACTCCTAAATCAGTGGCTGCTTCTAACTCATGGATGCAAGCTTCGTATTTGACGACATTATTGGTTACATCGAAATCCAGCTTACTGGATAGGGGAGTATGTTCCCCTTTTGGTGAGATTAAAAGGATCCCAACTCCGAACCCTCAGAAGTTGGATGCACCGTCGAAATAAAAATCCCATGTTTCTGTGTCAGTATGGAATATGTCTTCGTCTGGGAATAAGGACCAAGTATCAGTGTGTCCTTCTTCAATTACGGGACTATAGGCAAGAAACTGGGCTACTACATGGCCCTTAATGGCTTTTAGTGGCACAAACTTTAGGTCAAACTCTGTCAGCATTAGAGTCAACCTAGATATCCCGCGGTTGAGGATGGGCTTTTTAAGTAGATATTTGATGGGATCCATCTTGGATAATACTTGGATTTCATAACTTAGCGTATAATGCCAAAACTTTTTGGTTGCCCAAACTAGTGTCAGGCATGTTTTCTCGAGCATGATATATTTGCATTCATACTCTAGGAATTTTTTGCTAATGTAGTAAATGGCTCATTCTTCCGAGTCGACCGTCTGCGCCAGCAAAGCCCCCATGGCTGTCTCGGTTGTTGTTAGATATAACGACAAAGGAAAACCGGGTTGATGTGACATTAAGACCAGCGGAGCAGACATTATTTCCTTGATTTTGCCAAAGGCCGCTTGACACTTATCATCCCACAGTTTTTGTTCCCCCACTTTCAGCTTCTTGAAAATTGGTTCACATACCATGGTTAATTTGGAGATAAAACGGTTGATGTATTTGACTTTCCCAAGGAACCCTATTATTTCTTTATCGGTCTTAGGAGGTTTCATCCCGGTGATGGCTTTGATTTTTTATGGATCGACTTCGATACCACGTTGGCTAACGATGTGACCCGGTAACTTGCCTGATTTTACCCCGAAACTGCATTTTTGAGGATTTAATCTCATGTTGTACTTACGCAGTCGACTAAAGAATTTTCTTAGGGCGATGATGTGCCCATCCCAGCTCTTGGATTTGACGATCATATCGTCTAGATAGACCCTCACTTCTTTATGCATCGTATCATGCAATAAGATCGTAACGGTTCGTTGGTAAGTGGCTCTGGCATTAATGAGGCCAAATGGCATAATAGTGTAGTAATAAGTATTGAGGCTCTAAGGTGGTTCCCACATTGATGGACTCAGTCTCTTCGATTAACGGTTTCCGGGAATCCCTTTGCTCTAATTGCTCGATCGGACGAGGAGGTAAGGGTACCTGTTCATCGGATTTCTCAATGTCATTGCATAAAATATTTGTGATACCAAAATTGCATTTAAAAAGAGACACGTCGTAAGCAAAACGGTTGTTATTATTATTATTATTAATGAAAAATTTGGATAAAAGCTAAAACAGAGCGGCCATCTGATCGTTGGTCAATGGCAGAATTGGAAGAGCGCTGGGGACAGACCCTGAGGCACCAACACGAGTGACAAAAGGGAGATGGGTTGCAAGTTGGACTCTAGCACTGGACCCTAGACTTGACCTCAGACTCAGACTCGGAATCAGTAGCGCGCATGTCTTCTTCACCAGCAACCAGCTTGTAGATCCGTCCTTGACTGTCGGTCCATTTGACAGTCTTCCTTCATGCTCTGCTTCCCGTCTCAGAGCCAACTTCCGAGATCAGCTTGGTCGGATAAAACATGTTGCTGCGGAGGACGAGATTGACCAAATCTTCCTTTGGAGTTGGGGCTATCTTATCTTCCCCGAATAGTAGCCCCAACGCGGGCTCAGCATTCTCGGCATCCTCCCTTGGTTCCGACTGGATGAGGGTGAACACGTCATCCGGGATGTAGTTGCAGTATCGGGCCTGTTTAGTCCCGAAGTGCACAGCAGTTGGTTGGAATATGCCAACCTGAATGGCCCCATATACAGGCGTGATGAACTAGTCAGTCAGTCGTGGACTATAACAGCTTAAGTAGATACCCTTTGTGAGGTTACAGGCCTTTTTAGTGCCTGCTCGGACGACATTGCCCGATGTCATAGTGTACCCTAGGCTAAAATGAGAACCTTCATCTTTTGGGACCTCAATGATCTTCCCCACTAGAAGATATGGCCTAGAAGTGGCCTCTGGGAAGTACCCCAAATTTGCAGCATCGTATCAATGCTGATAGTGAAGTAGGGTCTGAAGAGGAAGTCCTTCTCGATCATACCTATGAAGTAGATGAACCCCCAAAGATCCATATCGAGACGGCTCGTGGCGTTGCAGCTGGCCACAGTTATTGGTGTCGCCTCTAGGGTGATAATGTCATCACGCAAAGGCAACTTGATCTTCCGGTATAGGGTGGAGGATATTGCCTTGACAGCGTGGATCCATGGACGTCCTAAGAGCAAGTTCAAGGAGAAGGTGACGTTGATCCCCTGCAATTCCAATTTTTTCTCTACCGGGCCCATTATAATAGTCAACTAAATGGCCCCGGCTACCGACTTTGGGCTTCCATCGATAGCCTGGATGTTTTGAGCAGTCAGGATATACTAGGTCTCGGTAATACCGAGAGCTTTAGCGATACTTAGAGGTAGGACATTGAGAGCAGACATGTCGTCTATTAGAGTCATAAAGAGATATTTCCTACGGCATATCACCGTGATGTATAGGGCTAACTTGTGGGAAGCCTCAAACGGTGGCTGATCGGCCTCGGAGAAGGTAATTAATAGGCCCTCTCCCTTTTGTTGTGTGCTAAATTTAGACCGTTTTTCCCCTCATTTAGACCCGTTTTTCCTTCGTTTTGCGAGTTTAGAGTGCGATTATCGCCATATTTTGCGTACTTCTCGCATTAGCGTCCCTCTTGTGCGTTTTACGTGTTTTCGGTAGTTTTTCTATCGATTTTGATAGGATTTGACACCAAAATCACGATCGAGCTTCCACGAGCACAAGAGAAGGGAATATCGTCCAAAGGGCAAAGCACACAACTTAAAGTTTAAAGCCATCCAATCAATTAACGAAGAATGAGACAAGAAAAAAGGCCAACAAAATGACCGGGCGAAATTTCACCCGGTGAGATACCACCGGGCGAAGTTTCACCCGACGGTAAAAATGCCTCCCCGAAGATTTTCCGAGGCTCCCCACCGGGCGAAACTGACCGGGCGAAATTTCGCCCACCGGGTGAAATTTCACTCGATGGGAAGAAGTGTCAAAAATGCGAAAAAAGGAAGAAAATCTGACCGGGTGAAATTTCACCCGGTGGGAATTATCGTCAAGACCGCAGGGCAAAGTTTCACCCCATGAATATGCAAGGGATGATTGTTTAACTAATGAAGCAAGAGTTGGATTTGGGCTTTAGGTTAAAAACCCATTAAGGAGATTACTATATATATGTAACCCTAAATTGTTGCCCAAGGCATCCTCCATTAGTGTAGTAGCTTCACCCCATTAGTGTAGTAAGGCTTTCATTAGTGTAGCATCACCATCCATTAGTAGAACAATTAGTAGTATTCTAGTAGTAATTCTCTAAAAATCTAGTAGTTTACATAGTAATTAGTAGTAGATCTACTTAGTTTACATCATCAATTCTCTAGATTACAAGTTTGTAAGAAGATTATTCAAGTTTTATTGAAGATTTATGGGTTTATTGAAGAATTAGTGACAAGTTCTTCATTCTCTCCATCAAAGATTCAATCTTTATTCATGCAAACTTCTTATTTCTTGTAGATCTTCATAGTTGGTACATCTATTTCCACTCTCTTATCTCTAGTTTAGATTTAATTTAGTTTTCTCATTATTATCTAGCTTAGAGATCATCTTAGTGTAATTAGTTTCTTTAGATCTTGTTCATGTTGTTCTAGATTATTCTTTAGATTAATTTGGTAGTTCCATAATTTAGTAGGTAATTGTTAGATTATAGTTTTCTCATCATATTGTTGTGAGTTTCCTTAGATCTAGTTAATATGCATGCTTTAGATAGTTTCTCCATAGTTAATGTTTTGTTTTCTTTCATTATGATTAGTGAGTAGATTTCTTGTTGGGGGGTTTAGGGATGAAGACTTGGATTATTTGAATTTAGGGGTATTGGTGGGTTGCTTGCATATTGGTTTACCTTGTTTGTGGTTGTTGTGTCATTGTTGTTTTAGTCCGGTCAACTAGACCGACCTTGACTCGTTTCTATCAATATGGGGAAACTTGGGGTAGAAATTACCATAACAAGAGACTTACCCTTCTTCGCCGCGAAAGCGGGTTTTTAGGTGGGTTGGGTGAGGAAACCGAAAGGTGGCATTCTCCCTTTATCAATGTTGCAACAAAAACTCGATCCCGATCTTCTTACATTCCATGTTCCGAATCCCGACTTCTCCCCAACGCCTTTCCCTAGATTAATTACCCTTAGCCATTCTCGTAGTGATTCCTCTAGCATAGACTTGACCATAGACTCGACCCTTAGAAACCCCCCTCTAGACATCAAACACATCGCTTCAAACCCGTCAACACATCCGTTCCCTGTGGACCGACCTCGACTTACCACGAATACTTGTTTGTTTTGTGTGTTATCTCGAGTCTTATAAATATCGTTTGATTCCCCGTCCTTCGTTAACGACCGAACCGATTGGGAGGCAATCAAAGTGGCGCCGTTGCCGGGGACACGGCCAATTGTTGTTAGTTGTTTTTAGTTGTTGTGTTTGATCCTTTTCCCTTCTCTCTTTTCCCTAGTGCCGCAAGGTGCTAGGAGTCTTATCGTTTAAATTGAGTTTTATGTCCAGGAACACGTCATCGCCCTTGTGGTTCGATCCGGAGTCGGAAAGGACTTTTAGAGCATTAGGTTTTTGGGGAAACAACACAACCACTATCATTCCACATCCTTCATTATCACCTCCTAACCTTAATCTCATCCTACCACATACACCTTCTACACCTCCTACATCACATAATCCCACTCCAAATAACCCTTCCATACCTTCCACTTCACAAAATTCACCACCATCACCGAAAACTCCACCACTAAATCAAAATCCATCCCTTCCAAATCATCCAAATTCAAATCCACCATCACCACCAATACATCAAATGGCAACCCTAGGCTCTCATTCCCAACTCACACATGAAGAAACAACTTCTCCCGTCGATTTCGGAGAGATTCCCGAGAATTATGAATTAAAAGCCTCTTTGACAATTGCGGTTCAACAAGACACTTTTCCTGGTTTTTCTCAACAAGATGCCCAAGAGCACATTGCTTCATTTAAAAAAAAATTAGTAGGAACCCGTCTCAATGGATTAACTTCATGCCAATTGCATCGTTTATTATTTCCAAAGACCTAGGGAGATGGAGCTCGTAGATGGCTTCAAGGCCATCCCACTAATACTTTTACAACATGGGCTCAATTATCTAATGCCTTCTTGGAGAAATATTTCCCGCCGTCAAAGACTAACCAATATCGCATGGAGATACAAACATTCAAACAAGATGAATTTGAAAGCCTAAGTGAGGCTTGGAAAAGATTTAGAGATTTGTTGCGCAAATGTCCATATCATGGAATACCCGATTGGCTAACTACCCAAACATTTTACAGCACCCTTTCATCGAGAACCAAAGAAAACCTCAATTCGGCCGCCGGAGGAGACTTTTCTTCTCTCACCGATGAGGCATCTAAGAGTCTTATTGAAAAGATGGCAAGAAGTGACTCTAGAATGGGTCAATCGAGGAATTCTAGAAAGAAAGTTGAAGTGAACTCATCTACGAGTTCTAATAAATTGAAGCTTCAAGCGGAACTTGATGAATTAAAAAAGAGAATGGATGCCATGAGTTTAAGGCCTACTCCTAGAGGTATGTACCAAATTCAAGGGAGTGTTCCACCAAGGCAACCATCTCCTCCAAAGCAATTAACATGGGAAATTCAATGTGATCATTGTGGCAATTATGGCCATGATTCTAGCTCTTGCATTCCTAATGAAGAAGTTTATGTTGAAGAGCCAAATGAAGTCCAAGCTATACAAGTGTATGAGCAAAGACCCCAATTTGATATCTTTTCCAATACTTACAATGCCGGCACAAGATTTCATCCTAATTTTTCTTATGGCAATCAAAATGTCCAAAATCCGATGCCACGTGCCCAAGGGAGTCAATTGAGGTCATTCAATCAAAGTCAACAAAGGCCCTTTAACCAAGGTCCTCCAAGGATGCCCCCATATGTGCCTCATCATCAAAGGAGCAACTTCAATCAACAAAGTAACAACTTCAATGTTCCTAACAATTACAACAATTACCAAAATCAACATGGTAATCATTTTAATCATGGATACAATCAGGGGTTCCAAGGTAATTTTCAAGGAAACCAAGGTTACAACCAACCACCATTTAATCAACCCTCTCAATCTTATGGCCAACCAAACAATTCTCAAATTGGTCAAGGAGGAGTCCCATGAGAAAATTATAATGAATTGCGAAGGACCATTGGGCAACTATGGAATGAATATCAAGACACCAAGGCAAGGCTAAAGGTTTGGGAATCTCAAGAAGCAACAAAAGCCTTAGCCGCCCCAATTCATCCATCCCATGGTTTGCCTGGACAACCCCAAAACCTAAGAGACCCTTCACACCAAGCAAATGCCATCATTTTGAGAGGTGGCAAAGAACTTGAGGACCCATACAAGAACTTGAACTTGAACACCAAAAGCACTCCATCCAAAGTCAATCAACCAAGTGGATCACAAGAATCATCAAGTGGAGTTCGATATCCTTCAAAATGCGGAGAATGAACAAAGAGAACAAAGAAAGAAGAAAGAGCAAATGGAAGCGGAAGAAGCAAAAAGAAATGAGGCAGAACGATTAGCCGAAGAAGAAGAAGAATCCAATGTTCCACCGCCTCCAACTTTTGTCCCTCCATTGCCCTTTCCCGAACGAGCTAAGCCACGCAAGGAGAATGCCCAATTTAGCCGTTTCGTGGATATGTTAAAGAAAATGGAGGTAACTTTACCCTTCGCCGAGGTAATTTCTCAAATGCCCCTGTATTCTAAGTTTTTGAAAGATGTCTTGACTAAAAAGAGAACAATAGAGGATAAAGAATGTATTTCTCTCACGGAACAATGTAGTGCCATTCTTATGAACCAAATACCAAAGAAACTTGAGGATCCCGGTAGTTTTTCCATCCCTTGTCGTGTTGGAAACGTTATTGTTAATCAAGCTTTATGTATCCTAGGGGCTAGTGTTAGTTTGTTACCTTATTCTATTGTCAAGAGACTTAGTGTGGGGGAGATGAGACCCACTGGCATGTCAATTCAACTTGCGGATAGGTCCGTCAAGTACCCACTCGGAATACTTGAGGATGTACCCATTCAAGTTGGTAGATTCTTCATCCCCTCCGACTTTGTTGTCATGGATATGCCCGAAGACAATACTACCCCCATTATTTTAGGTGGACCTTTAATGGCTACCGGAGGTGCTATAGTTGATGCTAAGAATGGAAAGTTATCTTTTAACATAGGGAACGAATCGGTAGAGTTTTCCCTTTCTCAAGCTCTTAAACAACCCATGATTGAACAAATGAATTCCATTGAAGTTATTGACAGTTTGGTTGAGTATAGCTTGATAGATGATGATAAGCAAGAAGATGAACCATTTGACTCTCCACCCCTTGAAGATGAATGTTTGCATGATGAAAAGGTAGAACCACTACCGGTGGGTAAGAGTATGGTATCTTCTCCTCCTAATCTTGAACTTAAAACACTCCCCTCTTCCCTCAAATATGCTTTTCTTGAAGGAACTAATTATCCCGTTATCGTCAATGCTACCCTTGATGGACCTCAATTAGAAAAACTTTTGAGCGTTTTCAGAAAACACAAAAAGGCCATCGGGTATAGCATTGCCGACCTCCAAGGCATAAGTCCAAACGTTTGTATGCATAGGATCATCCTTGATGATGACCACCGTCCTTCGGTTGAGGGTCAACGTAGGTTGAACCCCACCATGAAAGAGGTTGTCATGAAGGAAGTCCTTAAATTGTATGAGGCTAACATTATATACCCAATAACCGGAAGTAAATGGGTTAGCCCTGTCCAAGTTGTGCCTAAAAAAGGAGGAATGACGGTAGTAAAAGGAGAAAAGGGTGAGTCAATTTCTACTAGGACCATTACCGGTTGGCGCATGTGTATAGACTATCGAAAATTGAACACGACCACCATAAAAGACCATTTCCCTCTTCCCTTTATCGATCAAATGCTTGAAATATTGGCGCATCATTCTTATTTTTGTTTCCTTGATGGTCATTCCAGATTTCTTCAAATTCCCATTCATCCCGATGACCAATAGAAAACCACTTTCACATGTCCCTATGGCACCTACGCTTATAGAAGGATGCCATTCGGATTGTGTAATGCACCGGGAACGTTTGAAAGATGTATGATGGCTATTTTCTCCTATTTTATTGAAAAATATATGGAAGTTTTTATGGATGACTTTAGTGTCCATGGTACATCTTTTGATTCTTGTCTTGAAAATCTTAATCAAGTGTTAGCTCGATGTGAAGAGTATAAACTTGTTTTAAATTGGGAAAAGTGTCATTTCATGGTTGAACAAGGTGTTGTCTTAGGTCATATTGTTTCTAATAGAGGAGTCGAAGTTGATAAGGCGAAAGTCTCCGTGATCAAAAACTTGCCACCGTCTACAAATGTCAAAGGGGTGAGGAGTTTTTTAGGTCACGCCGGTTTTTATAAACGATTTATTAAAGACTTTTCCAAGATTGCGAAGCCTTTGACTTCTTTGCTTATGAAAGATGTACCTTTTGTTTTTGATGACTCGTGTCTTGAGGCCTTTTGCAGGATAAAGACCACTCTCACCACCACTCCGATTATCAAAGCTCCCGATTGGAATCTTTCATTTGAGATCATGTGCGATGCTTCCGATTTTACCGTAGGTGCAGTTCTAGGACAACGGGTTGACAAGAAGCTACATGTGATATACTACCCAAGCAAGACATTAGATGAAGTCCAATCGAGGTACACCACAACCGAGAAAGAGATGCTTGTCGTTGTCTATGCCATGGAGAAATTCCGAAATTATGTTACCGGTTCCAAAGTCATAATTCACACCGATCATGCGGCGATTCGTTACATCATGTCCAAAAAGGAGACCAAGTCCCGACTCTTTCGGTGGGTCCTTCTTTTACAAGAATTCGATATTGAGATTAAAGACAAAGCCGGATCGGAGAACTTGGTAGCGGATCATCTTAGTATACTAACCTAGTAAAGAGAACAATGAAGAAGACGGTATCCCCATCAATGAAGCTATGAGAGATGAGGCCTTGATGGCCATTGATACTATTACACCTTGGTATGCCGACATCGTCAATTTCTTAGTGTCTCATTTTATTCCGGACGATTATTCCAAGCAAAAGAGGAAGAAACTACGTTATGAAGCCCGACGCTATTATTGGGACGAACCATATTTGTTTCGCCATTGTGTAGATGGAATTTAGCGACAATGTGTTACGGCCGATGAAGGTTATAATATTGTGAAGCACCTTCACTTGACATCTTATGGTGGACACTTGGCCAACCAAAAGACAATTGCCGAGGTCCTCCAATGCGGGTTTTGGTGGCCTTCCATGTTCAAGGACATTCGAGCTTTCATTCTCACGTGCGATGTTTGTCAAAGAAGTGGGAATATTACAAGAAGAAATGAGATGCCTCTTCAACCCATCTTAGAGATTGAATTGTTCGATGTTTGGGGCATTGATTTCATGGGTCCGTTCACATCCTCTTTTGGTAACAATTATATCCTAGTAGCGGTTGATTATGTCTCAAAATGGATCGAGGCCGTAGCTTCCCCCACCAATGACTCCAAGGTTGTAATTAATCTTTTCAAGAATGTCATTTTCCCGAGATTCGGTATGCCTAGAGCCATAATTAGTGATGGAGGCTCTCATTTTAGGAAAGATACCTTTGAACACCTTCTTAGGAAATGTGGTATCACTCACAAGATGTCCCTAGCCTACCACCCTCAATTAAATGGGCAAGCCGAGATCTCCAACCATCAAATCAAGGGAATTTTAGAGAAAGTTGTAAATACACACCGAAAGGATTGGTCATTGAAATTAAATGACGCCCTTTGGGCATTAAGGACGGCTTACAAAGTGCCAATTGGAACCACTCCTTATCGTCTTGTGTATGGTAAAGCTTGTCATTTACCGGTGGAATTAGAACACAAAGCCGAATGGGCAATCAAAGAGCTAAACTTCGATGAGAGTGTTGTAGGAGATAATACACTAGTAGAAAAAACCCCTATCGTGTCTACGCTATTGTGACAGTTCTAACAAAAACGACATATTAGGTATAAATTATAAGTGGAACAGGTCTTTAATGGCGGTTTTTTTGAAAAATGACACAATAGAATGCTATCTTTCGTGACGGTTTTACTTTAGAACCGACACTATAGACTTTTAGTGGCGGTTCTATTTACAAGTTATGCAAAAAATTGACACAACAGAGTGCTACTTTTCGTGGCGGTTTCATTTTAGTTCGACACTATAGGTTTTTGTGGCGGTTTTTATTTACAACCGACATAAGAAGTGACAAAATAGAATGCTACTTTTCGTGGCAGTTTTATTTAGAAACGGCGTTATAGGTTTTTGTGGCGGTTATATTTACAACTGACGTAAAAGTGACACAAAAAAGTTCTACTTCTTGGCAAATTTGTTTTTTTTTTACGGATACTGTAATGTTTTTTTACAGCTCTATTAACACCGACGTAAAAGTAACATAAAATAAGTTGTTTCAAGGTAGTAATTCTAAAATTTTGATTCCCAGCCAAATTAAACCCACGAAATAAATTAGAAATAAAAAATGAAACCCACTCTCAAACCCCAACTGACCAAAAATTAGAAACCCTCAACTGACAAATTAAAGACGCACAGAAGAACCTTAATCCTAATTCGAAGACACTAGTAGGAAGACACAAACAAACTGAAAAGAAGTTCTGCAATTTGATTGAAGACACATATGAAGGCTAAACTTCTTTACCTAAGTTCTGCAATTTGAGGAAACAAAGAGTAAGTAATTTCTTTATCTTTGCAATCAAGGAAGACGAAGACACGATGAAGGCGACGAAACAGGGGAGTGCGGGGACGACGAATACATGAAAATGACCCAGAAGAACCATCGAACAGAACGAACGTCGTGTTTATCCCTTTTGATCATTTGATGTCTATTGGATTTGTCGTCCGTCTTTTGCGTTTATTGTGCGTCTTTTGTCGATTTGTTGTGTTTGGATTATACCATTGATCTAGTTTACGTTTCATGTATATAATCATCATTCATAACATTATTTAGAAACGACGAGTAAGGACCATCAACATTATTTACTTGTTCGGGAACCACATTCGAGGATTAAATATTTGAATCAGGGGATGAGCAGATTGCACATCTATGCCCTTCAAGTGCAACCCAGTATTTTCGTTCTGTTGGCATCTATACATAACGTATGCCTCTCATATTTGGTGTAGTAATAGGCAACTTATTAGTTTAGGGTCTAAGCTTGTAGTCATAGACTCAATTCCTATGTTTTCTGTCTTTTTTGTTTCACGTATTTTGTTTTGTTTGTTGTACTCCGTACAACAAGAACAGTTGAGTGAGACTTTGATTTTTGTGTGTAGATGACATATTCAAAGGAAAGCGGTATATGTAGATCATAGAGGGTTAATATATACAAAAGCCAATGCAAGGTATGTTAAACATAAACAAAGTAGGATTAGAATTGCTTAATTAAGGCTCAAGTTGTAGGTCTGAATGGAAGGTGGATTGTGACGATATTGTCTAGGAAAATTCCTGGTTTGATTTCTACTCTAAATTTGCCCTGATTGATCTCTTTTGTATGGAAACTTGAGGTTTATTTCATCTGTGATTAGAAAACAACCCATACCACACCAGAAGAACATAACAAAGACACAAAGACGAGAAACCGACGAAGGCGACAGAACCAAATTTGTGTCGGCCACCAACGACAAAACCGAAGGACGAACTCCGTCTTGAATTCAATTCAAGGCATCTGTTATGACAATCGCTTTCAGGAGTTGGACAATTTTTATATGCTGCAAGAGGTATTTCTATATATATACTTAGTTGCACGTTGGTATCTCTCTCTCTCTCTCTTTTTAAATTCTTGCTTTCTACGTTATGTTTTCTGTCTTTTAGGATTACTTCTTATATTTTTATCAATTGGGTGGTTACCTATTATATTACATAACAATGGTGTTTAATACAAGTCCTTGTATTCATTCATCCTAGAATATTTGGTTTCATTCTTTTTATGATTAAGATCATGGTTCATATGTGAGAATTATAACTGAACACATCTTTGCGGGTTAATCTGTGCCAGGGGCTCATCTATTGTGTTATCCCGAGGCATTTAAAATGACTACTGGACCACTGAACTGGGAGCTGCTTTAAAGAGCAAGGTTTGTACATTTTCATTCATCTAGCTTGAGAAAGATCTTTTTCATCTCAAGTGATACTCATGCACATTTAGTAGTTGATATGGAGCACAACCAGTCTAATGAACTCTATATATTCATTTATTACTGAAACAATCTTTCTAGTTATTAACCTTGAGTTGAAATTATCTCCTCGGCCGAGATTCTTGAATGAGATGTAATTTGGTTCTGGTATTTATCTATTGCTCTTACAACATTCATGCACTCCTTCCATATTTGTTATTGTATTATAATGATGAATTTATTAGAATTTCATGAAGTTTTTGTTATTTTTATGTTATACTTTGCAAATCATTGAATTTATATGAGCTAGAGTTAACGTTCTCACGATTACAGGTGTGTTATAAACATGGAGCGCTTCATATCATCATCACTGAATATTCTTCGAGAAGGATATCAAGAAACTGAAAGACTCAAACTAAAATCCATAGGTTTGTTGATATGGTTAATTTGTTAATTTCTATCATATTCTTACCATTGCCAATTCATTTTTTATAACAAATATTATAGGTCTTGCATGCATTGTTCAAAATTCAATTGATTCTTTTACACAAGCCACCGTGTACTAAAACGAGGAAGAGAAAGGTAGCTGAGAGTGATTCCGGGAGTCCAAGAGTTAGTCCCTGAAAGTCTTGTTAGTGTCAACGATGCTAATGTCTAGTATGCAACTAGAACAACATGTTTTGACGATGTTTGATCATAACAATGCTAGTTAGTACCATCTTATAGATAGTACAATGAAATTGTACTGTTATTCCCAGTTATAAGGCATTATTGTTGTTTCCAATGTAATTTTGTATACATCTTGTCACACACATATATATAATTTATTTGTTTCTTTATGTTATATTATAGAAATTCATTTATATTATGGACAATACAAAAATGAGTACGCATTTTATTTAGCTGTCATAAATAATACTTTGTAAAAGAAAAAAAGAAAAACCTATGGTGACGGCTCTAACTGAAGTGTCGTCATCTTATCTATACCTATAGTGGCGGTTTTGTGTTGAAAACTACAATCATATCTTACCTATAGTGACGGTTTTAAGTTGATAAACGACATCATAAATGACCTATAGTGAAGGTTTTAAGTTGATAAACGACGCCATAGATAACCTATAATGGCGGTTTTAAGTTGATAAACGACACCATAGATTACCTATAGTGGCGGTTTTAAGTTCATAAACAACACCATAAATGACCTATAGTGGCAGTTTCAAGTTGAAAAATGACACTATAGATGACCTATAGTGGCGGTTATTACTTAAGAACCGCCACCATAGATAAGTTTTGGTGTCAGTTGTACAACCGTCACTTACTTTTAGTGTCCCCACCAATCATGTCGTTGTAAAACCGTCACCGTAGTGTTATTAGAACCGCCACCATAGGGATTTTTTCTACTAGTGTATAACCGCCTTCTCCAACTACAAGAATTAGAAGAATTAAGACTTGAAGCCTACGAAAATTCGAAGATTTACAAGGAACGAACTCGCCAATGGCATGATTCTCGAATACTTCGTAAGGACTTCTCCGTTGGTGATAAGGTATTACTCTTCAACTCTCGCTTTAAGCTCTTCCCCGGTAAGTTGAAATCAAAATGGTCGGGACCATTCGAGGTGACCAAGGTGCAACCATATGGATCAATAGAGATATCAAGCCCAAAAACAAGGAAATTTATGGTTATTAATGGACAACGTTTGAAGATTTATCACCCCGGTCACGTTCGTGAGACCTTCGCTACCATGAAGATTGGTGAGCTCCCATTGGGGAGCGATATTTAACCCCCCTCTCGAAATTAGAGTAGGTTTGGTGGTATCCTCAACAACCATCTTGTACATATCTATTATATTTCTTTGTGTTGTTAGTTTGTTAGCTTGAGAAGAATGGTTGAACTTGGATTTCGCCATGGAGCACTTAGTTTGGATGAAGACCACGCTTTTTGGAGAAGTTATGGAGCTAAATTGAAGACCACAAGCATGTTTGTGGTAGATATTGATTATGTAATGTAAGTCGAGTCAAAATTTGAATCCTTAGGTGACTATTGGAAGAGCCATGAAATGGCAAGGCGAAAGAACGAAGAAAAGAAGATCGCCGGGCGAAATTTCGCCCGGTGAGACCTGACCGGGCGAAACTTTGCCCTACGGAAAGTTGCCAGAATTGCCGAAATTGAAGAAGATACCACCGGACGAAATTTCGCCCGGTGAGATTTTGACCAGGTGAAATTTCACCCGGTCAGAAAAAGGGCAGAAACCGATTTTCACGACGAAATGTCCGTCGGGTGAAATTTCACCCGGTGGTGCTTGACCGGGTGAAATTTCACCCGGCGGCGTGGGCTTGGCCAATTCACATATAACATACCTCCTCACTACAATTTCAATTCCCTTCTTCATATTTACCACCCATAACTTTCCCTCCAAAAATTTTTACACCAAATTTTTACCACCAACTTTAAAACTTTCACTTTCCCTCCCAACCACCCTTATTTATATCACCTTTTTTTACCTCACAATTCACTCCACATTTTCACCCATCATAAACTCTTCAAACCACTTTCCATACCCATTCACATTCAAACCTCCATTCCGTTTCCACTTGGTGATTATATTCTTGGGTTTTTGAAGAGGAGAAGCTAAAGTTTCGGGATTTTTCTTGCAAATTATTATCATTATATAGACAAGAGCCCAACGAGCCGCGCGAAAACGAGGTATGACTTCGACTTCTAAACCTCTTAAATGTCCATCTTCTAGTAAGCCTTCGAAGCCTAAACTCTCACCATGTCCTAATACACCCTTGGCTCAAACCTTTTCTGAAAAAGCTTTTCAGAATACAAGGTGGTCCATTCACAACGAAACTTTTAGGAATTAAGGACGATATTAGAGAGTTATCGTCTAGGATTGGTACTAGTAAACTACTTAATTTTGTGTCTTGCACAAATAAAGACTTGACTTGTGAATTTTTAGGTACCTTTACCATCGATAACCCGACCGCACCAAGAGAGTTCAAATTTAGACTCTTCGGTAGAAATCACTATTTAAATGTTTCCGACTTTGGCTTAGCTCTTGGTTTACCCTCATCGGGTACCGGACTAAGTGAACCCCTAAGTGATTCGCAAAGTTGTGCGACTAGGAGAGACTTGTGAAGGCGCATAGCGCCGGGTCAACGTGATTTCGAACCAAATTCTAGCTTTACCGCCGAAATCCGTAACCCTGCCATCCGTTATTTTGCTGAAATTCTTTCCCACTGTCTTTTGCCATCTACCGACAATATTATCAACCTCAATGTGTGTATCTTGCAACTAATTAGTGACTCTTTGCTCGGTAACCCTAACCCCCTTGACCTACCTATTGTCGTGGCGTTACACTTTCATCAAATCATAGTTGCCCAACGCCCCTCTATCGAATGTAGTGGTCTTGTGACTGTAATAGCAAGAAATTTGGGTTACGCGACCAACCATCTTACCCCACATGATAACCGTGTCTGGCTTGACGAGGCCTACTTCCCCACCTGGATCTTTAAAGTATCTGACCATCGCCTCGTCTCCATTAGCCATGACCGTGCTCTAATAGTCCCCAACAAAAACCGTACCAACATTTATAACTGTCAAAATTGGGACCTACCTCTAGGACCCAATGAATTCCGACTGACCGAATCGGGGGAGATAGGAGTTTGGGAGTATGCCGGTGAGGGAACTCCGACGGCTTCTTTTGCGTCAAATGACTATTCGAATTAGACACCCCTACAAGAGTCGGTATACGATCCTGACTTTTGAAATTGGCGGCATGATGACAAGACCGATTTTTAGGAAAAGTCGAGAATTTTGAGTTTCGAAAATGGGCAGCATGCCGGCTAAAAATAGGCTATTTTCAGTCAAATCTTAAGTCTAAATTTCAGCAGCGTTCTGAGTTTTTGGGAATTGGATATTTTGAAAAGATACATTTTGAAATGACGATTTTTGAAAATGAGACCGGAAACCAAGTAGCAAGTAGTCAAACAAACATTATGACGACAGCATGTATGCTTTACACTATGTCTCGGTCGGTCAAAATAGGGTGTATACCAACACCGATGGCTATTTCGTAAATAAGAACGGACTCCCTAAGCCGAATTAGACTTAGAACATGCCGTGAAAGCCATAAAAATTCGACCATAGATGTCTTTGGCGCACCCATGTAGGAATGCACCACGGTATAGTGGGACGTCGGTCACAAGTAACCGGGCCGAGCAAGATTGGGGTTATGCATGAACCATCGAACTAGAACGCGCACTTTAATAACTAATCAATTTCTCTTTGAGTCTCACCCTGAGAATCCCGATGACAAGTGGTACATCAGGTATCCCCAGCAGAGTCGCCAAATTGTGGACTTGACATAGGTCCATCCCGACGCGGCCACGTGCAGGTTTGGTAGGCGAATGAATCTCGTGGTGAGATTGTTCTCGGATTGAAATTTAAATCGTAGTTGGAGTCGCCACCGAACTTTCTGGGAGTTGGGACCCGTTCGAACCCACTCTATACTTAGATATATCGCACACAAAGCAAGGTTTGCCTTACAGTACTAGAGCTTGTGGGATTCGTCCATTTGCATAACAATAGCGATGTCGAATTATCGAGTATTGTATATCGAATGACTCTCATTGCAAATGGTTTCAGGAGTCCGGAAACCAAAGGTTCTGAGTAAGGGGTGATGGTACGTGTTGGGAAGCCCACGAAGGACACCCGACCCCGCCCGAACATAGCGGCCTATACTATGATATCGATTGGTGTTTAAGTTCACGCGTTAGTAAGACGATGAAAATGTATGACAACCATTATTTTAGGCTATACATGTGAAATACGTGTTCACTACGTCGTTTAATGCATCTTAAAATATGTTGAAGTTGAATTTAGCATGTGTGTTCATTTAAAAGCGATAAATGTCACGCAATGAGTTAAATAACTTGAAAATAGAGATTACAAGTTACACGAGTGGAATACAACACGGAATTCACAATACGATAAACAATTACAATATTGAGTTAGAAACAGTAAATGTAAAATGGACTCGTAAATAGAAACGCAAAACTAAAACCGTAAACCGAACGATTGAACAGACTCCGATCAGTTACGCATTATGTTGCGTACCGGTTAGAGGACAGAGGCTCAGGCGCGTTAGCTTATACGACCTGGAAGTCAGGCGTAGGGAGCTCAACGTCCCAGCCTTCAGGTGCCTGCACTAGGCCACCCAAACCAGCAGCGGATGGATCAAAGTGTGATGCTAGCTTGATCCCGAGGCCTCGAAGTCTCGTCCCGAATTATCCTAGAGAAATATGATTGCCTTGATTTATCGAATATCGAGTCCGACTAGGGAGTCGTCGATGTAGGATTAACATCGCGAGGCATTCACTCAAATTCGTAAAGGGAATATGATGATAGAGTGAAAATAGACACAAAATGTGATTTTTAAAAGGAAACACACGATAGATTGACACGTGTCGATTGTGTCGCAAATACAATTCCCTAGGTGAAACTTGTATCGTTGTTTGACTATTTTGGAAGTTCACAATACCTCGTTTTGGCCTTCATTGGGTATTTGATCATAATCATCTCAATTTATGATTTAGATCGAATGTATCGACTTAATATGAATATCGGAGCCCTCCGTATAGCGATGTCAATATCGGGTCTTGTGGACCGTACGACGCTCGGAATGACGTAATTAGATTTCGTATTAGTTCGATTCTCGATGGCTCTTTATGCGCGACATTCGATTACAGAATCGACATTTGGCGTCATATGACGTTTATTCCGAATTGATAACGACTTGTCCTCGTAGGCATTAGGTCCTACGTATCTCGACATTGTAATTTGATTGTTGAGATCTACGTTGTCGATACCATCATTAGACGTCTACTTGAGTCGTGTTAAAATAGTTTTTAATTACATATACACGGTAGTAATGTAATGAAATCGTAAAAGCGTTTTAGGGGGTTGACTTGCCTTGAATAACCAAATACGCGGGGTGACGAGATAAGTGAACGGCGACTCGAGTGCGGTACTCTTGTGTTCGTGTTTCCTTATTTCGTCACCCTTAGTACTCGATATGTAAAAGAACGAGTATTTTATCGTCGGAAAGTTAGTAGTTAGATGTTAGGAACGGAAAGTAAATGTTAGATTCGAGTAATTAAATGTTAGTATACAAAAACAAAAAGTTAGTAACGTTAGTGTATGATAATTAAAAGATTAGAGATTAGAGATGGTGTTTAGACACTCTCAACCTACATGTCAAATGCTTCGAAATACAAGCTAGCGGAGTATCGTCGTAGAAACGAGGAGCGGTTCGAGGTATATAGAAAGAGTTAAGGTGTGTTTATGGGTGTATGTAAGAATGGTAGAGGTCTCCCACTTGGTTTTCTGGAGATGAGAAATGATTTTTTTCGACCCTTGAAATGGTGTGCATAAGAGTGTATTTATAGAGTTGCGAAATGTTCTGATTTCAAAATTCAGGCACTTGAAGGCTAGCGCCCTGATATTCAGGTGCCTCCCTCGGGGCGACTCAGTTCTGAGACATCTGGGTGCAAGTAATTAAAATCGTGCGTATCAGAAGTTACTCAAAATACGGATTGATAACCGGGTTATTTGAGATAAATGGGGATTTTGTTTTAACTTTGATTGATTTGTGTATCTTGACGCTATTTTTAATTTGGTTTGTTTCGGGTTTCGACTTTTACCGGGCTTGACTCGATCGACAAAGACAGTTTTGCCCCCGGTGGCAGTTTTGGCTCAAAGTAGCTTTGTTTTATTGCAAATAACCCACTAAGTCTGGATTTGAGTTTGGTTTTGATAGATTTATACTCCGCTAAGTGCTCACATTGGATACTATTGATTCCGAGTCCGTATTCGAGCGTATTGATGCATGTTAACGTCCGATCATCATCGGGTATTTTGTTGGAGACTGCTACAGCCACGAGTAAGCAAAATGCGGGTGTCTACAAAGTGATTATAGCTCCATGTTAAGTATCATCTCCAACCATGAAGTGATTATAACTCCATGTTGAGTATCTTCTTCTCCTTCTCTTTTACAAGCTTTCACAAATTCTTCTATGTTCTTTAATGCTTGTTTCTTTCCATGCGTGCTTTATCATGATTAAATCTTCTATCCATCTTGATACTGGACTCTTTTTCTCTATTCGGTTTAACCTGTATGACTTAGCATATGCGACTAGACAAACAAACCCGTTTCGTGTCACTTGTAGTCATCAAAACATAATACAAGATTGCTATAAATAAAAGTTACTATAAAGAGTATGAAACCAATCTCGAGCGTTCAGAAAGGTAGTCAGAATAATCGTCGAAAGGGCCATCGTAATAACCTTCAGTTGGGCAGATTAAGGGAGCAGGGAAGCTAGCAACAACATTTGAGTGAGGGGAATGTGAAAAATAATGAATTGGGGTTTACTTTTATGGGGAGAGTGTGTAGGTCACTTCTACCTCCCATCAATTCAATTCTTTACCTGGACCTATTTTTCTCCTCACAAATAGTGGGTCCAAGAAAAGAATTGAATGGATGGAAGGGAGTTTGTGATTGTGTGGTAGTGATTTATTGAATACTGAATTACTAATAGTAAAAAAAATTAAAAACGGTCTTTCTGGTCTAGACTGAAACAAATCAAACTGTCTCCATCCGGATCGGAAAGCGGAATAATAAAGTAAGTTGGACTGGGGATTAGACTGGTATTTTTTTATCTTGGTTCTGATCTTCTAAATTCTAGTCCGACCCGGTTTTTGCGTAATCCTATGACCAATAACCATCATCAGTCGTCGGTCTATGCGTCGACCACCAACCTCCCACACATTCATCATCTATAGCACCGCCATTAGATTGCTAATGACCATAAAAATGAAATCCTCAACCGCCAGCAACAAAATCATAGAAAGATGGAGGAGCATAATATGGTGCCATTTTGAAAATTTATGACATATATTTGTGGATCAAGAATTTTATTTGGGTAGTGGGATGGAGTAAAATTAAAGAAAAGGAACGTTTGAGAAGGGTGTTGCTGGGAACAACGGGGAACAAATGAAGTAAGGAAGGCGACGTCGTGGATGAAGATGGTGGCCACGTTACTACGGAACGATGAGCGAGCTCAACTGTGATCGATGATGCCAGTGATGGCCATATCGTAGACAATTTTTGGCATACGTTGATGTAGGGATGCTTGAGGTCGTTGACTCGTCGAAACAGTGAAATTGTTGGTCATCATCAGGTTGTTGTGGCCTTGTGGAATATGCAATTGGTTTCACATCTGGTTTGATAGAATATGTGGGTGGGGAACGTATTTTGGTAAATATCTATCGTTACATTTTAATAATTGGTTCATTTGAAACTGATAGGTTCCATAGAATGGGAGGGAGTATTAGGGCATATACAATAGAGAGGAATTGACCTCCTCTCAACCCTATCTCTACCCTAAGAGGAGATCCTATTCATTGTACATCCTTCCTCCTTCATCCTCTTGCTAAGAGGATTACCTCTTCTTCCTCTAATTTTAGAGGAAAAACAACATTGTCCCTTGTGCTATGATCTTACTCAATTGGTCTAAATTATATACTATTCTTGGTATATATATCATATTCTTAGTAAGAGGATATCATTTTTATTTTTATCTTTTATAAAAATTGGAAATGATTTTATTTGTTTTTATTTTGTATGTTTTTATTTTATTTTTTTTATCTTTGGCTCCCTCCGATTTTTATTTATAAAAAAAATCGGGTAAATTTGATATTGCATGCGTTGTAGCATTGTACGTAAGCGAGTATGGGTGAGATTTGTAATATTGCGCTTCTTTACCTGATGAACTAAATACTCCTTCCTATACGTAAATTCTTCTTCTACTCCCTCTTCCAAGGCTCGAACATAAATTAATAAATACGGAGTATGTACTTTTAATGTTATATTTCATGTATTTTTCATTTAATGCATTTTATTATGATTTTTATGTTATTAGATTTAATTGAATTAACACATTTTTTTTCAATTAGCTTCAGTGAATTATGAAAACAATATAAGTAAAGCAATATTAATTATCCAATTATTAAAATAATAAGAAAAGTAACATAAGAAGATCCTCTCTATTTTGGAAGAAAATTTGAAGAAGGAAAGAGGAAGAGGAGGTAGATAGTGGAAAATGTAGTAGAGGAAAGAGATTATTAGGTGTCAAAAAAATATAGGGTACGGTGAAAGAAGAAATAAGAGGATGGAGATGTACTCTCCATTGTAGATGGTCTTAATGCAACCCAAAATGGATGTCTATATATAGAGAGAAAGCAAGCAAGAGTGTAATGAAAATGAAACAAATTTGCCGTGTATAGAACCAACCGTATCTTAATAAAAAGAATACACTTCTTCTTCCTACTATCATACTTCCCCAATATGCTTGACACTTTTACAAATAATCAAACGACTTTTACAAATAATCAAACGTTGGATGTCACGCAGTACGACTTTCCAACTAGTATAAATGAAAGACATAAACTATTAATCAAAACACATGCCACAAATCTAATGAACCAGTATCTCCCATATTTTTTAAAAAAAAAAACTCATCTTTATATAGTAAACATTTCTCTCTTTTAATTTTCTCTTGTGTTAGTTTCTCTCTACCCTTTGGAGTCATCTTTTCATATGATCGTTCATGCCTCCATTTATTCAATTATTATTATTATTATCTGGTTCTGACCCTTCCATTTTCTAAATAAGGCAGACGAAAGAAGAAAAAGAGGAATAAGATCTAATTTTTTTGTTAATCGCGTCTTCATTGGGTAATGACTTATTTTATATAATAATTGTAATTTATGTTTTAATATGAATTTTTTAGGGATTGAATATTATATTGGTAATTTATTTTGTAGCTTGTTTTAAAAAAAACTGATGTGTAATTAATAACGCTAATGATAGGGTATGTTATTTCATAAACAAATCATCGATTGTTGAAAGGTGAAAGATGAGCTTCATAAAGCTTGATGATTCTCCCATGTTCAGGACTCAGGTTCTTTGTTGTTTTAATATCCTTGTTTTTTTATGTTTCAATAACACAAAGTATTATTTGCTCCGTATTATTTAAGTTTGTAAAGATTTATTTTACTATATAGCTTTGGCCCAAACTAATTTCTTGCGAATTGAAGAGAATACATATTTCCTCATTTCCATTTTAGGGGTCTCGTTCATTTCTATTTAGCGATTGCCCTTTATAAGTAAATAATCAGCTACCTACATTTTGGTCCACATGTTATTCAATAACAATAGTAAGGCCTCGTTTGGTTACCCTCCTAGTTCCCGAGAAGTGCAAGATCCCATGAATTGCATTTCTGGGGAGTTGTTTGGTTACCCAAAATGATTTTTTAACCCTATACACTCAAATATTTCTCACTTTATAACCATAATTTTTTTATTCAACTCTGCATCTACTACTTTCCAATTAACCGAACTACTAATGTCTGAGATGTTTTACTAGAGTTTCAAACTTTCACTGGTAAAACGTTTTATTTACATGAACAATGATTTTTCCGGAACAACGATGGTAACTCAGAAGTTCTTTTTTAAAATAATATTCGTTCTTTTTTATGCTGATGGTGTAATTTGGTTACGACTGTATATCATGGGGAAGACAATTTCATCTATTTCATAAGTTGTTGTAAAAAAAAGTTATTTCATAAGTTTTATACCCTTGATTAATATAAAGGGCATAATAGTCATTATAAACAAAATCATGGAAATTAGGCCGAGACAGCCAAACAAGATGCAGGAATTCAATTCGTGGTAAATGTGAATTCTAAGATGTCAACCAAACAAATATTGCAAAAATTCCCGGAAAGATGATGTGAGAAGTAACTTCCCGGGAAATGCAACTGCCTCCTGAAAATAAGTTCTCGAATGAACCAAACGAGACCTAAAAAGTTGTCCTTTCCTCCATTCTTTGTTTGCCAAAAGCAAATCGAGGCACTGGGAATATAATGATGCAAGCAGATCAATGCAGAGGTGACACCTCCAAAAAAATTCTCTTTTCTATATAAAAATAAGCAAATACATCCAGAAATAGAATATTAGAATCAGTAAGGAAATGATGGGGGCGTAAGAAAGTTCAGTTTCATCTCTTCCATCTAGGGTTGAACTAGGATTTTTAAGTTAAAGGGGTCCAACTTAAAATAAGTCACAATTTTTTTATGGAAATTTCTCATGGTACCCTCGAACTTTGTCATATTTCATATGGTACTCCTGCTTTTATGTTTGTTGCCATGGTAACCTTGAGTTTTATAGTTTAGTTCTGGATTTGCCCTTACCCAATTTTTTATCATGACGCCATTAAATTATAACCAAAAACTGGATGATTAGTTGTTAATTAATTTTGGAGGGAAAAATTACATCACTCAACTACTATTTTTCTTCAAAAGAAGAGGGTTCTCATGGTACCTCTAAGTTTTCATAGTTGTTCCCATGGTATCCCTGGAGAAAAGCAACGACTCATTGAAGCAAAATAACGACTAGTTTACTGAACTAGCCGTTACACAAGTGCTTATAAATTCACTCCCTTTTTCTATTTTGGCAAAAGAAGAACATACAATCCACACAAATCAAACTCCCAAAAATGTCAGTTTCATCACAATTAAGTTTAACTTTAAGAGAAATTCGTGTGTAAAACAAAACATGACTAAGATGCAGTAGGACAGCAAATGTTCGAGCATTCGGATCAACTGCTGCAAATCCATTTAAGTTATATTATAAATGTGATGAATGTGGATAATTTCAATGGAGCAAAGGTAGAACAAAAGAAGAAATTTCTAACAATGTAATCGAGGTGGCTGATCAAGTGCCCATTCAACAAGATTTGAAGAAATGATGAAGAAACAAATGGAAATAGTTTGTGACATCAATAGGAAAATTGATTCTATGTCGAAGTTGTTAAATTTAGGCATCATAAGTGATTCGATCATGTACTTTAGTTTACTTTATGTTGTGATAAACAAAATATGATATGTAAAATAAGTCTAATGCAATGGAATTAAGATTACTAATAACATATTGCCACCATTAAAGGGGTGAATTAGTTAAGTAAACTAGTCGTTATATTACTTTAATGAGTCGTTGCTTTCCTTTCAGGGGTACCATGAGAACAACTATTAAAACTTAATGTTACTATGGGAACAACTATGAAAACGTAGGGGTACCATGAAAACAACTATGAAAACATAGGGGTACCATGAGAACAACTATGAAAACTTAGGGCCAGGGTACCATGGGAACCTCTCTTCTTTTGAGGGTACCATGGGAACCCCTCTTCTTTTGAAAAAAAGTAGTTGTTGAGTTATGTAATTAATTTTCTCTTCAAAAATAATTAACAACTAATCATCCAGCTTTTGGTCATAATTTAACGGCATCTTGATAGAAAATTGGGTAAGGGCAAATCTGGAAATAAACTATAAAAGGCAAGATTACCATGGGAACAAACTTAAAAGTAGGGGTACCATGTGTAATGTGACATAGTTCGAGGGTACCGTGAGACTTTTCCCAATTTTTTAACTAAAAAGTTCATACAAGTATTTTTTTTATGTATAAGGGCTTGGTAACTCTGATAGATCGCCATTGTCTTGCTTTGTTGTGAACCTGTTGAGGTACAAAACTTACCTGCCAAATTAGACAACACACATTATCATTGCAATTTGTGGTGTAAAATTGACCTATATATGAGAGCTTCATGATGTCCCATGAGATTTGAATGTCCATAGTAAGACAAAGTACTATAAAATAATGTTACTTTATTACTCACAAAAATATTATTTTACTTTATTACTCACAAAAATATTATTTACATAGAAATGTGCATTAGGGGAGTCGAAGGCACAACCTCTATATTAGATTTAACGATACTATCCATTATACCATAGAACAATCTTGATTCGTACTCCCTTCGGACATTATTTTTGCCCCATTAGCTCAATATTTGTGAGTATTTTAATGAAATGGAGAAAAGAATAATATGAACAATATGTGTATTGAAGTCCATAACTTACTTGGGCTCCGAAAATAACAACCTTTGTGGTCACTCGGATGGAGATAATGTTTCTTCGGAGTACTTTGGATGAAAATGGTTAGCTTCTTCATGTTTAATAGTTGTTCGGTATATGTTTAGTAACTCATTCGATCACTATTGACTTGTTATGGTTGATTGTT
The DNA here is from genome assembly GCA_958450325.1 of Agrostemma githago. Lineage (NCBI taxonomy): Eukaryota > Viridiplantae > Streptophyta > Magnoliopsida > Caryophyllales > Caryophyllaceae > Agrostemma > Agrostemma githago. The sequence goes on from OY288251.1 coordinate 51,983,061, forward strand.
AAAAGATTTGAGTAATGACACCATATCAAAGCATTAATCCAAAAGCTATTTGGGATGCCCAAAAGATCTGTGGTTGACAGACAACGTACCTAAAAAATTAAATGATGTAACATATTTTGTTATTATAAAAAACTATAATATTCCTTTTGTATCATTGACGTACTAGTGTAAAACCCGTACCTACGCGCGGTTTTTTTAATTAATGCTTGTATATACAAAGAATTTAGTGACATTATAAAATTATAATTCTTCTTTCTAAGTCAATATTTTACACTTTTCTTTTATAATGTTTCCGTCAATAGTTTACGTTTTTAGTTTTGGGTAAACTTTATTATATACATTTTATTTTTAAGCAAAAAATCAATTTTCCTCTCACTACCTTGTCGTTCGGTACAAAGAAAATGTAACATTCTAATGAACAGAGTATAAAATTAGTAATATGTTCCCTCTTTTATTTTGTTTTTATATGTTATCTATAAAATAATACGCCGTATTCTTTAAGAAATATAGCTAAATGGATCAAATCGCGTCCAATTTATGACACATAGCAGGATAAGAATATACGTAAGTGGAGTAATAAATAATCGATACTTTACTTTTTACTCATTTTAGGTCAATTTTTTATATATATATTGTTTTTTAATTTAGATCATATTCAACATTTCTATTTTTATCATATTTAATCATTATAGTACCTATATTTGAAAAGATTACACGAAACTTTCTAGATTTAGCGTTTAGTAGAATATTTTTCGTAAATTAATTTATTTTTAAATTTTAGTGGATCAAGATTAGATAGAGAAATGACTCGTAGGATGTGACTCGTAAATTTCAAAATTAGAAAATAGAGTAGTTTTTATTAAATTTCAAAATGACTCGTAAATGTGACTCATTGACTCTAAATTTGACCCGTGTCTATTTTTCACAAACTCGAAATGATCCATTAATTTAGGATCAAAATCCAGGTTGACCCTTTTTGATGACGTGTCGTTAAAAAATTATTTAAAAATTGTTAACTTTAATATTGTAAGTTACAAAAAAAATTAATATATTATTGCGGCCAACTTTTTAAATTAAAATTGTAACATATTAATATGTCGTCTATCTTGTATTAGTATGTCGTCTATCTTGTAGTAATTCATTAAATTGGACCTTAAAAGCTGAAATAAAATTGTTTGATTAGGAAAACCCAATTTCCATTATTAGATTATGATTCTGTAAATCATTTTATGATTATGTAATTATGTTGTTACGATTTTATAGGTTTGATAATAGGCATGTAATCTTCTGTAATTAGGTAAGTATATTCTGTAAACTTACTATATAATAGAATGACAAACAATCACCCAAGTCAGGGGATTGAGTTATCTTATATGTTATCAGAGCCCGGGTGAAAGACCTGCCTAGATTAGCCAAAAACTACGTCGACACAAAACTCGACGTCCGTGTGTGTCTTACCTCCGCCTACCCTCAGGCCAAAATGGCCGGAGACGACGCCACACCCCACCCTCCAAAGCTTCATCCCGTCTACACCGTCAACAACATTCAACGTGTACGGATTCTTGACGGTACTAAGGTCCCGTATACCACGTGGTCTCAATTATTCACATCACACGCCAAAGGTCACAAAGTGCTCGGGCACATTGACAGTACAGAAAAGCCTACCGACACCGCCGAGCTCGAGGCGTGGACTGAAATTGATTCCATTGTTCTCCAATGGATATACGGCACTGTTAGTGAAGACCTGTTAAAACGTGTCATGAAGGATGACTCTACGGCGCGCGAAGCATGGATCCGGGTAAAAGACAATTTTCCACAACAACAAAGGAGCCCGAGCCGCCTCCCTCGAACACGAGTTTTTCAATCTCAAACTAAGTTTCGCGGCCTCGCTTGACGCCTACTGTCAAAAACTTAGCGTTCTCGCGAGCCAACTTAAGGATGTGGACGCCACCGTATCCGACAGTCGGCTCGTGCTCCAACTTGTTCGTGGGCTACCCAAGGAATATAATACGGTGGCATCGTACATAAATCAAACATTGCCAACATTTGAAACTGCCCGAAGCATGCTCGAACTCGAGCACCACCGTCAGGCAGCCATAACTGAGAGTGGCCCGCCGACGGCCCTGGCCGCAGCCGTCGTCGCCCCGGCCCCGCTACCGACAGACACCTCCCCGCGTTACAACTCGGAATCCTGCCCTCGTCGCCGTCCAAAGACCGACCGGGGTGACCGCAGTGACCGCGGTGGTCGCGCCTCTGCCTCGCAGCCCGCGTCTGCCTCTACGTCTCAATGGGGCCCTCCGCCACCATGGTACTCCCCGTGGACACCCCCCCCACCGTATCCGTACCCGGCAACACCGGGCTGGTCTACCACATACAATCAATGGTCACAGACTCGGTCTACCTCTTCAACTCCTCGGCCTGCAACTCGTCAACCACCACAGGCCCATTTGACGGAAATAGAACCTCTCCAGTCCACGAATATTAATATCGCTTTCAGTGTTATGCCAATTCAGGGCCCATATGATAATCAATGGTATATGAACACAAGTGCCTCCACTCATCTCACATCCAACCCGGGTATGTTAACCGCTCCCTATAACAATAGAACTGTTCATTCTGTATATGTGGGTAATGGCAATAGCCTGCCAATTCAGGGGTCTGGCACGTCCCAAATACAATTACCTAACCGCACCCTTCACCTTCAAAATGTCCTACATGCCCCCACTATAATTAAAAATTTAATATCCGTCCGTAAATTTACTAAGGAGAATAATGTTTCTGTCGAGTTTGACCCGGTAGATTTTTCTGTGAAGGATACTCCGACTGTGACTACGATTATGAGGAGTGACAGTCCACGGTAACTCTATCCCGTCTTTCCCACGAGTCAAGACCGTCAACAGCCTTCCGCCTTCACCACCGTCACTTCATCAGCTTGGCACGCTCGCCTTGGCCACCCTAGTCCTGCTGTTTTTGATTTTATTAGAAGTCATTTGTCTATTTCTTATAATTCGCATAATAATAAAACTAGTCTTTGTTCGTCATGCCAAATTAGTAATCATAGACGGTTAGCCTTTCTGCATACATCGACTCTGACTCTTGCCCCATTTGACATTGTTCACGGCGATTTATGGACTTCTCCAATTCTTAGTACTACCGGATTCAAATACTACCTAATTCTCATTTGACAATTACACCCAATTTGTTTGGGTCTACCCAATTAGGTATAAATCCGAGGTTACGTCCAAATTTCGACCGGCAAAATTATTATCTCCCGTCACGTCACATTTGACGAGACCCAATTCTTTTATGCCCTAACAAATCCGACCCCCGACTACTCCTTCCTAAACCCCGACCCAGACCCTATCCACCCCTACATACTCGACCTTGACTCCCTGCCCACCTCTGCCCATCCTACGAGCCCTCCCTCCCCACCTGCCCAACCCTCGGCCTCCCCCAACCCAACCTTCATACCCAACTCCCCTCCATCCCCCTCCACCCGTCACCCCCACGTCTCCCCGTACTGCCAAACCCACCCCGCCACTCTCAGCCCCTGCCTCACCATTGACTTTTGCCAACACTACCGTACCACCCGTAGTTCCCACACATCCAATGCGCACACGTGTCATGGATGGGATCTTCAAACCCAAAGCCCTCCACACAAACCACCAACCCAGCCTCTCACCCATACCCAAAACACCTTCCTTAGCCTTGGCTGATCCGAATTGGAATGCCGCTATGCAAGATGAATTTCGTGCTCTGCAGGTTAACAACACTTGGGAATTGGTTCCGCGTCCTCAAGACACCAACATTATCCGCTGTATGTGGCTATTTCGTCATAAATTCCATGCCGACGGCTCTCTTCAACGTTATAAGGCTTGTCTCGTCGTAAATGGGAAAACACAATAAGTGGGTATCGATTGACGATACGTTCAGCCCGGTTGTCAAGCCGACCACGATCGGGACCATCCTCAGCCTCGCCATTTCTCGGTCCTGGCCCATTCACCAGCTTGACGTGAAGAACGCTTTTCTTCACGGAGATCTCGCTGAAATGTTGTATATGCACCAACCACCCGGCTTCGTGGATAAAACTCACCCGACCCACGTATTCCACCTACGAAAATCGCTCTACGATCTTAAACAGGCCCCACGTGCCTGGTATCATCAGTTCGCGTCTTACATTATCTCAAGGGGTTTTAAAAGCAGTTTGTGTGATCCCTCTCTGTTCATATATAAAACAGCTACTACGGCATACCTTCTGCTTTACGTAGATGATATAGTGCTCACTTGCTCTACAACCACGTTACTGAACCAAATCATATCGACCCTCTCCGCAGAATTCGCCATGACTGATCTCGGCTCTCTCCACCACTTTCTTGGGATAAAAGTGACTTGTTCCGCTAAAGCTCTGTTTTTAAGTCAAGCCAAGTATGCTTCCGAGATTCTTAACCGTGCCCCTATGCTTAACTGTAATCCTACAACCACTCCGGTCGATACGTCTTCGAAGCTTAGCGAATTGTCGGGACCTCTTATTTCCGATCCAACACTTTACCAACAACTAGCTGGCGCACTCCAGTACCTCACAATAACGCGGCCTGATATATCGTATGCTGTACAACAGGTATGTCTATTTATGCATGCTCCTCGAGAACCACACTTACACTTTCTCAAGCGGATACTCCGCTACAATAAAGGTACTCTCGAGCTAGGCCTTACTCTTACAGCGTCCCTGTCTCATACTCTCACGGCGTACTCAGACGCCGATTGGGCAGGATGCCCTGATTCACGACGCTCCACTTCTGGGTACTGTGTTTTCCTCGGTGACAACCTAATATCATGGTCCTCAAAATGACAAAATACTACTTCTCGTTCGAGCACCGAGCAGAATATAGGGGTGTGGTCAACGTCGTCGCAGAAACTAGCCGACTCCGTAACCTCCTGCTTGAACTACACATTCCCGTCCGCCACGCTAGACTAGTATATTGTGACAACATTTCTGCAGTTTACTTATCTGGCAACTCCGTCCATCACCAAGGAACCAAGCATATCCCTTTCGAGCATCAATATGTGGATATCTTCACAAAAGGCCTCCCACGCGACCTCTTTACTCGCTTTCGATCCAGCCTGAGCGTCCGTCCTCCTCCCGCTTCGACTGAGGAGGTGTATTAGATTATAATTCTGTAAATCATTTTGTGATTATGTAATTATGATGTTACGATTTTATAGGCTTGATAATAGGCATGCAATCTTCTGTAATTAGGTAAGTATATTCTGTAAACTTACTACTCCCTCCGTTCCAATGAATTGTTTTCCTTTTGGCACCAAGGGTAAGAGATCCAATGAGAGAGAGACATGTGGAGCAAAACTCATAAGAAGGGTTTGCATATAAAAATCATTCCTAAAATAGAAAGACAAACAATTCATTGAGACGCCCCAATATGGAATAGGCAAACAACTCATTGGAACGAAGGGAGTATATAATAGAATGACAAACAATCACCCAAGTCAGGGGATTGAGTTATCTTATATCCATATATAAATGTTAAAAGCATTTGGGTGGAAAAATTGAAAAGTCATTTTTGTCCCTTAATTTTTGTTTTAGTGAATAGGGGATAAGTTGGGATAAGCATAAAGTTTTCTTATAGTAAATTGAAACATGGGCGGTGGGGTGGACTAGAGTAACTAGTGTTGTTTATTAACATTAGTTTGTTGAAGTTAGTGGCTTAGGGAAGCTTAAGTTCACTTGCATAACTACACTAGCCCTGCACTAGAAGCACTTGTAAGCAAAGTCTAAAGTCTAAGTCTAAGTCTAAGTCTAAGTCTAAGGCCCTGTTCTCTAAGACTTAAATTGACTGAACTGAACTGAACTGAACTGAATGTGTCTGAACTGAACTGAACTGAACTGAACTGAACTGAACTGAATGTGTCTGAACTGAACTGAACTGAACTGAAAAAAAAAAAAAAAATAATAATAATAATTAATTTTAATAATAATAATAATAATAATAATAATAATAATGTTATTATTATTAGTATAATTAATATTAATATAATAGTAATAATTGTTTCGGTATGGGAATCAATTAACCCGACGTGGAATTCGGGTTCGTATCGTTCAACGTTGCTTTGAATGATAATCGATCAATCTTGACAGGCTCTCCTTCCTCCTACTCCTTCAGTCGGACCTTCCCGGCGGAATGGGCTGGCTCCCTGCACACAGAACGCACAGGGCCTCGGAGATTGTCCGAGGAAACCCTCTCTGATGCCTAAGTCAGGGTGAATGCCTTAAGAAACCTAGCTCGTGAGAAACTAGGCGACGATTTAAGAGTAAGAGTTCTAGAGAGAGAAAATTCAACCCCTTTCTTGTGGGAAATGGAAGAGTATTTATACCTTCCCACAAGAGAGGGAAGTAGACGGAGAATGGGTGGATAAGGAGGTGACAAGTGACGTCTTCTCATCCACCCACTCTCAATTACCTTAGGCAAAATGACGAGAAGGCCCCTGGGGATCCCTGCTCTGCCTGCGGAGATTTCCCCAGGGGTAGGCGGGTTTGAGTTGTGAGAGCTAGGCTCCAGCAGGCTGCGTCACCCTGCTGGTCCGGCGGTCAGCTGTTTTCCTTAGTAGTTCTTCCCACTTCTATGTTCTTTGTTTTGACTGTTTGCCCGGTCGGTTTCTGGGCCTTCTAGACAATCCTATGGGAGTCTGCCTAGTAGGCTGTTAGTGTCAGGCTGCCGACCCCAATCAATAATAATAAAATTAATAATAATATTACTAATTTATTAAGTAAATGATAATACTTTATAAAGTCATATTACTTTAAAATATTAGTAATATTACTTTTACTTTAAGTAATAAATATTTATAACTTATAATAGTATACCATTAATACAATATGCAATTAGTCAGAGAAGAGCAGATACAAACATGAACGACGTCAAACGGAAGAAACTTATGAACAAAGTGCGAACGATTATAGCTAAAGACATATGGTTAGCTAATCGTGCCGATAGTGACATTGAAGAAGATTCAAATGAAGATTCCGATGGAGATGAAGAGGAAACGGGGCAAATTGATGTCGATGATTTACTTAATCATTTGACGTAATTTGTATTCATCAAAAGTATTGACGTAATGGATTTAGATTGTATTGACGAAAATATTTGTGGTCATTTATGTAAGTTTAACTTGGAAAATATCGTTCTTTTACCGTTATTATTTTCATCAACCACTGTAGTAATAGTAATAATAATAATAATAATAATAATAATAAGTCTGAACTGAACTTAACTGAACTGAATTGAATGTGTCTGAACTGAACTGAATGTGTCTGAACTGAAACTGTCTGAACTGAACTGAACTGAACTGAACTGAAACTGTCTGAATATAAATCTAGGATAACAGGGCCTAAGTATATATTTCTTAAGACACGTTGAAGCGGATGTGAGATGTAGAAATCAAATTATTTAACCTGGACCACTTATGAAATTTACGTACTTACTCCCCAGTCCTTGTATTATCTACTTTCTTCCTAATTCTGGGTTGTCAAGTAAACTTCTACACTGAAATCTATATTTCTTTTTTCATGTAATTTGTGCTACTTAGGGTTTTGAACTTGTATCTTTCTCAGATTCCATTTTGTACACCTATTATTAACTTCTCAACCCAAAAACACATGATGAAATCCAAAATTGTACAGCGGTGTATGAAATTAGTAGGTTCTCAACTGCATTCTAGCGTACATATCACCCCACCCGACAAACAAATGAACGAGACAGAAAGAGTAATACTTTTTTGTTGTTCGCCTTCTGTAATGTCTGTAACGATTTGATTTTTTTACCTATTACGGTTTATCTTTTTGGTGAATAATCAATTGGGTTGTATTATTCGTTGGTGCAGCTTCAATGTTTGGAAGAAAATGCAGAATTTCTTAAAGACAGAAGTTTAAAGTTCTATAAGGGATGTCATAAGTACACGTAAGTCAATTTACGCAGCCTTCTCATACAATGTCTGGTTATTTTTGAAATGAAATGTGGGCATGTTTTTTTATGGACGTTGGAAATACTTTTATTTTAAAGTCTTTAAGTTTGCAAGCATTTTCTCTTTAAGCATTTTGAAAGAAACTCTTGCAAACACAAGAATAGGACTGCCTACATTTGACTCTTGCTGTAGTTGTACTTAATGCAATATTAAATTCTAATTACATGTTATTTTGTGAGACTTGATGCTTTGTTGCAAGGATGCCGTTAGCGATATACTTCCTCCGTATTGAAATAATTGTGTTTTCATTTTACGAGATGACCCGTTAAATTATTTTTGGGTTTTTCTATGGAATACTCCTCAACTATTGGCTTTTCCAAGTCGTATCCCGCCTTTTTCGAATTACATGGTGTACCCTAAACTTTACTTATCAATCCATATCATAACCAAAGTGATAAGTGTATTACAATTATTTTTTAAAATGAATAATTAACATATTAATAAATCCAATTTGATGCTACAAACCACCTCTTTTTCTTTACCATACACCAAGCCACCAAATGCCCATCAAAACGCACTCTGTTGTCGGCCGACATCGACCTATCTCCCTCACTCTTTTAAATCCGTCAACCTCAATCCCTCCGTCACCCCCATGTCGTAGTGTGGTGAAATGGATTTTTTTCGAGTGAAGGATGCAAATTGAAAAAATATATCTGGTTGATAAAAGTAAAATAGGGAATAATCACTGTTTATATCATCAATTGAGAAATTTCCGTTGGAAAATTATAACTTTGGTTACAATATAGACTAATTTACAAAGTTTAGGGGTACATCTTGTAATTCGAAAAAGGCGGAGGTACCACTTGGAAAAGTCGATAGTTGAGGGGTACCCCATAGAAAAACCCATTATTTTTTTTACAAAAATATATTGGTTGAAAAATTATAAAACCTACACCATAAATTTTTTTACAAAAAGACTTTCGATATGAGCATATATTTCAATATATTTATGTATGTATTTTGGGAGATATTGAAGAGAAAATATCTAGAAAAATGAGAACGATAATTATTTGAATTCAAAGGAGTATTAGGATACAACTTTTAGATATACGGGTAAGTTGCTAGATTAATATAAGAATATTTCATTAAAAAGACAAGTCATCGGAACATTTTACATAGTATCATATAAATATCATCCCTACACAAAAAGACTTCTACCACAATCCATTATATCAATCGTTGGCCGTCGAAGATGGCCGCCTTACTGTACCGTATCACCACCCACCGCTAAAGATGGCTGCCTTATTATTATACTCCGTACTATCTTTATTATACTCCGTAGTAACTAGTTGGAAAGCCTGTGCGATGCACGGGCCGCTTATTAGTGACGTTGATTGGATTATTGCATAAATTGGTGAGACTGCAGAACGGTAGAGAGTCAGTCGAATCAGTCGAAGGGAAGAGTAGAGAGTATGCCTAATAGTAAATGAATATTATCTCAATATGTGAATGTGTTTCAAGGGATCAGAGATAATATATTCGGTAAACGTCAAATTAAATTATAGGCATTATATATGGAGCATTGTAGTTAGAATGAAAACTAATTAAAGTACATTGCACATAAATATACGTAGATATAAATATTCACTGGGTAAATGGGGACATATTACAATTAACAACGATGAAACATGTGATAAAAAAACAAATTTGTCATCATCAGCGCACAAGTTATAATAATGAATGTTGTCGGTTAAAGTAACGATGCATAATTATGAACGCATTTGATATCATAGTAAGGTTGAAAATTATGACTTCATATTTATAATTGTAGATACTCACCACGTTAGAGGATCATGCTATATTGCTATGCTTTCTTAAATGTTTGTTGATATCTAAGTACGAACGATTACACTTATTTATAAAATAAAATTCTTTCACCTTCTTATAAATTTTCAATGTGAGATAATTTTTTGGGTGATATATATGAACGAACGATTACTCTTATTTATCATAATAATATAAAGGAAAATAAAATATATCTGCTTGTATTAGGATAATACTACTACTACTACTAATAATAATAATAATAATAATAATAATAATAAATTATTATTATTAATTATTTTAAAATTTTAATTTTACTCTGTATATTTTTAGAATTCCTTAAGAATTAAAAGATTTTTGGTTTATAGTCTTTTTTTTTAAATTATGACTCAAAAGATTTTTGGTTAATATCTAAGAACGAATTATTACTCTTATTTATATTATAGAATTCTATCACATTACATTATAATTTTTCAATGTGAGACAATTAACTTAAGTTTATATTCATAAGAACCTCTTTTTAAGACTTAAATTTTTTTTGTTGATATCTAAGGACGAATGATATTATAATTCTTCAATGTGAGACAATTTAGCTTAAATTTATATTTTTAGAGCACTTTTTAAAATTGAAAATATTTTTGTTGATATCTAAGCACGAAAGATTACTCTTATTTATATAATAGAATTCTATCACTTCATTATAATTTTTCGAAGTGAGATAATTTTACCTTTTTTTATATATGTAATAATAGATTCATCACTTTTTTGAGTAAATAATGTATGAAATTTATATTATAATGAAAGCATTTTCTACCAAAAGTATAACTATTACATTTGTATATTTTTGTTACGATAATTTTTTTGTTAAATGAAACTTAAAGATTTTACTTTAAATGGTAAAACATCACATTAATATAATGAATGAAATATATTATAATAATTAAACGATTTTCTACTTGATTTTCTATATTATTTATGATATATTCCTGAATCGAGTTTTCATGAATGGACCAATCATATCACTCGAAAAAAGAATCAAATATATATATATATACACACAAAGTATCATAATTTTTTGATGTGGGATAATTTTACTTAAATTTATAACCTTAGGATTTTTTTATAACTCAAAAGATTGTTGGTTGATTACTAAGAACGGATGATTGTTCTTATTAATACAGAATTTCAATCACGTTATCATAATTTTGATCGATGTGGGATAATATACTTAAGTTTATAATCTTATGAGCTTTTTTAAAACTCAAAAGATTGTTGATCGATATCTAAAAATGAATGGTTGCTCTAATTATTTATAATGTAAAATTTTATCACTTTATCATGATTTTTCAATGTGAGATAATTTCTACCTAAGTTTATAATCTTCGGAGCTATTTTTAAGACTAAAAAGATTGTTGGTTGCTATCTAAGAACGTATGCTCTTTTAATCTTATGAGCTTTTTTAAGACTCAAATAAAAGATTGTTAGTTGATCTCTATGAAAGAATGATTGTTTTTTTTGGAAAATTCATCGATTTTCATTCATTGATTGTAATGTTCTTATTTATAATATAGGATTTCATCACCTCATCATAATTTTTCGATATAGGATGATTTTTACTTACGTTTATATTTTTCGATTTTTTTTTTAAACTCTAAAGATTTTTGGTTGATAACTAAAAACGAATGATTGCTCTTAGACTTTTTTTAGGACTCAAAAGATTGTTGATCGATATCTAAGAATGAATGATTGCTCTTACTTACTCCCTCCGATTAATTTGATTCTTTACGTTTGCTTTATCACACTTGTCAATGCACGTTTTGTTTTGTTTATATCTTTATTTACACGTTATTAAAAATCGTAAAAGATTGATATTTTTAATGTACTCATTTAAACGATTAAATTTTTTTACATGATTATGTTTTAAGTTATACATTAGAATTTATATTAGAGATTCTCTCCACGCATGAATACTGTCAAAAAGTAAACGTAAAGAAACAAAATAATTGGAGAGAGTATAATTTAAAATTTCATCACCGCATCATAATTTTTCGATGTAGATAATTTTCAATTAACTTTATAATTTTAGGTGATTTTTTTAACACCCAAAAGATTTTGTTGATATCAAAAATCGAATGATTGTTCTTATTTATAATAAAAAAAAATCATCACTTCATCACAATTTTTCGATGTGTGATGTTTTTTACTTAAGTTTATCATCTTGCTCAAAAGATTGTTTGTTGATATATAAGAACTAATGATATCTCTTATTTATAATCTCATGAATCTATACTAATATATAATACAGGAACCACACATTGGTTTTTTGGGGCCAAAACGCACTTTCTTAATATATCAGAATTTCCATAACAATCTATATAATATAAATATCATAATATCTATTAATCTAATATAATATTAATCCTAATTTTCATATATATATATAATCCTAATTTTCATATATAATCCTAATTTTCATATATATATATATATATATATATATATATATATATATATATATATATATATATATATATATATATATATATATATATATATATATATTAATCTATACTAATATATAATACATGAACCACACATTGGTTTTTTTGGCGCCAAAACGCACTTTCTTAATATATCAGAATTTCCATAACAATCTATATAATATAAATATCATAATATCTATTAATCTAATATAATATTAATCCTAATTTTCATATATATATATATATATATATATATATATATATATATATATATAAATATATAATACAGGAACCACGCATTGGTTTTTTGGCGCCAAAACGCACTTTCTTAATATATCAGAATTTCCATAACAATCTATATAATATAAATATCATAATATCTATTAATCTAATATAATATTAATCCTAATTTTCATATTAATAAAATATTTTTGTATATACCTTCTTAAAACGCCAAAGACACAAGTTTAAAATAATTTGATGGTAATATAATTTATTTAAACGTGTCAAAATATCTGAAAATAGAGTAGGTATAAACCTGGTGACAAATAAAACAACTTATTATTTTAATTGCAATTGATATTATTTTCGTAATAATCTATATTATTATTATAATCCCCTATTGATGGTGGGGATTTGTCGTGGAATCCCGACCGTCAAATAAATAACCGGCTAATCCTAACTGGGTAGATAGGGTAAGTCGGGTCGAATCCACGGGGACGGTAAGAGGCGTCTAGACTAGGTCGGCCCAAATACTAGACTACGTCAACGAGCTAAACTATAGAATGATAGAAGGGGAGAGAGCTAGACTATGACTAGGAAGAACAACAAGAGCACAAACAAGGAAAACGGGCTAGGATTAGGTCGGGGTCAAAGGGGTAACGGAATGGTCAAGGGAGAGCTAGAGTGAAGGAGGTAGTAGGGTAATCTAGGTCGGTCCGGGCGGTCGCAACTTAAACCGACCTAGAGGTTCCTCATGGAACCCATATTGGCGACACACATGACAAAAGGGGTTCTAGCATGTTATGGCCTAGATCGCATCCGGGCGGTCGCAACTTAGACTAACCTAGGGGTCGCCCTCACCGGGCTCTCGCAACTTAATGAGGGAACCGAACCCATAACAACTAGCACCCACAAGGGAAAGGCAAGAAAAACAAGCAATCTAACTTACTTAGTCAATCAAGCAATTCATCAAACATGTCATATGCATCAACCAAGAGGAAACCCAAAATCTTCCACCCACATCTCCAACAAACCCTTAATCATCCAACTAACACCCTAATCACCCTACTAACCCTAGCAAGAACACTACCCTAACATATCTAAACTAAAACTAACACTAACAAGATGAATCAACCCAAACATCAAAACATAAATAATGAAACTAGTGAAAACAATGAAATTTGAACAATAAAATGAACAAAGATTCAAACTTGGATGAACAAACAAGGATTAAGAGTAAAAGGAGAAGAAGATTATACCAAACTAGTGAAGGATGCAAAGATGAACACTTGTATATAAGAAAACCCAAATAATTCCTCCAAGGTTGTCAATCTTGGATGGATTCTTCAAGAGATCCAATAATACAAGATTAAACTAAGATTAACTACTAATTACCGACTAATCTACACTAATCTAATCTAATCTAACCTAAAGTAGTCTAGGGTTTAAGGAGAGGTGAAGAACATAACATGAGATCCTGTCTTAATACAAGAGGGGGGTATATATAGGGTTACAAATGGAAGGAGGAAGAAGGAAACAATTGCGGGCTGCCCTGGGACTTTCCCGATCGGGAATGGGCAATCCCGATCGGGAATCTTCACCATCCCGATCGGGAATGTTGGGACCCGGTCGGGAACTTCCTCCAGTGGCCGTCTCCTTTGTGCACTTCATCCCGATCGGGTTTTAGGCATTCCCGATCGGGATGGGTCTTGTGGGCCTCCAATATGAACTTTTTGGTCCCTCCTTGCTTCTCATGGGCTTCCCATCGATTCTCGGGACTCGGGATCGGGTCTCGGAGGCTCGGGATTGGGTCCCAAGGTCTCGGGGTCGATTCCAAGGCATCGAGTCATCGTTCCTTTACTCCGTTGGCTCCAAAATGTGTATGTATCGAGTCGGAATCGCTCCAACTCTTCCAAATCGGTCTCGGGAACCTGAAACGAACTAAAGGAAGCATAAGAAGCCCCTAAACCGCTCCCAAGGAGCGATTCTACAAGGAAATGGGACCAAAACACTACAAAATAGGCACTACAAACCACACTTATCAACTCCCCCACACTTAACCCTTACTCGCCCTCGAGTAAGCACATACTAACAACTATACTAGCCGAATGGGTATTAGCGCACCCTACGCCCTTTCAACTCACGCGAGTGCACTTAGAGGAAAAGTGCACTCCGCAAGGCAAGTCGGGTCTTGCGACAAAACTGTGGATGCAACCGGACACAACACACATAGACAAACAAACACACAAACAAACACATACAAGGTTGCACCCAAAAGAAAAACAAATACCGCTTTCCTCTAAAAGCGGTGAAAGAAGCACCAGTTTAGGACTCGAGGTAAGTGACAACGTTCCCAAGCTAGCAATACAAACCGAGGTGGACTAAACCCTAATAGTATGACGACAAAGCAACAAAAACGTTGGTAACTTACCTAGGTTCCTCCTAACCTTCTAAGAACGTTCTACGGGACGATCGGCGGAGTGGGAAGTGATGATCCACGGTGTTAGTCGACACTGTAGGTAAGTGAGACCCCGCCCCCTTTAGCGTGAGCCAAGAGGGTCGTCCCGTGCCCAAAACCGCCTAACTAGTCCAAGTAAAAAGGTGGAAATATGCAAAATGAGGGAAGACCGACTAATGCCGCTATCATCCTTCCTCGGGACTCGGTCCTTTGGTAGGCTCTTCACGGCAAAAGTCGGAAAAAGGCTTATTTTTGTGGGGATATAATCTTTTTGTGAGACGATTTTCTTTTGGCATTTTCTCTTTTCTTTTGCATTTTTGCCTTGTTTTGCCATGCCATTCTTTTTCATCTTTTCTATTTTCTTTTTGGCTTTTGTGCCTTTTCTTTTTCTTCGTTCTTTTCTTTCTTTCATTTTCTTTCTTTTTCTTTTCTTTGCCCCTTTTGGCAAGATTTGGCTTTTTGGCATTTCTTTGTATGACAAGAAAGAGAGGAATCAACAAGTTGCAAGTTATTGTGTGAATATGTGTAGGAGGTAGGGTAATGGGAGAGTCGGGAGCGCGCTTTCCCTTCAAACCCACAAAAAGTGGAGAACTTGGACTAATCAAACGATCCCAAACACGGTCACCTAGGGGACGGGACTCGGCAACCAAGGCCTTTTCACACCGTGGGTGGTCATAATGGTCAAAATGCAAATCCCGTAGTAAATCCCTAGTAAGCTAGGTGGATTCAAGGTAAGAAACCAACGAAATCATTGATTTAGGGTCATTCTACTAGACTAAAGTCCAAGACTCGATCTATACTACTAAAAAGGGACAAAATTGCACTCACACACTAGCCTCTAAACCGGGTTTTCGAAAACGGTTTACACACATGACACACAACATAGCACAACACAAAATCAAAGACATGACGAAAATGAACGAAAGAAAAAGAAATAAAAGCAACAAAACAAAAACAAAACAAAACGAATACATGAACAACACAAACACCACCCCTAGCTTCCGAATGAGCAACCAACCAACATCAAACTTTTACAAAGCTCCTCCCGAGCACACCACATCACAAATCTTCTTCAAGCTCCACAAGAGATAAAGAAGAAAAAGGGATAAAGATGTTACCGGAAGTCTTGAAAGCTCTCCAAAGCTAATGGCGATTAGGCAACCTATAAGGAAAAGAGGGGGGCAAAACACGCACAACAAAACAAATATACAACACAATGACACAA
Source organism: Agrostemma githago (assembly GCA_958450325.1). Classification (NCBI taxonomy): domain Eukaryota; kingdom Viridiplantae; phylum Streptophyta; class Magnoliopsida; order Caryophyllales; family Caryophyllaceae; genus Agrostemma; species Agrostemma githago. Next base: position 51,999,247 of record OY288251.1, read on the forward strand.
GAGGAAAACACACAAAAGAAAAATCTTTTTGATTTTTGTGAAAAATTTTCAAATTTTTAGGGTTTTTAAAGATTTTTTTCCCAAAAACTAAGAAAATAAAACTAACTACGCTAGAATATCACTCCCCCACACTTAAGTCGAGCCATGTCCTCATGCTCGACCGTAGTGCATGGAGCACAAAAGAAAAGAAAAGAAACTACGAAAATAAAGCTAAAAATCAAAAATAAAGTGGAGAAAATGGTAGAATGTGTCCGGCCGGGGTGTAGTCAAGTCACCATGGGCCGGGACAAGAAAAAGATATGGATGGGGGAAGAAATAAAAAGAAGGAAATAAAAGGAAATGGGAGGGGAGGACTAGGTGTAATCAAGTCACCTAGCCCGGATTCCGCCTAAATCCGACTAAATCCTCAAAAAGAAAGAGTGAAAAACTTGTAAAATTTGGATTTTGAAAATGACTCTCGATGTAGTCACATCATCGAGAGTCGGGAGCAACCAAAACCAAGGCCTCGAAGGCCACCATGACAAAGGGGAAGGGGATAAACAAGGGGAAAACAAGCAATAAAAACGGAAAAGAGAGGATAGTTGCCGTACCGTACGGTTAACAACTCACTCGCTCCATCGTCTCATAAATCAATATAGGCACTTGCTTGTTGTCGATCTTTGCTATCCCGCTTCAAGCTTGATAGAACCGCAAGGTAGAGGTAGCAATGGCGTGAGGGGGTGGGATTTGATGTGAATATCGGTCTAAAGTGAGTAGGAAATGAGGGTAAGGTATGGAAATGAGGGACATGGGTTGCATGATATGTGCAAGGAAGGTAGGGAGGTTGGGTGGGGGTATACAATGGTTGGGTGGGCTTAAATGTCGAAGAAGGGGCACCAAAAAGGAGTAGGGGGTCATCCCAGTCGGGATGGGTGGTCCCGGTCGGGATGACATACCCGTCCCGGTCGGGAAGCCTCCTTCCCGATCGGGATGACACTCCAGTGAACTCGATTTTTGGCACCCTCATCCCGATCGGGACGGCCCCATCCCGGTCGGGACGACACACCCTTCCCGGTCGGGAAGGGTCTTCATGACTCCCATGACCCCAAAAACCGATTCCCTTGCTCACGATCCAAGCTTTATCACTAACCACTCCTTTCTAGGAGTCACCTTCACTTCACCTAACACAATAAACTCAAAGTACACATCAAATTCACTCCCTCACATCGCTCATCAAAATACCAAAACAATTACAAGAATCCCACAAAACTAACAAAATCAAGAGAAAAATCACACAAATACAAACACAAGTACTCTAAAGAGGAGAGGAGAATGTACAACATGACGGTTCTTTAGGAACTCCGTCAAACCTAGGATGGTGGACTCTTCTTCAACCGTAGCCCTCAAGGGCATGGAGAAGCAAGTCGAATGCGCTACCGACATCATAGTGGAGGCCCAAGAAGCGCTCGAGCTTTGCCAACCTCCACGGCCTCCAAGGTGGAGGCAAGAAGTAGGAATCAAAAGACCCATCGTCATCATTCATGTTGTCTCCGGGGTCTATCCATCCTACGAGCTTAACCGACCTCTTCCTCCCTAGGCATCGCCTCCAATCACAAGCAAGCTTCATCTCCAAGAAACAAGGCACAAAAAGCGGTTTTGGCCTCATCTCCTCGATGCACACCCCCACACTTTCCTCAAGTTGTGGTTCCCCATCTTCATCACTAGGCCCCACGTCATCTTGGAGAAGAGAATCGAAACTACTACCGGCGGTTTCAATCTCTTCCAAGTCATCTTTCGGTGTACTAGCAAGGGGCTCTTGATGCTTGTCCAAATTATCGCACAAGGGCAACTCGAGGCTAACAATCTCACCCAACAACTCCACAAATTCCACCAAACCATCCAACTCACTATCCTCCTCCAATTCCTCACCAATGTTGCCTTCACTAAGGGTCATATCCTCATCCGTCTCTTTTTGGGTAGATGATTGAGGTTCTTCAATGCAAATTTCTCTATCAAAGGGAACTACATCGGCGGCTTCGTGATTAGGTTGCTCCTCTCTCTCAAGTGGGCACCCTCCATCTAAATGTGATGCCCGGGATAAAGACATTACGGTTTGAACCGCTAATGCATTTAAATGAGCATCCCTCGCCTCGTTTTCTCTTCGAATTTGGGCCATTAATTCATCTTGTTGTTTTCGCAATTGAATGGCCGATTCTTGAAGGCTCCTTTGCATTTGAAGAAGTGATTGAAACTCCTCCATGTCGGGCAATTGGTGATCATTGGGGTCTTGATAATCTCCATGATAATCTTGATAATCTTGATGACAATCTTGATAATCTTGATTAAACATGGTGTCTTGATGATGCCCAAGGGGTGGGGCATCATAATGTTGGTAGCAAGGTTGGGGTGGTTGGTAGTATTGTGGGTCATGGGGTTCATATTGTGGTTGGGGTGGAGGGTAATATGGTGGGTCTTGGTGGTATTGGCTTCCATAAGGTGAATCTTGATTGAACATGGTGGGTTCACATTGATAACTCGAGTAATAGTCACCATGATCGTAGGTTTGATAGTCATTCACTTGTTGGTAGCCATTTCCATACTCTTGAGGATCATACCCATCTTGATTACCCCAAGAAGCTTGATTATGGTAGGGGGACGTCATGTCATACCCTTGGTTCATGGAAGAAGAGGAGTAGCTCATATCGGCCCCCGAGTGTGTGGAGTTTAGATCAAACCCCATGCTTGCTTGAAAATCGTAGTCCATACCCGGTTGGAAACCACTCATCCTAGCAACCGTCCGTTAAAGCGGCTCTTAATCGCAAGAAGAAGATAGTCACCACCTCTAAGCATAAACTGTAGACTAGGAACAAACGTGAGAAGTCTAGTGCTTTTTGGGCACTAGACAAGAGAGAAATAAACCACACACACACAAGAAGCAAGGTAACCAAAAAGAAAAAAAGAAAACACAAACACAAGACAAAGCCAAGTAATTAGGTAAACTAAGTCTAAACTAGCACCGTCCCCGGCAACGGCGCCAATTTGATGGTGGGGATTTGTCGTGGAATCCCGACCGTCAAATAAATAACCGGCTAATCCTAACTGGGTAGATAGGGTAAGTCGGGTCGAATCCACGGGGACGGTAAGAGGCGTCTAGACTAGGTCGGCCCAAATACTAGACTACGTCAACGAGCTAAACTATAGAATGATAGAAGGGGAGAGAGCTAGACTATGACTAGGAAGAACAACAAGAGCACAAACAAGGAAAACGGGCTAGGATTAGGTCGGGGTCAAAGGGGTAACGGAATGGTCAAGGGAGAGCTAGAGTGAAGGAGGTAGTAGGGTAATCTAGGTCGGTCCGGGCGGTCGCAACTTAAACCGACCTAGAGGTTCCTCATGGAACCCATATTGGCGACACACATGACAAAAGGGGTTCTAGCATGTTATGGCCTAGATCGCATCCGGGCGGTCGCAACTTAGACTAACCTAGGGGTCGCCCTCACCGGGCTCTCGCAACTTAATGAGGGAACCGAACCCATAACAACTAGCACCCACAAGGGAAAGGCAAGAAAAACAAGCAATCTAACTTACTTAGTCAATCAAGCAATTCATCAAACATGTCATATGCATCAACCAAGAGGAAACCCAAAATCTTCCACCCACATCTCCAACAAACCCTTAATCATCCAACTAACACCCTAATCACCCTACTAACCCTAGCAAGAACACTACCCTAACATATCTAAACTAAAACTAACACTAACAAGATGAATCAACCCAAACATCAAAACATAAATAATGAAACTAGTGAAAACAATGAAATTTGAACAATAAAATGAACAAAGATTCAAACTTGGATGAACAAACAAGGATTAAGAGTAAAAGGAGAAGAAGATTATACCAAACTAGTGAAGGATGCAAAGATGAACACTTGTATATAAGAAAACCCAAATAATTCCTCCAAGGTTGTCAATCTTGGATGGATTCTTCAAGAGATCCAATAATACAAGATTAAACTAAGATTAACTACTAATTACCGACTAATCTACACTAATCTAATCTAATCTAACCTAAAGTAGTCTAGGGTTTAAGGAGAGGTGAAGAACATAACATGAGATCCTGTCTTAATACAAGAGGGGGGTATATATAGGGTTACAAATGGAAGGAGGAAGAAGGAAACAATTGCGGGCTGCCCTGGGACTTTCCCGATCGGGAATGGGCAATCCCGATCGGGAATCTTCACCATCCCGATCGGGAATGTTGGGACCCGGTCGGGAACTTCCTCCAGTGGCCGTCTCCTTTGTGCACTTCATCCCGATCGGGTTTTAGGCATTCCCGATCGGGATGGGTCTTGTGGGCCTCCAATATGAACTTTTTGGTCCCTCCTTGCTTCTCATGGGCTTCCCATCGATTCTCGGGACTCGGGATCGGGTCTCGGAGGCTCGGGATTGGGTCCCAAGGTCTCGGGGTCGATTCCAAGGCATCGAGTCATCGTTCCTTTACTCCGTTGGCTCCAAAATGTGTATGTATCGAGTCGGAATCGCTCCAACTCTTCCAAATCGGTCTCGGGAACCTGAAACGAACTAAAGGAAGCATAAGAAGCCCCTAAACCGCTCCCAAGGAGCGATTCTACAAGGAAATGGGACCAAAACACTACAAAATAGGCACTACAAACCACACTTATCACCTATTCACTGAAACAAAAATCAATGGACAATTTGATCTTTTCAACTTTCTCTCCAAAAAAAATCTCGCAATATATATATATATATATATATATAGAGTGAGGATCCGGTGAGTCTTCATCTTTAGATGAGTCCGTCCTTTCAATCTGGACCACACAATCAAACAAGATTGAATGGCTGAGATTGGACCACGTCATTAAGGAAGAGTAACAAGGCCTTTGCATACACAAACATCATAACTCTTTGATTTCATATTACTGTGACATTATTACTGTGACACTGCTACTGTGACATTATTACTGTGACACTGGTACTGTGACATTATTACTGTGATACTGCTACTGTGACATTATTACTGTGACATTATTACTGTGACATTCTTTGATTTCATATTACTGTGACATTATTACTGTGACACTGCTACTGTGACATTATTACTGTGACACTGCTACTGTGACATTATTACTGTGACACTGCTACTGTAATTCCTTATTACTGTGACATTCTTTGATTTCATATTACTGTGACATTATTACTGTGACACTGCTACTGTTACTGTGATATTTCTGTTAATGTAACATTGCTACTGTTAATGTGACACTGCTACTGTAATTCCTTATTGATGTGACATTCATTGATTTCATATTACTGTGAGACTGCTACTGTGACATTATTACTGTGACACTGCTACTGTGACATTATTACTGTGACACTGCTACTGTGACATTATTACTGTGACACTGCTACTGTAATTCCATATTACTGTGACATTCTTTGATTTCATATTACTGTGACATTATTACTGTGACACTGCTACTGTGACATTATTACTGTAATTCCTTATTACTGTGATAGTGTCACAGTAAGATAGTTCTGTTACTGTAACAGTGTTCTGTTACTGTGACATTATTACTGTAATTCCTTATTACTGTGATAGTGTCACAGTAAGATAGTTGTGTTACTGTAATAGTGTTCTGTTACTGTAACATTATTACTGTGACATTATTACTGTAATTCCTTATTACTGTGATAGTGTCACAGTAAGATAGTTGTGTTACTGTAATAGTGTTCTGTTACTGTAACAGTAAGATTATATACGATGAAGATGACGCTGAATCTCAGCCATTCATGTGATTTGATCATGTGGCTGTGATTCGCGGGACGGACTCATTTAAGATAGAGAGACTCACGAGATGCAATTCCTATATATATATATATATATATATATATATCTCAACTTATATTTAGCAATTACTATAAGTCTTTTATATTTTATTTTCTATTAAATATTTTAAATTAAATAGTGTTATTTTCGTTTCATATTAGATGACGGTGAAAAACATCATACTTATTTTATTTTTGGTGTGAAAGAGGGACAAAGCTCCGAGAATTTACTACTAGCTGTTACACAGGAATAGTCACCCCAAATATGTCTTCCATAAGGAGAGGACGAAAAAACATCGTACTTATTATCGTATGAGATTGATTCAGCAGAATAAATATTACTATCTTAATAATATAACACTCTAATTATGTCTACCATCAAGAATTTCTTTTATCATCACAAAATTTTAAGTAAACAACCGTGCATGTGCACGAGTTTACCCAATAATTCTAAAACTATTACAAGAATGAATAGTGAGCACTGTAATAGCTATCTATTATACGGAGTATATATTGTTAAAATGCCTATTGATAAACATATAAATAACTAATGTGACTTAAATATACCCGTGCATCTGCACGGGTTCTAAACTAGTAATATAGAATATCATCACCCTATTATAATTATTCGATAAGAATTTTATTTTTACTTAAGTTTATAATCTTATGAGTTTATTTAAGAGTCAAAAGATTGTTGGTTGATATCTAAGAACGAATGAATGATTACTTTTATTTATATAAAATTTCATCACCTCACCATAAATTTTCGATGTGAGATAATTTTTGTAGGCACTAAAAATTTATTAAAGTGCCGAATAAATAAAATTAATTAATTATTTTTGAGTTAATACGAAATTTTAACTCAAGTTAATTATTTTGTCCCGAGTAAATGAAATATGGGTCGATCCGAATTACAAATAGGCTATTTGGATCATTAAACCCGAAAAGAAGACAAATTGGGCCAATGTCACTAATAAGCCCATAAATGGGCCTGTGACTACAAAGTCCACCAAAGAGAATCAAAACTCTATAAATAGAGTCTTTCTCATTCATTTGAGGGGGATTGAAAAATTCTGAAGCAAAGGATCCAGAGAGAAAAAGACAAGAAGTCGCTACAAGCTCTCCATCAAATCCGTCGCAAGCAGTCAGAAGATCCAAGACAAATTCAAACATTCAAGGGAGATTCAAGTCCAAGCGACCCTCTCGAAAATATCAAATTACACGCGCGCAAGGCAGTACAAGTCAGCTACGCACGCGTCTCTCACGTGTACCGCGTACACGTGTTCCCTAAACGGCGTTAGAATCAGAGGATACATTAGAGGTTGTACACGAACTTTTGATAAATAATTAATAAAATTTATTTGTTTCCTTATTTTGTATTTCAGTTTTCTGCGATACAAAATTTGTGGTTACAAATTTTGGTGAACCCAACGTGAAAATCTCTACCTCTCATCTCTACCGTTGAAGCAACCAAGGCAACTTTGCAAGAAGATGTCTACAAATCAAAATAACACTTTCAACACCCCCAGGAAGACTTACGCTGACGCTCTCCAACAATCTGCTGGCATGGTCACCAGGGCGAAGGCGAAGAAGGTTGCCCTCGACGCCGCTGCCGCCAGCCTACGCGCTGCCCACGTTCCTACCAGGCCGCGCAAGATCTCTGCTGCCTCAATTGCTGCCGCCGCCAAAGCCATGATTGCAGCCTCTTCTCCTTCCCGCAAGGATGAAGTCTCCAAGAGCAACACCGCCTCCCCGCGCAAGCCCAAGGTGTCGCCAATGAAGAAGGAAGCCGCCACTCCCATCAGCGCTTCGGTGATGATGGCTAGTGGTTCCAGCATCGAAGATCAAGTCGCGGAGCTGGCCAAACTCGTTGAAAAAATGCAAAGGGAGAATGAAGAGAAGAACCAGAAGATTGAAGATCTTCAAAAGGAGGTGATTGAGCTCCGCGAAAAGCCTACTCCTAGTGTGCACGATGACAGTGGCAGTGAGAAGAGCAGCATCCGCGGGAGCGACAGTGAAAGGGATGATGGAGTTCAAGGTGGAAAGCCTTCAAAGAAAGGGCCTGGAGCTTACACCTCAGAGCAGTTGCAGAGTCTGATAGCCAACGCAATCAAGACCCAACTCGGAGAAAATAATCCAACTGGACGGTACATCAAGCCCTACACCAAAAGGATTGATGACCTGCGCATGCCTGCTGGATATCAACCCCCGAAGTTTCAGCTGTTCGATGGGAAGGGTAATCCGAAGCAACATGTTGCACACTTCGTGGAGACATGCAACAACGCTGGAACTGAGGGTGATCGCCTTGTCAAGCAGTTCGTACGCTCTCTCAAGGGAATAGCTTTCGACTGGTACACAGATTTGGAAGCGGAATCGATCGACAGCTGGACTCGGATGGAAGACGAATTCCTGAACCGATTCTACAGTACCAGACGCATCGTTAGCATGAGCGAGCTGACAAACACTGCCCAGTGGGATGAGGAACCGGTCATTGACTACATCAACCGTTGGCGTGCGCTAAGTCTGGAATGCAAAGACCGTCTGAGTGAAGCTTCCGCGGTCGAAATGTGCATCAATGGCATGAACTGGGATCTCCTGTACATTCTACATGGGATTAAGCCAAGAAGTTTTCAAGATTTGGCAACTCGGGCACATGACATGGAAATCACCATTAAACAAGGGCGCGGCAAGAACCGAGCGTCTTCCTCTAAAGCACCTGGTGAGAAGAAGGAATTCAAGAAGACCGAAAAGGGGTCAAAATTAAAGGAGACAATGACTGTCGACGCAGGTAGTGGACCAGTCAAGATCTCAGGCAGGTCAAAAGATGAAAGACGGAATGAGTCATTCTCTTATGACTACCGGAAGAATAAGCCTACATTGAAAGAACTGCAGGCTAAGAAGTACCCGTTTTCTGATTCGGACTTGTCAGGGATGCTCGACGATCTGCTGGAGAAGAACATCATACAGCTACCAGAGCCCAAGCGGCCCGAACAAGCTGACAAGACAAACGATCCTAAATATTGTCGTTATCACAGATTGGTGAGTCACCCCATCGAGAAGTGTATAACACTCAAAGAAAATATCATGCAGCTTTCAAGGGATGGGAAGATAATCCTTGACCTTGATGAAACGGTGACAACAAACCAAGCTACGGTAGTCGGAGAGCAACTGGAACAAGAGACAACCAAAGCAGTTAATGAGTTGACTGCGCATATACTACAATTTGGGACCCTCGAGCCTGTGACACTGTGGATCCCGAGGCTAGCATCGCCACCGCCTTCAGAGTCACAAGTCAAGAAAGCAAGTCTTCAGGATAAAGAAGATGTGCATGATGATGAAGGATGGACCTTGGTGACACGCAAGAAGCCAAGGAAACAAGTTAAACAAACAATCAAGCATGTTCACCGCCGTCGGAAACAAGCGAGAAAGCCGCGGCCTCGCAAATCCAAAGGAAAGAAGAAGTCTAAAACGATTGTCAAGTCGCATGTCCTACCCGAGGATCTGTTGGAACAGGAGCCGCTTATTCCGATTACTCTTGAAGAATTCTTTCCAGAAGACTACCTGGATGAAGTGGCTATTTACACCGTCTCTGCCTCACCTGCTGATCACGGTGAAGAAGTGGATGAAAGTGATGTAAACGAACCCGAACCTTCACAGCAGGCGCAGCCTCAAAAGGAGATGAAGGTCGTTAGGGCACTGGATGGACTTCCTGCAAACATGGGATGGAGACAAATATTCCATCTTCCTAAAGAGAGTCGCGAGTTGATCCTCCAAGGACTCGAGAAGCCAGAGCTATATGCCGGCAAGATGAAGGATGTGGCGGAACCCCCAGAGCAATCAAGCCAATGTCTTTCCTGCAACGCTGCCTTGACTTTCTCAGATGAAGACTTACTCCTCGGATCTAAGCCTCATAATAGGCCACTCTATGTGTCCGGCTATATCAAAGGGAAAAAGGTCAAGCGAATCTTGATAGATGGAGGCTCAGGAGTCAACATAATGCCAAAAGCTACAATGAAGGAATTGGGCATCACCGTGGGGGAACTTACCAGTAGTCGGACGGTTATCCACGGTTTCAACCTGACAGGAGAGCGTGCAATCGGGATGATCCGCGTAAACCTTACCATGGATGACCTTTCTTCTGACGTGTTGTTCCATGTGATCGAAGCCAAGACATCCTATGGATTACTACTGGGACGACCCTGGAAGCATGAGAATGGCATCGTGGCTTCAACCCTTCATCAATGTTTGAAGTACTACCGAGGGGGTGAAAGAAAAATAAATGGAGATACCAAACCATTTTCCAAGGCCGATACCTTCTTCGCGGATGCAAAGTTTTTCGATGAAGATGCGACGCCTAACGAGTTCATGCCAACCACCATCTCCTCAACTGGGGCTGGAGGCAAGCTGGAAAAGAATGTCATCAGAAAAGATGCAGCTGCAGTTCGTGCTGAGGAAAAGAAAGACGAACTAAAAGAAAACAACGTTATCAAATTCACCAGTCCAGTGGTAATTCCCAAGAAGCAAGAAGTGTCACTGACGTCTGCACCACCTGTCCTTCGATACATCCCGAAGTCTCGTCGCAAAGAAGGGGAGAGTCCTTTTGTAGAATGTACTCCAACAAAGACGGAATCTAAGGAGAAAAACAAACCAAGTCAAACATTTAAGCAAGAATGGGTAGCCAAGGTCACCACACCTCTGCCAAATTCATCAGAAACCAAGATCATCGGACCACCCTTAGATGGATTCGACAGTGCGGTTGAAGATACCCAAAGGCTGAAAGAGTTCGACAAATTTTGTAACCCCAATGCCCATAAATTGTTAGAGAAAGCAGGTTACGATTATTCAAAACCAAATCCCATCGGGACAGCTGTCGATGAAATTCCAAAACCGTATGGCCTCAGTAAAGCACAACAAGACCAGTACGAAAAAGAAGGCGTGTGCAGAGTTGCCAAACCTGGGATAAGCTATCAACCTCCTCCACCAGTAAAGATCGGAAGCTGCAAGGAAAGTGCTACTACATCATCGCAACATATCACGGCGGAAGAGGTCGAGGATGATGAAGCAGGGGGCACGATCGAGTCATCACCCACATCGATCTTCGATAGGACAAGTACGCCCGTGGAGACGATCCGAACTTCTGTGTTTGACAGGATAGGAATGACAAATTCTTCAACAAATCGTCGTTCTGTGTTTAACAGATTGGGCAACCAAGAGGGAAGTGAAGCAGTGTTTCTAAACCCTATACCACAAAGCATCTATCGAAAATCAACACATCGTCGCCTAGGCGCCCAGACAAAAACAGTTTTCAATCGGCTAGGGGTCCCCAAGAAGGATAAAGGTGAAAGTCGTCATCCCTCAACTCCTGCAAAACCAAAAGAAGAAGAAGTGAAACTAGACGATGATTTAAGAAGCGCAATACCCTCCCGCATGAAGCGCTCGCAAGCAGTGGACATCATACAACATACACCACTCAAAATACAGAGTCGCGTCTTGATTCTCACTGGTCACTCAAAAAATGGTGAGCATGTCGACTCGTCATCATCAAACGGGGACAGCATCAAGAAGGCGAAAACTTCAGAAGTGGCAACCTCTTATCATATAACGGTAGAGGAGATCCCTGACGATAATCAAGAAGTGGATGCAGATGAAGCACCCGAACCATTAGAAGACGGGGGGCAATTAACGGTAGATGAGTTGAAAGAACTCAACCTGGGGACTTCTGAAGACCCCCGCCCCATATATGTGAGTGCTCTACTGACTAAGGAGGAAGAAGACGAGTACTACAAATTGTTGCATGAGTACAAAGATGTTTTTGCTTGGAGCTACAAAGAAATGCCGGGACTCAGTCCAAGAATTGCAGTACATCGCTTAGCAATAAAAAAGGGAGTTAATCCTAAGAAGCAGCCTCAGCGTCGCTTCCGGCCTGAGCTTGTGCCTGAAATTGAAAAGGAGGTCAACAAACTCATCGAAGCTGGTTTCATCCGTGAAGTAAAGTACCCTACATGGATAGCCAATGTTGTCCCAGTCAGAAAGAAGAATGGACAATTGCGAATATGCGTCGACTTCAGAGATCTCAATGACGCATGCCCGAAGGATGACTTCCCTCTGTCAGTTACAGAATTAACGATTGATGCAACTACTGGGCACGAAGCACTTTCATTAATGGATTGTACTGCAGGGTATAACCAGATACACATGGCGCCGGAAGATCAAGAAGCCACAGCTTTCCGCACGCCGAAAGGGATATTCCGTTACACAGTCATGCCCTTCGGATTGAAGAACACCGGCGCGACATACCAACGAGCAATGCAGAAGATATTCGATGACATGTTGCATAAAACAATTGAATGCTACGTCAATGATGTGGTTGTCAAATCAAAGAAAAGACAAGACCACATTAAAGACCTCCAAACTGTCTTCGAAAGGCTCAGAAAATGTCAGCTGAAAATGAATCCACTTAAGTGTGCATTTGGTGTCACTTCAGGAAAATTCTTAGGATTCGTTGTCAGACATCGAGGCATCGAGATCGACCAGACCAAAATCAAAGCAATCCGAGAAATGTCGGTGCCTAAGACGTTGAAAGAATTACGCGGATTGCAGGGACGCCTTGCATACATTAGAAGGTTCATATCCAACCTCGCAGGGCGCTGTCAACCGTTCAACCATTTGATGAAGAAGAATGCTCCGTATGAATGGGACGATAAATGTCAACATGCTTTCGAAAGCATAAAGAAATACTTGGCCAGTGCACCTGTGCTGGGGGCACCTATTCCTGGGAAGCCACTCATCTTATACATCGCGACACAAGAACGGTCCCTGGGGGCAATGTGTGCTCAAGAAATTGAAGACCGCAAAGAGAGAGCGCTCTACTAGTTGAGTCGTACTTTGGTTGGAGCTGAAGTGAATTACTCTCCAATCGAAAAAATATGTCTTGCACTGGTGTTTGCAATCCAAAAGCTGAGGCACTACATGCAAGCACACACCATACACGTGGTATCCAAGGCAGACCCAATCAAATACATACTCTCAAGACCAGTATTGTCAGGAAGACTCGCAAAATGGGCAGTGTTGCTAAAACAGTACGATTTGGTTTTTGTGCCTCAAAAAGCTGTGAAAGGACAAGCCATCGCCGACTTCTTCGCCGATCATCCAGTCCCAGCCGAATGGGAACTTTCCGACGAATTGCCTGGAGAAGAGATCTTCTATGTGGACGTTCTTCCGGCATGGCAAATGTACTTCGACGGTGCTGCAAGACGAGACGGAGCTGGAGCTGGAGTGGTGTTTGTATCCCCACAAATCCATGTTTTGCCATACTCCTTTTCATTAACTCAGCTATGCTCAAATAATGTAGCAGAATACCAGGCCCTCATACTTGGTCTTCAAATGGCGCTTGAGATAGGCATTCAGGACATGGACATCTACGGAGATTCGCAGCTCGTGATCAGTCAAGTCCTCGATGAATATGAAGTACGAAAAGAGGACCTGGTCCCATATCATCAACAAGCACTCCGACTGTTAAATCAACTTGACACCGTCAACATTGGTCATGTACCAAGAAGTGCCAATAAGTTGGCTGACGCGCTTGCTAACCTTGCAGCCACATTGGCACTGGGGGCAGAAGAATCAATGCAAGTTCCAGTCTGTAATCGTTGGGCAATGCCATTGCTTGAGGAGGAAGAAAATGAGAACGAGACGAAGATGATTGACGTCAACCCATTATCGACTTCTTGGACCATCAGAAGTTGCCAGACGATCCTGGGCACAAAGTAGAGATACGCCCACCCACAAAGAGATCACGGTCTTCTGTGTTCAATCGGTTGGGAAGAGTTGCGACAAAAGAAAGACATCAACTTCCTCTAAATAATTGACCGTCCGTCTTCAACAGGCTAGGCGCATGTGAAGGGGGCAATAATTTTGTCGTTCATCCGTCAACTTCAAGTGGAGAAGCATCAATGCTCAAACGCTTAGATCCGCCTAAAAGTGGAGTCTTTAGTCGCCTAGGGGTATTCACAAAGACAAGTTGTAATATGCCTTCCTCATGTGATGAAGTCAAACAAGTGAAAGTTAGCAAGAATATCAAAAGTCTCGTCCCTTCTAGCATGAAGCGTACGGAGGTATTAGACATCACTCAAGTGCAACCCCTGAAAGCAAAAAAGCGGGTTATAGTTCTCACAAATCAACAAAAATCTTCAAAATTTCATGAAAGTGAAATGGTTGAAAACATCTCATCTCCATCAAGCGCCAATGTGAGGATGGACGATGGCGAAACATCTTTTACCTTTTAAAAAAAGCAAGAATGCTCCTAAGCAAGAGGATAAACTGCAAGCACCCTCCTAAGCAAGAGGCTAAACTGCAAACCCTCCTAAGCAAGAGGCTAAACTGCAAACCCTCCTAAGCAAGAGGTTAAACTGCAAGCCCTTCTAAGGAGGCTAAATTGCAAATCCTCCTAAGCAGGAGGCTAAACTGCAAGCCCTCCTAAGCAAGAGGCTAAACTGCAAACTCTCCTAAGCAAGAGGATAAACTGCAGCGAAAACTCCTAAGCAAGAGGATAAACTGCAAGGAAAACTCCTAAGCAAGAGGTTAAACTGCACTCACAAAAAAAACAAAAAAAACACAAAAAAAAAAAACACACACACAAAAAAGAAAAAAAAAACCACAAAAACAAAAGAAAACACACAAAAATTTATTCCATGAACTACGTTGGCTTGATCTTGTAAAACATCCATGTTTTGCGAGTACGTAGGCAGCTCGAGTGAACATGTAGCTTGAGTGCAGCCGTCCCTCCAAATTAAAAATAAAATCGCTCCAGACCCGCAAGAGCGTAAACTGTGAATGGCTAAAGAAACAAAAAAAAAATCATCATCAAACGAAGCTTAAAAAAGATCATCGTTGAAAGAGCTTCACAAAAATCATCACCGAACGACGCTTCATAAAATTCTTCATCAAGCGGAACTCCTCTGCAAGAAAGTCATGATGGCCCAAACGGGTCCCCTCATGACAACTCAAGTAGGACGAAGTGATGCGATCTGGAATATCTTCAAAGCAATCCACGCTGCATCGGTATTGGTTTCCTTCGTTGAAGCGTCGTGATGACCCAAACGGGTTCAGCTCGTAACAACTCGGGCGCTTCTCCTCCATGCGAGTGTCGTGATGACCTGAACGGGTTCACCTCGTGACAACTCGGGTGCTTCTCCTCCATGCGAGTGTCGTGATGACCCGAACGGGTTCACCTCGTGACAACTCGGGCGCTTCTCCTCCTTACGAGCGTCGTGATGACCCGAGCGGGTTCACCTCGTGACAACTCGGGCGCTTCTCCTCCATGCGAGCGTCGTGATGACCCGAGCGGGTTCACCTCGTGACAACTCGGACGCTTCTTCTCCATGCGAGCGTCGTGATGACCCAAACGGGTTCACCTCATAACAACTCCGAGTGCTCCCGCCGTGGCTCCTCATCTCCGTGGCTGCTCCTCAAATCCGGGTGCTCCCGCCGTGGCTCCTCATCTCCGTGGCTGCTCCTCAAATCCGGGTGCT
The DNA here is from genome assembly GCA_958450325.1 of Agrostemma githago. Lineage (NCBI taxonomy): Eukaryota > Viridiplantae > Streptophyta > Magnoliopsida > Caryophyllales > Caryophyllaceae > Agrostemma > Agrostemma githago. The sequence goes on from OY288251.1 coordinate 52,014,602, forward strand.
CCCGCCGTGGCTCCTCATCTCCGTGGCTGCTCCTCAACTCCGTGTGTTCCCTCCAACTCTTCAAAACCACCATGATAATCCTGCAAAAAAGGATAAACACGAAGAGGGTAAGAAACGGCTAGAAGGTACACCTGAGATAAGTAAGGTCAAGCAAAGCGATCGTTAGCATGCTTCAAATAAAAGGAGAATCATCGGGTGCCTCCTCCACGTGAGCGTCGTGATGACCCTAACGGGTTCACCTCGTAACAACTCAGGCGCTTCTCCTCCGTCGAGCGTCGTGATGACCCAAACGGGTTCACCTCGTAACAACTCGGGTGCCTCCTCCGTCGAGCGTCGTGATGACCCAAACAGGTTCACCTCGTAACAACTCGGGCGCTTCTCCTCCGTCGAGCGTCGTGATGACCCAAACGGGTTCACCTCGTAACAACTCGGGTGCCTCCTCCGTCGAGCGTCGTGATGACCCAAACAGGTTCACCTCGTGACAACTCGGGCGCTTCCCCTCCACGTGAGCGTCGTGATGACCCTAACGGGTTCACCTCGTAGCAACTCGGGTGCCTCCTCCACGTGAGCGTCGTGATGACCCGAACGGGTTCACCTCGTGACAACTCGGGCGCTTCTCCTCCACGTGAGCGTCGTGATGACCCGAACGGGTTCACCTCGTGACAACTCGGGCGCTTCTCCTCCATGCGAGCGTCGTGATGACCCGAACGGGTTCACCTCATAACAACTCGGGCGCTTCTCCTCCATGCGAGCGTCGTGATGACCTGAACGGGTTCACCCTCTGACAACTCGGGAGCTTCTCCTCTATGCGAGCGTCGTGATGACCCGAACGGGTTCACCTCGTCAAAACTCGGTCGAAGACGGAAAAAATAATCGGGCTAGGTTTCTTCCGTAAGAGTCAATGGAATAATAATAAAATCTTCAAGAATCGACCCAAACTTGAGGAACAAGTAAGTGAGTTTGACCCAAATATAGTATGGTACCTGCACAAACAGAGCTACGGACGGGTATACACTTATAATTATAAAATTCAAGGTGTAAAAAGAATTTACCTTTACCATCAAGCAAGAGTCTTGAGACGGGTGGAGTAAATCAGTCAAATAATCGGAACTGCAAGGATCGAAAGTCAACAATATATCCACGTTAGTCATGCACATTAAACAAATTATTAAAAAGAAAAAAAAAAAGAGGGAGCACACGTAATGTGCTAATAGTGCCACGAGATTGAGGAAGATGTGGAGGCTCCATGCATATATATCTTTCCTTAATTAACCAAGACATAGAGATGAATTTCAGTCCAAAATAAATTCATTAGTTCATGTTGGCTAAATAATGAGCAAGTTCTTTAATTCCGATCAGGAAAGGGAAAGTCACAAGCAACGAACAAGCACAGTTCCCATAGCTACCAAATTCGTTCGCAAGATTAACAAGCTAGCCAATTACCGAAGTCCGGGGACGGGATTCATTCACGAGGATCGCACTCAAGATGGGATTACAAGAAACATGGAGTCATACAAAAGAGCCAACTCATAATACGACGAAACAGAGGTACAAGAAAGTCGATACGTATGACTCATGCATGATCAAGGTGAGGATGCAAGGACAAGCTCATGAGATTCAACAACAAATTCAATACTCATGGATTATGTCACGAAACCTCAATACTTTTGAGTAAACAAGACAAAGAAAAGGGGTGTATGGAAAACTCAGTGCAAAAAGAAGAAGAAAGATGGGAAAATACAGCAATACGAGAAACAAATTACTTACAGAGTTACGGCCGTACACAAAGATGATACGAAGGAAGAAGTGCTAATTACAGGGCTGCAGTAGATGAACTATACATCAATAGGTGTGTGTATATATATACACACACGAGTTTATGCTAGCTTAAGGAAACTTAATTTAAAGTTGAGATATGCACAAGTATATGTTTGTTTCCTATAAGGAGAATAGGAAAGATATCTTGATCGGCATATGGAAACTTAAATTGACTTCAAAAGACAATATATTTGTTTCCCAAAAAATAATATATTAATTTCCCAAGAGTACTTCTTCAAAGAGTTGTGGGATCGGTAAATATATGCTTGGGTACCAAGTTCGGGGTTTCTCAAATGGGAACTATATCCCAAGATTACCTAAAGCGAACGAGATCCTAGCTACCCAAGGTACAAAAGGCCAATGGCGTTGTCTCGTTAGTAAAGACGATTGATTATTTACCGAGTTATGATAAAGATAAAGTAACATAAAAGTTGGTGCATTTCTCAACAAAACATGGGTGATCGTAGACTTCCAAGTCACAAAAATTTACGGGATCTCAGATCGCCCGTCAAGTCAGATGATGACAGGGTGATGATAAAAAGAAAATGTAAAGTTACCGGTACGACAAGTCCGGTGCTCGTCGACTTCCAAGTCAAAGTAAAAAAAAATGATTCGAGACCATGCCACTCCAAAACACCCAAGCGTTGTACGTGACAAGGTCTCGAGGGGGCAATTTGTAGGCACTAAAAATTTATTAAAGTGCCGAATAAATAAAATTAATTAATTATTTTTGAGTTAATACGAAATTTTAACTCAATTTAATTATTTTGTCCCGAGTAAATGAAATATGGGTCGATCCGAATTACAAATAGGCTATTTGGATCATTAAACCCGAAAAGAAGACAAATTGGGTCAATGTCACTAATAAGCCCATAAATGGGCCTGTGACTACAAAGTCCACCAAAGAGAATCAAAACTCTATAAATAGAGCCTTTCTCATTCATTTGAGGGGGATTGGAAAATTCTGAAGCAAAGGATCCAGAGAGAAAAAGACAAGAAGTCGCTACAAGCTCTCCATCAAATCCGTCGCAAGCAGTCAGAAGATCCAAGACAAATTCAAACATTCAAGGGAGATTCAAGTCCAAGCGACCCTCTCGAAAATATCAAATTACACGCGCGCAAGGCAGTACAAGTCAGCTACGCACGCGTCTCTCACGTGTACCGCGTACACGTGTTCCCTAAACGGCGTTAGAATCAGAGGATACATTAGAGGTTGTACACGAACTTTTGATAAATAATTAATAAAATTTATTTGTTTCCTTGTTTTGTATTTCAGTTTTCTGCGATACAAAATTTGTGGTTACAATTTTATTAAGTTTATAATCTTAGGAATTTTTTAAGATTATAAAGATTGTTGGTTGGTATCTAAGAACAAATTATGCTCTTATTTATATAGAATTTCATTACCTCATCATAATACTTTTGTAGGATTATATTTATGTTAAGTTCCCTATGAGGCTATGACCCTATAATATTGAAGTTTAAATGTTAATTGAAATTTCTTTCAATATTACTGCAATAATTTTTGGAGATTCTGTCATAATTGCGCTATTAATTTTATCTTGTTTTTTTTCCATTTTAAAGACTAATAATTTGTCGGTGGAATTTTTTTTAATTAGATGATCAGTGATGACATGACTACTTAGCTTTTTGTTGGTTGTTATTTCAATATAATAATAATAATAGCTTAGGCTTCATGCAAATACACCACTTATATAGGTTGGTCTTGAGTTAGAAATGAAAATGAAATTTATAATGTCATACTCCCGCATTCATTCAATTCTTTACAAAGGCCAACCATTTCTCCTCACAAAATCGGTCCCACGTAAAGATTTGAATGGATGGGAGGGAGTATTGAATTGTACTCCCTCCATATCTATATGTTCGTCCTCTTTTATTAAAATACCTCTCAAATATATTAGACAAAGGAGGCGAATATATAGATACGGAGAGAGCATTACTTTTTTTTAAATATGTATGATTTAAAAACACAAAGTTAATTGATCTACTATTATACTGGGATTTGTGTAGTTGGTGACAAGGCAATAGTCGCATCACCTAAGTCAAAAATTCAAAATAATCTTAACAAACTACTAACAAATACACAGCGACACGTAGGGTTGAATCGATAAAGTGAAGGATGATTAATGATAATTCTCTAAATTCGATTCTAAATTATTTAATTTTGGTTGTTTAAATTGTTATCTAAACTAGTGCGATAATGTAAATAATGATGATCTAACAATATAGGATGTCAAATGTATGCTGGTTCACTATGCAATTAAATTGGGTAATACTAATTAAGATTTCAATTAGTCAATCAAAGTTATTTAGGGCAAAGAAACGGTCTTTTGGATCTTATGTCAACCTTAGAATAGATTTTGACGGACTCTAGCTCCAAACTTAATAGATTATCCTGTCCACTTACTTGTAAGTTTACCCTTATCAAAATTTCGATCTTAATTAGGTTCGAATTCCTAAACATTCAACTAGTTCAATCAATGACGAATCTTGAGGAAAAAAATTAAGGGGGGCCGAATAAATTGTTCATAAACTACCACTCCTTAATTTTTTATCATTCTTTTAAATTTATAATTTTGGTATTAAATCAATTCTTTTTAAACTCTGAAAAACGGATAACATTAAAATTTTATTAAAAATTGGACAAAACTCAGATATGGAGTACTAATTTTATTGAGAAATATATCGTAAGGAGTACTAATTATGATATTATGCTGATAAATACTTTAGAGGAAAATAGATTTACAAATTAAGAATAAACGGTGACTAATTAGAGTGCTTAAAAAAGCATTGGATATAGGTACAAAATTTGCCCATAGTAAGATTCAAACCTGGGCCATTACATTAGTCGGTACAAGAGTTCCCAACCAAACATGACACACTAACCAAGTGATATAAAATCTAAGTAACATATTTTTATTTTAGTTTAAACCAATATTTGGGCCGAATCTAATACAAGCTTTATTATACTCAAGTTTTAAGTTGACACTTATGCAAGCGATCATTCTTTCTTCTCAATTCGCATTTGTTCGAGCTTTCCAACTTATTGCTTTGTCATTTCTTATTGTTTCTTCACTTCACGTCCTTCTTAAAATCTTCACTTAGTATCCTCTAAATCATATCATTTATTCCTAGTATGATTTCAAAGCTCACCTCTCGTCATTGTCCAAAATGTAGCTCCATCTCCTTCATTTGCTTCGTTTCCTACGAAACATAAAGAAAATACCCGACATAACAAATAAGTTAAAACCTAGAAAAATAACTTCTAGGGCACATAAAACGAACCAAAATATAGGAATATATATACACACACAAAATGAGTACGTAAGAAGCTTCCCTTAACTTATAGCGCTTTCTCTTTATACTACTAATCGGAAAAGTTCTTTGAGTAGAGAGAAAGGAAAAAGACCAACAAAAATGGACTAGACTAACGGAACAGTAATGACCGACACATTTACTACCTTACAGGCTAAAAGAAACTAGAAATCATACGGTAACTCAACCCTTGGGGAAGACCCCAACCAAACGATGCAATCCGTTAGTCTTTCCTTTTAGCGAGAAATTTTTTATTGAATGTGTGACACAAGTCTATTTCTTTTTTAGAGCATCTCCATCCATCATCTATTCTCCATTCTTGGAGGAGAATGGAGAAAAATGATTTCTACATCCATGAAGAAATAATTCTTCATGGAAAATAGAAGATATTTATTATTTTTTAAGAATGAAGTGGAGAATGAAGTAGAGAATGAAAATCGTGGGTCCCAATAATAAAAATCTTGATATTAAATTAATTAAAGAGATGTGTAAATGAATGAGTGGAGTAGTGAAATGTGTTGGACCCACTGCAGAATAGAAATTTCATTCCTGGGTGGAGAAGTTCTTTTAGGATGAAAAAAGTAGGATAAAAGTTAAGTAAATTAGAAATTACTCCCTTCAAAGATGCATTTATTAAAACTACTCCCTTGTGAATTTTTTTTAATTATTTACACCCAAAAAGATGCAAAACTTCAAAATTTACTTGCAAATCACTACTCCGACGAGTTAATCCGGTGAGTTTGAATTATTTTGCTTGTTTACTATTTTTATACCGAAAGTGCCCCTTTCTTCTTCCTACCCCTTCTCCTCCTTTCTTTATGCTCTCATTTAGTCTGCAGACTTGTAAAAAAAAAAAAAAAAAAAGTCTCCACAATTGATTGCTGAATGCATGCACGAGTTTTGGGTTTGGTGATTTTCGATTTGGGAATTTAGGATTCTCCTGGAATTGGGACTGAAAGAGTTGGGAAAGTCGAAATGAGGATGAGGCGGGGTGGGGGAGGGGCGTACTATTAATGAAGGGCATTTCGGACAGTAAAATCATAAACTCATCGGAAAAGTGATTTGCAAGTAAATTTTGAAGTTTTGCATCTTTTTGGGTGTAAAATATTAAAAAAAATTCATAAGAGAGTAAATTTTAATAAACGCATCTTTGAAGGGAGTAATTTCTAATTTACTCATAAAAGTAATTAGGTGAACTTCATCGAAGAATGAAAAAATCATTCTTGGATGAGGATGGTCTTAGTGATTTTTTATTTAGTACGTAGAAGCTAATAAAAATCAAAATATAGGAGGATGTTTTTTTTAGGAAATTGTAAATTTGTAAGTATATTTGTATTAAAGAATTAATCAACATTCATGTACAAAAAATGGTAACTCTAGTAACAAAATTTCTATCTCGACAAGACATTAGGCTAAGAAAATATGTTTGTAGCTCTTTTATTAGCCTGGTACTCACAATTTGCGTTCCTATAATGCTCCCTTCCATTCTACTCCTATTCCTCTCATGCCATATGCTGTATATCATTGTATTTATGGAACTGTTAATCACTGCACGTTTCAAAAGTGTCCCTGTCATAGAGTTGCGCCGGGTATTAAGAATGTTTTCCTCCATTTTTACCCCTGTCCATACTTCTATTTGCTGTACTACCATCTTGCTGTAGATACACGAACAAAACAGATATAGGAGGATGTTTAGGAAAGTATAGATTAGGATATAATGAGATGATAATATCTTAGGAATATTCTCAAGTCATTTCTTAAAATATGATCACATATTTCATTACTAAGACAAGTCATTATATATGTTGCACATTGGTTATGAAAAAGAAGTAGTAGTTGTATTGTAAAAGACAAAGAGATTTGTTTGGAGAAAGTTTCAATTGTTCCGCCCCTTCCATTGCATAATATGTAAATTATATATACAACGTTGGTCAATCCTAATTCTGGGTAAGATATACAAAAATCTTCTGAAAAGAAGAAAACAACCTATTTTACTCCTAGAATTAAGTTAACAAAATATACTTTTAATATAAAATATTTACAATTTTTTTTTGCCGACGTTCAAATACCCCACCTTACCACGTACGCATAACAGCAGTAGCTATATTATGCGCACAAGTGTTAAGGTTTCGACGAATATACCCAATAGAGAAACAATGGAACGAGATAACCAAATCATGGAAACACAGAATTAAGTCTCTGATACTATGATGTGGCTCCTCCACTTCAGCAAGTTGGCATATGAGTTGTAAGCAGTCTGATTGAAGAGTCAAATGAAGGATCCCTATATGCATGGCCCACTTAACAGCGTTAATAGCCGCTATAGTTTCTGCTTGCAAGGCTGATTCTGCAAAAAAATTGTCATGGCCGATCCTGTTCAAATCATGACATGAGTCTTTAATAATCCAACCTGCAGATGCTTCTCCCAAGCTCTTCCACCCTGCGTCCACAATGATAACGGCTGTAGGACATCGGTAATTTTCTTGTGCTGGTGATATCAGCCAGAACTCCTGAGAGTTCCAGAGTTTGCATCTAGTACTTTCTTTTTCCGAATTTTTCTCCCCGTAATTGACTTTTATTTCTTTCACTTTCCTCTTTATAGTGTCTTCCCAAACCCCATTCAACCAGGTGAGGGACTCCATATGTCTATTAAATAACACCTCCGCGTCATTCGGGGTACCTCTCAAAATAATACTATTTCTAAAGAGCCAAATATTGTATAGCACGTTAGTGAATTGGAACAGACTCTTCCAATCGTCATTACTTTCAAAAAGGCGTGTCCGTTGATCCATAAGCCGATTCTGAAAATCTGAAAAATCCCCTTCCTGCACCCATTCCGAGAACTCAGTGGACAACCACAATGCTCTACTAATGGCGCACTCTCTAAATAGATGTTGTAGGGTTTCCAAACACATACTTTCACTCGAAGGATCGTCTTCTTCTTCCCTCTTAAAACATAAAACACAATGTGAAGGCCCCGATAGCTATCTTTTATGTCTTTCCTCTCCCACTAGGAGCGCATTTGAAATGATCTTCCAGTAAAAAATCTTCCACTTAGAAGGTCCGGGGAATTTCCAGAGAACTTTATTGCAGAAATATGGGAAATTGGTAAATCTCCTCCTAGCCTTAATCGCACATCTGTTATTACTAATATCCTTCCAGAACAAACTATAATAACCGCTTTTTACTGAATAATCTCCCGATCCCATTTTCGTTCAGTAACATCTATTTCTCTTATCTTTGTTGGTCAGAGGAATTGCTAGGATCTTCTGTTTCCATTCCTTGGAAAAAATGATGTCTAATTTTCCTTGGTTCCAGTTACCCTCCTCTGTTTTGAGATCAGCTATACCCCATTCTCCAGCTCTAATCAACGGATCATCTAAATTCACACCACATTTTATCACTGGAATACACCCATTCACCCACTTATCTTGGAAAATATTAATTCTCGGGTTGTTAACTCCATCATTGTCTCCTACCTGTCCGTCCTTCAAAATCTCCCTGCCAACCAACATTCCCTTCCAGGCTCTCGATTTATTCCCCTTATGCTTATTCCTTTCAAACTCCTCATAATTTCTTATTGGTCTATACTTTCCGGTAAAAACCTTGCTAATCAGTAAATCTTCTTTTTGAATCACCTTCCACGTATTCTTGGCCAACAAAGCCTGATTAGTCATAGAAGTACTTCTAATTCCCAAACCTCCCATTCTTTTTGGCAATCTTAAATATTTCATTGATCTCCAGTGCAGTGTTTTACCCGATTTGTTTCCAGCCCACCAAAAATGTGCTAACAAAGCATCAACTTTCTTAGCCACACTTATCGGTATTTTAAAGACCGATAGAAAGAAACAAGAAAGGTTGGCCAGAACCGAGTGAATCAGAGTTAATCTTCCAGCTGGAGATAGAAAAGTACCGTTCCAAGATCCAATCCGGGAGACAATCGACTCATAAATATAGCCAGCAAAATTCTTTGATCCAGTGTTGCTTATATCTGGTACCCCTAAATATTTCCCTAGCTTCGCACATGGTTTAAGTTGAAATAACTTTAGACTTCTTCTGACGATCTCCAAATTGCAATTTGGGCTAAAAACCATCGCTGATTTGTCTTTATTAATGACTTGACCTGATAAACTGCAGTACTTCTGAATCAAGCGGTGAAAGTTTTTTAAGTTGTCCGGTCTTCCTTTTAGAAAGAACAGGGAATCATCTGCGAAAAAAAGATGAGAAATGGGCGGTGCATTCTTCGCCACTTTAATCCCAGTAATTTCCTTAGACCTTTCACTTTGGATCAGGTGCTTAGAAAGAATCTCCATACAGATAACAAACAGATACGAAGATAGCGGATCTCCTTGTCTCAATCCACACGAAGGCTTGAAGAACTCCAACGGGGTTCCATTAATAAGAATACTATAGGAAACGGTGGTGACACAGTTCATTATAAGCATAATAAATTTTTCTGAGAAACCCATACCTTTTAATACACTTCGTAGAAAATTCCACTCGATTCTGTCATAGGCCTTGCTCATGTCTGCTTTGAACGCAATATCTCCGACTCGTCCCTTATTATGGGAATTTATCTTGTGCATGCACTTGTTCGCAATTAGAATATTATCCTGAATAGCTCTTTTTGGCACAAAAGCATTTTGATAATCTCCAATTAATCTAGGCAGGAAAATCTTCATTCGATTGGCAATACATTTCATAATGATCTTCATAATTACGTTACATAGACTAATTGGACGAAACTGCTCTACCACCTCCGGACAATTTACCTTCGGGATAAGAGTTATAAAAGTTTTGTTCATTTCTTTCAGGACAAAACCAGAATTGAGACATGCATACACTGCTTCCGTGATATCTTTATTAATGAAAAACCAACACTTCTTATAAAATTCAGCCGGTATTCCGTCCGGTCCTGGAGATTTAAGATCTCCCAACTGAAACACCGTCGTTCTAACCTCCTTTGCTGTAAATTTCCTATCCAGTAACTCCCTCTCCTCCTCATTAATACTTCCCCTGAGCACGTTAAAGAAACTTTGATGCTTCTTGTAGTACTGGTCAAAATTCTTTAACTCCCTACCAACTTTAAAAATATTTTTGAAGTGATTCCTGAATAAATCCCATATTTCCCCCAAATCTTGTGTCCAAAAACCATCCTTCCTTTTGATACTCCAGATAAAATTTTTATTCCTTCTTCCTTTAACACAATTGAAAAAATATCTAGTGCATGTATCTCCTTCTTACTTCCCATTTTATCTTTGCCCTTTGTCTCCAAAACAATGCAGCAGCCTTCGCAAATTCTGTGATGTGACCTTGAACTTTATCATATTCCTCTCCGTCCCCTCCTTCTATAATCTTATCCATTTCATCCCTTACAAGAGTGTCAAAATCTTCCCACTTCTTCCTCCATTCCTTCTTTTTATCTAAAGACCATCTCATGAGTTGATTCTTAACCTTTTCCAATTTCCTCATAACAGCATACCCTTCGGATCCCTTAATCTCTGAACCCCACTTCTCTTTAACCACTTCAATTCCTTCTTCAACATTCAAATTCCACATTTCCATCTTATATGGTCTTTTTCTCTTGTCTTGAATCAGATTACTATTGAATATAATAGGGGCATGGTCGGAGAGTTGAATTGGCAGATGCGTTACTCCCAAATCCGGGTAAGCAAGAATCCAATCCCTTGAGCCATATGCTTTATCCAATCTTTCGAACACCTTATCCTTCCCTCTCCTATTATTACACCAAGTAAACCTCGGCCCTTTGTATGGTAAATCAATCAATTCATGATCAATTTTTCACAAATTAATAGATTCCAATCTCGGAATATTTCTAGTCGATTTACTTAATTTGTCCTCTACATGATCGACTTGATTGAAATCACCTATCAAAATGAAAGGGTGATCCTGAGAGTCCAACCAAAAGCTGAGATTTCCCCACACCTCCTCCCTCAAAGATACATCAGGTTCTCCGTAAACAAGAATCAAGAAATAAGGGAAGCTTTCAATAATACTAGATCGCATAATGATAAAATTAGGGCATACAAAAATAGTCGAGAAGGCCGACTCTACCCTCCATCCTACATAAAGACCTCCACTGTTGCCTCTAGCATCAAGTCCAACAAAATAACAAAAGCCCAGAGGTCTACAATAGTTTGCTACTACATGATAGTCACATTTCGTTTCAGCTAAGAAAATAAAATCAAAATTATTATTGCTAGATATGATCGCTCTAGTTTTAGGAATTGTAGGGTTGAGCGGATCTGAGAGTCCCCTACAATTCCAGACCAATCCCTTCATTTCTCTTCAGGAGATTGATTGGGCTCAATCTCCGCAAAGCCTTCAAACGTTCCCCCTTGCCAAAACCACCTTCCCTCGTCTCCTTCTCCTCCTCGCTTCTTCTTGATCCTTGTACTGCTTCCATCAGATAAATAAGGTTCTTCTTCCTGGACTATGTTTCTATCCTTAGCTCCAATGACTGGCTCAGACATAGCTTTTCTCTTCTTCCTTCTAATATGATTTACCACCCTTATCTCCTTGAATTGACCCATAGAACTAGACTCTCCCACCTCAATTCTGTTCTTCTGATACAGTTGTACTCCAATCCCCCCACCCCCAGCTTGAGTTTCTTGAACAATTGTGGTCTGTGAGTCTTCTAAGAAAGAGCTAAACTCACGGCCTTGCAAAATTTCTTCAAGTCTGATAGCTTCAGTGTCATAACCTTCCTCCACCACTTCCATTCCATCAGAATTATTATCTGACATTTCCTCAGTAGTCCTAGTTTCTTCAAACTCCTCTAAATTTGCATTCCTCCCATTTCCTGCTTCTCTTATTAAAATACCATCTTCAGCTAACACTCTCTCTCCAGTAATTCTATCCCCTAAATTATCCAGATCTCTCTCCCTCATAACATCTCCCTGAACCTCCACTGCCACTTCAATTAGAATATCTTCCTGCTCCAACCCTCCCTCCTGTCTGTTCCTCCCTTCATTCCCATCCTCATCCCCTTCGACATTAACCCCCACTTCAGCCTCCTCCTCCCCACGAAAGATCAAGTCCCCAAGGTCCCTCCCTCGATTACCAATGTTGTCTGGTTCATGTTCTAGTTCAAGATCAGTATTATTTCCATCCCCATTTCCCCCTTCATTTTAATCTCTTTCTGGTTCCTGTGGGTTAATTGGGAAACCGGTTGGTGAGAAGAAAGTTTGGGCTAAACCCTCACGCTCATCCTTATCTAAAGCTCTGTTGACATCAGATTCCAATCTCCTCCTGATTTCCTCTATTCTTACCCTATTTGGGTCTGCTTCATCCACTGCCTCCTCCATATTCATCGCCTGGACGTAGGGATCCTCATAATGAAAACCATGGGGAACATGGTTTGGGTCCCCCATCACTCCTCCCGTACCATGAGGTCCCTCAGCCAAGATTCTTCTCCCCAAATCTCCCATAGGTCTAGGTAACTCTCTATTATTGTCTTGGTTCCTATCATCAATTTCCATTCTATCCTGATTTCCCTCCCCTCCCCCTTGTCCCTGTCTTTGTCTATTTAAAACTGGGTACAAAACAGTGCCAACAAAAGGGATGTCATTAGGAGTATACCTCACACCTGCAGTTACTCTCCCTCCTGGAGTGGTCCCTAAATCAAAATTAACTTGCCTATCCTCCCACAGAATTTCCTGAAATGAATCCAGATTAGCGTGTCCAAGCTGAACTCTCATCGTAGCGTACTCTGCCTGTGTTGGAGTCGCTCTCATGTCCAAGTTAAACATCGCGTGGTTGGTTTCTGCTTGGAATAATACAAACCTCTGCCTCACTACTCGTCTTAAGACTGAGTTAATACTTGTTGCTACTTGTCTCGCCGTTGCTGCACACCTAGTAACTTTGTGTCCAATTTTACCACATCTTACACAGTACTTAAAGATTCCTTCATATTTAAATTGAACCCATAATAACATACCATGGTCGCAGGCAAGAAAAAACCCCCGAATCAAAGGTTCATCAAGGTAGAGAGTCACCCTGATTCGAATAAAGTCGTTTGCAGGGAAGACATTCATCGGCTCAACCCAGAAATATTGACCTAGTATCCTCCCAATCACATTGCCCACGTTGTTGCTAATAAACTCGAATGGCAATCCAACTACCCGAACCCAAATATTAGCCATGGGAAATCTTACCGTTCTAGGAACCATCTCCCTCTCCCAATCCCTAAAAACCATAAGACCCCCAAAAAACGTGGCCACACTTCTATAAATAAGATCTTGTTTATCTCTTTGATCATCACAATAAAAAATAAACAGGTCATCCATCTTATAGACAGTTATAAAGCTTCTAGTTGACCACTTAGCCTCAATGGCTAGATTAATCGCAAAAGCATCGAACACCCTTTAATCAACCATAAAACCTAGGACACACTTGCTAAGCATGTTCTCATTACCTCTTATAATCTCTGGGTTCATGGTTAAAATCGCTCAGTGATCGTCGAATCAGACCTGTGACTCGATAATCGGGATTGAAAAATCAAGACCTATTGATTTTCAATCGAATCACGTTTAGGAAAACACGTCCCAAACAAGATCTTGTTTATCTCTTTGATCATCACAATAAAAAATAAACAGGTCATCCATCTTATAGACAGTTATAAAGCTTCTAGTTGACCACTTAGCCTCAATGGCTAGATTAATCGCAAAAGCATCGAACACCCTTTAATCAACCATAAAACCTAGGACACACTTGCTAAGCATGTTCTCATTACCTCTTATAATCTCTGGGTTCATGGTTAAAATCGCTCAGTGATCGTCGAATCAGACCTGTGACTCGATAATCGGGATTGAAAAATCAAGACCTATTGATTTTCAATCGAATCACGTTTAGGAAAACACGTCCCAAACAATGAAAGTTTGAATTATAAACAATAATTCATAGATTTGCAAAGCAAACTTTTTTGTCTTCTCATTACTTGTTTGATTTGATAACAAAGGGAGACTTATATAGTCGAGTAACCGATATTCGGGTACAAGCGAAAGGTCTTCTATTAAGAGACCCTAATTAAAGAAAATCAAAGCATTAAAAATAGTAATAATCATCCAACTTAAAGTAATCTAGACAATGAGTAATTTCTCCGACTCTTCGGATAATACTCCGTACCACGCAACATTGTACCGGCCTTCGAACCTTCCTGTGAGCATTCACGATCAACAATCGTATCATCCCCTCCCCCATTAAATGGAATTGACCTCAATTCTGCCAAATCGTCATCATCCAAATATGGTTCGAGATCCCCGATATTGAACATAGCATAGACTCCGTAATCCTCATTAGCTCGATTTTGTAAGCGTTATTATTCACACGTTCTATCACCTTGTATGGTCCCTCGATTCGGGGCATGAGTTTATTTTTTCGCCTACTCGGAAATCGCTCCTTCTTCAAATGAACCCAAACCAAATCACCAACCTTGAACACACGCAGTTTCTTCTTCCTACTTAATTTTTGCTGGTACTGTTTATTAGCAAATAAAGTTAAGACAGATTTCTTACCTCGGTTATTACTTGTGGAACGAATATCCTGAAACGTCATAGGTTTTAACACGATTTTTTTTCCTTTGTCTCGTAACTCATATTCGTTACTCCTCCCGCGATGCACGACATTCTTATCAAACTGCCACGGACGTCCCAATAAAATGTGACAAGCGTCCATTGGAATTATGTCGCACAAAACCTCGTCACGATATGATCCCATGGCTAAACCAACACGTACCTGTTTCGACACCTGTATTTTATTGTCATCATCGAGCCAATGCAGCGAATACGGTCTAGGATGAACCGTGGTTGCCAGCCCTAGTTTTGTGACCATCTCGCTAGAAGCGACATTGGTGCAACTCCCTCCATCGATGATCATACTACACCATTTGTCCCCAATTTGACACTTAGTACGAAATATTTGATCCCGTTGTTCCAAATCACTCGGACCCGACTTGGTTTGTAAAGTACGAAGGACTAAAGTCGTGTCATAATTTGGAGCATTATAAGTCTCAACTATTTCGTCCTCATTGTTCCCTCCCTCAAAAACAAATACGTCCCCTAGCCTTTCCTTTTCTTCCTCATCTAACAACTCATCCCGGGCAACCATAGCTTCTCGTAATGTCACAACTCGTTTATTAGGGCACGCACTCTGATAGTGTCCGAATCCCTGACATTTGAAACATCTCACTTTCGACAAGGTGATTTCTTTTGTTGCGTTAGTTGTTTTGGGGGTGAACGTAGAGTCAAGTTTAGGGTTTTACCTAAATTGTTATTAGATACATGGGAATCAATTTTTGAAGATGACTCAGAATTAGTCCATGTTATACTGTAATCTGTGCTGGACCCTTCCCCATATTTTGATTTACCTTGAGATTCAAGTTTTAAACAAAGCCCGCAAAGTGTATCGAAATCCGAATAAGGATATAGTTCCACAACATTTGCTATGCTAAAATTTAATCCCCGCAAAAACCTAGCCATTTTCTGTTCCTCTATTTCCTCCAATTCCCCCATTAAAGACAAACTTTTGAATTCATCGATGTATTCTCCAACGCTCAACTTTCCTTGTTTAAACTCGGCAATTTTGCGGAAAGTAGTAATTTTATGGGTAATAGGTACATACCGTTTACGAAGTTTGCGTTTCAGAGACTCCCAAGATGCGATCTTCTCCTTCCCGGCACGAGTTCGCTTCCCTTTTAGGCCCTTGAACCATAATGCTGCCCCTTTCCCCAATCTCAGGATCGCGTACTTGCAGCTCTTCTCGTTGCTAAGATCCTTAAAATCGAACATACGCTCGATTCTTCTTTCCCAATCCAGCTATTCCTCCGGGTTAGTGCCTCCCGTGAACTCAGGAAGTTCCGAGACCTTGAACTCATCAGGTTTAGAACGAGGCCCAATTCGGACTCTGGCACGTAACAAGTCTCGTAATTGCGAGAGCTACATGTTGTCGTCAAAATCAGCCATATCTTGGGATTATGAATATTGTAATTTTTTTTTGGAGTGATACACGAAGACAGAGAAAAAAAACCGGGACCGTCTCGATTTAATGGAAATCAAGAACCGAAGCTCTGATACCACAAATGATACGATTACGCAGCGGAAATAAAAGAGAAAGATAAGTGATCGTCGAATCAGACCTATGACTCGATAATCAGGATTGAAAAATCAAGACCTATTGATTTTCAATCGAATCACGTTTAGGAAAACACGTCCCAAACAATGAAAGTTTGAATTATAAACAATAATTCATAGATTTGCAAAGCAAACTTTTTTGTCTTCTCATTACTTGTTTGATTCGATAACAAAGGGAGACTTATATAGTCGAGTAACCGATATTCGGGTACAAGCGAAAGGTCTTATATTAAGAGACCCTAATTAAAGAAAATCAAAGTATTAATAAATAGTAATAATCATCCAACTTAAAGTAATCTAGACAATGAATAATTTCTCCGACTCTTCGGATAATACTCCGTATCACGCAGCATTGTTCCGGCCTTCGAACCTTCCTGTGGGCATTCACGATCAACAATCGTATCAGCTCTTGCCCTAGGTATCTCCAGTGATCACCGAGTTCCTCATCAGCATTCATCCTCGACGGCTGCTCCAGAATGTTGAAATGCCCGGGTTCTTCATCTTCTTCCATAGCTTCCATATCCTCCTCATTCCTCTGTCTATTCCTCCATGCAAAGCCATTTTCTAAATTACCGTTTGGAATCCTACCATTTGGGACTCTCCTTTCCCCAAATCCCCTCTCCCCATCGGAGCTACTACTATCTTCTGAAGAGGAGGAGATATGAACAATAAGATCATCCTCATTATCGTGATCCCCTTCTCCATTGATAAAACCGTTCTGCATTGCATGTCTCCTCTCAACTTCCCCATTAACCAAATTGTACTCGTCTCCGTTCATAGCTTCTAATCTGTTAGTATTAAATAGCTTTTTCGATACCTTTGTAGTCCTTATAAAATTGTGCTTTATAGAATTTTTCCGATTATGAGTGAATGGTTTCTTCCACTCCATGCCACTGTATATATAGTCCGTCTGCAGTAAATCCTCCTGAAAAAAGTTATCTTGAGGAACTAAACCGTCGCTCTGCTTTGCATGCAGCCGTAATCCCTTCTCGATCCTCTAGAATCCTCTTTAAAAGTTACCCAATGAACAAACGCTGTAGCAGAATGATGAGGTTTCTTTGGGAACTGATTCTATTAACTAGCAGTCTCAGCAACAATTAACCAATCGCTGGATAGAAAACAGAATGATTAAAACCTTCTCTTGGCGTACTCCAATAAAAAGCTTCAGTAATTGAAAGAAGAGCTTCTCAAATAGAACCCCAAACGAGAGACACTCGGGAAGATAAAACGATCACTAGAAGACAAGTGAGAGAATCCCTCTTACAGCTTCCTACCAAGCCTGGGGATAAGCTTTCCTGAGCAAGTAAGGAAAAGAAAAGGAACACTTTCTCTCAGCTCCTAGAGAGAGAAAATATGTATATAAATTTAGTGCATTTACAAAATATTTTATATGCTAAATACTAAGTAAATACCCTCCCTCAAGTTGGAGCATGAAGATTCGTAATGCCCAACTTGGCAAGAAGCGATTGAAAAGATCCACGTCCTAAGGCTTTCGTGAGAATGTCCGCCAATTGCGCTTTAGTATGAACGTAAGATGGCGCAATTGTACCACGAAGAATTTCATCTCGTACGAAATGACAATCAACTTCAATGTGTTTCGTACATTCATGGAAAACTGGATTATTAGCAATGTGTAAAGCAACTTCACTGTCACAAGAAAGAGAAACGGGCGCAAAATGTGCGATACCAAGACTGAGAAGCAATTCTTTCAACCAAATAATTTCACACGTAGCGGAAGCCATGGCCTGATACTCTGCTTCAGGAGAGGAACGAGAGACAGTTGCTTGTTTCCTTGTCTTCCAAGAAATAGGAGAACTACCCAAGAAGACAAAGTAAGCACTAAGAGACCGGCGACTAAGCGGACAAACAGCATAATCTGAATCCCAATAGGCACTTAGAACCAAAGTAGAGTCGGCACAGAGTAAAATACCCCGACCGAGACTATTCTTTAGATAACACACAACACGCAAGGCCGCTTCCCATTGAGAGTGTGTTGGATCTTGCATAAATTGAGATAAAATATGAACAGAATAACAAAGTTCAGGACAAGTGATGGTAAGATAAATCAAACGCCCTACCAAGCGCCTATACCTTTCTGGGTCAGGCATAGATGCATCGGTTGCAAGAGCCAATTTTTGATTCTCTTTGATAGGCACACTAGCGGGTTTTGACCCAAGCAAACCAGTCTCCGTCAAGATGTCAAGAGCGTATTTTATTTCGTTGACAAAGAAATATCTATCGAGTGCTACCAGCCACTTCAACTCCAAAGAAAAAAATTAATTTCCCCAAATCTTTCATGTGAAAACAATTGCTAAGATACTTCTTAAAAGTGGAAATGGCGGAACTATCATTCCCAGCAATGACGAGATCATCTACGTATACCAAAATATTGAGAACAACCTCCTTTTGGTGATACACAAATAATGAGTGATCAGAAGCACTAGCAGAAAACCCATAGTCACGTAAAGCTCCTGCCAACTTTGCATATACCAACATCGAGGAGCTTGACGTAGACCATATAAACACTTGTGTAGTTTACACACCTTACCAGATAGGCTTGACTAAAACCAGGGGGAGGTCTCAAAAATATTTCTTCATCTAAATCACCATAGAGAAAGGCGTTATGAACATCCATCTGGTTCAACTCCCAATTTTTAATGGCGACAATAGAAAGAAAAGTACAGACGGTAACCATTTTCACCGTGGGAGAAAACGTTTCACCAAAATTGAGCCCCTCAACTCGGTGATTGCCAAGAATGACTAATCGTGCCTTGTGTCTTTCGACGGTGCCTTCAGACTTTCTTTTTATTCAAAACACCCACATACATCTGATTGCGCTTGTATCTTGAGGTAAGTCTTCAACGGTCCAAGTCTCATTAGCCTCCAAGGTCGTTATTTCCTCTGCCATTGCTTTTCGCCACCGTGAGTCAGCCATGGCTTATTTAAAAGATTTGGGCTCCACATCGGTGCATATATAGGCTGCAAGAAATTCTCGATGGGCAACCGAAAAAAGCATTGAAATTTACATAATGAGTAATAGGGTAAAGAGTACCTGAGGTTTGGATTGGTATTGGTGAAGCTTCGGGGGGAACCAATGTTGTGTTAACCTTCTCGCTACCCTCTGCCCATTTAATGAAATCTGAGTGTCGAGAGATTGGGAATTTTTCACGTTTCCCACGACCAAGAGTACCACCACCCAGTTCATTCTCATTATAACTCATTAATTGCTTTGTGCCTACACTCGAGTCATGGTGAGCTACTTCACCAAGTTCTGTGATAATACTAGGACCAATAAATTCACGTGTATCATCATATCCACTACCATTACAATTAGGCTGACTATCATTTCCAATATCAGTATGCTCAGCCTGATTGTTATCTTCAATATTAGTACAGTCAGCCAGACTCTTCCGTCCGCTTGTTTTCGAGCGGCATAATCTCAGTAAAGGAAGACTCATGCGGGTCAAGAATGTTACTAGTAGTAGGGGTCTCATCATGTCCATTATTATCAATAAAATTGACTACTACCTCACCATTGTCATAAAAATCTTCACTATCAATAATTCGACTTTGCTCGGTAGGATACAAGGAATGAAGTTGATTTAACTCTGTCGGATTAGCTAAGGGAAAAGTATCCTCATAAAACCTCACATCTCGGGATTGAAAATAATTTCCCATTTCGAGATCAAATAAGTGCCACCCCTTCTTTCCGAAGGGATACCCAAGAAAAATGCAACGACGACTTCTACTATCAAATTTGTTACGACAATGAAGATTCTTTGCATAACACAAGCACCCAATAACTCTAAGTAGAATAAGGTTCGAAACTCGACCATAGAGCAACTCATAGGGTGTTTTTCCTTGAAGTACACGAGTGGGTGTTCTATTTTTTAGGTGAGCTGCTGCTAATACACATTCACCCTAAAAATCAATCGGCAAATATCCTTGAAAACACAAAGCACGAGCAACATTCAAAATATATCGATGTTTGCGTTCTACTCTAGCATTTTGTTGAGGTGTCTTGACATTAGAGGTTTGGTGGATAATACCATTTTCTCAGAAATAATTAGCTAGACCATTAAATTTCATCCCATTATCACTTTTCATTACTTTAACTCTTTTTCCAAATTGACGATCAACTAGGGCAAAAAAATTTAGCATTAAACTAGGGACCACATCTTTAGTCTTCATCAAATAAACCCACAGACAACGAGAATAGTCATCCACAATTGACAAAAAATAACGAGAGTTACAGGCATGATTTTCACGATAGGGACCCCAAACATCGCAATGAATGAGTTCAAACAATTCATTAGCCTTATGGTCACTTAACGGAAATGCACTATGAGTTTGCTTAGCTCGATGACAAATATCACAAGACTTGGTATTAAAATCAAGTTTACTTTGATTACCAAGATCAAAAATGGGTAGATGTTCCATAGTTTGTGGTGATGGATGCCCGAGACGTCTGTGTATCAACTCAAAATTACTAGTACCAGTTACAACATTAGCACGAACTGGTTCCCCCATCAATTAATAGAGCCCGTTCTTTAGTTCACCCACACCAATCTTCATCCTACGGATACGGTCCTGTACAATACACTCGAACTTAGTAAATTCAACACTTAATTGAATTGAGGATAGGAGTTGAGGAAAAGATAAGAGATTGCAATTAAAAGTTGGAACAAACAACACATTTGATAAGACAAAATCTTCATTCAATTTTATACTTCCCGCTTTAGTTGCAGGTATGTTTGCTCCATTGGGAAAACCTACATTAATGGGAGGAATAGAATAACGGGATTCAAACAAGGATTCATCGCAACAAACATGAATCGAAGCACCGGTGTCGACGATCCAAGCATGAATACCCTTACCATCAAAACGAACATGATTCATACTGGTAGAAATCTCACCGACCACAACGTATGCCTTTGGGGATTGAGTCCCCTCCAGTTTTTCTTTGCCGTCAGCCATATTTACTAAAATGTTGAGAGTGATTAAAAATGCGGAAGCGAATTTTTAGAGTTCTCAGAAAAGAGGCTCTGATACCATATTGTAAAAGACAAAGAGATTTGTTTGGAGAATGTTTCAATTGTTTTACCCCTTCTATTGCATAATATGTAAGTTATATATAAAACTTTGGTCAATCCAAATTCTGGGTCAGATATACAAAAAAAATTTCAAAAAAAGAAAACAACCTATTTTACTCCTAGAATTAAGCTAACAAAATATACTGTTAATATAAAATATCTACAAAATATTTTATATGCTAAATACTAAGTCAATAAGTTGGTAATTCCAAAGTGATTATATCCAAGTTGATGTTGTTCATATCGAATTCTATTCTTCGAATTAAAAATCTCATCCATTACAGTACTCCACCTTCTAAAATAATACTATGAAAAGCACTTATTGATCTATTTATTGCATTTCATAATTGAATTCATTATTAAACAAACTGTTGTAGTAGTAGTAGAGTTATGTTTCTTGCTTTTCATTGGAACTTGTGGTATATATATATTTATTTATTTAAAACTCAGGGAAGGGCTTGGAGAGGGTTATGAGGGAGATATTTGTTTCACAAATGCTCTTGAAACATTTGCTGGACAAAGTAATGATCCTTTAGGTATTTCTTTTGGAGGTGAGTCATTCATTTTGTGTTTTCCTACATTTCTAACTTGATAGATAGAAATTAAAATGCTTACGAGTACTCATTTTGTGTTGGACTTATCACGCATACTACTCTTGCTTGGTTAAACGTACAATTTCAGGCCCTGTTATGACAAAGTTTACTATTGCTTTAAGAGAGATGAGTACATACAAAGAAGTTCTTCGATCACAGGTACAACTACCTATGTCTACGTTTCTCTAAATCAATACGAGAGAGTGTGTGCGTGTGTCGTTCAGTATTAGATCACGTGGATGACGCCAAATAACAAAGACATATGGAAGCTTATACGTACAAAAATTTATGACGTAGTTGTTATACTCTTAAGGACTCGTCTGGGATGGGATAATGATTTCGGGGTAATAGAGCAAAAATGAACTAGAAATGGAGGAGCTTGTTGCTTAGTTGTGACATTTAATGTTGTAAAAGAGATATGAGAGAGAAATAATTACCCCATTGGGGGTAATGCATTACTTGGGGGAGAGGGGAATAATGTTTTCCCCCCGGCCCTCAAATAGGCTAGATTTTTTTTTCTTCACTTTCACTTAGCATCATCACTACTCTCCGTCATTTTCTAGTTCATTTTTGCTTTATTACCCTCGAAATCATTACCACATCCCAAACAAACCCTAATTTAGCATGAGTAACCGTGTTTATTCAAAGAAGCTAAATCAAAACTGAATCTATTGCTACTACTTTTTCTAGAAATATTTGTAGTTCCATCCTAGTGGCAACTACCACCTACTCTCTTTATCCATTTTATAACTTCCTAGTTTTGTTTTTTGGTTGTCCATATTTAAACTTCATACTTGTAATATTTTCTTTTAATCTGATATTTGTGGTCATTATACTTTTTAACCATACATCTTCTCTCAACTCTCATTTTCCACCACATATTATTTCTTTCCTTAATTTTTGCACCCCATGAGACATGAAATTTAAATATGAATGGAGGTGGTAAAAATTAGTTTGATTTTGTTTTTCCAAAAAAAAAACAATGAATGAAAGTCTCAACAGATGTTTTGTGTTACTTTCAAAAACACATAACGTGTTTTTTTCCTTTCCACAAAGCTTTACTCCGTCCACTTCACTATGATCCTCGTGTTGCTATTGGGCAAAAAAAATTAATAGAGGAATATGTGGTCGAGGCTAATTGAGGTGAAAAGGGATAATATTAGGCACATGTTTCCGATCAAAAAGGAAAGATGAATCCTAAAGAAATGACCTAAGGTAGCGTTTGGCAACCAACATTTCATTTCAAATCGTCATTGTCAAATTAGAAAAGCGAAATGATAGAATTTTACAATGACCTGCGTTTAGGTGTCATTTGGAAATGACCATTTTTGTGAGAGACTTGGATTTGGTTGGATTTGACAAAATCCAAATTCACAAATTCACTTTGTTTCCCAAACAAAGCATTTGTGTCAAATCCAAATTTCAAAATGAAATCTGTGTTCCCAAACGGACCATAAAATGGAAGTGAAATAGATGGAGTATGTATTATTGGCATTACTTTTGGTTATTGTTTAGTGGTTATTGGTTATCGCAGTTTCTTTTAATGCTGATGTTATTTTGCTTATTGTTGGCTATATTAGGTGGAAAATTTATTGAATGTTAAGCTGCTGCAGTTTGTCAATGTTGACTTACATGATGTCAAGGTACTTGATGGTATTTGTCATATCTTTTTTCTAAGATAGTATTTACTTTCCTAATAATTTAGCAACCCCAATATTGAAGAAAAGAACGCTTCTTTCAAGTTTGAATTGTATGTGCACCAATAGGCGCAAATTCATGATTTTTTTTTGATATTTAATTTCATGCATCTCATTAAATTAACAAACGCTAGTTTCTAAATTTTATGAATATTGTATAGGTGTTAGTGCTTCATGATCATCATTACTTATACACTCAATGTTATATTGACTCTTCCATTTTGAGACCATAGATGTATGGCTCTCAAGGATATTGGTATGACTTATTAAGACATCCATAATTCCATACACACTACCAATCTACTCCATAGCCTTTATCTTGCTAGAGACACAGAGAACGGAGGAGGAATGCATGTCAAAATAGGACCAGAGATTGGTAACAAAGTTTATAGTAGGGTATTTGACAATTTTAAGCCTCACGACTCACATCTCTCCATGCCCGTAAGACAATTTGACAATTTGTGATCTGCCACGATTACAACAACCTTCCATTAAGATAGAAGCCTACCAGTCCTGAAATATCATTAATAATTGACTCGACTAATAAAAACTAAAAAAATCATGTAGTCAATTCAAGGCCTCGGTTAATTATGGCATTAAGCCTTTCAAAGAAAACATGGTTCTCTCAAACATGTTGATTTCTCTCATATATAGTTGTCAGTATAAAATAGCTACAAATTAGAATATTGTGTCCTATTTAAGTATTTGTTTGCAGGAAGCTCGGAAGCGATTTGACAAGGCTGCCATTATGTATGATCAGGTGAAATTCCTGGAATTATGTGCACTTTACCTGTCTTCTTCATCTAGTATAACTCTCCCCAATTCAGTGTATGTTGCATCTGTGTTTCTAATCCAAAAGTATATTTTACCGTAAAAATCCTGAAAAAGTTCTTTCTGGTGTTGATTCAAGTTTAGTTACGAGAGCGCTCCATGCTGTTGTGGGTAGACCCAACAAAAGGGTCATTACGTTCAGTTTTTAATCGAATTAAATCGGTTCCGTTGTGATTGGATTATTAACCTTAATTTATTTTTTATTTGGATTTTAATCGGGTTTATTTCTGTTAGTCACTTTTATTTGTTTGAGCAATTTCGAGTCGAGTACAATTTGGGTCTGGTCAATATCACTTCAGATGAGTTTCAAATCATCAACTTCTCGATTCAAACATTAATAACCTAGCTTAATATATGTTAGTTAAAATTTTCTGGTGTATGTAATACTCTCTCCGATTTTTATTTATGGCTCTGTTTCAATAAAATATATCTCACATATATTTATGAAATGAGACAAAAATTTAAAAATCGGAGGGAATAATTCAATATATCATTAATAAACAAATAATTAATGAAAAAACCTATTAAATTTGGGGTGATTATGAGAATGTATTTATAAATCGGGTGAATCAATTCGATGGTTGTCGATGGTTTATATATTTAGCTTTGGGTATCACTCCGGTATATTGAGTTGGTTAGATTCGGATTGAATCGGGTTTCAGGTACTAGTTCATGTTATTTAGATTGATTTGATGTCTTGCACAAAGATTTTGTCTAGGTTAATAGAAACCGAAGCTCAGAAAGGTGACGAGTCTTGTGATATGAAAAAGAAAGGCAAATTTATGTGATATGAATTACTTGTTGTTCTAAGATAGATAAGATAAGTTGTCAGATAATTTTGTCTATCTTATTACTTTCAATTCTAGAACCGAAGAATAGTATGTTTGGCTTCGTTAGAACTCTAAAAGTCAGTACTCACATGAAAAAAAATGTATATGCTAGTATTTCTACGGCTTTTCTTCTGACATTCATTTTAGCTTTCATTTGGTAAGGCACGGGAGAGGTTTTTATCACTGAAGAAAAATACTAAGAAAGATACGGCTGTCGTCATAGAAGAGGTATGCTGTTTCTTCCCCCTAGTTCATTAATATGTATCACACATTTGTATTGCTTGAGATGAAGACTGATTGAGTGCATGCTGCTAAGCGTGATTCCAAAATGAAGCCTCAAAGAACGAACAATGTAGTACCCTGCACATGATCACCTAATTGCATATATATAAGTATCAAATATCAAATCAAGGCCTGGATAATAATTAAACATGACAATTCTGTAAAGGTCTTGAAGCATGAGCAACGCAACTCCCTTTTACCAAACATATGATTATATTGGAGACCTTTGCATTCATTATAAGTGGCCACAGCTTATAACGTCACAAAATTATTTTTTTCCAAGTACTACCCCTTGTTTTTTTTTGGATCACTTTTTTTTCTTCTCATAATCTAATTAAGTAATTATATTTTAGGAACTTCATTCGGCCCGAGCTTTGTATGACCAAGCCCGTTTTAATTTGGTATCCTTTCTTCCACATTATTTCTCAAATGATGAAATTTACTTTGGAGCACACAAGCAGAAGCCATATATTATTATGGTATATTTCATACTTTTCAGGTCACTGCTTTATCAAATGTAGAGGCCAAAAAACGTTACGAGTTCCTTGAAGCTGTTAGTCGTGCTATGGATGCACACCTCCATTATTTTAAACAGGTTTATGATATTCTGATCATCAATCACAATCACAACTGTGTTATGTCGTCATTATGTTCACAACATTGACAATCTTATTTATTCTTTCAAGGGTTATGAAATGTTGCATCAAATGGAGCCATATATAAAGCAGGTTTGTCTATTTTTTTTAGCGTTACTTCATGGGAATAATCCAACTACGTGTGCTTCTTAAAATAATCCAAACTATACGTAATTTCATTTTAATATGAACTACGCGTTCATTAATCTCGCTTTGCTATGTACTCCCTCCGTTCCAATGAATGGTTTGCATATTCCATTTTGGGGCGTCTCAATGAATTGTTTGTCTTTCTATTTTAGGAATGTTTTTTATATGCAATTTGACCCTTCTCATGAGGTTTACTCCACATGTCACCTTCTCATTGGATTCCTTACCCTTGATGCCAAAAGAAAAGGCAAACAATTCATTGGAACGGAGGGAGTATGAAATTATGACTTGCTATTACCGGTCATAATGACTTGTTGTAACTTTCTAGGGTTTTATTAGGTCCGTTGTAGTTATCGTAAAAGTCAAAATTATAATAAAAACATTTTTTGAATTTTCGCAAAATTTATTATTATTATTTTTTTTATCAATGATCGAAAATGAACATAAAATGTGAATAAGAAGAAGAGTTAGAGGAAGAGTTGAAGGGGAGGTTCAACAGGTAGCCCATAACAAAGCGAGGTTAATGAAGGCGTAATTCGTGTTAAAATGATATTACGTATAATTTGTATTAATTTAAGAAGCACATGCATAGTTGGTTTTATTCCCATGAAATAATCCTTTTTTTTACGGAATTACTTTTTCATAATTGCATGTTATTCAATCAACCCTAAAATTTCATAATTAATTCTATATTACCCTTTTCTATTCCATAGAAAATTAAGTGATTTATTCATATTCTAAACCACCTTTTAATCCAAATTCTTTCTTAAACATCGTCAATTCAAAAAATCGATCAATTGTTCGCTATGGATTATAGTTTGGTAATCGATATTTTAATTGAAAATTAGGGTTTAATTGATAATTAAGGTTAATCTTTCTTGTAGGGAGTTAGGGTTTAGGGTGGTCGGAGAGTGGTCTTGTCGGAGTTTAGAGGCGAAAGTTAGGGTTTAGGATTAATTTCTATTGAATTGTTAGGCGGAAGTGATTATGTTAGTTTGGTTTTTTTTAATTTTTAATTTGAATTGTATTTTTATTTTCTAATTAGATTTTTATTATGAAGTATAATTATCAAATTATCGAATTACAGGGAGGAATAAATAATTTTTTCCAAATTAAAAAAAAACCTAAAATATTGAAAAAAAATAATAAGATTAATCATCTTTTAAAAACAAGGGGAAAACAGTTAAAAAAAGCGTAAGAAAAAGCAAAAAAAATATGTGGCGGCCGACGTGGTGAGTCGGAGTGGTCGCCGGCATAGTGGGCTGATAGAGGGAGATAAAGTTTTGAGAACTTTTCTCAAAACCTCTCTAGAAAAGTGAAAGGAGAAGATGAAATGAGAGGGGTAAAATTTTAATTTTTAGGTAGAAATGAGTAACAAACAATTATGAAAAAGTATCATCTTTTTTTAATGGCCCTAAATGGATAGATAGATAGATATCATTTGAAATTTAGAATGTGTTAAAATGAGATCTACTCTACTTGATTGTTCACAAATTTTATATCAATAATGAATAATGATTTGCCCTCCTATGTATGTGTAGTCAGGAAATCCTTCCATATTCAAGCTAAGAAGTATGATATGATTTTTCAAGTGAGATGTCATAAATATTTTCAACAGAAAATACTAAAACAATAATCCCTTCACTGTTTATCTATAATAAGATGAAGGAAAATATAATTTGTACTCCCTCCATTCAACTCTGCTTATCACTATTCATTTTTGCATATTTGTCGAGACGGGTTTTACACTAGTGATATTTTTCATTTTACATTAGCAAAAATTAAAAAAATATGATATTCTTGATGTACTCATAAATACAATCAAACAAAATCTCACATAACTATATTCTCATCCATAGATTGTCGAGAATATCGAAAATTCTCTTCAAGTGTGAATAGTGTCAAAAAAATGTGAAGAGTGGAGTTGAATGAATGGAGTATTGATTAATTAGGTGCTATCTATTTATACATCATAATATCTAAACTAACTAAGGTAATACAAACAAGTTTCTATATGAACAAATCAGTGAGGATATCTCTACACTATTAGTGATATACTTGACTAATAAAAGAGATACGGAATCATGTATTTATAGACAAGATAGAGTGAGATATGTGATTGACAAGCAATTAGTATCAATTAGTAATATTATTTCCATTACACCCCCCGCAAGATGGACGAGCTCGGTGCGAGATCAATCTTGAGAAGTAGCGGTTCAAGACGCGGTCAATGAAGAGGTTTATTAAGAGCGTTTTCTTATTGGTCATCAGTAGAAATGTGAGTGACTCGGATCTGGCCTTGTTCGACTTGTTGTCGGACGAAGTAGAATGCTATGACGACGTGTTTCATCCGAGAGTGAAAATTGGGGTTAGCTGCATAATGGGTAGCACTGAGGTTATCGCAATAAATAACTGGTGGTGCGGTAATGGGGACTTGAAGTTCATTGAGTTAGTCTCGGAGCCACATGAGTTCTGTGGTCGTATCAGCAATGGCCGAAACTCAGCTTCAGTAGAGGATGTAGCTACCCCATGTTGCTTACGAGAGACCCATAAGATAGGATTATGGCCGAGATACACAATGAAACCTGTGGTAGATATGTAGTCATTGTAATCCCCTAGAAAATCTAACGCGATACAGTGGCGGAAACACTGTAGAGTTGGGATTAAAACACACTGTAACTATGTCTTAGTATAATTAAAATGGTAAAGTCAAACAATAGACCTTAACTAAAATGACCAAAATTTAAAACAATCCACAAAAGGAGGTTTGAACAATCCATAAGACATAATTATTAAAATAAATAAGCAGGATCCATAACTGCTCGCTAGCCCACCCGAAGAGAAACACATATACCTGCCATGTTAAAAACATAACAGCCACAATCAGTGGGGAGCAACGTCAACGTTCTCCCAGCCGTATAACAGGATTTTAAAACAGCAATTACTAATATAGGAAAATAGTAAAAATGGAAAACAGTAAAACAGCATATTAAAATAAGCTTTCAGCGCAAAACCAAAATATTAAAATGGGTTTCCGAAGAAACATAAAAATATTTGCCAACCTGCAACCAATTTATATCGATAATAAATAAAATAATCAATGTGGCGTTATGGATAGGGTTAATGTAGAATATAGACTTTCACCAGGACAATACTAGAAACTAGCTTCGAGAACTGTAGACTTAACTCATAACAGAATCCAGTCTCTAACTAGGCAACTCAACTATAACAGGACTGCGTGCAGCGAGGTCCTGGTTTAAGTAGTATACACCCTTCCTGGATACAAACCATATCCAGTTCAACCCGACGCGACTTATACGATGCGATAGCTAAGTTTAAGGTAAATATACACTCTCCTGAACACAAACCATGCTCAGTTCAACAACCAATGTGCCCCATAAAGACACACCAGCCTTACAGTTGATGGCAAAACGTACATCCCAGACTATATTACTCTAAACCCACACTTGTCCTTATTCCATAACTCCAAAACAGGGTCATTATCGATACTTAAAATATAATCATTGTAAACAATAAGAGAACAAAATAGAAAACAGACCGCCTTCCAAAAGAGAAAACTTTCTATTTTAGGAAACTTCTATATTTAGAAGCTTTAAAAAGATAGCATCATATCAAAATAGCGAAAATATTAGTTCATACTAATAAAACATTTTTAGTAAAAGATATCGATTTATAAAACTAATACTTTCGGCCTTAACAATATTAATTTCCAAAATAAGGATAAATGGGTTTATGAAATTATTGAAATATCATACAAGTGTTTATAAAATGATTTAAAAAAGTCTTAAACACTTTAGTACTACTAATTAGGGTGTTTCCAAAATTTATAAAACTAAAATTCCCTAATTATTAATAGTTTCGACAAAACAAGCGTAAATAAGATTTTACGGCAAATGTCAAATTAAATCTTTTAACGTCTTTTCTTTAATTTAAATCATTAAACAAATTTAGAATATGATAAGGGGTGATTTAAATCTCAAAGTTTCAGATTTAAATATTTTAAAAATTGCTGGAAAAATAATTCTTTTATGTAAGACGAAGCATTTTAACGATAAATCGTAATTTTGTCCAAAAATCATTACTATTAATTAAAGACTTTAATAAATAGTAAAAAAATTACGTAAAACAGCTAAAATATATTTTTGGACATTCTTTCCAGAAAAGAGAATTTTCCAGAATCATTAAACTCAGTTTTTAAAGGGTTTTCTCGTTAATCGTCTAATCTAGACAATAACGATTAATAAAAATAGTAATTACAAAACGATTTAAGTATTAATATCCAAAAACTATTATTAAACTTTAAAAATAATGATTTTCCAGAAAATATTATTTATTTTAGGTTTCCAAAATTCCAGATTTATTTAAAAAGGCCAAAAATTGAGAATTTAAACGACAAACACGGTTTTAACGATAAACGATGATTTAAAGTGATTAATTAATTCACCCACTTAACAATTCCGAAAAATTATGAAAAATTTCAGAAAATTCTTTTTCAATAGAAACATCATCCACGAAATATTTCAGATTAAAATAAAATGTTTAAGTGCTAGAAATAAAAATCGGTTTTTAATCGTCTTTGTTCGTAAACGGTAAAAATTCAATAATCGATATCAAAAATATCAGAAAAATACCAAATTATTAAAAATCATTAAAAACTTCATTTTTTACAGAATATAATCATATATTACAAGTTTAGGCCGAATATTACGATTTTACAAATTAATATAACAATTTAATCATTAATCTCGTAAAAGCGATAAAAATATCGAAACATGAAATTTTTTAACTTTTAAATTTTTTTCCAGATTATATGACATAAATATATTGCCAAAATAAAACATAAAAATATATACATGCAAATACTCAATTAAAATCATGAAATACCGAGTAACATCGACATTACCGTTAATCCAAATCAGAATTGATAATATACTCGTCAACCTCGGGATCATCCACAAAATCTACATCACACGAAATTCATGGTAGAAAAATACCATGAGAAAAACTAAGAAAATCAAGGTGAATAACGATAAAAAACAACATCGATTATTACCTTAACGAAAGGATCGGAAAGAGGATTAATTCGACGCTAAAAAAATGAGACGATCGAGACTCGAATTAATCAATAATCAGCCAAGAGAAGATGGGTGAGTGCCACGGCCAAGTTTTGATGAAGAAGATGTTGTGGTAATTTTTTGTTAATGCACAAAATGAATGTAAAGTAAAGGAGAAGGGGGTTACTACACATAAAGAGCATAAATGATAGTAAAATAGTTGAAGAATCCTAAGTGCATCTAGACAAATATGGCTGGCCAAAGGGATAAGAAGAGGAGTAGGAAGAGCATGAGTAGTAAAGCCTCAAATCAATGAAAAGAAAAGGATCCTATGTTTACGGTTTAATGTGATAAAATGAAACGTATTAATAAAACGTAGTTAACTTGTGACAAGAAGCTTTGTCGGTCCAAAATATAAGGAAAAGGTCTCAAATGATTTATAAGTTGATAAAAAGTATAATCGTAAAATAGTTAAAGGCATTTTAAAGCAATTCGAGTAAACCTCGCGTAAGAAAATAATTATTCGCGAAACTTCGTAATAAAATCATTAATAGCTAAGTTTTCGTAAATAAAAATATTTACTAGTTGAAAATATTATAAAAATATGTTTGGACATTTGTAGAAAAAGAAATAACTTAAATCCGAGCTTAAATACGTTAATTCGTAGACAAATAAAATTCCTCGCGGAAAAATAAATAATTTACGCAGAAAATCAAATAAATAGATTTAAAAGAATTAAAATCTTTTAAAATAAAAATAAATATCTTTAAACTCAAAAATTAAAATAAAGCTTGGAAAAAGAGGAAACGCAAGACCGAAATGTGAAAGAGTCATAACGGAAAGGATAAAAATGTTAGGAAAAATAGCGGGTGTTACAGTCATGCTTATCACCTGCATGACCAACATCACAGAAAGCGTGCAAGATAAAAGAGTCAGGTCGATGACTAAAATAGAATAAAGATGGGTCAGTGAGACATTGAGTGAAACCGAAGGTAAGAAGGTAATTTTTGAGTTCGGTATACCAGGCACGAGGTGCCTGTTTCAGTCCATATATGGCTTTAGAGAGGCGACAAACAAAGTTAGGGGAGATTTTATTAATAAAACTAGGAGGCTGTTTCATATAGACAGTGTCACTGAGATTACCTTGTAAAAATACGTTGTTGATATCCATGTGACGGAGGGACCAACCACGGGCAAGAGCAATTGTTAGAATCAGTCTGATAGTGGCAGGCTTAACTACAGAACTAAATGTTTCAGAGTAATCAATCCCGGGACGTTGGTGGTAGCCTTTAGCAACTAGGCGGGCTTTGTGTTTGTTGATAGTGTTGTCTGGATTGTATTTTATTCGATAGACCCATTTACAACCGATGACATTTTGATCAGAAGAAAGGGGAACGAGTGTCCATGTATTATTATTTATGAAGGTCGTGTACTCGTCATGCATAGCATCGGCCCATTTGGGATCAGATAGAGCTAGTTTTGTGGAGGTGGGTGGAAGACGAGGAATTGTTATGTGTAACAAGGTTGGCATATTTTGGGTTTGGTACTCGAATGTTGTTCATAAGTCGAGTAGTAGGGCGAGATGGGGGAGGATTAGATGAAGGTGGGGGCGGATTAGTGATGGGCTGATTGGGCGTGGGTTCAGTAAGAGGGAGTGGAGGAAAATTAGTGTTGGGCTGGTGGGCCGGAATTTCATTAAGGGGAAGAGTTAGGCTGGTAGGTCTGGGGATAATGGGGATAATGGGGAAGCAGGAGGATTCAGGAGTGGGGTTGCAGGGTATTAGGAGAGGAGGTGGTTAGTAGGAGAGGGAGGGAATGCCAAGTAGTTGAGCTAGATTGTGTGTCATGACAGATGAAGGTGGATGGGAATGTGGATTCAACAAATTTTACGTGTCAAGACGTATATAGTTTCTTGGTGCATGGGTCTAGATAATAATATGCACTTTGTGTAGATGAGTAGCCTACAAAATGCATAGGACGAATTTAGGAGAGAGTTTGTGAGGGACATGAGGCCTAAGCCATGGATAACAAAGGCATCTAAAACTTCTCAACTTTTGATAGTTTGGTAATTTTCCAAAAAATTTGTGAAAAGGGGAAGAACAGGTAAGGGTAGAGGTGGACATTCTATTTATTAAGTAGGTGGTGTTAACAACCGCGTATGACCAGTAGGTTCAGGGTAGAGAGGCATGAGTGAGTAGGGTTAAGGTTGTTTCAACAATGTAACGATGTCTACGTTCTGCGTAGCCATTTTGTTCCGGGGTGCGAGGAGGAGATGTGAGGTGACCTATTCCTTCATTTGTGATGGTGGGGTTAAGTTTTAGATATTCTCCACCATTTTCGGAGAAAAGTTGTAGTATGGGTCGTTGAAAATATTTTTCAACGAGGGCGCGGAAACGTGTAAATATGGGAACGGTGTCCGTTTTTAGTTTCATTGGGTATATCCAAGTATATTTAGTGAAGTGATCTACAAAAATTACGTACTATTTGTAGCCATCTAGTGAGTGGATAAGAGATGTCCATACGTCAGAAAATATGAGATCAAGGGGAGAATTAGAGGTGATAGTAGAGGCATTAAAGGGTAACTTGTGATTTTTATTTATATCACAAGCATTACAATTTGACAAATTATTATTATTATTATTATTATTATTATTATTATTATTATGAAGATTAGCTATTGAATTTATTCGAGATAAAATGGAGGAAGCGGGATGGCCTAAGCGATGGTGCCAAGGCATCGAATAGCCGTGGAGGGAGGTGTGAACCGTGGGGGTAATAGAAGAAGAAGATCATCACTCAAAAATCCCATAGTTAAGTAAGCCACTAAGAAGTGCCTTGCCCGTTGACCGATCCTAAAAATAAAAGGAAGAAGATGAGAATACGACAACGACATTATTATCAAGGCAAAATTGAGATACAGGTAAAATATTGCGGGAGATAGTGGGCACATGTAAAACATTATTGAATTGAAAAGATAGTGTAGGAGTAGTAATAGAAAATGAACCAATATGGTGGATCAGAAGGTTGGAGCCATCACTAATGATGAGGTCGTCATTCTTATCATATGGGGCATGAAGGGCTAGATTGTCAAGGTCATGTGTGATGTGGTGGGTGGCTCCACTGTTAATGAGCCAAGTGGGGTTAGTAATGGCACGTTTGCGTGAGGTGGGTTGCGGCGGTTTGGGACAGAGGGGAGAGGAGGCACATGAATGTGTGGGTGGAGACGCTTAAAGGCTTCACAGTTTTCAAGGAAGTGAGATTAGAGGTGACACCATTGGTATTTACCCTTGAACCATGGTGTTGTGATGGAGGAGGAAGGAGTCGGGGTTGGTGGAGTGGGAAGTAAGCCTTGTTGAGAGGATTTGGGTGAGTAGGAGCGTTGAAAATTGGAAGAGGATGGACAGTGAGATACATGATGGGCTGACATAGGAAGGTTGGGGTTATTTGTGGATTTTTTGTGTTTGAGGGCAAGCTCAAATTGAATGAGCTTTTCATGGAGGGCTTCAAAAGTGATGATAGTGTCTCGTGCCTTGACGGCTTCAAAAATGGAGTAATATTGGGTGTAATCGAGTCCATTTATGATTTTGGCGATAAAGTCTTCATGGTCCATCAGTTTGCTCATATGAGCAAGTTCATCGACACAACTCTTTAAAGCTTGCATATACTCGGTGATAGATTGATCACCCTTGAAGATAGAATGAAAACGATCCTTGATTTGCATGATATGGCCACGGGAAGTGCTAGCGTAAGTGTTAACGAGTTGGGTCCAAATCTCATAGGACGTAGTAATTTTGTTAAGCAGATTAGTGATGTCAGAGGAGAGTGTGGCTCGCAAGGCACCGCTAATAAAAGCATCTTGACGAACCCAAGTAAAGTACTCCAGGTTTGGAGTTTCGACTTTGGGTTCATGGGTGACAGCCGGACATGGGTGAGTACCATCTAAGAACTTGAAGAGACCGTATCCAAGCATCAGATCTTCAACTTGATGAGCCCAAGATCGATATGTAAGTGGAGTTAATTCAATAATATGAGATAGTTGAAGAACAATGAAAGGTTTAGTTGGCTCATGCTCATTTGGTATGGTGTTATTCATTTTGACAGAAAATGAAGTAGCCGAGAAGAGGGAGAGAATTATTGAGGGATCTCGGGCTCTGATACCATATAATAAGATGAAGGAAAAGATATTTTTTATTGATTAGGTGCTATCTACTTATACATCATAATATCTAAACTAACTAAGGCAATACAAACAAGTTGCTGTATGAACCAATTAGTGAGGATATGTCTACACTATTAGTGATATACTTGACTAATGAAAGAGATACGGAATCATGTAATTATAGACAAGATAGAGTGAGATATGTGATTGACAATTAGTATCAATTAGTAGTATTATTTCCATCATCATCATCATCATCATCATAATCATCATCATCATCTCCTAACTCCGTCAATTGATATCAAAGATCGAAAATACATTTTTCTCTCACATTTACAAGGAGACCTTAGTAAGCAACGATTCCAAGAATGTGCCATATACTTTTAGAAATTAAAGAGGATGGCATTATTCAAAGTGGAAAGACGGTAAATGATAGGGAAAATACCCTACATCAGTTTCCTTACCGTCTTCTTAATACTCCTTATCTTAATTTGGGCATGTATTTAATTAATATTATGTAATTCTCGAAAACATTACAAGGAGAAGCAAATGCGGTATTAGTTTAAGCAAATATAGATGGTATAATGACGTAAAATATTTAGGGACAGTAGAGCACATTAAATTTTAGTAAATTATGGGTTATAATTCCATTAAAAAAATACTACACCTAGGGGTAATATGTCGTACGATATATGGGGTAATAAAGCACATCAAATCAAATAACTTAATAATATAGTAATCCCTTCATTTCACTAAGTTCTTTCTCCGTTCTTTTTTTGGCTATTTTCTCTAAAATCTTTTCTTTTCCTTTTGATAAAACTAAATCGTTAATATTAACTTAATCTTTACCCCATTCAACATCAACCACATATTCTCTTTCCGTAAATTTTTGTGACCAAAATGACCAAAAACATCATAGTGAAAAGAAGAGAGTAACTCTCTGCAAATAATTTTTTTAAAACTTTTTTTATGGAATATAAGATGAGTTTCTATTAAGACTCGAGGAATTGATTTTTTGAAAGCTTAAACTTCTCATTATGTTACATACAAAACATATATAGTTGGTTACAATGACTACGATTACAGAGATTACAGAATAATAATCAATCCTTAAAATTACAGAGTAAGGTTATTACTTTACTTACAGAAGATATGCGGAGATTATAATATCGATAATAACATACATAACAATAATTAAAAGATCGTATAATTAAAAGATTATATATGAAATATATTTTACCCTAATACGACCCTGCAAGTTGGATGGACTAGCCAGGAGCACGGCCGATCTTGGAGAGTAGACGGACGAACCGAGGGCGGCCCAAGGGCTTGGTGAGAAGGTTTGCCAACTGATCATCACCGGAAATGTGTTGAACACGAAGAGTGCCATTCTGAACACGCTCACAGACAATGTAGTAAGAAAGGGCGACATGTTTCATTTTTTTAGTGAAACACAGGATTAACAGCTAAGTTAAATAACACAGGAAGAACAGGGGGTAGATGCCTAGCTCACTAAGAAGAGACAATACCCAGGCAATTTAAGTGGCAGCGATAGCAACAGTGCGGAACTCGGTTTCAGTAGTAGAAAGGGTGACACCGAACTGTTTCTTGGAGGACCAATGCAAGAAACAGCATTGCAACCAATGTAGACAATATAGCCAAACATAGAGATATAATCACGTTTATCTCCAATCCATTCAACATCACAGAAAGAATGAAGGGACGATGGACCACCCCAAAACACGAGAAAATCGTGACTCGACGTACCATTTAGGTAGCGTAATAGACGTTTTAGGGTTTGCCAATGTGTGCTTCGAGGATCTTGGACAAACTGAGCAAGATGATAAACAGCAAAGGAGACATCAGGACGAGTGAGGGATAGGTATTGGAGACTGCCGAGCAGAGCACGGTTAGTGGTGACATCTGTGTGGGGATCGCCGTCATTATGGTGTAAGTGTAAGTCGGGTGTAAGTGGGGTAGGACACGGATTCGATTCTATCATATTGTATTTATCGAGAATATTGCGAATGTATTTAGACTGAGACAGGAAAGACTGTAAGACGTGGGTCGAACTACACCACCTAAAAAAATAAGACAGAGGACAGAGGTCCTTTAAAGAAAATCGGGAGGCCATGGAGTGAATGAACCCCTGAACTGATGAAGAAGAAGGGCCGGCAACGATTATATCATCAATATAAACTAGGAGATAAATTGGGGAAGGTGACATACGGACAAAGAGAGACGGGTCGAACTTGGAGCTACAAAACCCGAAGGACACGAAGTGGTTTGAGCTCCATGTACCAAGTGCGTGGGCTTGTTTTTTGGGGTTAATTATGTGACGGATGAGAGATTAACCACGAGAAAGGGAGATTTTGGTTCGTGAGGATTGGGGATTGTGTCGGTCGAAGTGGCCATGGTGAAGGCAAGAGGCCGTGAGGATGATCAGGAAAAAAAATTGGGATCAGGGCTTTGATACCATATTAAGACTCAAGGAATTGATTTTGTGAAAGCTTAAACTTCTCATTACGTTACATACAAAATATATAGTTGGTTACAATGACTACGATTACAGAGATTATAGAATAATAATCTACGCTAAAGATTATTGAATAAGGTTATTACTCTACTTATAGAAGATATGCGAAGATTATAATATCGAGAATAACATACATAACAATAATACAAACATCGTATAATTAAAAGATTATATATGAAATATATTTTATCCTGATAGTTTCCTCATCACATGTTTGGATATATTCCGCGATGTAGGCTCTAGCAATGACACCATTGTTATCACAATATAACCGAATGTTGTTA
Organism: Agrostemma githago; assembly: GCA_958450325.1. Lineage (NCBI taxonomy): Eukaryota > Viridiplantae > Streptophyta > Magnoliopsida > Caryophyllales > Caryophyllaceae > Agrostemma > Agrostemma githago. The sequence continues at coordinate 52,053,068 of OY288251.1, forward strand.
TTGATGCTAGGATTATACTAAACTCATGAAAGAACTTTCAAATCTAAAATGATTCCTTTGTGCATCCTCCGTTACAATATATTCTACCATTGTGGAATTTCCGATAGTGTTACGCCTGAAACTCTCCAACATATCTATTGAGCATTAAGAAAAAAAAAGTGAAACCACATAAGGATCGCAAATCATCTTTGTCACTCTGAGTTTGAATAACTGGTAAAAATCGAATCGTCACCTTCACTATGGACAAGGAATTTATCCTTAGTCCATCTTAAATACTTAATGCTCTTTGCTGCTATCATATGCGCCTTTCTTGGGTTTACATATGCTGAAAACATAAAGAGTCTCTTTCTTCGCATCCAAGTTCTCTAATTTTTTTCCAAGCTAAGATAATTTCATCGTCGAAGTTACTGTCACCACTACATAAATCTAATAGGAAAGCAATTAAAAAATGTTAACCAAAGGAAACAACTTTTAATCACTACTACACCTTATTCAATTTAAAACGTCCCCACTTATAAAGTATGACTTCCATTTTTCTCTTATCTCTTATCTCCAAACAAAACCTTATGTTCCACATTGTTGAAACATTTAACCCTCTCAATATCGTCTTATCTCTAATACGAGAAATTTTATAAATTTACCTCTTTCCCGTTCCTTATTATCAAGTTTTTGTTTACAATTCTTAATTAACCTTGCTTGAGCCTCACGAATGCGTTTCTTGGCTTCTGTTTTAGCCTATTTGTACTTCCCAAAGTTCTCCTCACTAGGCATTTTCCTAATGTCTTGTATCATTCACGTTGAGTATTTATAGCTTGTTTTACCTCATCAGTCCTCATTAATCTGTCCATAACTATGGTTTGTGTAACTCCTCGTCCCAAACATAGAACAATAAATGTTAGCAGCAGTTAGAGATGAGAATGGGTTGGGTCCATTAGGATCCAGACCCGGACAGTCAAATTTACTATGAACCCAGACCTGAAAGGGTGTAAAATTTTCAGACCCAGACCCGAAGGGTCCGGGTCTACCCATGGGTCTAGATCGGATATTTCTCACAGTACCCTCAAACTTTGACAGATTGCACATGGTATCTCTCATTTTAAGTTTGTTCCTATGGTAACTTTGTGTTTTGTGTTTAGTGCCCGTGGTACCCCTGCTACATTTTTCGTAATAATGACGTTAAAAGTTAGTTTAACTAGGCTTTATTGGTGGTTAATTTGTTTTGGAAAGAAAATAGTAGAAAATTGAAGGAATGCCCATGGTACGTCAGTGTGTTCAATGTTTTAACCATGGACCCCTGTGTTTCAAGTTCTTTGTTCATGGTACCCTTGTGGTTTCAATGTTTTGCATATGATATCCCCTTAATGAATTGTAATGGCTAGGTTAATGAACATACTCCACTAAACATAGTTGTGGACATGACATAGGTCCACCCCGACGCGGCCACGCGCGGGTTTGTGGAGGCGAATAAATCTCATGTGAGATGGATCTCGGATTGAAATTTAAATCTAAATGGAGTCGCCACCGAATTTTGAGGGAATTCGGACCCGTTCGAACCCACCCTATATCTTAGTGGGTCGTGCACAACGTACGGCCCATTCCGATTTCAGAGTTTAATGGGTTCGTCCAATTGCATTGCGATACCGATACCAACATTATCGGTAATTATGTATTGAATGACTCTCGTATGCCAACGGTTTTGGACATCTGAAAACCATGGTTCTGACTAAGGGGTGAGGGTACGTGTTGGGAAGTACACAAAGAACAGCCAACCCCGCCCGCACTTAGCGGTCTCTACTTAGATATCGTTCGTTGTTCGTGCACGCACGTTAGTTTGACGATTGAATGATATGCAAACAGCGTTCTGACTAAACATGTGAATTATGTTTAGCTACGTCGTTTATTGCATCTAAACTAACGTCAAAGTTGTATTTAGCATGTGAGGTTCTTTTTGTACAATAAAACAAACAATAAAAATAAAGCTTCAAAATAGAAACAAACGAGTTAGTAACGATAATAACGGTTTGCAAATAGATTAGAATGATGTAAAGGATGTGATGCATGTTTTTGAAAAGTAGTAAATCACGTGATGGACTTTAGCACGTGACGACCGAAGTCGTTGAAAATATTTGATGATGCTTATGCGATGTGTAAAACCCGTGTTCTTTGTATAAAGGGGACCACCCGAACAAGTCATGGACCAGACTCGATCGAATGGTCTCGTTACGGACCTCCTGTTTGTTTCTTGGGGTGCCACTCGACCGAGTGGGCTAGGCACTTGGTCGAGTCCCCCCCTGTACGGACTGCTGTCCGCTAATGTTGCTTTCGTGATTTGCTTTTAATTTTGAAAATCGATAATTTCGCTAAGTCGTGTAAAAATATGATACGATTTATACTCGACGTAATTTTCGATACTCGTCATATTTGATACTTGATTATAAAATCAATATTTAATATTTAGAGTGGATTTTGCAAAAAGATGTTTGTAAACCGAACTAGGACGGGATATTTCCCTCCGTGTTATAATGTCGTATTAGTCTTTTTCGGACCATGTGACCATTATTTCGGCGTCAACGGGATCGTGCTTAATACGGTTTATTGATTGATCCTTTAGATCCGATATTCGACTATGGAGTCGATATCGTATCCTAGGAAATAATGCTTTTAGAAAATAGTATGATAATATCGGTATTAGAAACGAGAAAAATAAAAATAAAAAATAAAAAAAAACGTGAAGGAGACGAGGAAGACGGAAGAAAAGGAAGAGAAAAAAAAGGAGAAAGCGGGATTTGTGACACCCTCAACCTACATTCTTAATTATCTCGAAAACGGACTCGTAGTAGCGGCCTAGGCGCGGGAGCGTTAAGATGTATATAGGTGAGTTATGGTGTGTATGGTTAGGGAGGGGATTTGACGAGTTTTGCTCTCGGGTCTTTGACGAGTTTTGATCTCGGGTTTCCTAAAGGATTTCTAGAGGAAAGACTGGGATTGTATGGGATTGTATCGCCTAGGATGTTGATTGTTGTTGTTGTTGTGAATGTGTCGGGATTGGAATTATTGTGTGTATCGTGGATGTTTTAATTGTGTTTATTTTAGTTGTGCAAAGGGGTGTATTTATAGGAGAGGTTCCCGGCTTTGGCTAGGAAAGGTAGTAGTCTTGGATGCAATAGGATTCCGTCTTTGGATTGGAAAAGGTTGCTTGTAAGAGAATAAACACCGGTTGGGGTGAAGTAGGATTCCGATTTTTGGATGGAAAAAGGAATCCGGTTTGAGCTGGAAAAGGGGTCACTCGATCGAGTGGTGTATATCACTCGATCGAGTGCCTGATCTGATGCCCATTTCTGCGGGTCATACGAGCCTACTCGACCGAGTGGGTCTAGCCGGGTGAGAGGACTCTTTTTAGAGATAGAATTTTATCTCTACGAGGTTGCTTAATCTCTTTGTAGTTCATTTTTTTTGTGGTATTTGGTTTCAAATCAGCTTTCCAAAAGCTGCGTGGCTGACTTTTATGTCTCGGAAATGCCTTTGACCGGGGTTTGACCCAGTCGCTAAAAGACGGTTTTGTCCTTGGTGTCGGTTTTGACCCAAATTAGTCTTATTTGACTGGAAACGACCCACTGGGCCTGAATTTGAGGTCGGTTTGGTAAAATTTTTACTCCGTAAAAAATCTCGCGCCAAATACTATTGATTCCGAGTCCAAAATCGAGCGTATTAAGTCATGTTTACGTCCGATCATCATCGGGTATTTTTTTGAAAACTGCTATAGACAACTAGCGGCCAAATGTGGGTGTCTACAGAATTCCCACTCTGACTGAGGCTTGGACAAGGCGAAAGTCAGAGTAGCTACCAGGCCAATCGAGGATTAAGACTTGGCAGAATTCCGATCGGGTCGTTTATAGTCCATTAGACTTACGTGAAAGGACTCGCCGACCATAAGATAGAAATCATACCTGAGTGGATGCTAATAGCTCCGTGGGGACTTGTTTCTGAAGCCCTAGGTGTATCTATATGTGGATACATCCCATCTTAGAGCTGCGCGGGAGCTTGCCTAAGAAGCTCTAGGTGTGTCCGTTTGCAGACACATCCCATCTCAGAACTGTGCGGGAGCTTGCCTAAGAAGCCTTGGCTGTGTCCGTTTGCAGACACATCCCATCTCAAAACTATGCGGGAGCTTGCCTAAGAAGCCCTGGGCGTGTCCGTTACATCCCGATCCGAAATTACGCGGGAGTTTGCCTAAGAAGCCCTGGGTGTGCCCGTTTGCAAACACATCCCGATTCAAAATTGCGCGGGAGTCTGCCTAAGAAGATCTGGGTGTGCCCGTTTGCAGACACATCCCATTTCAGAATTACGCGGGAGTTTGCCTAAGAAGCTCTGAGTGTGCCCGTTTGCAGACACATCCCGATTCAAAATTGTGCGGGAGCCTGCCCAAGAAGCTCTGGGTGTGCCCGTTTGCAGACACATCCCAACTCAAAATTACGCGGGAGCTTGCCTAAGAAGCCCTGGGTGTACCTATATGTAGGCACATCCCGTGTTTCTTTTAGGAGAAATGCCACCTTGGGCCTTCCGCTGGGGAGCTTAGTGAGTTTGCGCAGGCCTGCGACTCACGCTGGGGAATAAAAACTTGATGTTCCATTGGGAGGCCAAGCTGGTACCTGAAATGTTAGTTATATAGGTAGAAATAACAAATATAGCAGATACCAAGATAGCACATAGAAATACAGTTAGCATCTATATATTAGCTTGCGCTGGGGAAAAATGATTTTTGCTTAGTTTTTGAAATCGAAGTCCTGAAAGCAACTCACGTGCTAGGATTAGGTTTTCAAAATTGAAAGGGGTAGAAAAGAAATTTGCATTTTAAATTGACTAAAATTTGACGTTGTCGAAAAGGATTTTCTCAAATGGCTAAGTTTTGCAAATTTTAAAATGAGAATTTGAAGAGAGAGGCCTACCGACAAACTCGACTCTGGACGTGACAGGACGAGTTGACAGACACGACTCGGACTCTCAAGGGATTGGACCGTGACTCGGTAGGGGGGTGGGCCACCTAAGATGACAAGACTCTTAAGTTGCGTTATTCCATAGCCTAGGCGAGTGGCAACCCGGTCGAACTTCAGAATGGGAAAGATGTTATGAGACTGTTTCCGTACGACAGGGCTTAGTGGTAGCAATGTCGTAGACTAGTACTAGTGCTCTTTTTATTTTTTTGGCTTTGGGGAAATTTTCCCAAAGTAGGGTGTCACTTCGAGTCCCTGACGGATTCTTGTCTTCGACTGAGCCGAGTACTAGAATACACTATAGAAAGGTGGCTAGATTTTTAAAGTCTTTTGGATTTTGTGAGTGGATGGAGGTCTTCTGCCTAAAAGAAGCCCCCAGGACAACAAAGATAGTTGTTGAGAACATGACAGTGTCGTGACCGGAATGATGTTGCTTTTTGAATTTGTGTCAATGTGGGTGGTTGTGCCCTTGTTGAAAGGTTGCCTACGTATTCACGTGTAGTGAAATCAAACCAAGCCGTAATTCAGTGTGTTTGAAAGATATATTATGGTGCCTAATTTATTAGGGCTTTGTGTGTAACTAGCCATAATGATGGAGTAGGCTAGGTGAATTCCCAATGATGTCTTGATCAAAGGGCTAGAATGGTTAGGATGTTGATCCTGTGACTGTGAGCATTCTCCGAGGTAGCCCCCAGAGGTGGTGTGAACTATTTGGGCATGTTCTATGCCGACCGCAGATTGAGTTCCCGTGTTTGGGGCTGGTAACTGGTTTGGATGTTTTTGGAAATGTGGAGCTAGGTCGCAAGTGGCTTTGATGATTCGAAATCTGGAGCTCGATTTTGTGGAGCTAAGGCTTCGAGGGTAAAGTATCGCAATGTGGTAGGAAAGGGGGGAAGTCGAGTAAAAATGACTCGAACTTCGATCGGGGTAAGTTTGATAATGCCGGATCTGATTTCCATATCTAGCCCTAATGGTTAAGGGGTATTCTATGGAGCTTGAATCCTCAAAATTCCGGGTGTCTCTTAGCCTAGTTCTCGAGAAGGTCTTGAGGGTTGTAATGTATGAAGGCTAAATGTGGTGTTAGTTGACCAGCCTGATTATCTCTCCCCTATTGGATGGTATAAGCATTGATAATTTTCGAATTGACCGTACCCCGGTCAAGAGACTTTCACTCGGTTTAACCGTTGACCACGGTCATGGGTATTTGAACTTTTTTTTGGTTGGTTGACCTCTTAGCCCCGGTCATGGGTGCCTTTTTTTTTATGACGGCCTGCTTTTCTATTTCGGCCTTTTGCTTTTTCTTGGACTTTTGCCTTTTTTTGTCCAGCTTTTTTTTATCATGGCTAGCTCTTTTGTTTTGGCCGTTTGCTTCTTTTTCTTTTTTGGACTTTTGATTTTTTTCTGTTGGTCAGACTAGCACCTAAGGTAGGGATTGGTCGACCTTATTGGAGGGGTGTTTATTGTAGGGAAACGGGCTTGCCTCCCGTCTTGAACCCAAACTATGTGACTACCTAGGTTCATCATAGGATTCGATACCGCTCCTGTTAAGGATAGTTATGTGGCTTTCTATGTCAGACATGGAACAGGTAAAGGAAAACACGGGTCTCGATTTCTTGCAGTCATTATAGATATGCTTATAATAGTCACGTGCATGTGCTCACAGTGTATGATGGTGTTCATCATGTTCTCAGAAACACATAAGGAAAGTATATATGAGAAATAGAAAAGCTGATTTTATTGAATTTTGAAAAGAGGACAGAATACAACTGACTCTGACTCTGATTTGGAAATGAGGATGTAGGGTATCCTAGATTCAGACTCAGACTTAGACTTGAATCAAATCCGGACCTTCGGATGCTCGGTTGGTTGTTTTTTTGGTAAGGTCTTTGATTGGATAGAACGATAGGTGCCACGACTCACCTAAACTCGGCTTGGCGCAAATGCAAGAGAGGGAGTCTAACTAGACATGGCTCGGGGTGACGGAAATGACTAAGATTCTTGGATCGGGATACTCGAACGTTGACCTAGACGAGGTAAAGACCCTGGCTTGGACTCGACGATGAGACTCAAGCTGCACGAGGGTGAGTCCGAAAATGGGGCGACCGTGTTTGACCGCGTCACGTGTTCGGACCAACCGTGGCGACCTAAACCTTAGGTGACTTGAGTGTCCGTAGCATAGGTTTGACTCGAAGAAGGCATCATAAGGACGCCGATGCAGAATGAATGTAAGGTACCCCTGCTCGGGCAGAGGACAACCCCCAAGTGAGACTAAAGACTCTGGTAGGACTCAGATGGTGTGACATCTAAGTGACTCGAAAGTGGGGTATGTGAGACAACACGTGTAAGACATGACCCTTAGAGCAACCGTGGTTGATCGCTCTGCTGAAGGGTAGCCTCCGAGTGGGATTGAAGATTTTGTTAAGACTCGAATGTTGGACGAGTGAACCTTAGACGTAAGTATCACGAACCTTTTGTTGTAGGGCTATGCCTTGTAAAAGGTTGACTCGGCCTCGAGGAAAGGCAGACGGGGTAAGGAAAGAAACCTGTGATGTAAGATCGGCAGAGTTTCGAAACTAGAGACCCTCGACTCGACTCGAATAAGGATGACCCTTCGATCAGGGTAGACCCTTAAGTTAAAGGATTCTTGAATTGGGATGACTCGACTAACGGATTGAAAGATAGGCGAACTTCCCTTAGGAAAGGTCGTGGGGACGTCCTGCTAGAGGGAAAGGTCGCGTGGGACTTTTAAGTTAGGACTCGAGTGTTTGGACGGACCTTCCATTTACGTGTGTATGATTCATGTTGGTCGGTTATGCCTTTGACGAATAAGGCGGACTGGGATGGGGAAGAAACCCGTGATGTAGCAGGATCGACGGAGTTTCGACGCTATAGACCTTTGACAAATTATAAAAAGACCCGACACACGGATTACGGTAGGTCCTATAATAAGGAAGGTTTTTGAAAAGGATTGACTTCCTAAATAAGGAAGGTTTTTGAAAAGGATTGAATATTAAAATTGAGAGGACGGTCCTGGAATTGGTGGTGGGCCAATAGGACCGGGCTTTTTGAAAAATTGAATACTTGAAATTTTGAATATCGAAAATAAATTTCCGAAAATTTGAAAAAATTGAAAACGGGATCCCGAAGATTTAGAAATGGAAAACGGCATCTCGGAGATTTGAAAACCGAGATGGAATTTTGAAGATTTGAAAATCGGAATGAAATTTTGAAAATTCAAAAATCCAAGGAGGATCGGAATTCGAATATTGAAATGGATGACATGCCGGCTAGAAAATAGGCTTATTTTGAGTCAAATCATAATTCTAAATTTTGGCAGCTTTCCGAGTCTTTTGAAAATTAGATATTTTTGAAAAGACGGGTACCGAAACGGACGGTATTTCGGGTTTTTTAAAATTTGATATTTTGGAAAGATGCATTTTTGAAATGACGATTTTTGAAAACGACAAGGAAGACCAAGTAGCACATAGTCACGCAAGCATTATAACGACATCATGTATGCTCTAAACTAAGTCTTGGTTGGTCGAAATCGGGTCTATACCGACAACGACGACTTTCTCGTAATTCAGGACGGACTTCCTAAGCCGAATTGGCATTAGAACATGTCGTGAAACCCATACAAGTTTGGCCATAGAAGTCTTTAGCACACCCATTTAGGAATGCACCGCGGTATAGTGGGACGTCGGTCACAAGTAACCGGCGCGGGAAAAAATTTGGGTTATGCATGAACCATCGAACTAAAACGCGTACATTAATATTCGAACGATTTCTTTTCGAGTCTCACCCTGAGAATCCCGATGACAAGTGGTACATCAGGTATCCCCAGCGGAGTCGCCAAATTGTGGACATGGCATAGGTCCACCCCGACGCGGCCACGCGCGGATTTGGGGAGGCGAATGAATCTCATGTGAGATGGATCTCGGATAGAAATTTAAATCTAAATGGATTCGCCACCGAATTTTGTGGGAATTCAGACTCATTGGAACCCGCTCTATATCTTAGTGGGCCGTGCACAAAGTATGGCCCATTCTAATTTCATAGTTTATGGGGTTCGTCCCTTTGCATTGCGATACCGATACCGACATTATCGGTAATCGTGTATTGAATGACTCTCGTATGCCAACGGTTTCGGACATCCGGAAACCACGGTTCTGTGTAAGGGGTGAGGTTACGTGTTGGGAAGTTCACAAAGAACACCCAACCCCGCCCGCACTTAGTTTGACGGTTGAATGATATGCAAACAGCATTTTGACTAAACATGTGAATTATGTTTAAATACGTCGTTTAATGCATCTAAACTAACGTCAAAGTTGTATTTAGCATGTGAGGTTTGTTTTAGTACAATAAAACAAACAATAAAAATAAAGATTCAAAATAGAAACAAACGAGTTAGTAACGATAATAACGGTTTGCAAATAGATTAGAATGATGTGAAGGATGTGATGCATGTTTTTGAAAAGGAGTAAATCACGTGATGGACTTTAGCACGTTACGACCGAAGTCGTTGAAAATATTTGATGATGCTTATGCGATGTGTAAAACCCGCGTTCTTTGTGTAAAGGGGACCACTCGGTCGAGTCATGGACCAGACTCGATCGAGTGGTCTCCTTACGGACCTTCTGTTCGTTTCTTAGGGTGCCACTCGACTGAGTGAGCTAGGCACTCGGTCGAGTGCCCCCTGTACGGACTGTTGTCCGCTTTGAAAAACTTTGCTTTCGTGATTTGCTTTTAATTTTGAAAATCGATAATTTCGCTAAGTCGTGTAAAAATATGAAACGATTTATACTCGACTTAATTTTCGATACTCGTCATATTCGATACTTGATTATAAAATCAATATCTAATATTTAGAGTGGATTTTGCAAAAAGATGTTTGTAAACCGAACTAGGACGAGATATTTCCCTCTGCGTTATAATATCGTATTAGTCTTTTCGGACCATGTGACCATTATTTCGGCGTCAACGGGATCGTACTTAATATGGTTTATTGATTGATCCTTTAGATACGATATTCAACTATAGAGTCGATATCATATCCTAGGAAATAATGCTTTTAGAAAATAGTACGATAATATCGGTATTAGAAACGAGAAAAAGAAAAAGAAAAAATAAAAAAAGGGAAGGAGACGAGGAAGACGGTAGAAAAGGAAGAGAAAAAAAAGGAGAAAGCGGGATTTGTGACACCCTCAACCTACATGCTTAATTATCTCGAAAACGGACTCGTAGTAGCGGCCTAGGCGCGTGAGCGTTAAGATGTATATAGGTGAGTTATGGTGTGTATGGTAAGGGAGGGCATTTGACGAGTTTTGCTCTCGGGTCTTTGACGAGTTTTGATCTCGGGTTTCCTAAAGGATTTCTAGAGGAAATATTGGGATTGTATGGGATTGTATCGCCTAGGATGTTGATTGTTGTTGTTGTTGTGAATGTGTCGGGATTGGAATCATTGTGTGTATCGTGGATGTTGTAATTGTGTTTTTTTGTGTTGTGCAAATGGGTGTATTTATAAGAAAGATTCTCGGCTTTGGCTAGGAAAGGTAGTAGTCTTGGATGCAATAGGATTCCATCTTTGGATAGGAAAAGGTTGCTTGTAGGAGAAGAAACACCGGTTGGGATGAAATAGGATTCCGGTTTTCGGATGGAAAAAGGAATCTGGTTTGAGCTGGAAAAGGGGTCACTCGATCGAGTGGTGCATGTCACTCGATCAAGTGCCTGATCTGATGCTCATTTCTGCGGGTCATACGAGCCTACTCGACCGAGTGGGCCGGTCCACTCGATCGAGTGGGTCTAGCCGGGGCGGAGGACTCTTTTTAGAGATAGAATTTTATCTATACGAGGTTGCTTAATCTCTTTGTAGTTGATTTTTTTGTGGTATTTGGTTTCAAATCAGCATTCCAAAAGCTGCGTGGCTGACTTTTATGTCTCGGAAATGCCTTTGACCGGGGTTTGACCCGGTCGCTAAAAGACGGTTTTGTCCTTGGTGTCATTTTTGACCCAAATTAATCTTATTTGACTGGAAACGACCCACTAGGCCTGAATTTGAGGTCGGTTTGGTGAAATTTGTACTCCGTATAAAAGCTCGCGCCAAATACTATAAATTTCGAGTCCCAAATCGAGCGTATTAAGTCATGTTTACGTCCGATCATCATCGGGTGTTTTTTTGGAAATTGCTATAGACACCTAGCAGCCAAATGTGGGTGTCTACAATAGTGTTCTTTCAAACTTGATGACTACTATCTCCATTCTAACTTTGCACTATTGAAATCAACCACACTCATCGCACTTGCAGTATAGCTTAAATGGGTTTGTCGTAGTAGGATCAAATGCTCGTATATTTGTTCTTATATTGAATCTCGGACATGATTTGTTCTCTACATTAACTCTTCTTGAACGAGATGAAAAATGACATTATGTGAAGTGGAGTATGTTCTTAATTTGTTTTGCTATTGCGCTTACCCCTAATCCCAATAACTTGGTATTTATAAGCAAATGAACAATGGTTAATTAATTAACCAAGTTATTACAATTATTCACGGGTACAATGGGCATAAAATTGAAACCGCAAGGGTACCATGGGCAAAGAATTGGAAACAAAGGGGTATCATTGTTAAAACATTGCAAACACAGAGGTAACATGGGCATTCTCTCAGTTTTTCACTATTTTTGCTCCAAAATAAATTAACTACTAATCAAACCTAATTAAACTAACTTTTAACACCGTTATGTCGGAAAATTGATCAGGGGTACCACAGACACTAAACACAAAACACAAAGTTACCACAAGAACAATCTTGAAATGAAGGGTACCATGTTTAATCTGTCAAAGTTTGAGGATACTATGGGAAATATCCGTTCATCTTTACTGTGAAGGTTTCAGCCAAAATTTCTACAACTTTTTGTGGGTTATTTTTCTAACACATGTAAAATTGGGATTGACACAAATTATGGTACTAAGAAATTAAAAGCTCTTACAAACTCTCTTCGATCGAAGTTCATTACCTGATTGTGCAAACTAAGATGGGAAAATTAAATGTGGATGTTTTAGGATTTTAGATTGATCGATGAAAATGAGGAGTGAGGAACTAAGGATGGATTAGTATACTATGTGTCTATATGGCTGAATATGTTTCTAGAGTTTTTCAAATAAAAAAATTAAATAAAGTTCTAGGTCTACGGGTCGGGCCCGGATCCAATAACTCAAACCCAGAACCATTTTTTTTGAGACCCAGACCCAAACCATACCCATCGGGTCTAAAAAAATGAGACCTGACCCGACCCATTTGGGTCCGTCCTGCAGAGTCTTTGTTGGGTCTTGGACTTACTACCATCCCTAGCAGCAGTAGCTTGCTAGGTTGCGTACTGGTCCCACAGGTCAACACATGTCATTTGTAGCTCATTTTCTCCTAACTCATGCGCATCCCAGAAAACTTCCTATGAGGTCACCCAACCTAAGACTTGTCACAGCCAAGCACGCTTAACTGCGAAGTCCTTTTCATGGCAAACCAGAAAAGAAATTGCACTTTGTTGATATGAGTAGGACTTCCAATTCCTTTAAGCACTAGTCACTTGAGATCATAAATAGAACATCTTCAATTAACATGGGGCATTATAGTTTTAATTCTTTTAATTATCCTAAAACTATTTATGATGCTTCATTAATACTATGTCGAATATAGCCCGAGTTGAACATATATATATCCATTCACAATTTATAGTATACAACCGTTGTACCGTATGACGGATCTAATTTATGGTAAAAAGTCATCACTTTATGTTATTTAGTGACCACTTTAAGTTAAATAGTGACCACATTTTAATATGAAAAAGTGGTAACTATTTATATGAAAGTGGTAACTAACTAACCTAAAATGGTCACTTTTTATCATAAGTTGCAAACTTTTACTACCGTCGCATGGTACAATGGTTGTACACAATAATTACTGCCATCCATTTCATTGCACTCAGATTCATTACACGTAACGACTTTCTTATTATTCACAAAAGTCTAGCGACTCTCTCCTTGAAGCTTCCGTCACCTAACTCGAGGGTCCACTTGCGAACTTCTCTTTTAATAATACATCTTACCTTGAAAATACAACACGACAAATCTTTGTTGAATCATAATACTCTCTCCAAGTATATCACCTATCAATCTATTTACCTTTTCCTTCCAATTTTCTTCACTAAAATGAAATCAATTTGACTTCCACCATCTCCATGTCTATATGTCACTAAGTGGGATTCTATTTTCTCGAACCATGTCATCATTATACTCAAGTCATAAGTTTGCGCAAAATCTAATATACCACAACACTCTTTATTTCGATCTCCAAAACAAAAACCACCACGAACACTCTCAAACCAGTCTCGACAAATCCCATATGATCACTAAGGCCCCCACCTATGATAAACATCTCACCAATAGAGACTCGTTCGACGACCTCCTCTAAGTGGTTATAACTTGTCTTACTAACGAACTTAATCCTGTTTGTGGGCCATAAGCACTTGATAGTTAGAATCTCGTCCCCTGCTACAAGCCCAATGTTGATAATCCTATCAACATTTCTAGACACTTCAACAACGTCGTCAAAGAGCCAATGTTTGAAGCCTCAAACCGAACCTTTTATCCTTACTAGGCTTGTGGATAATCTTATTTGTGTGCCTCAGTCCATACTGTGATACCCCTTTCATATTTGACACCATACCCATACTTAGGGTTGGCGCACCGCTTCCGGATGATGACCTGTCACTTGAAAATTTATCACCACACCCGGTTCTAAGAAATGTAGCTCACCCTTGTTTATTTGATACCACCAGGCACAGAGATGACGCATCGCTTCTGGGTGACGACCTAGTAACGCTCGAAAATTTATCAGTACCAAGGCCTAGAAAGTGTAGAGCGTCGCTAAACACCCCTAAAATATTCAAATTATGATTAATGTCTATACAGTGTGACCCTGTTCTATGTAGAAAATATATTAAGAATGAATTGAGTATTTAATTAACGAGAGCACATTATTTATACAAGCTAGAGAAGTAGTACAGCTAAGCTATAAGTCGTAACCTAGTATCTAACTAGAATCCTAGGAGTAGGAAAGTTACAGTATTTGACAATAATACAGAGATTATAGAATATAACTGCATTACAAGATAAGGAAATATTCCAAAATATTACCTCAAGTAATATCTTCAATACGCTCCCGCAAGTCGGACATTCCTAAGGAAAGTTCGAGCTTGAGCAAAATCGAGTATAACCGCGGTCTTGAAAGCGATTTAGTAAGTGCATCAGCGAGTTGATCATCAAATGGAGATGTGTTGAACACGTAGCGTCCCATTTTGAACATTTTATCAGACAAAATAGAACGCAAGTGCTACGTGTTTCATTTTTTTGTGAAAAATTGGATTTGCTGCGTAATGAGTTGCACCAAGATTATCACAGTAGATCACAGGAGGAGACTTTAGGGTGAAACAGAGTTCAGAGAGCAACGAACGAAGCCAAATTAGCTCGATCGTGTTTGATGCCACCGCCCGAAATTCAACTTCCATTGTAGAAAGCGCTAGCGCGCGTTGTTTCCGAGAAGTCCAAGAAATTGGGTTCCGGCCAAGGTAGATAATAAATCCGGTTGTAGAAATATATTTTTATTGCTTGCCCAATCTGCATCACAAAAAGCATGAAGAGAAAGTGGAGTATCACGAAACAAATTAATACCAACCGTTAGAGTGCCTTTGAGATAACGAAGCATCCGCTTCAAGGCTAACCAATGAGACTCTTAAGGATCATGCAAAAACTGTGCAAGTTTGTTCACACCGAAAGCAATATCGGGACGGGTAAGAGAAAGATATAATAGGCTACTGACAATAGCGTGGTAATCGGTGGGGTTGGAGATAGGTTTTCCCTAGGTGGGCTTGAGTCGCGGGTAGGCAACGATCGGCGTGGGGGTGGGTTTGCAATCAAGCATATTGTAGAGGAAAAAATGTCATAAGTGTATTTATTTTGTGTGAGGGCTAGGCCAGTTTTAGTAGGGGTAAACTCCACACCTAGAAAATATGATGGAAAACCAAGATCCTTAAGAGAGAAGCAACGAGCAAAAGAAACGAAGAAAGATTAAAGCTCCTTCGTAGGAAGGTCGGTGACAATAATATCATCAATGTAAACAAGCAGAAAAATTGTATTAGTCATGACTTTATGAATAAAAAGAGAAGGATCAGAAATAGATTGCTTAAAACCATAAGAGAGTAAGTAGGATTTAAGCTCATTATACCAAGCTCGAGGAGCTTGTTTAAGACCATAAATTGCTTTCGATAGTTTGCAAACAGAGGAAGGAGAATCTGCATTACTGAAACCAGGAGGTTGAGACATAAATACAGTTTCAGTAAGTGTACCTTGAAAAAAAGCGTTGTTGATATCGAGTTGACGCAGAGACCAACCACGGGAAAGAGCAAGTGCTAAGACGAGGCGAACTGTGACCGGCTTAACAACAGGACTAAATGAATGTCTCAGAATAATCAACTCCGGGACGTTGAAGTATCATTACCGTCCTGGGTCGCCTAAGAATCATTGTGCTTTATATTTCTGAATTGAGTTGTCGGGATTGTATTTAATACGAGAAACTAATTTACAACCAATTACATTGTGGGACGGGTAAGGAGGGACAAGATCCCAAGTGGCATTTTTAATTAAAGCTTGGTACTCATCATCAACCATAACCGAGTGTCAGTTGGGATCAGCAAGAGCTGACTTAACTGTGGTGGGAGGAAGAGAAGGAGAGACAACGGATGATAGGGAAGCACTTAGGGTTATGGACTCCAATTTTATTCTTAGCACGGGTAACGGGTCGCGACGAAGGAGGAGGAGGGGGCGAGTCTGCGGACACGACAGACGACACAGTGGAAGCAGCGGTTTCAGCAGAGGAGAGAGTGTTGGAGGGCGAAGAAGACGAAGGCGTATCGGAGGGAGTAGACGCAGCGGAAGTAGGGGGAGAGGGAGGGGTGATAGGGTTGAGGGAGTCCTAAGGGGATGGGGCCTTCGTTTTTACACACATGGGGGTGTAACCGGGGGCGAAAGGACGGGTAGTGGTGGCGGTGGAGGAGGAGGAGGATTCAGGACTATAGTGAAGAGTGTGTCCGACAACCATTGGGACGGGGTGACCGGGGAAGGGGCGTCGGGGCATAGGGAGGGAAAGGGGAAGATCGACTTACAAAACTGAACATGACGAGAAGTGTAAATTTTATTACATACAGGTTCTAAACAGTAGTGAGCACTTTGAGTGGATGAATAACCAACAAAGATACACGGTTTAGAACGTGGGTCAAGTTTATGAGATGTGTAAGGACGAAGCCAAGGGTAACAAAGACAACCAAAACTACGAAGCTTATTATAATTTGGGACGGAACCAAAAAGTTTAAAGGAGAGACATGTTGTAGGACGGGTGTGGGCATACGGTTTATCAAGTAGACAACTGTGACAAAAGCATATGACCAATATGTAGTGGGTGTGTGAGCGTGGGTGAGAAGTGATAGCCCAGTTTCGACTATATGTCGATGACAACGCTCAACAATACCGTTGTGTTCAGGGGTGTGGGGAGGAGAGGTAATATGGGCTATGCTATTTGAGGTGATGGAGGGGGTGAGTTTTAAATATTCACCCCCATTGTCGGAGAATATTTGAATAATAGATCGATTGAAATATTTTACAACTAGGGCGCGGAAGCGAGAGAAAACTGAAGACGTGTCATATTTACGTTTTAAAGGGTATAACCAAGTGTGTCTAGTAAAGTGATCGACAAAAGTGACATAATATTTAAAATTATCAACGGAGTAAAGAGGAGATGTCCATACATCCGAAAACACTAATTCAAGAGGATGAGATGAAGATAGAGAGGAAGTAGAAAAAGGAAGTTTATGACTTTTATTAATAAAGCACGCATTACGGGTTGGACAAGGCCGATGTAGTTTTTATTTTAGCTAAGTTACTAATAGTACTTAGTACAGATAAAGTCGGATGACCAAGTTTATGATGCCAAGGATCCGGAGAGATAGTAGAAGTGTAAACCGAGGGAGAGGTAGGAGTGCTCGATGGAGTCCATATGTATAAGCCGGATCTAGTTTGTCCCGTTAGTATCACCTGTCCCGTTAGTCGGTCCTGTAAAACACAAGATTTAGAGGATAATTTAACAATAGCATTATTGTTATGACAAAATTGTGAGACAGAAATAATATTTTTAGAAATTTTTGGAGCATGTAAAACATGATTAAATTTAATGATAGGAGGGGAAGAAGATTTGATTGAAAAAGAACCAATATTACAGATAGTGAGAGGAGAGCCATCGCCAATCACAAGATCGTCGTTTCCATCATAAGGGGCATGGAGGGCTAGGTTATTAAGATCATGAGTGATGTGGTGAGATGCACCACTATCAATGATCCAATTGGGAGAGTAAAGCTCGGGAAAAGTAACAGTGTTGTCATAGGGGGTGGAGAGCGGGCGACGAGTTTGGTTCGCGGGGGTGGGGGATGTGGGGGGACGGTGATGTTGGGATAAAGGGAACGAAATATGGCACAAGAGCCAAGGTAATGGGCGAGAACATGGCACCATTGACACTTTCCTTTGAAAGGAATAGTGTTGGTACCAATTTGGGGAGTAGGGAGGATTCCAGATCCGGGGGTTTGATTGGTACGCGAGGTGGGACGTCGGTTGAGGCGATTGTAGGCAGTGAGGGCGGTGGCTGGGAGAGGGGATGTGGTCGAGGATTGAGTGTGCTTGACAGAGAGGTCATATTGGATAAGACGTTCATGGAGGGCATCAAAGAAGATAAGAGTATCCTGATGTTTGATAGCATCAACAAGAGAGCGATAGTTTTCATAGTCGAGTCCATTGATAACCTTGGCGATAATATCTTCGTCATCCATAGGACTGTAGGTTTTACTAGGTTGGCTAATTCTTCGACACATGAGCGAATCAACTGCATATATTCTGTGACGGAGTGTCCATCTTTGAAGATAAAGTTAAAACGATCCTTGATTTGAAGGATATGGCCACGAGAAGGATTGGCATAGTTGGACTTGAGATTAGTCCAAATTTCGTTAGAGGACTTGAAATTGTGCAAGAGCGGAGCGATACTTTCAGATACAGTTCCATGGAGTGCAGCACTGAGAAGACTAGGGGTGTTCACCGGTCCGGAACCGGACCGGACCGGACCGGACCCGGTTGGACCGAAGACCGATCGAAGGGATTCATCAGAACCGGAAACCGGACCGGATGGGTGTCAGACCGGACCGGGACCGGACCTGTCGGACCGGTCTGAACCCGGACCGGACCGGTCGACCCGACTAACGCGTAAATGGTTGTAACTTGTACGTTTTTAACTTGTAAGAATTTGGTTAAGATGCAACGTGTCAACGTATAATGTTTACACATGAATACGTAATCAAAATTGAGAAGTAAATAGCAAAGTCCTAGATAAAAATAAAGTACGAAACTAATAATGTATGCTTAAAATTTAATAATGACGAATTGACGAGACTAATTAGTAATTCTGTATATTAGTGAATTAGTAATTTTGTTATTTTTGTATAGTATTTTCAATTATTTAAGTATATTTAGCTGTTTAGGAATTTAGAAGTTAGAATTTATTTAGGAATTAGGTTGATTATATTTTGAGAATATAACAATTTACTAAGTCAAACTTTGGGATTTTGGAAATGTTTGAAAATCAAATTTACCGACTTGATTACTTGAATAATTGATGAGTTGCGATTGCGTTCAAACACTTCAAAGTTAGGAAATTGGATTAGCGGTTATTGAATTCCGGTCTTCCGGTCTGGACCGGGTTTTTCCGGGTTTTAGCCCGGACCGGACCGGAAACCGGATTTGCAGAGAAAGAAGACCCGGGGACCGGACCGGTTAGGGGTAGGTCCGGTTCGGTCTGGACCGACCGGTCCGGTTCGGTCCGGTTGGTTGGTCTGGACCGGTTTTTGAACAGCCCTAGAGAAGACGGTCTTGACGGTTTCATGATAGGTGGGCCGGATTGGGGGATGTGACCTTAGTGTCAGCATCCGTGATGGTGGCCGCAGAACATGAATGAGTTCCGTGAACATATTTGAATAAATCGAAGCCAAAGAGTAGATCTTCAATTTGCGTGACCAATTCCGATAGGTTGTAGGAGTGAGTGTCGTGACATTGGCTAGGTTCACCGCAATAAGAGGAACGGATGGTTCACGAGGGTTGGCGAGGATTGAGGAAGAGCCGACCATTGAAGAAAACAAATTGTGTGATTTTGATTTGAGTGCCGAGAAGAAGGGAGAGATGATTTTTCTTGATGGAATCGTTATGCTCTGATACCATGTAGAAAAGATATTGAGAATGAATTGAGTATTATAAGTCATAACCTAGTATCTAACTAGAATCCAAGGAAGAGGAAAGTTACAGTATTTGACAACAATACAAAGATTACAGAATATAACTAAATTACAAGATAAAGAAATATTGCTAAATATTATTAATAGACACATTCGATGTATATCCCAATTAATTGTATTGTCTAGTTATTTGTATTTGCATAGTTGTTTGTAACTAGATTTAATTGTCTCCTTGTATCTAGTCCTCTAGGAATTAGATTAGCATTGTATAAATACAGATAGTTTATGATGGAATAATCAAGGTAAATTATTTCTAATATGGTATCAGGAGCCTAAAATAATCTACTTACCAGCAAAAATCTTCTTTTTCTTTTTCTTTTTCTCTTCTTCCTGCAACGTCCTGTACTGTTACATTTCCTGCTCTACTTTCTTCCTTTTTTGTCTTGCAGGTTCTCTGTTTTCCCTTCATTCCCGCATTCCTGCTGCTCCCTGACCCTACATCATGGCCCCCACTTTCCACCCCACCGGAAATGTCACTACCATTAAAAATCATGTCCACATTGTTCTTGACTACGACAAAGCCTACAACGTTTGGGCCGAGCTATTTCTTAATACCGCTAAAGCCCATGATGTTCACCACCATCTCGTCGACCCTCTGGCCGACGCTCCTCCTGCCGCCGACGCCTCCGACAAGGCCCTATGGGCCCGGCTCGATGCTATTGTAAATCAATGGTTATACAGAAGTATATCCAGCAACCTTCTTGAGACGATTGTCAAAATCGGATCCAAGGTCAAACAAATGTGGGATCGTCTCTGCGATATTTTCAATGACAACAAGCATTCCCGAGCGTTTTTGCTTGAACAACAATTTTCTTCAGCTAACATGGATAATTTTAATGATGTTTCCTCTTACTGTTAGTCTCTCAAGAGAATAGTAGACCAATTGAAGAATGTCGGTTCACCAATGTCCGAGGACCGTCTCGTACTTCATATGGTCGCCAATGTCTCACGTTCCTACGGGAATATCGTTACCCTAATTCAACAAAGTGATCCACTCCCCACCTTTTTCAAAGCCCGATCTATGTTAGCAATTGAAGAACTCTGGGAAAATAAAGGCTCCGGGTCCGACGCCCCAACCGCCTTCCATGCTGACGTCGACGGCGAGCCAGAACCACCGACACGCCGACCACCCTAGTCTGGCCGCTCCACCGCCTCCGGCCACCGTGGATGTGGCAGATCTGGCCCCAGCAACAGAGGGCGCGGCCGCGGAGGCCACCACCGCCAAGCCTCTCGCACCGCCAACCCTCCCTCTCAGGCATCACCTCCCGCCGGCGTCCCGACGACCGGCCACTGGGCCTGGATCCCTGGTCCGACCCCGACTTCCTCCTGGCAAGCACCACCTTGTCCCTACCCCGCCCAAGGATGGGCCCCACCCGCCACCCCTGCTGCCGGTATTCTGGGTAGTCGACCCAGTCACGCCTCCCTTGCTGCCGCCCCTCCAACCAACCCGACGGTGCAGGTCACTCCCACCACCAGTATAGGAGGCTACCCATATTCCCAGATCTATTATCCCACTGAACTTCCTGCTGCAGTTCAATCCGTCAATCTACAAGAACCAGATGATGAATGGTACATGGACACCGGTGCATCTGCTCATATGCCCCATGACTCTGGTAACCTAATTTCTTATTTTAATTCGAGCATTTCTCGTAATATTATTGTCGGTAATGGTCATCGTATTTAAATTAAAGGTCTCGGTAATTCTATTCTACCTCATCCCCTCCCCCCTTTAAAACTTAATAATGTCCTTCATGCCCCGAAAATTGTTAAAAATCTCGTGTTCGTTCGTAAATTTACTTCTGACAATAATGTTTCTGTGGAATTTGACCCGTTTGGTTTTACCATGAAGGACCTTTAGACGGGGACCCGTCTTATGCGATGCAGTAGCAACGGTGATCTCTACCCTCTCTCCGCCTCTCTACGCACCAAACCCGAAGCTCCCAAATCTTTCCTGGCCCTCTCCGCCGTGACCTCAAGTCTATGGCACTCCCGTCTCGGTCATCCGGGTCCATCAATTCTCAATAATTTACGTTCCTCTAATGCTATTTCTTATAATAATGTACCGCGTCTCAAATTTTGTCATGCTTGTGAACTCGGTAAACACACTCGTCTTCTTTTTTCTCCATCTAATAATACCACCGTCCTTCCTTTTGATATTATTCATAGCGATTTATGGACATCTCCCGTCCTTAGAAATCTTCAACATCGTTATTATCTCTTATTTTTAGATGATTTTACTAATTTTTTATGGATTTTTCCACTTAAAAACAAATCACAAGTCTTCTCCCTCTTTACTCAATTTCACAATCTCGTTCTCACTCAATTCAATCAAAAAGTTAAGAATTTCCAATGTGACAGCGGTCGTGAATTTGATAACGACCCTTACCACACCTTCTTTCACCAAAACGGAATACAATTCCATTTCTCATGTCCTCATACATCAAGTCAAAACGGAAAAGCCGGAAGAAAAATTAGAACAATAAATAATTCAATCCGCACTCTTCTTGCCCACTCTCGCGTCCCGCCTAATTTTTGGCCATACGCCCTCGCCATGGCTACTTACCTCCATAATCTTACCCCGAGCAAACCAAGTGGTCTCGTCTCTCCCACTCAACGTCTCTATTTACAAATTCCTTCCTATGAACATCTCCGCGTTTTCGGTTGTCTTTGCTATCCTCATCTCCCCTCCTCCACCATAAATAAACTCGACCCTCGATCTACTCCTTGTGTTTTTCTTGGTTACCCTTCCGCTCACCGTGGCTACTCGTGTCTCGAATTCTCCTCCCGAAAGGTTCTTATTAATCGACATGTCACGTTCCACGAAACTATCTTTCCCTTTAAAGACAAAATCTGTCTCAACCCATCCACTTACGATTTTCTTAGCCCAGACTCTTCCCCCTCTTCAATCCAACATCAGGCCCAATCCTTTAACCCCCATCTCCTTGTCTACTCTAGAAGGACCAAAGCCATACCCCAGAAACCCATATCTCCTTCCACTCCTCCCACCTCCCCAAACAAGCCTAACCCTTCGGCCCACCAGAAAACTTCTCTTCCTTCTCAGCTCAATTCACAAAACCCACTTCCCCTCCCCCTAGCCCCCCCCCCCCCCCCCCACCCACACTTCACAGCCCACTTCGCCCAACCCACCCAATGCTACCATTCCTTCTCACCCCATGCAAACCAGTAGCAAACACGGCATACACAAACCTCGTCTTATCCCTAGTCTCACCGCCACCACCGACCTCTCCCCCCATTCCCCGTGACCCTATTTCCGCCCTCCAAGACTCAAATTAGAAACATTCCATGAACGATGAATTTAAAGCTCTTATTAAAAATGGAACTTGGGTTCTAGTCCCAAGGCCTCATGATGCAAATGGTACTTGGTGTACGTGGCTATTTAAACATAAGTTCAAATCTAACGGTGTGTTAGAACGGTACAAAGTCTGTCTCGTTGTTAATGGTAGGTCACAGAAAGTTGGTATAGATTGTGAAGAAACGTTCAGTCCTGTTGTCAAGCCCACTACCATCCACACCGTTCTCAGTATTGTCGTCTCCCGTAACTGGTCTTTACATCAGCTAGATGTGAAAATTGCCTTTCTCCATGGTCACTTATCCGAGACTGTCTACATGCACCAACCACCCGGTTTTCGTCCTCCGAAACACCCTAACCATGTCTGTCTCCTAAAGAAGTCCCTTTATGGCCTAAAACAGGCACCTCGAGCGTGGTTCCAACGTTTTATTACTTTCGTATGCTCCATTGGATTCATCCACAGTCATGTTGATCATTCTCTCTTCATCCTCTGCATCTCCTCTCACACCGCCTACATTATTCTATATGTTGACGATATTATTTTGGTCTCCTCTTCCGACCAACTCCGAGACTCCATTATTCACCAATCCAAGTCGGAATTCTCCATGACCGACCTTGGTCCTCTCAGCTACTTTCTTGGTGTATCCGTTGATCGTCGAAAAGAAGGTCTATTTCTGTCTCAATCCAAATATGCCGAAGAAATCCTCACTCGTGCTAATTAATAGAATATAAACGGGCCTCAACCATTGTTTTAAAGTTTAGGTTGAAATGGTTCGTTAACATGGTATCAGAGCCAGAGGTCACGAGTTCGAACCCTGGCAGCCCCCAATATCTCGAACTCTCAAGTGGAATCTCAGCACACGGTACGGGGAGCCGGTGCGCACTAACCACTCTTCAAGCCCAAAGGGCATTCGAGTGAGGGGGCGTAATAGAATATAAACGGGTCTCAACCATTGCCTTATGATTTTGGTTGAGGCTCGTTTATATTCTATTACTAATATGTCCTCCTACAAGCCCTCTTTGACACCAGTTGATTCTCAAGCCAAGCTCCACCCCGCGACCGGTCCCCCCATCTCTGACCCCACCTTATACATAAGTCTAGTTGGGGCCCTTCAATATCTTACTTTCACCCGCTCCGACATTTCCTATGCCGTTCAACAGGTCTGCCTCTTCATGCACGACCCTCGCGAACCTCACCTTGCTGCACTCAAACGCATTCTCCGTTACATTCGTGGTACCAGATCACATGGCATCACCATCCGACCTTCCGTCACCAATTCTCTCATTGCTTATTCCGATGTTGATTGGGTCGGCTGCTCCGACACTCGTCGTTCCACTTCTGGTTACTGTATTTATCTCGGTGACAATATCGTCTCATGGTCCTCAAAACATCAATCCATAATATCCCGCTCTAGCACCGAGGCTGAATATCGTGGCGTAGCCAACAACGTCGCCGAAACTAGCTGGCTCCGCAACCTACTTCTTGAACTTCACTGCCCTCAATCAAAAGCCACCATTGTCTATTGTGATAACGTCAGTGCAATATATCTTGCCGGAAATCCTGTCAATCATCAACGCACCAAGCATATCGAAATCGATATCCACTTTGTTCGAGAGAAAGTCGCACTTGGTCAGCTACGCGTTTTGCACGTTCCATCCCGTTATCAGTTTGCTGACATATTTACTAAGGGCCTCCCCAAGGCACTCTTTGAAGATTTCCGCTCCAGTCTCAACGTCCGGTCCCCTATCGTTTCGACTGAGGGGGCGTAATAGACACATTCGATGTATAGCCCAATTAATTGTATTGTCTAGTTATTTGTATTTGCATAGTTGTGTGTAACTAGATTTAATTGTCTCCTTGTATCTAGTCTTCTAGGAATTAGATTAGCATTGTATAAATACGGATAGTTTATGATGGAATAATCAAGGGAAATTATTTCTAATAATTTTCCCAAGTAGTATATCTTCAATATTTTACACGGGTTGCCACCGACCTACCTGCAAGTGTCCCCTTTTTTTGTACTTGGGACGGGTATAATAAATATCATAACAGCGCTCATAGACGAAACTAGAGATGATCGATAGTGGTAATTTGAAAAAATCCTTTCTGCCAAACTTAAATAAACTTCATTTTGATTTTTTGTTTTATTGTATTTTGGTGGACGTACGCACGCACGCAGCTTTTGAGTTGTGCAGAACAATCAAAACAAAATGCTAACGAAGAACTGGTATCCCTTAGTGAAAAGATGAAACAGTACAAAAGGCAAATAGATGAACAAAGCAGACAATCTGTTATGGAATCCCATAATTACTCAGCAGAAGATTGTCGTCCACAACCATTTTCCAAGAGCTTTGATAAAAGCATTGAAGAAGTTATGCAAACTTCTGTAAATGGGGAGGTCCAAATCATCCGACAAGGCTACCTTTTCAAGCGTTCTTCTAATTTAAGAGGCGACTGGAAAAGGAGGTTTTTTGTTCTTGATAGTCGCGGGATGCTCTACTACTATCGCAAGCCACTAAGTAAAGCATCTGTAAGTTACCTAGCTTTGCTTTGCTAAATGTCCTTCAGCTAGCATTACAATCGGTTTTTTGTCATTGTATACTGTATTCATCAGGTGGTTACCAGTAAGCTTTCGGGCCCTGTCAACATTTCTGACCCCGAGTCAGGTGTACTTGGTCGATGGCTTTCTTCCCATTATCATACTGTTGCCACTAACGAGGACAAGTCGGTGGCTCGCCATACTGTCAACCTATTAACATCAACCATTAAGCCTGATGCAGATCGAGAGCAGTCTGATTTGAGGTTTTGCTTCAGGATCATATCACCTGTGAAAACATATACTTTGCAGGTAGGTACTTAATGTCAATCCTAATCATTTTAAGCCCAAAACGTAACCTGCACAGGCTAAGAAATGTGAATCGTCACGTGCTATATATATGCAGGCTGAGAATACAGCAGATCAAATGGACTGGATAGAAAAGATAAGGGGAGTGATTGCTTCGTTACTGAACTCACAGGCTTTTGAAGGGGTGAGTATATACATCATGATTGATATTCTTTGTTTGTTTTATCGTCTTAATTATTTTCATAATAGAAAGTGCATGATAGATAGTGACGGAAACAATATTGTTTCTTGCATGCAATGCATCATCTCAGCGTCTTTCAACAAGGCTAATTGATCAACGGGATCCAGGCAGTGCCACAGATAATAATAATTCTTCTTCAGCAAATCCATCAGTCATTGATCCGGCGGGAGTCATGGAAGAAGGCTCATCGACCATCTCAGGACCATGCTGTTTCTTGAAGCAGAATCATACTGTGACAGTCGTCGTTGATAAACCATTGGAGGTATTGGGAAAGATGGCTGGCAATAATAAATGTGCCGATTGTGGTGCTCCAGAACCCGACTGGGCCTCCTTGAACCTTGGAATTCTCATTTGCATTGAATGTTCTGGTGTCCACCGCAATCTTGGCGTTCATATATCAAAGGTTCCTACAATATAATGGCCTATATATACACATTTTAGCTGCCATGCATCTAAATTATTAGGTACAAGTGGAGACTTGAAGAGACTAGGCTTATTGGCTTATGCTAGCTATAGGATAGGTTTTCAGATATTGACGCTCCCTAATTCTTATGAATCGTCTCATTTTCTACTTCTGGTCTATACTAGGATTGCTCCATTTCTTCTGTTTAGGGCATGTTTTATGTGGCTAAAATTCACTGCTGAGAAGATGAGATCCACCATCCAATTCACACCCATTCAAATTTCTCTTAATTCTATACAAAAGTAGTAAATGGGACGATTACTAAAAAATTGGAAGGAGAATAAAGCTAGCTAGCTATATAGTCAGGCTCCTACAGGAAAAGGAGTTCCGCTCCAGACTAAGCAACCTTCGCTATTACATGGCTTACAGTACAATACTGCTACGATCCTGTCATTGTCATCATTACTCTAATAATTGTCTGTAACAAGTGAATCTGAAAATTGATATATATATAGGTAAGATCACTGACCCTGGATGTAAGAGTGTGGGTCCCTTCTGTCATATCATTGTTTCAATCCCTGGGTAATGTCTTTGCAAATTCAGTTTGGGAAGAATTTTTGCATGACGAATGCTTTTCCGAGTCAGATGAAAGGCCGACAATGTAAGTACATTGATTGCCGTCTCTATCTTGAATTACATTTCACATATCCTTTCAATTTATTCAGCCTTAGCTTATTAAATGTTAGCATTCTTAATTTTGCATTCAGTTTCCGCAAGTCTGAAGCACAAACGCACAAGCCATCATTCATGAATAAGCCAGCGCATAATGATCCTGTAGCTGTGAAGGAGCTTTTTATTCATGCAAAGGTATCCCTTCATCCCTTTCTCTCAGTCTGTTCTGAACGAATGCGAGTTCATAGTTCATGATTGATGTTAAAATCGTGTAATAATGATCAAGTGGCCGGTGCTGTGATTGAGTGAGTGCAGTATGAAGAGAAAGTATTTGTTCGGAAGATGAAAGGGCAACAGCATGCATTTTCAGTGTCAGAACAGATGTGGGAAAACGTGAGGGCCAATGATAAGAAAGCAGTGTATCGGCTAATAGTATGCTCGGGGGCAGATGTTAATGCTGTACATCATGAACCATCATCTGTGAAGTCATTTGTTATGCCTCGTGCTAGTGGAAGAACAGAGCGAGCAGCCTCCAGATCCATGACTTCACTCAACAGTTACAAGGGGAAGGATAAGTTGAAAGAAGATTGTCTTGACGGGTGCTTCTTGCTTCACCTAGCATGTCAGTATGCCGATGTAGGCATGGTAGAGCTACTCCTACAGTATGGCGCTGATATTAATCTCGTGGACTCTAGAGGTCAGACCCCACTTCACCACTCTATCATCGCACGAAAAACTGATGTCGCCAAGCTGCTTGTTATGAGGTACCTTGCTTATTTTTCAACTTGTATGATGCTTATATATACTCCGATCCGTATCTTATCTTGCTGATGGATTCATCATCTTCCTGTAAAGCTCTATATTTAGAACCAAATTAAAGAGTGTCGTTTGAAGATAGTTCGCAGCTAGGATTATATATATATAGAGAGAGGTATGTTCAAATAAGGTCAACAACTATTTTAAGTTCATAAGTTCCAGGGTTAAAGTTTCCAAAAAAGTGTTTAAAGTTACACATAAAAGTGCTGAATGTTATAGTTATATATGACAATGAGCTAGCTACCGTAATTTGCGTTGACATTTGTGACAGAGGCGCAAGTCCAAAAGCGGTGGACAAGGAAGGTGTATCATCAATGCAGCTAGCAATGGATTTGGATCTAAAAGATGCTGATCTTTGGGCAGCTCTTTCGGACAACTAACATCGGATCACTGCTCACTAACTGGCCTGGCCTGCAATTAAGTTAATGATAATGACGCAACTCCATCACCTAAGAAGGTTTTTTTTTTGTGTAGTATTTCGTAAAAGTATAGCTCCCAGGCCAGCAGATATTTCACAGAAGATAGATAGTGATTATTGTCATATTTTGTCGTGGCGATTTGTTCGATCGCACTGTCTACATAAATTCTATCACTGAAACATGTAAATATACCTCATTGCTATCTAGTTGCTAGTTGCTACACACAACACATCTAAGAGAGTTCCATCTTCAGACTCATTTTTCTAATTCATCTAATATCCTTGAAAAATGACGGATTTATTAAAGTAATTACATTATTAATCTACCAAAAATATTACGGAGTACTAGTTTTCTTTTTTACGAAGTTTACTTATACATAAATTACCTATAGAAAAAAATTACAATGCAATTTAGCGACTCATATATAGAAATGGTAGTTTAAAATACATTTAAGTCGCAATTTTATCAAAACTTTGAGGTTGTTGGAGTGATAAAGCTCTTATCATTTCATACAAGATACCCGGATTCGACTCCTTTCAAGGAAACTACTGTAATCCCAATAACGCACAATAAAGACGATAATGTTGTTACCACTACTCTCCCAGCCACCTACTAATATAACCTTGCTTTGTTTAATAGGACTCCGTTTTTGATAAACAATGACAATCTTTTGCCACTCCCGCCCCAAGAAATATATTTTTGCATTATTCATACTACTTGACCCATCACGACGTTGTGACGAATATGTCAAGAATCTCTCAAAAGAAAACCAAGGATGAAGTGGGTGATGAACTCAGCTATTGGAAACAATCGGTTCATTGTTTCATTATGGGGGCCGGGCCAATCCACTATGGACTCTTATTGAAGTGTTTATTAGAAGAATATGGAAGAACTATGTCGGAGACGGTTGGGTTTGTTGATGATGATAATGCCTATTTAACTTGTGCTCTAGTTTAATCTTAATAGCAGGGCCGTCTCAAGAAATTTGGAGGCCCGGCAAACTTTAAAATGAAGGCCCCATTTGATCCATATTACGGAGTAATAATATTATGCCATTTTTTTCACAATAAATTTTGTTATTTGAACGATGTTTTTCCCTACCTGTTTAGTTAAACAATCATTTACCTATAAATTTTCTCCCGTTGGTGAGTAATTACTTGGTGACTCAATCATTCGTTACTATAGTCATATTTACTAAATATCATCTCCAATATCATGTACTCCGTAAATCACATTATAAGCATCATACTCTGTATCTCTTTTCGTTTTAATTCAAGACTTTTTTTACTCCATATGACGTTACGGAGTATAATTTTTATGGGTAAATGAATGGTTAAAAAGAATTTTTAAAAAGAGAAACAAGAGAATTTATATTACAAACTTGTGTTATTTATTGCAGATATAGTTAAATTATGATCTCAATATGATAAACTTTGTCAATTAACACAAATTTTCATAAAAAGATTAATTAATGAAATAAAAAGAAGAAAAATGGGGCAACAAGGACTCGAACTCCTGCCCTCTTATTATGAAACCAACAATTCAACCATCTAGGCAACTTCGGATAACTGTAGAATTTGAACAACAAATTAAATTTATGAGGCCCCAATAATTTGGAGGCCCGGTGCAAATGCACCTACAGCTCCCCCCATTAGACGGGCCTGCTTAATAGGTCAATCGTCATTAGTGCGATAATTATCGAATGTGCTAATTCAAGAATGATGATATCAAGACAAGCCAAAGCTACCCAAAATAAAGATCAAGAATTTCAAGTGAAGAGAATAGAATCGAGTCTAAGTCCATAGTCACTAAGAATGGCAAAGTGTGTGCTTTTCAGTACAACAGTATGTAACAGTCGAACTGACTGTTACATCGTTCGACAGCTCTTAATGATTCAAAAAGATTTTGATTTCAAAAGTTAAATCTTTAGGAAAATATTTTTACAAATTTAAATTGACTTTGAAAAAATCTGTTTTCTTTAAGAAAAAAGGGATGGTTTGGTTTATTTTAAAACAATGCACCTATTCTCCAAGGTTTTCCAAAAATGGTTCTTCATTTTTTAAAGTGAACTTTGAATTGTTTTTACTTTCAAGTAT
The DNA here is from genome assembly GCA_958450325.1 of Agrostemma githago. Classification (NCBI taxonomy): domain Eukaryota; kingdom Viridiplantae; phylum Streptophyta; class Magnoliopsida; order Caryophyllales; family Caryophyllaceae; genus Agrostemma; species Agrostemma githago. Next base: position 52,083,295 of record OY288251.1, read on the forward strand.
TACCTTTCAAGTTAACATCTTCCCTTCAGTTTTGGTAAACCTTAAGCATGCTTCCCTTTCTTTTTGAAAAAACTTTTTTTTTAACTAAGTCAAAAGTTTCCTTTTAATCTTTGGATTTTCCAATGAGGCACATTCTTTTACCCATTTTCACATCTACTATAAAAGAAACTCATTTGCCTCATTTATTTCTCAAGGCTTTCAAACTAAAACTTCATTTATTGCATTTTGTTTTCAAAGGTTTTATCTTAAAAGCATTTTGCAAACTATTTTCAATAGAGAAAGTCTTCAGTAATTTCAAAGTCACAGTCGAACACACTATCACACAGAATCACACACACTCTTGTCTAACTTGGTTTTCAATTGTAATCTTTGCAACTTTCTAAGTTATTAAGAGTCGTAGCCGGAGTAGGCTATTGGACGTGACCGGAGTAGGTCATTGGTGAGTTAGAGACGGAGTAGTCTTGTAAACTCAAATCGCAACCGGGGTAGGTTGTTGGTCGTAACCGGAGTAGGTTATGGGTCGCTTTTCATTGTAAGGGTCTTTTGATTTCGGAGTAGATTTCTAAAGAAAAGCAAAAAGAAAAGCATTGGACGTAGGCCCTTAGAGTGTTGGCCGAACCAATTAAAAAATATCATGTTTTATCGTGTTCTTTACTTTTCCGCTGCATCTTTCGATAAAAGCATGTTATTTTGTTTTTCTTTTATTTGCTCAAGCTTCAAACTTAGTTTTAGTTGTGTTATTTCTTTTCATACAACAGTCGCTCATACTGTGACATTCGTCTGTAGCTTCTCATTCTGCTAAGCGAATCGAATACAGTCTGACAACAGTCGCTCATACTGTGGCTTTGTTCTGTAGCCGTACTCCTTGCTAAGACAGAGCGTAACAGTCTGACTGTCCATTGTATGTTAAGTCTAGTACCTTTTCACATAATTGTTTTCTACTTCCACTCAACTTACTTTAATCAATATTGATTAAGTTGAATTTTTAAAAGGTACCTAATTCTCCCCCTCCCCCTCTTAGGTACTTAGGGATCCATAAACTCTTCAATTGCTATCAGAGCCTCGTACTCTTTTAAAGGCTAACTACCTAGAGTTTGATTCCTCGATATGGATTCTGTTAAACACTCCAAGATCCCGGTCTTTACCGATGAGAATTTTGGTTGGTGGAAGCTAAAAATGAAACACTATATCAAAAGTATCGATTATCAATGTTGAAAAATTATTAAAGAGGGTCCAATTGAAATCAAAGTGTCTAGTGTCGATGGCAAGTCTACCGAACTTAAAGATGAGTCTAAATATGATGAAGATGACTTTAAAATTGTTGAGAAAAATTCTAAGGCTATGTCAATACTTCAAAGGTGTGTCGGTGAGGAGGAAGTGAGTCGTATAAGTGGATGTCCTATGGCTAAGGAGATTTGGGACTCCCTTGTGCTTGCTTATGAGGGTACGTCTCAAGTAAAAAAACACAGTATTGATCTTCTCATGCAACAATATGAAATGTTTCACATGTCAAAAGACGAGTCCATAAATAGCTTATCGAGTCATTTTTCTTGTATCATTAATGAGCTTAAAAGTCTAGGAAGAGATTTCGAGTCCGAAGAAATCATTAGAAAAATCCTTCGTAGTCTAACCGATAAATGGCAACCAAAGGTCACCGCCATAGAGGAAGCTAAAGATTTATCCGTCTTGACTCTCCACGAACTAATGGGATCACAAATGGCTCACGAACTAAACCTCGTGAAGCGTTCTAGTGATAACCAACGGGGAAAGAGTCTTGCTCTCAAGTCCGCCTCAAGTGATGAGGATGAGGACGAAGAGGACGGATTTGCCATGTTCACTAGGAACATTGTTGGTATGGTAAATGGTCAAGGAAATCGTAAGTTTAACAACAATTTCAATAAGAAACGATTCCCTAAGAAACGACCTAGCTCAACCATAGGATGCTTTAAATGTGGTGATAAAACTCATCAAATCAAAGAATGTCCTAAATGAAATGATATTCACTCTAAAATAAACGTGATAAAGCTAAAAGGGAATATAAAAGTAAGGTCATGTCCGATATTTGGGGAATGTCCGATTCGGAAGAAGATGACGAACCCAAGGATGAGGAGTTAGATGCTAATGTGTGTGTCACTACTAAGTTCAATAACTCCAAAGTTGAACATCTTAGGTGTCTCATGGCCAATCCTGATGACTCAGATTCCGACTCCGATAATGAGGTACAAAGACTTAAGGCTAAAGTTAGAACTTACTCCAAAGAAAAAGTTTGCAAGTTGCTTGATAGTCTTTTTGATAAGTGTCGTCCTCAAACTAAAAGGTCTCTTGCTATGCAAGAAGAAATTGAGGAAATCGCAATTGAGAATGTCCAACTTAAAGAAACACTTAAAGCAACAGACAGTGTGACTGTTACTGATGAAGTTAAAAACGAGCTGAAAAATTTGAGAAAGGTCAACAAAGATTTGTCTAAAGAGTTGCTTGATCTGAAATTTGTCACAACCCAACCTATTGTTCCCGATGAGTCTTCTAACCCCCAAACTATTGAATTGACCAAAGAGAATGAACGTCTCAAGGTCGATCTTGATGTGACTAAAGAAGAGTTGAGGAAACTCCAAAAGAAGCTTGTTAGTAATAGTACTCTAGAGTCTAGATCTTCAAGTGCTAGAATTTTCAACTTAGAGGCATGTAATCTCAACCTTAAATGCTTAATTAAACAAAGAGACAAGAGTTTGCGGCAATTTGAAGCTAAGTGTATCACATCCGAACAATTGCTCAAACAAAAAATTAAGGAAAATGAGAGTCTCACTCACTCTATTCAAGACACTATTAATGAACTTGTTGAAGCTAGAAGAGTCCACAAAACTTGGGAAGGAAGTCAAAATGTGCTAGATTTTCTTACTAATCAAGACAACTTGTGTCGTGAAAAAGAGGGGCTTGGGTTCAAATGGAATAGACGTCATGATTGTAAAATTCACAGCTTCAACCCCACTAAAAGAGACTTTAGGAAAAGAAAATATGTAGCACTTTCCGAGTACATCATTTGTCATCATTGTGGTAAAACCGGTCATTTTCTCAATGCTTGTGAGAAAAGGAAGTATTGATCGTGGTATTAAATTTACTAACAAGACATGGGAACAAAGGGAATTAATTAAGGATGCTTTAACTAAGGGACTCAAATTCGTTTGGGTTCCTAAACTCTCCTCTTAATTTCGTATAGGGCTTGGTGAGAGGACGCCGTGATTGGTATCTTGATAGTGGATGCTCTCGTCACATGACGGGTGATGGAAGCTAATTCCTCTCACTAGAAGCGTATGATGGTGGCACGGTAACTTTTGGAGACAACAAAAAAGGTGAAGTCATAGGACTTGGAAAGGTTGGTAAGTCTTCATTGGTTTGTGTCGACAATGTGCGGCTTGTCAAAGGTTTGAAACATAATCTTCTAAGTATCTCTCAATTATGTGATCGTGGTAATTTGGTTGAGTTTAGTACTAGTCTATGTCGTATTTTGAATGCCACTACCCGTGAAGTTGTTCTTGAAGGTAGACGTGTCAAAGATGTCTATTTAACCGACTTGAATACTTTAAATGGTCAAACAATGTCTTGCATGAGCGTAATGAAAAATGACCCGTGGTTATGGCATAAAAGATTTGAACATGTTAGTGCTAAAACTCTTAATACACTTAGAAGACTTGATCTTGTTGATGGTTTCCCTAACATGAAATTTGAATTTGATAAAATGTGTGATCAATGTGCTAAATGCAAACATGTTAGAAGCTCCTTTAAATCCAAAAAAATAGTCAGCACGTCACGACCACTGCAACTGTTGCATATTGATTTATGTGGTCCTATGAGAGTTCGTAGTAGAGGTGGAAGTCGCTATGTATTAGTGATTGCTGATGATTACTCTAGATTTGTATGGGCATTATTTTTAAGTTCCAAAGATGAAGCATTTGATGAATTTCTAATATGGTTAAAAAGGGTTCAAAACAAACTTGATCTAAAACTTGTGTCAATTAGAACCGACCATGGAACCGAATTTGAGAACTCATCTTTTGGTGCTTATTGTGATGATAATGGAGTAGATCACAACTTTTTGGCCCCTAGGACACCTCAACAAAATGGCGTCGTAGAACGCATGAATAGAACTCTTGAAAGCATGCCTAGAACTATGTTGTTATGTAGTAAGCTACCTAGAAACTTTTGGGCCGAAGCGGTAAACACCTCTTGTTACATTCATAATAGAGTCATGGTTAGAAGTATAATAAATAAGACTCCCTATGAGTTGCTACGTGGTAGAAAACCGAATATTTCCTATTTTAGATGCTTTGGAAGCAAGTGTTTTGTGCATAATAATGGTAAAAATAACTAAAGAAAATTCGACCCCTGTAGTGATGAAGCCGTGTTCATAGGGTATGCCGATCATAGTAAAGCTTACAAGGTTTATAATAAAAGAACCATGATGATCGAAGAAAGTGTGCATGTCATATTTGATGAATCTAGTCTTTTTGAGCAGGTACAACATGATGAAGAAGAAGAAGAATTCGAAATAGGTCTTGCTTGAAAAGAACACACACTTGAAGATGAGCTAAACGGAGCTGCTGAGCAACAGTCTGCCAGACAGTTACCTAAAGATGAAGGCACAAGTCCAGGGGGAATTAATGATCCTCCCGAAAGTAACCTACAAGGAGATAATGGTGAAGCAGCAACTAATGCTCAAGGACCAGAGGAGTCCTTAGAATCTGGTGTGGAAGCATCGACTCCCAGCCATGAAGCAGAAGTCGGAAGGACTGTTACAGTCGAGGGAGAAGATACTTTCATTCCAAGGAAGTGGAAGCATCAAAGCTCACACCCCCTCTCAAATCTGACTAGTGACTTGAAATATGGAGTAAAGACAAGATCATCCCTCAACAATTTCTACTCTTGTAACGCTTTTGTTTCTCAAATCGAACCGCCTAATGTCACAGTCGCTCTGACTGATGCTGACTGGTTGATAACAATGCAAGAAGAGCTTGTTCAATTCAAGAAGAATGAGGTATGGCATATTGTCCCTAGGCCCTCTAATCGTACCGTCATTGGTACTAGATGGGTCTTTCGCAATAAGGTAGACGATTCCGGTGAAATCGTAAGAAACAAAGCTATACTAGTGGTGCAAGGTTATAATCAACAAGAAGGTATCGACTATGACGAAACCTATGCACCGGTAGCTAGACTTGAGGCCATAAGGCTCCTAATAACTTTTTCAGCTCACAAAGGCATCAAACTTTTCCAAATGGATGTTAAAACCGCTTTCCTAAATAATGGTTATTTAGAGGAAGATGTCTCTGTGGAGCATCCTCCGGATCTTATAGATAATGATTATCCCGAACATGTTTTTAAACTTGACAAAGCACTTTATGGTTTAAAACAAGCCCCGAGAGCTTGGTACGATCGCCTGTCAACGTTTTTGCTTGAAAATGGTTTTCGTAGAGGTTCGGTGGATAAGACATTATTTATAAAGTCACAGTCGGATGGACTGTTGGTTGTCCAGGTATATGTCGATGACATTATATTTGGAGCAACTAGTGAACTCCTTACTCTTTATTTTTCTAATCTAGTGAAATCGAAGTTTGAGATGAGCATGATGGGTGAACTCGGATTCTTTCTCGGTCTTCAAATCAAGCAATCAAAAGAAGGAATTATGATTCACCAACAAAAGTACATCAAGGAGATGCTAACTAAATTCGGGATGACCAATGCTAAGCCATACACTACACCGATGGTATCATCGTCCAAATTGGACAAGGATGAAAGTGGTAAGAATGTTAGTGAATCGGTGTATAGAGGTATGATAGGCTCACTTCTCTACTTAACCGCAAGTCGTCCCGATATATTATTTAGTGTTTGTTTGTGTGCCCGTTTCCAAGCAAATCCCAAAGAATCTCATTTTAAAGCCGTAAAACGCATTCTTCGGTATTTGGTTGGAACACAAGAGCTTTATCCATGGTACCCCTTAAGTTGTCCTTTTGACCTTGTAGGTTTCTCGAACGCAGACTATGCGGGGTGTATGGTCGATCGAAAGAGTACTTCGGGTGTCGCTACCTTCTTAGGTCCGTGTCTCATTTCATGGGGTTCGAAGAAGCAAAACACCGTTTCTCTCTCTACGGCCGAAAGTGAATATGTGGCCGCCGCTCATTGTTGTTCTCAAGTATTGTGGGTTTGACAACAACTTGTCGATTTTGGTATGATTTATGAATCTATTCCTTTAATGTGTGATAATACGAGTGCCATAAACATATCTAAAAATCCGATTCAACATTCGAAACTAAGCATATAGATATTCGTCACCACTTTATTAGATATCACGTAGAAAAGGGTCACATTAAGCTAAATTTTTGCAATACCGAAGACCAAATTGCCGATATATTTACTAAGCCACTAGCAAGAGACCAATTCGAGAAGTTTCGACTCGAAATTGGTTTGATTAATTGTTCTAATTGATTATGTGTGATTTATCGTTTTTCCTTGCATGATTGGCTAGACGAACCGATAATTCTTATTCTAGTGATTATGCATGTGAATTAGTCCTTAATCTTACTTAATGAATTAATTTGCATTCTTATGTGATGAATTTTGAATTGTGTGTATTAACCATTGTCTTTTTGTTTTTGGGAAGTTGTCAAAAATAAAACTAATATCTCACATATTAACCAAATATCCACCATACAATATCTATTAAATAATGTTTTCTATTATTCTCAAATATCTCTTTTACCCAAAAAATCTTTCCCTCTCTCCTCTTTCCTCCTCTTCACACCACTTTTACTCTTTTTTTTTCAAATTTTTTTGTCATCCCAATAACTACAACTACCTTTCATTTACTCCTTCTCTCTTTTTCAAACTCTACTCTTTCTCCCTTTTTCAAACTCTTTTTTTCAAACTTCTTTTCTCTTTCTTCTTTATTTATTTCCTCTTCTTTCCCATCATCACTCCTATTCTACCACTACTACCTACCCAAGAAATTTACGTTCCCCATATAAATTTATCTTCCCCATATTTAACTATCCTCTTTATTCCATAATCTTTATCTCATAATTATTATTTTCTCTACTCATTGAAGTTGGCTGACACGAAAAAAAAATCGAAAAAAAGGGTAACGTATGTCAGTTTCCTTCTCCCCATTTCATTGTTACATCCCATCTTCTTTAAACTTCCTTAACCCTTTAACCCTTTCTTTTTCATCTTCCTTACCTCCATTATCATGCCTCCAAGAAACTCCAAAAACCCCAAATCCATATTAACTCCACAAATTCAAAGGGAGCAAATGGAAGCAATAGCAAATCTTCATCAAACTCAAGAATCATCCTCCCACAATACCTCAACCACAAGATCTTCATCTCACACTGTATCCTTGGCTCAACCTTCACCTCTAAACATGTCACCCAAGGACAATGCTCCTATCTCTTCCCTCAAACGGAAGAGATCATCTAAAGCTTCTACCGCTCCTCCTTCATCGACGAAACGTCAGAAAAGTGCCCGGGTTCCTACTGTAAAAACCGTCCATGTTACATCATCTTCTCCCTCTAATGTCATAGAGGAGGTGATAGGTGACTTAAATGAAACTGAGGCAACTCCTGAAAAAAGATCCAATACTTAAATGGATCTTAATGCCACTCCCGGATCCATGAATTCCGCCTCCGACGAACCTGTGAGCAAGGATGTCGTTCCATCTCTTGCACCCAAATAGAAAGGAAAAACCATTGCCAAAAAATCGAAATCAGGGTCTAAGTACTTAACTCCAACTGAAAATGTGAACATCACAGACAAGTGGACTGTGGCCACAATAACGAAGCAACTTGAAGACTTGGTTCTCCCTCTCGATGTGTTCTCCAAATGTCAGGAGATCCTCAAATCCGATAAAATAAGAACAACCTGAGTCTTCGAACGTGAATGGTATGAATCCAGTCCCACTTTTTCTTTTTTTCAAGGATGCTATGAAAGCCCAAAAATGGACCTCTCTGATTCAGTACAAAAAACCATCTTTTGTGTGTGAGTTGGTACAATTTTATGCTACCCTTAAAGTCAATCCACCCACCTCTCTTACTGCTACAATTAATGGCAAAGATCTGAACTTAACAACCCATCAGTTAGGAAAAATCCTTGGTATCCCCGACTCCGGATATTGTCTCACCACCTCCGAGTCTTGGGTCACCTTACCCGATAATGTGTCTCCTAATGATATTATCACATTTCTCTACCCCCAAGGCAACAACCACTGACACTGTTGCCCCTGCCGAGCTTTCACCTCCCCATAAGTTCTTCTTCAATTTGCTTATTCGATCTCTCATTCCTAATAATGATAGAGGTAAGGTGTCCATCTACCAACACTACTTTCTTTATCATTTGATCAAACATAAGCCAATAAACTTGCCTGCCCTAATCCTCCACCGCCTCCATCACACCCAGACTCAAATCTCGAGTCGAGCTCACCCTAGAGTTTTCCTTCCTTACTGCATGTGGTTATCCATGATTTTTCGAGCTAAAGGGGTCCTTCTTCCTACTACAGTCGGTACTCACCGCTCCTATGATACTATGACCAGTGGAATTATGGGTAAAATGTTGGTTAAGGTATCCAACAAGAAATTAGTTAGGGCTGAGGCGGGTTCTTCTATGTGGGGTAAGCGTGATAAGCATGCAACAGTCAAACCGACTGTTGCCAGTGCAACTATTTTAGCAGAACCTGCTGGGTTTCGGGCTGAATTTCTTGGGAGGTTGGATAAATTGGATGCAAGAATGGATGAGATGCAAGGAAACATCGGGGTAATTTCTGCTTTGGTGAAGGGGAAATGTGGTGAAATGGATACCGATGTTGATGATGATGATGAGGATTCTGATTCCTCTTAATTAATTCTTCTTTTAAATATAAAAAACTATTTTAATTATTATCTTTTAAAGACAATGGTTTGTATGATTTTTTCTGGATTCTGTAACAGTCTTGGTGACTGTTGCCCATTGAATGCTTTTTAATTTGTTTTTGTAATGTTATGTGCCTATGTTATATGTGTTTTCTACTGTGTCCGGAATTATGACAGATTCTTTGATGATGCCAAGAGAGGGAAAAGGTAAAACACATGTCCTCAAGAACGAATTCTTGATCCTTCCTTCATAGTTCATAGTTCTTATATCTAATATTTTGTCTAAGTATTGTTAGTTCTTCTTCTAAGCTTATAAACCCTTTACTATGTGATTACTAATCTTAATAGACTAACCTTTTGAGGGGGAACTTGGGACATTAAGTTTTTTGCTTAGGCTTGTCATCATCAAAGGGGGAATTTGTTGGGTTTGTTGATGATGACAATACCTATTTAACTTGTGCTCTAGTTTAATCTTAATAGGTCAATCATCATTAGTGCGATAATTATCAAATGTGCTAATTCAAGAATGATGATATCAAGACAAGCCAAAGCTACCCAAGATAAAAATCAAGAATTTCAAGTGAAGAGAATAGAATCGAGTCTAAGTCTGTAGTCACTAAGAATGACAAAGTGTGTGTTTTTCAATACAGCAGTATGTAACAGTCGGACTGACTGTTACATCGTTCGACAACTCTTAATGATTCGAAAAGATTTTGATTTCAAAAGTTGACTTTGAAAAAATCTTTTTACAAATTTAAATTGACTTTGAAAAAATATGTTTTCTTTAAGAAAAAAGGGATGGTTTGGTTTATTGTAAAACAATGCACCTCTTCTCCAAGGTTTTCCAAAAATGGTTCTTCATTTTTGAAAGTGAACTTGAATTGTTTCTACTTTCAAGTATTACCTTTCAAGTTAACACCTTCCCTTCAGTTTTGGTAAATCTTAAGCGTGCTTCCCTTTCATTTTGAAAAAGCTTTCTTTTTAACTAAGTCAAAGGTTTCCTTTTAATCTTTGGATTTTCCAATGAGGCACATTCTTTTACGCATTTCCACATCTACTATAAAAGAAACTCATTTGCCTCATTTATTTCTCAAGGCTTTCAAACTAAAACTTCATTTATTGCATTTTGTTTTCAAAGGTTTTTATCTTCAAAGCATTTTGCAAAGTATTTTCAATAGAGAAAGTCTTCAGTAATTTCAAAGTCACAGTCGAACACACTGTCACACAGAATCACACACACTCTTGTCTAACTTGGTTTTCAATTGTAATCTTTGTAACTTTCTAAGTTATTAAGAGTCGTAGCCGGAGTAGGCTATTGGTCGTGACCGGAGTAGGTCATTGGTGAGTTAGAGATGGAGTAGTCTTGTAAACAAATCGCAATCAGGGTAGGTTGTTGGTCGTAACCGGAGTAGGTTATGGGTCGCTTTTCATTGTAAGGGTCTTTTGATTTCGGAGCAGATTTCTAAAGAAAAGCAATAAGAAAAGCATTGGACGTAGGCCCTTAGAGTGTTGGACGAACCAGTTCAAAAATATCGTGTTTTATCGTGTTCTTTACATTTCTGCTGCATCTTTCGATAAAAGCATGTTATTTTGTTTTTCTTTTATTTGCTCAAACTTCAAACTTAGTTTTAGTTGTGCTATTTCTTTTCATACAACAGTCGCCCATACTGTGACATTCGTCTGTAGCTTCTCATTCTGCTAAGCGAATCGAATACAGTCTGACAACAGTCGCTCATACCGTGGCTTTATTCTGTAGCCGTACTCCTTGCTAAGACAGAGCGTAACAGTCTGACTGTCCATTGTATGTTAAGTCTAGTACTTCTTCACATAACTGTTTTCTACTTCCACTCAACTTACTTTAATCAATAATGATTAAGTTGAATTTTTAAAAGGTACCTAATTCACCCCCTCCCCTTCTTAGGTACTTAGGGATCCATAAACTCTTCATAGACAAAATTCATTCACGGCAGACGGCATCTTCATCATGTGTTTCAAATCTATGGTGATGAAAAAGGCTATCTTAAGCCTAGGGCGTACCCTCTTCGATAATAAGCCCCTAATAGTACAAAATTGGAATCTAGGAGAGAAACTTACCAAGGAGGGGGTGCAATATGTGCCTGTATGGGTGCAATTGTTGGACCTGCCATTGAAATTTTGGGGGAAGCTCTTCCTAGGCTTGCTAGTCTACTGGGAAACTACTTAAAGCTGGATGGTGCAACAGCTGCTGAGACAAGGCGTGGGTATGTGCGGGCCATGGTTGAGCTACCATTAGAGCAAAAACTGAAAGAGGTGATTAAATTCAAGGATGAAGAAGGTAAATTAAAACAGTGGAGATAAAGGTGATCTTCTATGAGTGCAAGACAGTTTTGTGCTCCAAATGTAAGCTGAATGGACATGAACATACCCAATACAAGAAGGAGAAAAAGAAACAGGAGGCGAAGCAGCCGGTAAAGAAAGTTTCCTGGCAGAATCAGGCTACTTTGCTGAAGACTAAGCCTACTCCTATTGTTTTTGTCCCAAAGAACATGGAGTCTGCTTGAGATGACCGTGGGTTGGGTGCTAGTGCTTTGGTGAGCAAGAACAAGTCCTACGCACAAGTTGTTCATGGAGGAACCACTGAGAAGATGCAACGTGTTGGGAAAGACCGGACCTTTGTGGAAGGTAATGATGATCAAGTCTAACAAAAGGCTTTTGGAAAGTACGGGGCATGAACAATAATAATAAGCAACGTACAATTAGTGAATTCTTAGAAAAGCAAGATGTAGCCGTGTTTGGTTTATTAGAAATTAAACATAAATAAAATATTCTAGTTTGCATAATATTAGCTCGTGTCTCATGGACAAGTGGGCTATGCCTTTAACTACTAATAACCATTGTGTGGATGGAGGGCTTATTTGGATACTTTGGAACCCTGAGAAAGTCGTTATTGTCCATGTGTTGGATGCCAATTAATAAGTTGTTCACTTGCTAGTCAGTCCAGTAATTAATATCAATGCACGATATATAGTGTATGCTTTCATCTCTTTTTTTCGATACCTCATATCGACTTACTACTACCAGATCTTAGTGCCTTCCCACCAAGCTGGCAACCAGCCTCAACGCCGATGAACCTCTATACCACCTGTAGCCAAGTCCCACTTCACCCTTACAAATGTACTGTAACACCCTCATCTACCCAAGAGCTTTCACAAGTTCTTCTCGAGTAAATAAAAGTGTTACTATTTGGGTTCCCTGAGGCAACAATGTCATTACGATACAATACAGAAAAACTAAGGCCCTGTTCTTTTCGGCTGAAACAGGGCTGAGCTAAGCTGAGCGCCTGAGCTAGTCTGATAAGAGCTGAGCTGGTCTGATAGGAGCTGAGCTGGACTGATAGAAGCTGATCTCAGTTGAGCTGAACTAAAAGAAACAAAAACTAATAACTATTGTAAAAGGAGAGCCCAAAATCAAGAGAACACAAAGGTGGCCCAAGGAAACAAAGATGGAAAGTTGACTTATGTAGGAGCACTACTCCTGCATCTTCCATGGGCAATAGCAGGCAAAGGAAGTGAGAGCCAGAAAAGTAGGAGCAATAGAATTGCAGAGAAGAAATTGAGCTTTGACATATAGCATAGAATGTGTAGTGTCATTGTCAAGCTTGACACTTAGCTTATTTGTCAATTGGAAGATTTTATCGTATGTCATCTACTGATGTAATCTCACACACACACACACATATAAATATGTGTGTGCGTGTGTGTGTGGGGTACTGAATGTAATAGAAAATTAAGAAAAATATAACTAAAGTTTTCATGGTATCAGAGCATGGTTTTTGCTCTTGATCTCTTCCTCTCTAAAATTATCGACACACATTAATTATCCTCCAAACTCAGAAAAACAAATTAAGGCTAAACATAGTTGGTAATACCCCATTAAAGTCTCTTATTTGATTGCTACTGCATCTGGTAGCATGGCTTAGAAAGATGAAGGTAAATGTAGCAACATTCATCCCGCTGATCCATTGTACTGTAACCCAAATGATATGGGCAGTACACTGAGGATTACCCCTGTCCTCACAGGAGTGGAGAACTACATTCCCTGGGAGAGAGGGATGGAGTTAGCCCTTTCGTCCAGAAGAAAATTGGGGTTTGTGACAGGAGCTCTTGAAAAATCGAAGAAAGATCCTGCAAAAATAGAAGAATGGACAACAGCAAACAACCTTGTAATTTCGTGGATAATACAAAATGTAAGCGAGCCCATCAAAATGGCTATTCTCTACACTCACTCTGCCAAGGAAATCTGGAAAATCCTTTAAACCAGATACTTGGTAAGCAATGGGGCAAGAAAATACAGACTTAACAAGGAGACGTATGAGTCTAAACAGAACAAGAAGACTGTCACGGATTACTACCTTCAACTTAGGACTGTGTGGGATGACTTGGAAAAGCATAATAAACCCCACTTAAGAAATTAATGCTTTCCTAGATACAATGGAAAAGCATAAAGAAGAAGCACGACTTTTTCAATTCCTGAATGGGTTGGATGGCACATATGGACCACAAAGATGTGTCATTCTACTCATGTCACCTCTTCCAAGCGTTGATGATGCGATGTCGATCATGGTTCAGGAAGAAGCACAACAAGAAAATACTCAAATGAACTCATGATCAAAAGGTGAGGCAGAAATGTCCGCCCTTCTTGGAAAGGGGGAGTCATTTGAGACTGAGTGCAAGCATTGTGGACTGACTAATCGCGCGTCAGAGAAATGCTGGTATGGTCCTGGAGGAACTAAAGCAAAAAGAGGAGGATGTACATCAGGAAGAGGTTCAACAAATAGAGGAAGAGGGAGCTATAGAGGTAGGGGGAGGAATGGTACGAATCACAACAACTCCTCCTCTACTGGATACACCAACAAAATTGCTTCCGGAGGATACAATCAAGGAGGCAATAGTACACAGTACCGTGTAGAAAACTACAGGAAAGCGACAGAGAATGCTCAAACAAAAACAAGCGACCCAGATCTTGTGGCTGTCCTGACAGCAATAACTCAACACCTTGAGAGTCTTCTGAGGTGCGTTTCTAGTATTGGAAATGGAGCCAGGGCTGGCCATGATACTGACGATGAACAGGACTGCAATTTTTCAGGTATAATCTCTTGTCACAATGTCAAAATAATGGCAAATGATTGGATAATAGACTCAGGGGCGAGTGATCATATGATTACTAATTTAAACAAACTGAGTAATATAAAAACTCTTGTTAAAAGGCCTAAGATCAATCTACCAAATGGTGAAGTGTCATGGGTGACACACATGGGAGATATGAATCTAGATGGTGGTCTAAAATTGAAGGATGTGATGTTTGTTCCATCCTTTAAACACAACCTCATGTCGGTGCACAAATTGGTGAGAGACAACCATTGCTATGTGAAATTTATAAAACTCATTGTGATGTGCCGGATTGCATCACAAATGAGATCAAGGGAAGAGGAAGAGTGATGAGTGGATTATACTCTCTAGAAAGTGTCAAAAACAAACAAGATTCTTGCTCATCCAATTTGTCTTTTGATTGTAATTCTAAGGTAGACAATATGTGTCTAAAGCCATTGCTTACTAGTAAAATCTGCTGTAATTCAGACCCTAGTATGTCTTTAAATGCTAAAGCAGATGATTTCAATTTATGGCATAATCGTTTAGGACAAGCTTCATCTTCCAAACTTAAACGCATGCCATCTCTTCACCTAAATGCTAGTGACTGGCATAAGAGAGCGTGTCTTTGCTGCCCTTTGGCAAAATTGACAAAAACTCCGTTCCCTCTTAGTCAATCTTTCACATCTCGACCATTTGAGTTGGTTCACATGGATATATGGGGGCCGTAGAGGGTGCTCTATAGAGGAAAGTTTCGATATTTTTTGACCATAGTTGATGACTACTTTAGAGGGACATGGGTATACTTACTTGAGTTCAAGTATCAAGCCTTAGTTCATTTAAAAGAATTTTATGCATTTGCTTTGACTCAATTTGGCTATAAAATAAAGACATTAAGGTCAGATAATGCATTGGAGTTTCAAGATGGCTCCTGCAATGAATTTTTCTCTCAAATGGGAATAGTCCACCAAACAACTATCCCGGATAGACCTCAACAAAACGGTGTCGTTGAGAGGAAGCACAGACATTTGTTGGAGATTAGTCGTGCCTTGCGCTTTCAATCTGGGTTACCTCTTGGGTATTGGGGTGACTGTGTGATGTCTGCCGCACACATAATTAATCGGCTACCTTCTCCTACTACTCACAATACCACCCCCTATGAGCGTCTCAATGGTAAATCACCTGATTATCATCACCTGACAAAGACAAGTTTCAATCTCGCGGTGTCCCCTGTATTTTCGTTGGATACCCTTCCACTCAAAAGGGATACAAAGTAGAAGAATTGCACAAAAAAAGGCGTTTTGTTACTAGGGATGCTCAATTCTATGAAACAAGCTTTCCTTACCGAGAGAGGAATACATGACAATTTTTTCAGCCATGTCCTGTATCTTTTCCTCAGGATGAACATTCTTCTCTTACCCTCACTGAAGTAATCAGTGAGGGATCCAGTGATGTTGAGGATCCGGCACAAGAAAAGGCCCAAAACGCTGCTGATGTTGAGCCTGAACATCCTAATAAAGAAACAAGTCACAGGAGGTCCAATAGGACGAGAAAACAGCCTGAATGGTTGGAAGACTTTTTGACTACCTACAAAGGCAACAACAAAAGGGAAGACACCCCACAAGTGTCCAGTATTTTAGACGCTCATGTAGGTCAAAGTTTGGATAATATGGTAACTAGCATATGCAAAGAAGAAGAGCCGTCTAGCTTCTATGAAGCTATAAAGAAATCGGAATGGAGAAAAGCGATGAATGAGGAATTAGAAGATCTAGAAGAAAACAAAACGTGGGAAATTACTGACCTACCCACTGGAAGAAGAGCGATAGGATGTAAATGGATATACAAAAGTAAGTATAAACCTGATGGTACCCTTGGAAGACACAAAGTGCGGCTTGTGATTCAAGGTTGCAGACAAAAGCCCAGTTTAGACTACTCAGAGACATTTGCACCCGTTGCAAAGATGACCACTGTGAGGGCACTTCTGACCGTGGCATCCGTAAAAGGCTGGAATGTGTGTCAAATGGATGTGAACAACGCTTTCCTTCATGGTGACTTGAAGGAGGAAGTGTAAATGTATATGCCTCACGGGAATGAGAGGGAAGGCAGTAGAATCGGTGAAGAAAGCAATGCGATGAGAGCCGGGATGTCTCAAGTGTGCAAGCTAAAGAAGTCATTGTATGGGCTAAAACAAGCGCCCAGACAATGGTTCGCAAAATTGTCATCTTCCTTAAATCAATTCAGGTTCCTGAAATACCTTGGTGATGAAATAACCAATTCACGTCTAAACCCTAATGCAAAATTGAGGCGATCTGAGGGCAATTTGAGGCGCGACCATGGCTCAAAATTCTTCAAGGAAAACTCAGAAAAGGATCCATGGTTCTGCTAGCAAGGAGCGTTTGACACCAAGGAATTCAGGGAAAGCAAAAGGTCCGAATGTTGATGAGGTGGTACGTACTCGTCCTATGCATTAGATTAATGATATTCCTGGATTGAATCTTGACGACGAAAATGAAAGCATTCAACAATTGGAAATGAGGTTGTAAATGGCTTATGGATCACTCAAAGAGGCCACAAAAAGAACTCTTCTCAAGGGTCGAAACATGAAGAACCAGTCTCGTTGACTAAGACTCTGAAAGAATCTATGTTACAATTCTCAGATGAGAATACAAAAGAGGAAGAGATTTACTGGTCCACTGCGGTCTTTTGCTATATACTTGGCGCGAACCCGCCATGGGAGGTAATAAAAGGTTATGTTAAGAGAGTATGGGGGAAGCATGGAGTGGATAAAGTCTCGTTTTTACGTAATGGAGTTTTTCTAGTTCAGTTTAAAGAAATGAAGGCTAAAGAGATGATGCTTCAAGCGGGGTATCATATGTTTGATAATAAACCTCTTATCGTCAAGCCATGGCAACCTAAGGTGGACTTCTTGAAGGAAGATATCAAAAAAGTGCCATCTTGGGTGCGATTTTACGACTTGCCGTTGAAATATTGGGGGGCATGCTTGCCTCAGATTGCAGGTCTAGCGGGGAAGTTCATCAAAACGGATCCACTTACTGAGGATAAGACTCGATTAGGATATGATAGGTTGTGTGCCAAATTTGGACCATTTTTCCTCCCATTTAGACCCGTTTTTCATCCGTTTTGCGAGATTAGAGTGCGATTATCGCCGTATTTTGAGTAATTCTCGCATAAGGGTCTCTCTTTTGCATTTTACGTGTTTTTGGTAGTTTTCTGTCTATTTTGATAGGATTTTCGACCAAAAACGTGTCTGAGCTTCTACGAGCATGAGAGAGAGGGAAACCGTCCGAAGAGCAAAGCACACAACTGTAAGTTCAAGTAATCCAATCGATCGACAAAGAAAGAGACCCGGGACGACCGGGCGAAATTTTGCCCACCGGGTGAAATTTCACCTGATGACATTTTCCACCCCCGAAGATTTTCGTGGACACTCACCACCGGGCGAAACGACCGGGCGAAATTTCGCCCGATAGGGAAAAGAGGCCAAAATTGCAAATTGAGAAAGAAATCTCACCGGGTGAAATTTCACCCGGTGAGATTAGTTTGTCAAGCCGCAGGGTGAAGTTTCACCCCATGAAGATGCAAAGGGTGAAGGTCTAGCGTAAGGAAGAAGAATTGGATTATGGGCCTTAAGATTGTGTGACCCATTAAGGGTTAGTATATATAGCTAACCTAGGGTTTCATTTCAATTGGAGCCTTAAGTGTGCCACTTTAGGAGTAGGAGTAGGGTAGAAAGCCTCCATAGTAGTAGTAGTAGTAGTAGTAAGCTTCCATAGTAAAAACTCCATAAATCTAGTAAAACTAATAGTTTTAGATTAATTCTACCCAACAATCCTCAATCAAGTTCTTGTATTAGTTGAAGATTTGTGTTTTTATGTTGAAAATTGAAGAATTTTGCAAAGATTGCTGACAAGTTCTTGTATTTGCTTTTCCAAGATTCAATCTTTATGTTAATCTTCATCTCCTCCTTTAGTCTCTCCATTGTTGGTAGTTTCTTTTCTCTGTCTCTCTCTCTCTCTCCATTAATTAGTCTTGTTTTTAGTTGCTTGTTAATCCATTGTTAGGGTTTTTCTCTCTCCTTTGTTTGTTTCTCCATAGTTTGTGTTAGATTAATTATTCCTCCTCTAGATCAAACATGCTTAGTGTTTCTCTTAGTCTCCATGGTGAACATTTGATTATGGGTAGTGAGTAAATTTAGTTAGGGGGCTAGGGGAGAAGGAATCCTAGATAAACGTTTTATTTTGTGAGATTATTGCATTTGATGGTGATATTGTCTTGATGGTATTGTTGTGTTTTGTTTGACTTAGCTTGATCACCTAAGCCGACTTGACTCACCCGGATCAATATGGGGAAACTCGGGGTTTGGTTAATTTCGTCTAGAGACCTTAGTTTATTCGTCGCGAAAGCGGGCTTGGACTTAGTTGGTAGGGAAACCGAAAGGTGACACCTCCCTTATACACCTTGTGATAATTCTTGCGATGTTACACCCTTTATCTTGATTACCGACTCCCCGACTCTCCCTAACGCCTTTCCCATTAAATGATTCTCGTCTTAGCTCCCTCTCTCGTCTAGTTAACCTGGATCCTCTCGACCAAAACTCCCCCCTTCTCGACCCCAATCACTCCTAGACTTTGACTTGACCGACTACCCTCGACTGTCCCTGTGGATCAACCTCGACTTGCCACTACTACATAGTAGTTAGTTGGAGCTTATAAATATTGTTTGACCGCGTTGGATAGGCGACAATCGGACGCACATCAAAATGGCGCCGTTGCCGAGGACGGTGATCAGTTAGTCGAGTTTTAGTTTATTGTGTTTGGTTGATTGTTTTTCTTTCCTCCTACCCTAGTGCCATTAGGTGCTAGGAGGCTCATCATTTGTTATGTTTTTGCTAGGTATACTTTTGATTTAGGTTGCTTGATCCCCCTTCGGAGAACAAGTCGCTTGGAAATTTTGTGGACCGAAGCAACAACTTGATATTGTGATCTTCCACCAATTTCTTCATTCCTAAACACCCCACCTTTGAACAACATCCAAGGATTCAAGTATGGCTACACTTGGGTCCCATTCTCAACCATCTATTGAAGAGATTTCTTCTCCCGTCTTCATCGGAGCCATCCCGGAGAGTTTTGAGCTTAAACCTTCCATCATCAATCTAATTCAATATCATACTTTTCGAGGATTGTCGGATGAAGATGTGATAGAACATGTTTGTCTTTTCAAGGAAAGTCTTATTGGTGTCAAGCTTGAAGGTGTCACCGAGTGCCAACTACGCCGGATTCTTTTTCCTCGCACCTGGCGTGATGGAGCAAGGCGATGGATTAAAAGTTTCCCCAACAATACTTTTCGCACGTGGGACCACTTGTGCAACACCTTCCTCAAAAAAAACTTCCCACCATCCAAGACTAACAAATTCAGAAGGGAAATTCAAACGTTTCAACAACAAGAGAGTGAAAGCATAGGTGAAGCCTGGGACCGATTTCAAACATTGCAAAGGAAGTGTCCGCACCACGGCATTCCTAGTTGGCTTCTACTTCATATTTTGTTCCACTCGTTAATGGATAACGCCAAAGATAATGTCAATACAGCGGCAAAAGGCGATTTCTTTTTGCTTAATGAAATCGAGTCCAAGAAACTCATCAAAAGGATAGCCAAGAATGATGAATATTCCAAAAATGATCAATACGGAGAGCTAAGTGGTGAGTCAACATCGTCAATTGAAAGGAGAGCTGATCTTGAAGCTAGAGTCGAGGAGTTGGTCAAGCAATTTGAAGTGTATGTTGCTAGAGCCAATTCTCCACCCAAGACTAGAACATCTCCAAAAATATCAACTCCACCAAGAAGGGTGAGTTCACCAAGACGATCATCCACTTCACCACCCAAATCGTATCGCATTGAAATTCCATGTGATCATTGCGGGAGATATGACCACGACTCCGATTTGTGTATGAGAA